>CALZFC010000017.1:2970000-3570000 GCA_945643635.1 Allodiplogaster sudhausi | reverse complement strand
TTAAACATCTTTTTTAAGGATTCCATATTGGAAGCGCATGCGGTGTATTCTTGGTGCTTTTAGAAGTCTCTTCGTTAATGGTTTCTTCTTTTACTGATTTTTTTCTGTCAATTTTTATCTTCCAAGAAATCTACATGTTTCCATTTTGTAAATGGTGACTTTATTAATCTCACATATCCGCATGTAAATACATATATGTAGATATCGATCGGCTGGTCGCTTTGGTTCATTCGCCTTCTCCATCGTTCGCGTGCCTTTCACGTCAACTTTGCAGCCGTCTACTGTTGCGAGGCTTCCACACTCGTCGTGCACGCCGTTGTTCGCTGCGCAGCCATAGCTGTGCAGATGGCAGGCGTTGAAGGTGAGGGCGACTTAACCTAGTGGAAATGCGCGGAAAATACGGTGCAATCAGGGTACGGTTCCTCTATGCGGCGAAAGATTTGCATATGTCAAGATATCACCTCATGAAATCCCAATTATTATGTTCATTGTTATCTTTTCTGCTTTTTGTTCTCAACAGAGGCAGCGGCGGTTCGTATTGTCGCCTTGGCGAGTGAGTTTGAGATCGGAAATATTTTTTATCTATTAATGGTATATCAAAATGTATCATCATCGAATTATGTACTCAAAAAAAATCTTTGAACATCAAATATTTACATTTCCACACACACAGAGAAGATAGTCTAGACAATTTCAACAATTTGTCGTTAATTTGCTGACAATTTTCCTGAGGAGTTTTGTCAAGCTCGACAACTGCTCTTCAGACAATATTATCTAGACATATTAAAACAATGTCGCATGGCCCCTTTCTGCCCGCGGCCAGCTTACATGTATCTAACAAGGGAATGGTCTCGGCTTCCCCCGAGGTTATGAGATGAGCTATATACCATTAGAAAGCTCTCGTCGAGTAGATAACGAATATCAGAATAAAAATTTCCGAACGGATTCTGTTTTCCTGATATTCTCGGAAAACCCGCTAAAATTAACATTTTCACGACATTTGCTAACTTTCTCGACTCTAAGACTGATTTATACTTGTAAGTTGGCCATCTAAAGCGTATTAATACATTTTCTGACCATTTTTGGAGGAAAACATTTTTTGTCCAATTTTCACCAAAGGGGGACCCTTTGGTGATAAATTCTCTGTTTTGTATGGAGCCAAAGCAACTTTTTTTATGCCGATTTTTGAGTTTTAAGCCACTAATTCCTCATGTGCAAGTCGTTTTCAACTAGATAAATAATAATTGGCATATTATATTTCGCTGTAAAATGTTCATTTTTTCAAAAACGTTCATCGTGCCAAAAAGTTCATGTTATTGCCATAAACAGCTCCTGATACATTTTTTTCACCTGAATCTTGTTTGCTATGCAAGAACAACTCGGTTGCAATCCGTATAAAAAAACCCCGTTCGATTCCTCAACTTTTGCGGCTGAAAACGCCTGATTTAAGAATTAGAGGCGAAATCGTCAACTCCTCCACGCCACCATTTTTCGAAAATCCGATCGATAAATAAAATTCGTTCGGAAATTTTTATTATGATATTCGTTATCTACTCGGCAAGAGCTTTCGAATGGTATATAGCTCATCTCATAACCTCGGGGGAAGCCGAGACCATTCCCTCGTAAGGAAATGAGAACGCTTTCAGCGTCCTTCTTCTGGATGTTGAGCGGCTGGCGGCGAATCTTTTTCTCAGCCGCTACGAACGAGCGCACCTGCCATATTACGGCGTGGCTCTCGCTGCCGTCGCATGGGGAACCGGAGCCCTTCTAGAGGCTTTTGCCATAACTGGTAGCTTGCTCTCTCATTCCCTCTCTCTATCACTCACTCTTTCACTCTTTCTCTCGCTCTCTTCTCTCTCGCAATCTCTTTCTTAGAATTTCTTTATCTCTCACGCTCTCTTTCTCTATTAAATACGCACATTCTTTTTCACACTCTCTTTCTCGCTCGCACAGTTTTTCTATCACTCACTCTTATTTATTTATTTATTCAATACATCATTAGGATGTGAGAACATTAAAAGATTAAAATAGAGAAAATTGCAAGATTCATGTAAACGCGTTTAAGAAGAATGCACTCTCATTCTTTCTCACCCTCTTTTTCACTCTCACTCCCTCTCCCGCTATACCACATATTTACATAACTTCACTGCTCTAGTACACTTTGCAATTAAACTCTATGATTCCTTCCCAGATTGAATAGCTTGACCAAATTCCTAGGCATCGCCTCCAGAAGAGCCCTTTCGTTCCACTTTATCATATTCGCGGTCATCTCCATCATGGTTCGTAATTGCGTTACATGTAGTTCCATTATTTCCTCCATTCTCTTCAAAAGTATCCAAATTTCTTCTTAGATACTAGCATGTGAGTTTTCACAACATGGACTTCTCATACTTATTTATAATGCTTGAAGACATGCACGCTGGTGTGCTTCCTCAACCGCACGCACTACACGTTCGAGCATTCGCTCAGCGACAAGTATCAGGCTTGTTTCTATTGCAATGGTTGTTGCTCTTGTTCTTGTTATTGTCATTGCTGTTCTTGCTGTTCTTATAATTGTTTTTGTTTATATCGTGTTATTGTTATTGTTGTTGTTGTTGTTGTTGTTGTGATTCATTAGGAAACCTTTTATTTATCATTATAGTAAAAAAAATTTCTCAAGAACGCGGAGAATCGCCGTTCGCGTGGCGTCATCGTCATCTCGTGCTGCTTCGTTGTCATTACGCTTTTGATAGCCTTCGTCTTTCAACAACTCTATCTCAACGCGACCAAAGCGGAAGACGCTACGCGGCCGTCGAGTAGTGACGTCACGGCCTTTGTGTTAATGAGGGTGAGTTCCTTGTGTCCTCGGGGTTTCTTTTTCCGATTAAAAAAAAGTAAGCATATATATATATATATATATATATATATATATATATATATATATATATATATATATATATATATATTTAACTGGAATTTCATACAACGAATTAGGAAATCGAAAGAACGGCAATTTCTCTCCCAGTTCTACAATTTCTCCTTCGTCTCCCTTCAAGTGCCAGTAGTCGTGTGTGTCGACAAAAGATTACGACGTCATGCTCTCAATGAACTCTACCGCATTCTGCGAATACAGAAACGGAAGCCACTCCGCGTAAGCTTTTCTCGATATATGTATATTTCTGCCTTAATTTCTTTTTCAATCGCTCTGCTTCTCTCTCTCCCCACCTCTTTCTCTCTCTCTAAGCGACGCTCATCTTCTGTTTGCACAGAGTGATCATCAATTTATCTCACCTCGGCTATCTCCACATCAATATGTACAATGTAGCAACATTGTATACATATATTGTTGCGGATAAAGCAGAGGAGAAAATTTACCACCGTATGGCACATTTCTCTTCATGTTTTGCAGACCGCTCCTCCCGCCCCGGTCGACGAGGCGACAGTCTACTTCAGCACTTTGAATGCCCAGTGGGGCTCGCCACCCGCCAATTCGAGATAGCCGGGTATCGTGGCCTATGTTTTTGTGGCACTTCACTCCGAATCTTGAGCCCGTCTCAGCTAGAGAAAACGGATTTTCAAAGAAGAATGGGTCTTCTCACCAAACCCGTCCGATCTAGGTTGCAACAAAGGTTATTCAATTGCCTGTGCGCACTTCATGAACTCGTCCGTTCTAGGTTGCGTGTTCTACAATTTCCTACATGAGTTCGGTTACGGAGTCGCATCGCTAGGCGAGCTGCTGCTGTTGGCCGATCGCTTTGCGGCGTCATATTTTCTCCGACGCTACGGCCATCTTCCGAAGCGTTTTACCGCGACGCCTTTAGCGATCGGCTTCGTAATGGCGGTTCGTTATCAACGTCGTAATGACAATGTAGGAGTCAAAAATAATATTTTCCTGCCTGACACAATGGCAGTGGAGCATGTGATTCAGAGAGACTACAGTGGTCAAGAAAGCTCAAATAGATTACTGTTGAGTATCTCTCTCCTTTAAGGAAGAACAAACAACCTGTGGTTAATGGAAATACGCCAAGATGTATTCTTTTTCAGTACGTAGTCGCTGCGGTTTCCATGGCAAATAGAAATATACACCCATACACCCATATACACCCAAATAGTAAAATCCACCGAACAAGTAAGTACCTTTACACCAACCTTATAATAATATACACCCAGCACCCAAATGTTTAGTATTATTAAGCTTAATAAGTGGGTTAATAACTGTTGCGTTAATAAGTGATTTTTTTCTCTAAATTCATTATTCATTTTTTAATAGGTGATGGAGGACACCGAATTTGATCCTCCGTTGTTCTCTGTGGCGGATGCCGCAACAGAAGACGATGCGCTCTCCATTTCTGGCTCATCAAGGGAAGAAGTTAATGAGTTCCCTGTCACTCCTTCTCGAGCTGTGAGGTGTGACAAGTATTTGATTTTAGGGTTACATTTCTCATCCAGTTGAAGCGAATATCTATTCAGATCAAGGATGCTTTCGCAATCAGATGATACGGTTGTCGGCGACACTTTTCATGATTTATGGGTAGTAACAGGAAATGACTGGTAAGTGAGAATGGTGTTACTGCGTTTTATATATTTCATATTTGATTCAGTGCTAGTGTGCGTGTCGAGGAGGTTTGCGATGACAGCGGTTCTAACGGGGGGATAGATGATACCGTTATTTTCCATGATGATGACGGTAAGGTCTGCCTGAGAGGAAAGGAAATCGCAAGAAAAGACTACATTCGGTACTTAGGAAGAAGGTACACAACATTTGCATTCTTTTTTTCTTCAGCAGTTTAATTTTAGAATGGATACGAAATTTCTGAATAATGTTGCTCCGTCATATCCACCGCCCTCTCGCACTGTTGATGCATTTCATTATTTCGTCAAAGTTATTTCAGCGTCATCAGTGAAATCTCTGTCACATGACTCGGCTGGTCCATGGAATCAGTTCAATGGTAAGGGTGTGTGTCAACAGTTTAATGATTAGGTGTTTAACGCGACGGTAAGCGTAAACCGCTTTTCATTCGCCATTAATTCCTGTGCTTCAGAGAGTCAAATGTGTTAGTTAACCAACAATTTATTGTAGCTTTAATTTTCACTTCATTCATGTTCAGAATTGCAGTGATTCTCTCTGCTGACCCTGATGGACGACTTAAGAAGGCACTCTGCGACTACCTGAAGGGCCTCGACAAGGATGACTACCAGCTGGCAACATCCACTTCTTTTGACTATGCCAAGCCCGGGACTAGAGGTCGTCGCGGGGGTAGTGGATCGGCTGCGAACTCAAAGAGAACTGTTACGTCGGTGGCAAGTGTCGCTGTTCATTTGTTTTTTCTATCATATGCCTTGTTTGGGTGGATAGTAAGGAAAGCCATTGTAGAAATGCCTCCTAAAGACGGCTAGCGGCCTTGGCACCAGGTAAGGACTTATCATATGCAATCATTTCTTCATAAGTTGAAAGTTTACAAGTAAGTTGTTTGTTGAAGATGGATGCATGCTCGCTTCTCCTGCGTCGTCGGCCGGCACACACACATCAAGGCGGAAGACATTGTGCTTTCTTTCAAGATGAAGAAGGCACTTACTCCATTCTATCGAGAGTGGATAAGGAGATCTTTCGGAATTATCCACTTCTAAAAGTGAAAAGGTATAGAATTGTTGATATCTCTCTATTTTCCTTACTCATGTTGTTAACTGTGTTTGTTCCATGCTAAATCGTACCTTTTTTGCGGTTCATATTAGTTATCCTAGTTAAAATGATAACGCTTGATAAATTGCTTCCATTTCTGTGTGTAAACTCGTCCACTCACGCGAGAAGTAGATGTAGATGTCTGTAGGTTCTATGAAAAAGCGTTTACAAAGGTTGGCATAATACTAAACATTTGGGTGCTGGGTGTGTATTATTATGAGGTTGGTGTAAAGGTACTTGTGCGGTGGATTCTACTACTTGGGTGTATATGGGTGTATGTGGGTGTATGGGTGTACGGGTGTATATTGCTATTTGCCGGTTTCCATCTACCTGGTACATTATGGTTAGAAATGCTTGTATTATTTAAAGTTATTTACTATTTACTATATAAAGTTGTTTACTACATGCAGAGAAATAGGCATGACATATGCTCGGTGAAGAATTGACACCGTTCAGGATCACTGGAAATCATCAATATCTCCAGCAATGGCGGGGAGAGCAAAATCGTGAGTAATGTATGCATGGTAAATGGTCTGCTTCTCGTCCATCTTTCTTCATCGTCCTTTTCAGCTCACCATCAGCGAGATGTCGCGAATGACCAAGACGGCGCTGTCGGTAACTGTTGTCTCTGCTTGCTTCAAACTTGCAGCCGGCTGCTTTGGCGTCTTGTACATCACAAATCTCTACAGCCTCGAGCGCATGCATCCTTTCTTTGGATGGGTGGCTAAGCCGCCTCTTTTTTTCCTTTTTTTTAATTTTTTTTTTCAAATCCGATTTCATACATACATGTCTGCACATTTAATCGAAATGACATAATTGGCCATCCTGGATAAACCGAGACAAAAAAATACTAGAAAAAGGCAAAATTCCTTGAATGGTTAACTCTTCATGCACAAGAATGTATAAAAGGAAAAAAAAATATACAACGATGTCTTACTAGGTGGACAAAGGATGCATATGTACATGTGCACTTATTCAATAAAATAAGACATAATAGTGAGTTAAGAAAATGTATGCATTTATTTTAGTTCCTCGCGCTGCAGTCTGCGCTTGTCTCTTTATTCGTCGTCATAGGTTTCTCCACTCTAATCTCGATAAGAACGTTGCACTCTACATATTTCTTATCTTACATTTTTCTGACAATATTATTATTGTAAAATTAATTAAAAAATTATTTACGTTTACTGATTGAAAATTCTTTTGAGACGTACTCTAAGGCGACTGGGCATTATGGGTGCGGCAGCCGTGACGCCTGCACACTCCTCCGTGGTCGCCAAAGAGCCAGCGGATCCGGCGACTTTTCACTTTCGCATGCTCGAGCGACAGCTTAGCATGGCCATCCGCGGAATTTTGAAGTGTGTATAATTTGAAGAGTCATGTGTATAATTTCTTAAACAAAAATAAATGTTTTTATATCACAATAATAATGGAAATTTGGTGTTGCCCAATTAATGTTTTCATGTCGTTTCAATTTCTTGATATGCCTTGTCAATATTGAAAAGCAGTAGAAAGAAAAGTATGTCTATGCATGCAATATTCAATGCAATAGTAAGAGAAAGCTCTAAGCTTGCTCCATAGACACGTCAATATCGGTTGCAGCGTCTTTGCATTGTCAATGTTCTGTCAACTAACCTTTAAAAAAAAAAAAAAAAAACTAGCGCAACATGCACTTTTGTTCTCGGATTGTGATCAATGATTTAATTTGAATGGAACGATGTTTTGTTGCTACTTACGATGTTAATAGCAGGCGAGCCTCGTCACTTGCCACACTTTTCCCCTAGCCATGCCACCTGCCTTCTCAGCTTCCCTCATTCTCTGGAACAAATTATCATGTTCTTCGCACCTTTTCTCACTACTCCGTAGACCTTGAGAGTGTGCGATAATAATGATCTGCGTTGTTTCCCTCATGCCCATGAGATACATCGCTTAGCGACATAGACTTGAATTGAAATCTCAGCAAATATCAGTCTTTGTCTCCGAATAAAGTAAGTACACGCACTAAACTTATTGATCGCAGTTCGCACGAGTCGAAATAGGAAAGGTCGCTGACGAATTAGAACACCTGGCAGGTGCACAAACTGACAGGTGATTTGGCCAGATATGTCAATGCACTTTTTTCCTTCCTGACTTTATGTTTCAAAGCCGATGCAAGATAAATATAAAGCAAAAATAAGGATGGATACGACAGCGCGAATGGATTCTCGCCTATTTGAACGTCCATTTATGAGCTCCTTTGACGGTGTGTACGGTAAGTATGTATGTATGTACAAAAAATTTATTTTGAAGATCATTCTCGCGTGCTATTTCGCAGGTCGCAGAAACCCGCTGCGTGAAAACAGCACGCGCGAATGAGAGTGCGAAGGGCAGCGGAAATTTGAAATATCACATAATTTTTAGGTGAACGCCCTCCTTTAAAGGTTTTTTTTAAGGAATCGATATCGAAAGCGCATGCGGTGTATTCTTAGTGCTCTTAGAGGTCTCTTCGTTACTGGTTTGTTTGCAAAGTTTTTCTTCTTCTAATAAATCTATTTACATTTTGAAGTGACTTCTTTAACGTTACAAATCCGCATTTATGTTTTAAAAAATTCTTTTTTTTTTACTCATCTATTAATATATGTAGATATCCATCGGCTGGTCCTTCTGGTTTATCCGCCTTCTCCACCGCTCGCGTGCCTTTCACGTCAACTTTGTCGCCATCTACTGTAGCGAGGCTTCTGCACTGATCGTGCACGCCATTGTTCGCATCGCAGTCTTGGCCGTGCAGCTGGCGGGCGCTGGAGGTGGGTGCGATTTGTCCTAGTGGAAGAGCGCGGAAAACACCGTGCAATCAGTCAGGGTTCGGCCGCCTCTATGCGGCGAAAGATATGTCAAGAATATATGTATGTCACTTAGCGAGATGCCGAATTATTCCGTTCATTGTTTCCTTTTCTCCTTTTTATTCTCAACAGAGGCAGCGGGGGTTCGTATTGTCGCGTTGTGCGATGACGTCAATCAGGTCACCTTTAACGCGGGCGCAAACAGGCGAGTGAGTTTGAGATCGGAAATATTTATCTAATAATGATATGTATACGAAAATGTATTGTTTTTAATTATGTGTTATTTTAAGCAAATGTTATTAACATACATCGTATAGTATATCAAACATTTACATTTCCACAGACAGAGTAGATTGTCTAGACAATTTCAACAATTTGTCGTTAATTTGACGACAATTTTCTTGGATCCTTTAGACTGTAATTTTCTTGAGGAGTTTTGTCTAGCTCAAGACAACTGCGCCTCGGACAATTGTCTTGACATCTCAAGACAATGCGGCCCGCGGCCACCTTACATTAATTTCCATTTGCATCTCACGAAATGTGTTCAGCATCCTTCTTCTGGATGTTGAGCGGCTGGCGGCGAATCTTTTTCTCGGCCGCTACGAACGAGCCCGCCTGCCATATTTCGGCGTGGCTCTCGCTGCCGTCGCATGGGGAGCTGGCGCCCTTCAAGAGGCTTTTGCCATCACTGGTAGCTTGCTCTAATTCCTCCCCCTCTCTCTCTCGGTCTTTCACTCTTTCTCTCACTCTCTTCTCTCTTGCACTCTGTTGCTCAGCATTTCATAATCTCTCACGCTCTCTTTCACTTTCAAATACGCACATTCTTTCTCACATTCTATTTTTTCTCACACACTCTCACCCATTTAGCACATAACATCATCGGTCTTGTCCACTCTACAATTAAGCTATGATTCCTTCCCGGATTGAACTTTTTGACGTTTTGCTTGCGCAGGCATCGCCTCGAGACGAGCCCTTTCGTACCACTTTATCGTGTTCGCGGTCATCTCAATCATGGTTGCGTTACATTGTTCCTTTATTTCCTCTAGCAACTATTCCATTCTTTTCCTAATCATCCAGATTTGATGAACAATCTAATGTGAGACTATAAGATGAAGTTAACAATTTGATAATGCTCTAAGACATGCACGCTGGTGTGCTTCCTCAACCGCACGCACTACACATTCGAGCATTCGCTCAGCGACAAATATCAGGCTGGTTTCTGTTGCTATTTTTTTCTTGTTGTTGTTATTCTTGTTTTTGTTGTCGTTTTTATGTTGTTCTTGTGTTTATATTTTGATTCAGCTGAAAAGCCTTTATTGATCATTATACATATGTACATATGTACATACATGTACATATGTACAGTACCGCCCAACATTTCTGGTACATATATTAATTATATTAATTATATTAATATAAATAATTTCAATTGATTTTTCAGCGCTCATGGCGCATTTCAACGTAGTTTTCTGTACAAACTGGACTAATTCGATGCAGATAAATACGTTGGAAACATTAGTTTCTCAAAAAAAGTAGACACTGACGAGAAAATTCATGTTTTAGTCCGAAACCCATTTGAAGATGCAGCGCAATTGCGCACCGAGTGAAGCGCAATTGCGCTTCATATTTCAAATAATTTCGGACTAAAACATAAATTTTCTCGTCAGTTTCTACTTTTTTTAAGAAATTAATGTTTCCAACGTATTTATCTGCATCGAATTAGTCTAGTTTGTACAGAAAAGTACGTTGAAATGCGCCATGAGCGCTGAAAAATCAATTGAAATTATTTATATTAATATAATTAATATAATTAATATATGTACCAGAAATGTTGGGCGGTACTGTATGTATGTAGTAGTTGGAAAACATTCTTTCTGAAGAACACGGAGAATCGCCGTTCGCGTGGCGTCATCGTCATTTCGTGCTGCTTCGTTGTCATGACGCTTTCGATATGCTTTGTCGTTCATCAACTCTATCTCAACGCGACCAAAGCGGAAGACGCGACGCGGCCGTCGAGTAGTGACGTCACGGCCTTTGCGATAATGACAGTGAGTTCTCTGGGTCCTTGGGTTTTTTCCCAAATTTTTTTTAAATATATGTATGTGCCTACATACATATGTATATATTTTTTATCTGGAATTGCTGATAACGAATTAAGAAAAAGAAAAAAAACAATAATTTCTCTCCCAGTTCTACAATCTTGGCCAGCCCGCCTTCGTCTTCCTTCAAGTGCCAGTAGTCGTGTGTGTCGACAAACGATTACGACGTCACGCTGTTAATGAACTCTATCGCATTCTGCGTATGCAAAAACGGAGGATAGTCCGCGTAAGCTTTTCTCGATCTATGTATATTTCTGCCTTAATTTCGTTTTCTATCGCTCTGCTTCTCTCGCTCTCCACCTCTTTCTCTCTCTCTAATGTTAGCGATGCTCTTCTTTTCTGTTTGCATAGGGCCATCGTCATTTTCTTCCACCCATACTCTATCCGCATCAATATGTACAATGTAGCAACATTGTATATATATACATTGTTGCAGATAAAACAGAGGAGAAAATGTATCATCGTTTGTCACATTTCTCTTCATATTTTTGCAGACGGTGCCTCCCGCGCCGGTCGACGAGGCGGCCGTCTACTTCAGCACTTTGAATGCCCAGTGGGGCTCGCGACCCGCCAACACGAGATAGACGGGTTGCGTGGCCAGATATGTTTTTGTGGCACTTCAATCCGACTCTTGAGCCTAGGAAAAAAATTTCGCCCTCGGCACATATGTACATACATATCTCATATTTGAAAAATTTATTAGCTGTAGAAAAACCTATATATGTACATACATACATACATACAAATGACTGATATGTATGTACATTTCTTTGAAAACGTAAGGATAAAGTCGAATCAACGAGCGCTGCCGAATCATAAGGCAATAACAAGCAAAACGCATAAATGAACAAGGCATTACTACAATATACACATAGTGGATTATTTAGTCGTTAATAATTTATTCTCTCATTAATTGTCATTAATGATATATTTCATTTTCTCTTATTTTGAAACATCTCATAAAAATCGCAGCTTCCTGTGGCCGCTTTAGCGTGGGAGGAAAAATAAAGAATATGAACATCAAGCCATCCGGCCGGTCTTTTCGCTCGTCCCTTTTTTCTTCTCTGATCAAACAAGCACAATGTGCAGCGGTGTGATGAACATTGGAGCGATCCAAATCGAGGCGAGGCGACAAAGAAAGCACAAAATTATACCATATACAACTAAAGGCAACAATCACAAATGTCGTCATTCTTCCTAAAATCTTATGCGTTATACATATGTAGGCACATGATATAATGTAAATGATATGGGTTTCAGGCAGAATGACAACATTTATGCCTGCGAGACAGCTATTAATCGGTGAAGATACAACATGTGATCGTGAGACTCTTGCAGAAAGTTAGAAACGTTTTCTTGGGTGAAATTTATCATTCACAATCTAAGAGCTATTTTTTTCCTAATAAATGTTTTTTGTTAAAATGTGGGCATTCAGTTCAAAACATATGAAAAAATCCAGCGCAGCAAAGTGTGTGTTTTGCAATGGAAAAAAACATTCGGATGCCAAAGCACTTTGACATCTCTGCGTTGCACCCTCAACGGACGTTCGACTCGGCGCCCCTTCTTTGCTGTTTTCGTTTGAACAGGTGACGATGGCAGCGTTCCTTTTGGCTATAATGCTAGGCTTTTGGGCGGCAAGAGCTGGCATTGGTCTCTCATCTCCAATGGAGACGCAAAAGCATGCACTGATCATGTCCATACCGTGCTCTAAACTGCTAGTATGTATGTATGCATATACATTTCTGGGGAGAAAAGAGTGAAAGTCAAGGACTTTTTTATATCCCTTTTTGCTAGCCTCTTTGCCATCTGCGCCTGTTTAAAGAGGGCACTGCACGACTGCTCGCTTCCATTTTAAGAGCCCGTTGTCGCTCCTTTTTGTCGAAATTATTTAAAATACATTTAAAGTTGTATATGTCTTCTCATTTTCAGACTCAAACTTAATTCATGGCGTGGAAGTCGTCCATACTCGTGGCTCTCACGTATGTCGCTTGCTGCGCAGCGCAGGTATGTATATGCGACAGCTTTTTGATCTAATTCTGATTAACTCCCAAGCTGTTACATGATGCCCTTCGTTTACTTTTTTTTAAGTGCTGCCCCCTTGGCGGCATCTGGTCCGAGTGGACGTCTCCGTCTTGCACCGCGCACTGCGGCCTCTGCGGCCCGTCGACGACGCTGACCAGGAAGTGCTGGTCCGAAGCAGAAGGCTGCCCTTGCGAGTTAGTCTTGTCGACATTTCACTATTTTGAATGCCTTCGATTAAGAGAGCCTCTCTGTAAGACTCAAGGAGGCTTACATAGGCGCCTGCCCCGGGGAATTTTTGTTTTCTTTTACTTTGAAAACTTTATGAGGGACACATCTAGTGTTCATAAAGAAATCTATTTTTTCAAAAAGTTTGAAAAAAATTTTTTCTCTTAGTTATAAGTAAAAATCTTAAAAAACTTTGGAAGGCCATATCTAACGTTATACTTAATATTTCTCGAAAATATTTTCAATGTTCGATTCCTTATTTAAAAATACACAAAAAAGTCCCAGATGACTGTTTTCGAAAAATTAACATTTTTATGACTTGTGTGCAATTTAATTTTTTGAAAAATGATTTTTAGGTAATAACTTTTTTTATTATTATGACTTTCCAAAAACTGAATCTTCCATAAGAAAGAGCAGGAAAAAAGTACATATAATATATCTCTACGAGGAAAAATCTCGGATACCCTTTCCGCATTTGAATATGTGTTTCTAAGCAAATTTCGGTTTTGGCCACAAACCACAATTTCATTCAAACTTCTTCAATTTTAAAAAGAAATAGTCCATTCGATCTTATTTTTTATGCTCTTTAAAATGGTATATACTTTGTTCGTAAAAGAAATTAGTCTAAAGGCCTAAAATTGACTTTTTGTATTTCTGGTGTTAAAATACTCATTCTTTGCACGATTAATGGATCTTATAGGCTGATTTTCCATATAATATTTATACTGCGAGAAAAAGCAGCTAAAACTGAGTCGGATACAGCTTTAAGATTAAAATCTAAGGATACACTTTTTGGGAATAGGTATTTGAATACTACACTGTTGAAGGAGATATTCCTGAACATTTTTAGAAAATGTTTTAAAATTGTTCTTTTGAAGCATCTAGCTCGGAATTATGGGTAATCCAGAAGTCTTTGAAGTTCTTTTACGATATAATACTCAAAAGTACTTCAAAATTCAGGAAATCACATTTTTACAAGCATAGGTGCCGAAATAAATGTACGAAAACTAATTCGAAGCCAACTAAAAGGTCTTTTGTGAGAGAGACTGCCAAAACCGTCATAACCATTCGAAAGAGCAGAGACTTTTGCATAATATATTAACATATGAAAGAGCAAAATAAGTACATCTTTCAGAAATCTTGATATTGGGAAAATATCGACGACAGGTTTCGACTAATTTGAGCAGTTCGCGAAAAACGATACCAATGGAAATTATGTTCTGAAAATTGTACCATATGGTTTTTTGAGACGAGAAACATGAATTCGATGTTAATTTTCTACTTTTGTGTATCATCCATGGTACTTTGATCGAAATATAATTTTTTCGCATATAACATTTCATTCTTCGATCAAAAGTACTATGGATGATACACGAAAGTTTCCCAATATCAAGATTTCTGAAAGATGTACATATTTTGCTCTTTCATCTGTGGATATATTATGCAACAGTCTCTGCTCTTTCGAATGGTTATGACGTTTTTGGCAATCTCTCACACAAAAGACCTTTTAGTTGGCTTCGAATTAGTTTTCGTACATTTATTTCAGCACCTATGCTTGTAAAATGTGATTTCCTGAATTTTGAAGTACTTTTGAGTTCATATCGTAAAAGAACTTCAAAGAATTCTGGATTACCAATAATTCCGAGCTAGATGCTTCAAAAGAACAATTTTAAAATATTTTCTAAAAAATATTCATTAATATCTCCTTCAACAGTCAGTATTCAAATACATTTTTGACGAAGGTGTGCATGCCGTTCATACTCTCAAGTAAAGGGAATACAACCTTGTCAATGACCTTAGTTCCTTTAATGAAGATTTGCCAAGACTACTAACTCGTGCGTAAGACAAGTTTATTAGTCTTAATCAACTTCCAAAGAATCACAAACAGATGATGACGAAACACTCGAGTGAACCAAATAAACAGGAATGGAAGAGTGAAGAACTCCAAGAAGAAGAGAAGAGAGAAAGAGAAGAAGACGCGAGGGAGAAGGCTTACTCGCTTGCTAGTCCCTGAAAGGTGCACGGTTGAGGGCCGGCAAGAGGTTGCGGGACAGCAATTAATGAGTAAATTGGCAATGTCGTGACAAGAAAAAGGGAAAAAGAGACAGAGAAGGGGGAAGAGGCCGAGGCATCGTAAGCATATTAACAGCTAACATTCAATGACGAATGGCAATTAATAACTTAACATGCTATGACTCAGATGGCCATCCGGCCCGGAAAGGATTACATCAATGCATCTTCAATAGTAATAATGAGTCAACAAGTATAAATAAAAAGTAGAACGTCGTTGATGAGCGGCCGCACTTGGCGGGAGGAAAGCTAACAATGAATGTAGCGAGAAGTGAGAGGGAGCAGAGAAAGAGACACGTGTCATAACATGTCAAAACTCGTCCTAGTCATTTAAATTTGGGCGGGAATCAATACAATACAACAATTTTGCTAGGCAGTTCGGTGGGTCAAATGTCATTCATTCATCCTTGAATGAACATACATATTCCCAAAAAGAGTATCCTCAGATTTTAATCTTAAAGCTGCATCCGACTCAGTTTTAGCTGCTCTTTCTCGCAGTATAAATATTATATGAAAAATCAGCCTACAAGATCCATTAATCGTGCAAAGAATGAGTATTTTAACACCAGAAATACAAAAAGTCAATTTTAGGCCTTTAGAATAATTTCTTTTGCTAACAAAGTATATACCATTTTAAAGAGCATAACAAATCACATCGAATGGACTATTTCGTTTTAAAATTGAAGAAGTTTGAATGAAATTGTGGTTTGTGGCCAAAACCGAAATTTGCTTAGAAACACATATTCAAATGCAGATACCCAAAAAGGGTATCCGAGATTTTTCCTCCTAGAGATATATTATATGTAGTTTTTCCTGCTCTTTCTTATGGAAGATTCACTTTTTGGAAAGTCATAATAAAATATATTGCACAAAAGTCATAAAAATTTTAATTTTTCGAAAACAGTCATCTGGGACTTTTTTGTGTATTTTTAAATAAGGAATCGAACAGTGAAAAGATTTTCGAGAAATATTAAGTATAACGTTAGATATGGCCTTCCACATTTTTTTAACATTTTTACTTATAACTAAGAGAAAAACAAACTTTTTGAAAAAATTGATTTCTTTATGAACACTAGATGTGTCCCTCATAAAGTTTTCAAAGTAAAAGAAAACAAAAATTCCCCGGGGCAGACGCTCCTTGACCCTTACAGAGGGCTCTCTTAATTACTAGTAAGAAGCCCAGAAAATGTTAAAATTTGAATTGAAACACAGCGGTCCCGTAACGATGAACGGCCCGTGCCCATCTGTCAACTGCAAGGTATATATGGAGGCGACGGCGTGCTGCGCCGGCACCTCGACGCGCGACCCGAACTCGGGCGCGAGCATCTGCACTGAAACGCCGTTCCCGACACGCGCGCAGCCTACGTGCTGCCTGGCCGGTTTGTTCGCTTTTAATTGCATCGAAAACAACACAAACAAACAAGAACACTACCAATTCACGAGATTCATAATGGATTTTCAACGTTAGAATTGGATCATTCTAATTGAACATCCATGTCAAGTTGTTTCACAGTTGTGCTTGACTTCATACAAACGCTGCATTGTTCGTCGAAATAAAAGATCCTACAACGTCTGTACATATGATTCGAAAGTTACCATTATGCTCTATGCGACACATAGCATTTGTACAGAATGTCAAAATAGTGTTAATAATAAACGAGATTCATAATGGATTTTCAACGTTAGAATTGGATCATTCTAATTAAACATCCATGTCAAGTTGTTTCACAGTTGTGCTTGACTTCATACAAACGCTGCATTGTTCGTCGAAATAAAAGATCCTACAACGTCTGTACATATGATTCGAAAGTTACCATTATGCTCTATGCGACACATAGCATTTGTACAGAATGTCAAAATAGTGTTAATAATAAACGCTCTCATAAACCAGGCTCCGTCAACTACTGGAACGAATGGTCGCCGTGGACGCCATGCAGCTTCAAAATCGGCCAGTTGATGCAGCAGCGAACGCGCTCGTGCGCCTCCGAGCGACTTGGCTGCCCGTGCACGTCCGTTATTGGCGGGAAATTCAAAAATTCAAATATTTTTTTCTTAACATTTTATTACTACTATTGCTTTCAATCTGTGTTTTGGCATTCAGGGTAGCAGACGCATTGGATACCCGTACGCCCTGTGAGCTACCGACATCGGTTTGGATACATGGATTCTTCCTACCTTTACTTTTATTTACAACTTTGCATTTCCCGCCAAGAACGTTCTAAATTTTCCTTGCCTTTTCAGAGCTCAAGCACAACAAGCTCATCTAGCACTAGCTCGTCTTCCTCAAGTACGACTACAACCACCCCTTCAACTACCACTACCACTACAACCCCTTCAACTACCACTACGACCCCTTCAACTACCACTACGACCCCATCTAGTACAAGTACCACTACGACCCCTTCAACTACCACGACCACTACGACCTCTTCAACTACCACTACGCCCCCTTCAACCACCACTACGACTCCTTCAAGCACCAGTACAACTACGACCCCCTCCACCACGAGTACTACAACCCCCTCGACCACCACCTCATCTTCGACTTCAACCACTACACCATCGACCACGAGTTCAAGCACAAGCACGTCCTCAAGCAGCAGTTCCACCATGTCAACTTCCACCACCACTCCGAGCACCACTACCACCACGAACGCGGTAAGATGTTATTGATGACTGTAAAGATTTTTTTTTACTTTTACTGAATTTTTCTTTGTAATGAAATAAATACATCATTTTATATTTTAGCTTTAAAACTTTTTATTTTTCTCTAGGCCTGCACTCCTTCGTGGGCGGCGTGGACGGCATGGTCGGGCGACTGCTCGCAGAAGTGCGGCCTGTGCGGCGTGCGCGCCAGATCTAGAAGATGCGCCACGACATGCCAGTGCTGGTGAGAAGGGGGGGGGGAGGGATTGAAAGATAGGGAGAGAGAAAGTGTGAACGAGAGAGTGTGTGTGTCCAAGGACATAATAAACTGAAAGAAGAAAAGGAAAAAAATACTCTGAGAAAATACAGCCGAATTCAATATTAGTAAGATGAACGGTGCATCACCAAAAGATGATCGCTGAAGGAAAAGATTGACGATTTTCACTATGGTTAGGCACTGAAATTCGTCAATCCAAAATTGGCGGTCATCTCGAAAAAAAAATGAAGAAAGAGTTAGTCGATAGTAGACAAGAGTCAGAGGCAACACAAAGAATGTGGAGCACAAGAGAGAGCCTCGTAGAACACCCTTTATTATTGGCTCAGATGTTCGGTTTATATGGGGCTGTAGGATGGAGTACTTTCGTAAGGGCCAGGAAATTGTGCAGATATGGCCGATGTGATAATCTTATTGCGTGATATGCCTCCATATTTGTACACGACAGTATACAATATGTTTCAGTGGCGTGACATCCGAGCGCGAGCCGTGCGGTAGCGACTCGCTCTGCTTTCATCCGCAGGCGTCTTGCTGCGCACCTTACAAGAAGGAATTCGCGCCGGATCACTCGCGCTTTGTGTGCGGCAACGCAACCACCGCAACGACTACGGGATGCGTCTCGTCCAGCAGCGTCGTTAGTGTCATCTATTACAGGCAATTTCAATCAATCAATCAATCAATTTGTGGACAGTCGATGTTCATTCAATAAGCCAACACATTCTTACTACCTACGAAACATCATTCTCAGATTTGACCTCCATGAGTCGCTATACTTTTCTCCTGTTTTCATCAATTTCTCAACCTCCAGTGCACTCCGACGTGGTCCGAGTGGTCGGCGTGGACGGGCGACTGCTCTTCAACGTGTGGCTGGTGCGGAAAGCGATCGCGCACTCGCGTCTGCACTTCAAGCTGCGCGTGCAGGTTCCGACCATATAAAGTACTGTGCTAGAAATTTGATCGTAAATTAAATCCTCACCATTAGAGCTCCAGATCATCCACTTTTTTAAACGATTCATTTACATTTTTTTTAATCGGAAAATTTTTTTTGGATAAATTAAATATTACAGCGACGCCGCCAGCCAGACTGAATCATGCGGTGGAAATAAGCTTTGCTCTCATCCGCAACCGTCCTGTTGCTCTCCATACGTCAAGAGCTTCAACACCGATCGCACTGCTTTTATTTGCGCGTGATCGATAAGAAATATCGATTGAGTTTAATGATTGAATGATGTCTTTTCTTCAGTACCTCCTCCATAATTACCGTCATTCTCTCTCTCAGTTTTTCAATTGACCCTCCGACTTCTGCGACAAGCAGCAGTCCGTTGTTGGGCTATATTCAATCACCGGTCTTTTTCAAGAAGACAATTAAGTGCACAATTTAATGTGCACCAAAAATGAACATTTGTGTCACCCGCCTAATTTAATAACAGAAAGCAGACTTGATGTTGGATCCATGCTTAAGAATAAAGGAGGAAAATGATTTCCGACATAACATTAGCCAAATTCGAAATATGTTTTTGTGATACATAGTACACACTTATGTGCATACATTTGTACGGAACGTATGGGTCTGACTAAGCTGAACTTCACGTTTGTCTCAGTCGTCGTCACGTCATGGTTCATGGAGAGAATTCGTCTACGATGGAATTCGGCGAGGAGATAGGCCTGACAATGAGCGCCGCTCGCAAACCATGAACAGCAGCCAAGGCAAGACCTTGAAGGATTAACGTAGAAAACAACTCCTGCTGACATCAGTTGAGAAGAAAGGGAGACGTAGATGTGATTCAACATACCCCCGAACTTCCTCCTTGCTAGTACAAGGTAATCGTCCCAGTGATATAGGAGTGTCCAAACTATTCACCAGAGTTGTTGGAGTGTCCGAACTCTGTAGTTAAGTTGCTGACAGGGTGACGTAGAACCTTTGCTTCAAACTTCGAACATTTGTGTCACCCGCCTAATTTAATAACAGAAAGCAGACTTGATGTTGGATCCATGCTTAAGAATAAAGGAGGAAAATGATTTCCGACATAACATTAGCCAAATTCGAAATATGTTTTTGTGATACATAGTACACACTTATGTGCATACATTTGTACGGAACGTATGGGTCTGACTAAGCTGAACTTCACGTTTGTCTCAGTCGTCGTCACGTCATGGTTCATGGAGAGAATTCGTCTACGATGGAATTCGGCGAGGAGATAGGCCTGACAATGAGCGCCGCTCGCAAACCATGAACAGCAGTAAAGGCAAGACCTTGAAGGATTAACGTAGAAAACAACTCCTGCTGACATCAGTTGAGAAGAAAGGGAGACGTAGATGTGATTCAACATACCCCCGAACTTCCTCCTTGCTAGTACAAGGTAATCGTCCCAGTGATATAGGAGTGTCCAAACTATTCACCAGAGTTGTTGGAGTGTCCGAACTCTGTAGTTAAGTTGCTGACAGGGTGACGTAGAACCTTTGCTTCGAACTTCCTCCTCTTCTGAGATTTTGTTGTAAAGAGATGTAGACTTCGGTCGAACTCTGTGATGCTGTGGATGTGGTACTTCGGGGAGGTGTCGTGTATGTCAAGATATATTACATAAGAAGATTACAATAGCTGCACTAATTGCACTATGCCCTTGCCCTTACGAAAGTACTCCATCCTGAGCCCTATATAAACCCGCCATATGGTCATTAATAAACTGTGTTCTACCCGGCTCCTCTTGTGCTCTACATTCCTTATGCTGCCTAGCAAGCAACAAAACTCAAACGTAGCTTCTGAAGACGGCGAAATTGAGCAAAATGAAGATCATATTCGGTTTTCCTTTCGTCAAATTTCCCTTCTGGGGCGAGTTTCAGCAAAAACATTTCTTTGGAAAAATAGTACCAGTAGTAAGATGAACATTCTCCACGACATCACTGCCTACCAAGTTACAAGAAATATCCTATAATAAAGTCGCATTGCAGCACAAGAATTAGTATCTGTGGCAAGGAACAGCAGACTCTGAGCGGCTGATTCTTTCACTTTCAATGTGTTCCCGAAACCGCAAGCATAACTTATACCAAAAGAAAAAAAGGAGGGAGAGCGAACACCCAGATCACATGCATTCCCTAACACAGCAGAAATTTACAGTAAAAAATACATACGGAATAATGGAAGAATCAAGATTCGAGTAAGCATTCCAACTGGCCAAAATGGTACCGAAGGAAACACAGTAGGGAATGGCGAACAGATCAGGATCAAGCGTCAGACCAACTGAAGAAGAAATTTTGGTTGCATATGAAAATCCACTGTATTCAGAGAGAGAGAGGGAGGGAGAAAGAGAGAGAGAGAGTCTTTTATTTCGACACATCTCGTAAAAATCGCAGCTTTCCTGTGGCCGCTTCAGCGTGGGAGGAAAAATAAAGAATTGGAACATCAAGCCATCCGGCCGGTCTTTTCGCTCGGCCTTTTTTTCTTCGCTGATCAAACAACCGTGTGATGAACATTGCAACGATCCAAATCGAGTCGAGGCGACAAAAAAACACAAAATTATGCCATATATGTACAATTGAAGGCAACAATAACAAATGTCGTCATACTGCCAAAAATCTTATGCGTTACACATATCTATGCACATGATATAATGCATATGATATGAGTTTCAGGCAGATTGACGACATTTATGTCTGCGAGACCGCTATTAGGTAAATGGTGAGGACATATGTATGTAGCACGTGAGCGTGAGACTCTTGCTGAAAATCAGCATCGTTTTCTCGGGTGCAAACTTATGACTCAGCGTAGGACGGCTAAAATTCTTAGAGCAATTTTTTCCTTATAAGTTTACCGCATTTTTTCATTATATAGACGCCAATAAGCATTTGATTCAACATATCCAACGAGCTTTATAAGTGAATTTCATATCAATGGCAGACCTTCATTTTACTGTTATATGGAAAAAAAATGTGAGCATTCAGTTCGAAGCATATGGAAAAATCCAGCGCAGCAAAGTTAGCAGTGTGTGTTTTGCAATGAACGAAAAAAAAAAACGTTCGGATGCCAGTTTGATTTCTCTGCGTTCCACCCTCATCGGACCTTCGACTCGGCGCCCCTTCTTTGCTGTTTTCGTTTGAACAGGCGACGATGGCAGCATTCCTTTTGGCTATAATGCTAAGCTTTTGGGCGCCATGAGTTGGCATTGGTCGCTCATCTCTAATGGAGAAGCCAAAGCATGCACCGAGCATGTCTATGCCCCTGCTCAAAACCCCTAGTATGTATGCATGTACATTTCAGGGGAGAAAAGAGAGTGAGAGAGCCAAGGCCTAGGCACCGAGACAGTACATCCCCTTTTTGCTAGCCTCTTTGCCATCTATCTGCGCCCGTTTAAAGAGGGCGCTGCAAGGCTAACCGCTGAAGTCTTCGGACTGATCGCTTCCATTTTAAAAGCCAGTTGTAGCCGCACCTTTTTGTTGAATTTATTTACAATACATTTAAAGTTGTACATTTCCTCTCATTTTCAGACTCAAACTTAATTCATGGCGTGGAAGTCGTCCATACTCGTGGCTCTCACGTATGTCGCTTGCTGCGTCGCGCAGGTATATGCGATAACTTGTTGATCCAATTCAGATTTATTCCCACGCTGTTACATGCTGCCTTTCTTTTTCTCTTTTTCGAATTGCTGCCCCCAAGGCGGCATCTGGTCCGAGTGGACGTCTCCGTCGTGTACCGCGCATTGTGGCCTCTGCGGCGCATCAACGACGCTGACCAGGAAGTGCTGGTCCGAAGCAGAAGGCTGCCCTTGCGAGTTAGCCTTCTCGACATTTTACTATTCAGAATTCCTTCGATTAATTACTAGTAAGAAGCCCAGAACGTCGGGAAATGTAAAAATTTGAATTGGAACACAGCGGTCCCGTAACGATGAATGGGCCGTGCCCATCTGTCAACTGCAAGATATATATGGAGGCGACGGAGTGCTGCGCCGGCACCTCGATCCGCGACCCGAACTCGGGCGCGAGCATCTGCTCTGAAACGCCGTTCCCGACACGCGCGAAGCCTACGTGCTGCCTGGCCGGTTTGTTACTTACTTTACTTTACTTACTTTATTTACGGCATGAATAAGTCAGCACGTGGTAAAAACAGTATAGCATGAATTATTATGAGAAGAATGGGAAGTGAATGCAAGATAACATAAGTAAAATAATATGGTATTACCTAAGGGCGAGGGAGAATATTGGGGGAAGATAGCTGATTGGGGATGGAGCAAGTTCTAGCAATGGAGTTAAATAATTTAGCGGACCTGATAAAAAAGGAATGGAGGCGTATGTTGGACCTAGACAAGGGATAAAACAAATGAAAGGATAAGCCACGAGTGCGAGAATTGCGAAGATGGAAGTGGTGAGGGGACCGGGAAGATATCTTACGGTGGCCAAAAATGAGGCGACGGGTGAGCGTAAAGTCCTTATCCTCGCGCCGCGAACGGAGGGAGGGGAGGCCAAGCGATAGATTGCGTTCCTCGCTGGGAGGGAGGATTGAGGTTGAGGAATAAGAGAGACAGCGGCGATAAATAAGCCGAGTTACATAATTTTGGACCTTTTCAAGAGCGCGAATATCTTTGAGAAGGCGGGGGGAATAGAGGGAGGTGCAATTTTCGAGAACAGAGCGGATGTAAATGGTGTATGCTGAGATAAGAATATCCTTATTGCGAGTGCGAAGGGCCCGAAAGATGGGATATGCTTTAGAGAGAGCCTTATTGGCAATAAGAGAGCAGTGGGGAGAGAAAGTAAGCTTAGAGTCAATAAGAATGCCAAGATCGCGAATAGAGTCGACAACTGGGAGAGGACGTCCATCGAGGATGTAGGAAAGAGAAGGATCGGGCTTACCAATATGGAGAACAGCACATTTATCAACGGCAAGGGGGAGCTGCCAAGTTTTGGCCCAATTAACAACAGAATTAATTGCAAGTTGCAAAGGAGATCGGGACTGTTTGTTACTAAAAGACTTAAAAATTTTCAAATCGTCAGCGAAACAACGAGCGATGCAGAGGTGTGGGGAAACAACTTGGGGGAGATCAGCTGTATAGAGCGTGAACAAGATTGGACCTATAACAGTTCCCTGGGGGATACCGCTATGAACTGGTCGAGGAGAGGAGAGAGAACTTCCTACACGTACAACAAATGTTCGACCGGAAAGAAATTCAGAAATCCAACTAACTACTTTGGAGGGAAGGGAAAAGTGTTTAAGTTTGTGAATAAGCTTTGGGTGGCTAACACGGTCAAAAGCCTTAGAATGATCGAAATAGACTACATCAGTGGATAAGCCATTGTGGAGGGAACTGGTCCAATGCTCAAGACAATCAAGAAGTTGAAATTCAATGGATCGGCGACGGCGAAAGCCATATTGCTCATCGGGGATGAGGTTGGACTCCTCACACCAGTTTAAGAGCTTACGACAAAGAAGCTTCTCAAATAAACGGGAGAACATGCATGTAATCGAAATGGGACAATAGTTGGAGGGATCGAAGAATGGGGGTTTCTTTTTGATAGGAACAATGACAGAGCGTTTCCAAATAGACGGAATAGTACCAGTATTGTAAGAATAATTAAAAATATATTCTAAGGATTCGCTGATTGGAATACCTATTCTCTTAATGAAACTTATATTAAAGTTATCAGGGGTTCTGGAGTTTGAATTCGGCCAGGATTCTATAAGACGGAGTATATCATGCCTAGCAAATACAAGCAGGAAAGATGGAGAATGGGAAGGAGGGGGAGTGGTGATAGTGGGGAGGATGCCGTCGTCGGCGGTAAAGGACTGTGCAAAAGTTGAAGCTAAAAGCTCGGCCTTGTCGGTGTCAGAGAAGCAGTCTGGAAGAGGGGGACGAGCAAGGGTATCAACCCCACGCGGTTTAACTGATGTGCGATTTCTAATAAAGCGATAAAAAAGGGACATGTTCTTAGAAAGGATAATGTGTTTCTCAACATTACGGGAATACTTATCTACAGCCTTGATGTAAAGGGAGTTTGCCCTAGAAAAATCGTCCTTAGTCTTCTGGGAGGGTTTTGAAACTGATAGTTGCCATAGGGAGAAACGTTTAATTTGGAGTCGTAAAATATGATCTGGGAGGCGAGAGCCATGGGGGCTGACACGCTTATACGGTACAAAAAGAGAATCAGCAATGTGAATGGCAGAGGAGAGTTGGTGGTACATGGATTCAACATCTGTGGTGGTGAAATGAGGGGAAGGGAAGCCTATATCAAGAAGAAATCTGTTGGCGGAAACATAATCAGCATTAGAATAATCTTTAATATAAGTAAAAGTGGGGCGAGCACAGGAAAGAGAAATATCAGCGTTAATAGCGGAGTGGTCAGAAGAGGAGAAAGGAGGGGAGACGCTCGTGTTGGTAACAAGACCGGGGGTGTTGCATAGTAAAAGATCTAAAAAGTGGTTGTTGCAAGTAGGTGCTGGGGTAAGCTGGACGAGTTGACAGGAGAGGGTGAAGTCGTAGAAGAGTTTGGACTGAGAAGAAATGGTTGGAAGGAGTGAAGAATTCCAAGAAAGATCAGGGAAATTAAAATCACCGGAGATGATGGATGGGTGAAGACATGTAGAGAGATCGCGAAGATTCTTAATGAGATCGGAATTAGGCCCGGCTAGACATGAGGGTGCGCGGTAAACTACAATAATGCGAATTGTGTGGGTATCAATAGAAAGATCTGCAGCTATCAGCTCGAAAGAATCTTTGATGGAAAGAGAAGATACAACCTTGGAAGATAAGGTGGAGTGGATAAGAATGGCAACGCCGCCTCCTTTTCTGCGAACTCTATCTTGGCGGAGAACTATATAGGAAGGATTTCCAGAAAGAAGAAAACTATCAGGCACTTTGGAGGAAAGCCAGGTCTCGGTAATGCAGATAATGGAAAAGGAGTTGGACAAAGCGATAGAAAGTTCCGCAGTCTTATTAAGAATTGAGCGGGAGTTGAAAGAATAAAGGGAGAGCAGAGAAGCAGCGGTTGAAGAGGAAATAGGATGCCTGCGAGAGAGATCATTCAATAATGGAAGAGCGGCTGGGGTTGGGGGAAAGGAGAGTAAAGAGGGGTAAAGCGGTTGTAGTGGGAGAAGTTTGGAGTAATAGGATGAGGAGGGAGAGGGTAGCGGTGGGAATGTTGGTAGGGGGTGAAGGTGTGAGATTGGGAGAGAGGGAGACGAAGAGAGGTGCGAGCGTGAGAGAAACGGCGGCGTGAGGAGAGGAAAGGCTGAGAGAGAGGGAGGGGAATAGTGTTGGTGGCGGTGGGAGGAGGATGGGTGGCGACGGCGGGCTTGGCAGCGGGGCGCTGGTCAGGAGGGGTGAAGTAGGGTGAGATATCGGGGTTGATACGGGGAGTGGGAACGAGGCCACGCTGGGCAAAAGTGAGGGAAGGGCGAAGGTGGCACTGGTAGAAGTCAGTGGTGCGCCTGAGGCGGGATGACTTGCGGATGGCCTCTTGCTGAAGAACAGAGGTGGGCATAACAACCTTGACAATTGAGTAGTTGCTGCGAGAGCCGAGAATATAGGCGGAAACAGGGACGGCAGAAACGCCAATAGAATCGAGGAGGCGAATAGTGGCATCAATAACCCAAATAGCACGAGAAGAGGGAGAGCCATGAGGAATAGTCAATCCAGTCAGGACAAAGGAGCGTCTGCGCTCAGAACGATCAGCAACTTCATCAGGGGTCTCAGCATTAAAGTTCCAATCGGTTTGAGCCGAAGGGATGGAGGGGGCAGGGTGGGTGGTAGGGGAATTCATGGAACAGTCAGGGTCACGAAGGGGAACGAGAGAGGAGGAGGCTTCGAGGGAGGCAAGCCTGGCATCCTTGGAGGCGAGCTCGATGGTGAGGGCATCGATCTGCTGCTGCTGCTGGCTGACCGTGACATAGAGAGCGTTGAGCTTTTCCACGAGAGAGTTAATCTTGGCGCCGATGAGCTGGTCGGCGTCGTCGGCCTCAGAAGAGGAAGGCGAGCCGAGGGCGTGGCGTTTGCGAGTCTGGAAGAGAGAGGCGAACGAGCCAAGGGGCGAGACAGCTTGAGAGGGGATCGCAGAGTCAGACATAACTTCTGAGGGGCCAACGAAAGTAGATCACATGAATCCCTGGCCCAGGGGAAGAGGAGAAAGAGCCAGAAGAGAAGGAGACAGGGTGAATCAGGTAACCTGGAGTTGTGCCAATAGAACGAATTGGTCCCCCTTGGCACGAGGGGACAGGCAGCCCAGAGTCGACGACAGAAGAGCAAAAGGGCTCACGACCGCACGACAAGAAAGAGAGGGCAGCAAAAAAAAATGTTCGCCTTTAATTGCATCGAAAACAACACAGACAAACAAGAACACTAACAATTCTCGAGATTCATAATGGATTTTCAACGTGAGAATTGGATCATTCTAATCGAACATCCATGTCAAGTTGTTCACAATTGTGCTTGACTTAATCACATGCAAACGCTGCATTGTTCGTCGAAATAAAAGATCCTACTATGTCTGTACATATGATTCGAAAGCTACCTTTATGTTCTATGCTACATATAGTATGTACAAAATGTGAAAATAGTGGTAATAATAAACGCTCTCATAAACCAGGCTCCGTCAACTACTGGAACGAATGGTCGCCGTGGACGCCATGCACCTTCACAATCGGCCAGTTGATGCAGCAGCGAACACGCTCGTGCGCCTCCGAGCGACTTGGCTGCCCGTGCACGTCCGTTATTGGCATGAAATTCAAAAATTCAAATATTATTTTACCCAATTTTGTGCTTGCCAGAAGTATTTTGCTGCTACTATTGCTTTCAATCTGTCTTTTGACATTCAGGCTGGCAGACTCGTTGGATACCCGTACGCCCTGTGAGCTACCGACATCGGTTTGGATACATAGCTTTTTTCATTTCTTTACTTTTATTTTCCAATTTCGAATTTCCCGCCAAGATCGAACGTGCGCGAGCAGAAGACTTTGACTTCACCTCACGAATGAACATATGGCGATTTTTTTCTAAATTTTCCTTGCCTTTTCAGAGCTCAAGCACAACAAGCTCATCTAGGACCAGCTCGACTTCCTTAAGTACGACTACAACCACCCCTTCAACTACCACTACCACTACGACCCCATCTACAACAACTACCACTACGACCCCTTCAACTAGAACTACGACCCCTTCAACTACCACTACGACCCCTTCAACTACCACTACGACCCTTTCAACTACCACTACGACCCCTTCAACTACCACTACGACCCCTTCAACTACCACCACCACTACGACTCCTTCAACTACCACTACCACTACGACCCCTTCGACCACTACAAGCACTTCATCTTCGACTACAACCACTACACCATCGACCACGAGTTCGAGCACAAGCACTAGCACGTCCTCAAGCAGCAGTTCCACCACGTCAACTTCCACCACCACTCCGAGCACCACTACCACCACGAACGCGGTAAGAAGTTATAAGAATTCTTTTCCTTACTCTGTACCAGTGATGACTGTAAAGATTTTTTTAAACTTTTACTGAATTTTTCTTTGCAATGAAGTACATCATATTATATTCTAGCTTTAAAACTCTTAATTTTTCTCGAGGCCTGCACTCCTTCTTGGGCGGCTTGGACGGCGTGGGCGGGCGATTGCTCGCAGTCGTGCGGTCTGTGCGGAGTGCGCACGAGATCGAGAGGATGCTCCACGACATGCCAGTGCTGGTGAGAGGGTGAGAGAGGATAGATCGAGAGAAAGGACAAGGACAATAAAAACATAGAACATGAAGTGAAGAAAAAATACTCTGGGAAAATACAGAACCTTGTTCTTAGCAAAGATGATCGATAGGTGCAACACCAAAAGTTGAAAGCAGCTGAAAAAGACTGTGTGTATTCACAGAAGTCGAGTGGTAACGAAGAAAGAGTTCGACGATAGCGAAATAGTATACAAGAGTCAGAGAGTTAGACAACAGCGTCCTGAAAATGTTTGTCTTTTCTCTTTACTGGCACATGCTTGCAACGCCAGGTCAAACAGACTCGAAGATAAAAACATCCTTTAACATCAAACAGACTCGAAGATAAAAACATCCTGGTCTGACCGCTTATAGTAAGCTAGAACATTGTCGACGACAATATTGGCCAAGTTTGAATGTGAGGCATTTCTCAAAAATTTTACATTCCCAGTTTGTCAGGACATTGGATGAGGTGGGGCTGTCAAGATGACGATGAAATCGATTTTTTATTCACAGTTTTCTAGACATCGGTCAGGTGCACTACATTTCAGCTGATAGTCTGCACCATGTGAGTTATGTTGCTCGCTTGTCAACACACGGAATGTGGAGCACAAGAGGTAGCCGGGTAGAACACAGCTTATTAATGACTCAGGTGGCGGTTTACATATGTATATGGGGGCTGCACGAAAGAGTACTTTCGTAAGGGCAAGGAAATTGTGCAGATAGGCAGATATGATAATCTTCTTACGTGATAAATATATCTCCAAATATATATGTACACGACAATCTGTTTCAGTGGCGTGACTTCTGAACGCGAGCCTTGCGGTGGCGACTCGCTCTGCGCGTATCCGCAGGCGTCTTGCTGCGCGCCGTACAAGAAGGAGTTCGCGCCAGATCACTCACGCTTTGTGTGCGGAAACGCGACCACCGCAACGACAACGGGATGCGTCTCGTCCAGCAGCGTCGTTAGTGCCTTCTATTATAGGCAATTCCAATCAATCAATCAATAAATTTGTTTAAAATCGATATTCATTCAATAAGCCAACACAATCTTACTACCTACGAAACATCATTCTCAGATTTGACCTCCATGAATCGATATGCGATATGTTTTTCTTTGCATGCTTTCCTCTATTTCTCCCCCTCCAGTGCACTCCGACGTGGTCCGAGTGGTCGGCGTGGACGGGCGACTGCTCTTCGACGTGTGGCTGGTGCGGAAAGCGATCGCGCTCTCGCGTCTGCACTTCAAGCTGCGCGTGCAGGTTCCTACCATTTAAAGTGCTTTGCGAGAAATTTGATCAAATATTTGATCGAAAATTACGTTCTTAGACATTAGAGCTCCATATTCTTTTTAACGGTTCGACTATACTTTAAAGAACACAATTTTGGTTTCAGAATTTTTTTTAAAATATTTTTTATTTCAGCGGCGCCGCCAGCCAGACTGAATCATGCGGTGGAAATAAGCTTTGCTCTCATCCGCAACCGTCCTGTTGCTCTCCATACGTCAAGAGCTTCAACGCCGATCGCACTGCTTTTATTTGCGCGTGATAGAAAAGAAGTATCGATTGTATTTAGTGATTGAATGATGTCTTTTCTTCAGTACCTCCTCCATAATTACCGTCATTCTCTCTCTCAGTTTTTCAATTGACCCTCCGACTTCTGCGACAAGCAGCAGTCCGTTGTTGGGCTATATTCAATCACCGGTCTTTTTCAAGAGGACAATTAAGTGCACAATTTAATGTGCACCAAAAATGAACATTTGTGTCACCCGCCTAATTTAATAACAGAAAGCAGACTTGATGTTGGATCCATGCTTAAGAATAAAGGAAAAAAATGATTTCCGACATAACATTAGCCAAATGCGAAATATGTGTTTGTGATACATAGTACATACTTATGTGCATACATTTGTGGGAGAAGGAACCTTGTTTTCGTTGACACCGAATCACAAAAAAAACTGTTTTCCCAGAATAGTAGTGTTGAAAATTCAGTAAAAACTTATGCTCACATAATAACAGCAACAACAGAAGATTTACTCATTTGACGGAATGTGAAGTCCTAACGGACGCGTTTTTCTTCAAAGTATTCGCAATGAAAATTTGTCAAACAGAAGGACAACAACTATCTAGACAAATACAGCGCTATTCATCGACTAATCTGATTATAAATACATTAAAAAGTCTTGAAACATGAGCATATGCATATGTATGTATAAACAATATTTAAACGATGTCTTCGACAGATTCGACTCGTTCGGCCCCCATGTAATGCAATTTAAGTCCATTTCTGTTCCCTTCGATGTAGGAGACGAGGGGAGAGATCGACTTTGCACAGGTTTATTTCCGACAGCCAGGCCAACCGAGGCCAACGAGAGAGGCGACCGCTCACGATGAGCCAAGGAGAGGAGACTGACATAAAACATAATGGCAATGGAATATCATTTGGCTATGTAAATAAGGGAAAGGGCAATAATGAAGGAATCGTGAGGAATGGGACATTCCATTACACTTATTGTTAGACAAAAGTGGAAAACAGTTTTTGAATCCTCTTTGAAATAACTAATGATGAAAGAATAAAATAATATGGAAACCTATGAGATAGAAGAGTTCGAGACAATATGGACTTTCTGTTCTCTCGGCTTTCGCACGCATGCACTCATTTTGTACGGAAAGTGAAAAGAAAATGCCCTTTTATCCAGTTCGGCAGCTATAAAAGGACGCTAAGATGGCTTTCCAGCACCAATCGTACCTTCGCTTTTCCTGGAGTCGCCCCCTCTCGCCTTCCTTCTTCTCCGTGTCTCGCTTCGCCACACTCTCTCGCCTTCCCTGTCCTCCCTCTCGGCTCACCACACTCTCTCACCTCTCCTTTCCTTCTCTCCCGTCGACTAATGGCCGACCCCGATTCGTGCAAGATCAAGAGCGAAACAAAAAGCAAGAGCAAGGTGAGTAATTCTTTCTACTCTAACTATTTTTGTAATAAAAAGTATTTAATTAAAAAAATTAAACTAATTTAAAAAGAACAGAGAAAAACAATTGATAACTTAATTTCTTTTAGAATGAGGCGCCGGAGAACGACCCCTTGCAGCAAGAAATTCTACGTAAGATGCTCAAACAGCTCATGAAGGAGAAGATGTGGGGCAACTACGTGAGAATGCTTAACTTTTTCTTTGATATTTGTTAAAAAGTTGCCGTATTCGCAATCACAAGTCAATAGTTCCTTTGCACTTTTCAATTTCGCACTAATTCTATACTTCAAGAACTTCAAGCGGAACTGCAAATATCTCACCTCAGCATGAATTGAACTCCCCCACCGCGTTCAAATAAAATAGTTGCTTGAAATGAGCACCCTCATAGCAAACGTAAAATAATGAACTCAAAAGGGTTTCTATGATCTCTGTCTCTTTTTTCACTCTTTCTTTTTTATCCAATATTTCACTCTTGCAGTTTCCCTTCAAGTACAAGGACCTGCTGAAGATCCTGTGGCTTGCGAAGGACATCTTCGAGAAGGAGAGTCCCCTTGTCGAAATCGCTCCTCCGTGCGTCGTGGTTGGCGACATCCATGGCCAGGTTTGAAAGAGGGAAATCAAAACGAAAAATTAGATGACATTTCAAATTGCCGCGAGCCTTCGCACTCTCATTCGAGTGTGCTATTTTCACGCAGCGAGTCTGTGAAGTGAATTTGCGAAATAGCACGCCAGAATCTGTCCCTACTCCCAGGAAGAATGCGCGGCAATTCGAACATTTATTAGTACCGTCGAATCTTATCCACGTTACAAGAACTGAGAGTCTTCCATGGTGCCTCTTTTCAGTTCCAGAATCTCTGTCGGATCTTCCAGTCGTTTACGACGGATGGAAAAATGGCATGTTTAACATGTTTATATGAGTAACATTTAAATACTTCCTTCATTATGTTTTCTTGGAATGACAAAAAAAATCATCTATAATACTAATTTGTTTGTAATCCAGGGATACGCCTCGAAGAAGTTCACTTTCCTCGGCGACTACGTGGACCGCTGCAAGCAGTCCATCGAGTGCGTAATCCTGCTCTTTGTCATCAAGATCTTGTATCCAGCCAAGGTGTTCTTTCTATTCTTCTACTTCTTATTCTTCTTCTTCTCATCTTTAATAAATATGCTTATTTATTATTATTCTTTATTTGCCCTACCGTAACCTGCACACATGCTGCACAGATCATGCTTCTCCGCGGGAACCACGAGTCGCAGACGATCAACCAGGTCTACGGATTCAAGGACGAGATCTTCGAGCGGTTCAAAGATGTCTCTGCGATGATTTTTGTCATCTTGAAATTTGCTTTTCTTATTTAAAATCCACTGTGTTAAAAAGGTGGCAAATGCTTCTAACAATAAGGCTAGATCAACATTTCGCCCTTTTTAGGTGGCTTAACTTGCTAAAATAGTACAAGAATAAATGTCGTCATTGTTAAAAGGAGCTCGAAATGCGACTATAATCTATTGAAAAAAATTGTTTTTTGTAAATGAGCAATCAAGTCGAGCTCTCCCTAAATCAGGAAAAAGCGCGAATTCAAATTTGAATATAATTTTGTTTGCTCTCAGAAGAAGGAGGCACTCGGTCTGTGGCTGCTCTTCAACGACGTCTTTGCCAATCTCCCGCTCGCCTGCCTCATCCACAAGACTGTGCTCTGCATGCATGGAGGCATCTCGTCGCACCTCAACAGCCTCGACGATATCAGGAAGGCCGGTGTCAAAAACAATATGATAATCAAGGATATTCCAAGCGTATTTTTAATATAAAATACGTATATATACAGTAAAATGTATATATATATATATATAATAAAAATATATGCATAATAAAATTTGCAAGCATCAACTTTAAGATCCCGAAGCCGCTGCCCGAGCCTCAGAAGTCGCCGCTCGCTCTCGATCTCATGTGGGCCGATCCGATGCTCGGTCTGAAAGGGTAAGCGTTGCTTTCTTTTGGTTCTTTTTTATTTTAAGATAATTATCAAAAAATTCAATTCAATTACAGGTTCGAGCCGAATAACGTCCGGAGCGTCTCCGTCCACTTTGGCGAGGACGTCGCGATTGAGAAGTGCGAGAAGCTGGGCATCCGCCGCATCATCCGAGCCCACCAGGTCACCCACAACCATCATCGTTTTTTTCATTATCATTTTATTTATTATTTATTAATATATTAATAAACTTAATCAGGAACACTTACTTTTAATCAAGAAAATTGTTTAACTAGTAAAAAAGATGAAAAATTCTTTATTGCAGATGATGATCAACGGCTTCAACTTCTTCTGCAACCGGCTCGTCCTGACCATCTTCTCGGCCGCCGATTACTTCCCGGCCAAGGTGGACTTTCTTTCTCTCCTTTTTATAGATTAAAAAATTAATATTCTTTACCTAAATTGAAAACATTCCAACGTTTCGAACGCGTTTTCTTAGTTTTCACTGGGGTAAATTAAATAATTTTAATTTGTTTTGATTTTAGGCGAATCGCGGCGCCGTCGCCATCGTCAACAAGGAGGGTCACGTTGGGATCACGATGCTCATTCCGAGCGACAAGGAATCAAGTACAAATTATATAATTTATTATTCAATATTATTCTTTTTAGAATAGTATTTTTTAAAAATTTATTTGTCTTTATTTATTTTATTTCAATCGAGTTTTATTTTAGCCGGCGAGAAGGTCTTTCGCGGCAAACACGTCGAGGGCAACGATGAGGACTTTGGCGGCATCCACCGCAAGAGGAACTGAGGGGCTGGATCAGTCGGAAGCCCTCGAAGAAAAAGGTCCCGCCCACCACTGGCAAGAGAGTCCCGCACCCATCTTTCAAGTACCCATTTAATGAATGCTTCAGTTCCCTCAGGCAGCGAAGAAATAAATTGGAGCGGAGGATATTGGCTTGCGCACCTTTCCATAAATAAATGGAGCAATTAAAAAGAAAAGATAAGGATGTACTAGTAAAGGAAGCTAACATTTAATAAAAAGTTTTACTTGAACTTGGAAACTGAACAAGAAATCCGAAAAAGGTCCCGCCCACCACTGGCAAGAGAGCCCCGATCATCGAAACGAATGTGCAAAATTTCAAATTTGGGCGTTCCTTCGCACTCTCATTCGCTCAGCGGGTTTTGGCTGACTTCGAAAAAGTTTGCAAAAATGAGATGGCCTGCTATCCGGGAACTCGCGATAAATAGAATTTTCATTCTTTTCGAGTTTCTCTCTCCCTCTTTCATTCCTGTTTGCTCTTTCTCTCCCCATATCTCTCCAGTGTCTCCTCTCTCTCTCTCTTTGTACCTGAGGACAAGAATGCTAAAAACTTCATACATACTATAGAATTCAAATTTATAGGATTGCTACGCAGCAATTAAACATCGTAGCGCTGGACGATTTCTAGTACTGGCCACTGGTATCGTTTTTACATAAGGATGTTGGGCCGTGCGACATGAGGCAGTCAAGATGACGACTAAATAGGCGTGTGGGGTTATAAAGGCGTTTTCTTTCCTTCTTTTCAATACACGCTTTTTCTAATTTCTACCAAGAGTTATTCTTTTCTTCTGCAATTCTATAATATCGGTTTCAGTATCGCGACTTGCGAGCGTGAGCCGTGCGGCGGTGACTCGCACTGTCCATATCCGCAGCCGACTTCCTGCGCGCCATAAAAGAAGGAATTCCGCTCCGGAGCACTCACGCTTTGTGAGCGGTAACGCGACCACCGAGACGACCACGGGGTGCAGCGTCTTCTTTAGTGTCAAATTTTCTTTTTTTTTTGGTATCCTGGATAAGACAGGAAAATAAATCGATCACTCCACAAATAAACAACGTTTACTTTGTTTGTCTGTAGCTTTTGTAATTCCTATAACTCCTTCCAGTGCACTCCGAATTTTTCCGAGTAGTCGGCGACTGTTCCCCGACTTGTGGCTGGTGCAGAAAGCATACGCGCACGCACGTCTGCACTTCATGCTGCGCGTGCAGTTTCATTCATACACACACACAAAGTAGTGTGCATAAAAGTACCGCTAAAGTGTTTTATATTTACTTATTCAAATCCAACAATTCCGTTTCTGAACATGTTGCAACTACTTCACATTCTGTCAACTAAATAGATCACTTTGATGTGACGGAGTTGTACATAGGCGAATGCGAATTGACAATTATTCAGCAAACTTTTATGCACATTAAAAAAACCAAATGCACATTTTATAATGAGAAGAAGAATACGTATTTCAGATTTTTTATTATATTGCAAAGAGCTATTCAATGCTAAAAAATTTAAATAATAAAATAAAAATAAATTTTAGTGGTGAAGCAAGCCAGACGGAGCAGTGCAGCGGGCGTGGGCTAGGCCTTTTCCACAGCCGAGGTGCTGTTCTCCGTACGAAAAGACCATCATCGCCAAGCAATTTGTGTGTGCATAATTGGAGCTGTATTTCCACAATACATTGTTGATAAAATGTGTGAATACTACTCTTGAATTCGCTGTTTTTATCTTACACAAGGGCAAGAGAGCATGTGAATTAGAGAGACTCAACTACGATCATTAGAATAATTCAAATAAATTACATTTGAGTTAAAAGAGACATAATGTTTTGATCTTTTGATTCGTTTCGTGTTAATGCGTGGGGTCCTTTCAGAAGCGAATTTATTGTTTGCGACAGCGACGTGTATTCAAGTTAAGCCAGACATTTATCATGCCATTTATGAAAGGAAGAGAAATACAATGCGGCGGAAAATCAGCTAAAAATGACTTTTCAGACGTGCATGAATATGTTTGTCTGAAACAACCGAGGCCTCACACCTCTACGTTATATGTTTTTTTATGTGATTTAGAACAAAGTCGCCGTCTTCTCTTGTTAATTGAATAACTCGGTAGCGTTTTTCTTTTGTTTTGAAGACAACTTGACTGCACAACCTCCTTCCGTGCCCGGTTTCAGTCATGTTCTGAAGACTCTCCGTCGTGCTCGTACTGTCACTGAGTGCATCCGGTTCAATGGCTCAGGTGTAAAATGTGTACCATTCAAAACAAAATAGTTACTTAATGACAGAGTATATACTTACCTTAATTCCGGAGTCACCGAGTTGCAGTGAAGAGAAACGAAATTTAGAATACAAGTGAAAGCTTAGGCCTCCACAGCTTTAAGTTACTGCAGTCCCGAACAATATTTCAGGTGTGTTTTGAGAAACTTATGGTACCACCGTATTTATCGGTGTCGATTGTCTAGTTTGATCAGAAAAAAAAAAAAAAAAAATGAAATGTGCACAAAATCAATTGAAACTGTTTAGATTAACCTAATTAATCTGGTTAATTAACGTACCTGAAATATTGGGCATGATTGTATGTGTATATGTAGTTCTATGATCGCTGTCTTGGATTCCTCATGCATAAGTCCTGGAAATTCTAATCGTATTTGCTTTAAAGGCTGCCAATTAAAAAAAGAAGCGGGGTAGTGGAATGGTCCATGTCTTCAACTACTCCCACCTCGTTTCAGAATTGCTGCCCTAAAGGCGGCATCTGGTCGGAGTGGCATTCACCGCTGTGCAATGCTCATTGCGGACTTTGTGGCGAGCCGAGGAATCTCACCAGGAAGTGCTTTTCCGCAGCAGATGGCTGCCCATGCGAGTTGGCTTTTGTCTTTGCTTATTATTATAACTGCTCAGTGTCGTTGATTTAGCCGTAAATTTCAGTTTGAATTTTGACAGAGGTCCCACAACGATGGTTGGCCCATGCGCAGCGACCAGCTGCCGTGCCATAGGTGAGGAGAAGGCGTGCTGCGTCGGCAGCCATACGCTGGACCCAAACACGGGCCAGTGGGTCTGCACTGTCACGCCTTTCCCGACACGCGAAAGGCCGAGGTGCTGTCTAGCCGGTTGGCTATGTTCATTCAAAAGTTTAGTGCCAACCATCTGTAGTTAATAGATTATTAGTTACTTTTAACTTAAAAGTGAATCATTGAATGAAAAAAAACCACAGGCCACCCCACTTACTGTAGCGAGTGGAATACGTGGTCGCCATGCAAGGTCTACCGTGACCCCTACCGTGTCCAGTACTACCGGGTGCGTACCAGGGATGTCCAAAACAAGACCCGGGCCGGCCCGGCCTTGCCCGTCCTCCTTGCGGGCCGGGCCGGTCGGGCCCTTCCAACTGCGTGCCCGGCCCGGGCCGGGCCCAGGATAAAAATATTAAGGCGGGCCGGGCCCGGGCCCGTAAATTTTCACGCGGGCCGGGCCGGGCCGGGCCCACTATCCTTGCGGGCCGGGCCGGGCCGGGCCCGGGCCCGGCCCGGCCTGCTTTCATGTGATAGAGAAAACATAATAGAATATTCTCGGTCATTTTGGGGTGATATTTTTAACATATTATATGTTTATTAACTAAAATTTGCATATAAATAAATATTGCATGTCTAAAATACAAGTTCGGCGGTGTTTGCCACGTCGGAGAACTGTAGAATAGTTCAATTACACTCTGCCATTAGGTCCTCCTTTCTAAATTCATTGTTGTAAGACAATAATTTGAATAGCAAAAAGAAAAATCACATTAATCCAAGGCAGCGCAGCAGTTTTTCGTGCTCAGATAGCATCCTGGTAAGGCCCGGGTCCAGCCCGGGCCGGGCCCGGGCCCATTTTTCTAAATGCGGGCCGGGCCGGGCCGGGCCTCATGGGTAAGCGGGCCGGGCCGGGCCGGGCCGGGCCCTACCTTCAAAATATGGGCCCGGGCCTGCCAATTTTGCAACGGGCCGGGCTCGGCCCGCCTTGGACATCCCTGGTGCGTACACGCTCGTGCGCCAGCTTTTACCTTTACTGCCATTGCGACGGAAAACTGTTAGTTTTACTTTCTTTATCATTCATACAATACGCTGTAAAGTAAATCGTATGCTTTTTTTCTCATTTAAGCTTTTGAAAATTATTTTTCTTAAAATTTGTGCTGAATTATACATGCACATGCAAATTTTTGCTGCCACGAGAATTTGGAAGAATTGGAGGGGCATACTAATCCTTTACTTCTCATGCCTTTTGTCATTAGTGAGAGAATTTATCGGATTAGTATTCCATAGCAGAAGAACCACGGCAGTGTACCGCTTAAGCAGCGCAAATTGCTTATGCACATATCTTGAAAGCTACTTGCATTCATACGTACTTTGAAAGACAGTCAGCGGGCTTGTTTATATTCCAAAGCGAAAATGACATTCAGGCCGGAAAATGGTGGATTGGGCGAGAATCAAATCAATTCATGTGTGACATCATCATCGGTTCGGAATATTTTCTTTTTTACCAGTTATTAATTTAGTTATTTCAAGCGAATATTTGTTAATTTCAATTTTAGAGTTCTAGCACGACAACCCCATCTTGCTCAAGCACCACTTCGACCCCGTCAACAAGCACGACTGCTATAAACATTTAGAAATTACATGAACGTTCCGCTCTTCTAATGGTAAGTCCTTTATTAACTTTTTTTTGGTGTGATATATATGTATATGTATATATATATATATATATATATATATATATATATAAATATATGTATATATAATTAGCCCTGCATTCCTACCTGGGCGAAGTGGTCGCCGTGGTCGGGCCACTGCTCGCAGCAGTGCGGCTTATGCGGCGTGCGCACGAGATCCAGAGGATGCGCCACCATATGCCAGTGATGAGAGAGAGAGAGATAGAGAGATAGAGAGAGATAGAGGGAGATAGGAGAGATAGATAAAAAGAGAGAAGGAGACGAGAGGTAGAGAAAAGATAGGTAGAAAGAGAGAGAAGGGGGGAGGGGTGAGAGAAGGAGATAGAAGGAGAGGGAGAGAGAGAAAGATATAGAGAGAGAAAGAAAAAAGAAACATTCATAGTTATGAGGGCATTGGATAGGAAGATGAGGTGTGTTGTTGATTAATAATGTCGTTTTTCTTCTGTTCAATTCATGGTTTTCAAGACATGACTTAAGCGCCATTCCTTTCATCTGCCAGATTGCATATTTAAGTGGCGTGACATCCGAGCGCGAGCCGTGCGGCAGCGACTCGCTCTGTCCGTATCCGCAGCCGACTTGCTGCGAGCCTTACATGAAGCAAATCGCACCGGACAGATCGCGCTTTATGTGCGGCAACGCGGCCACCGCGACGACCACGGGATGCAGCGTCCACGCCCCTTGAATCGTCATCATCCACGCTTTCAACCTTAACTATGTATAAAGCCAAAACGCGTTCTCAATGCTTTATTTCTTGCGTGTTGGATCTAAAGTGGTGGTTAACGAAATTTCTTTGATGAGGCTGTGGGCACTGTGATAATAAAGGCAAATTTCTTTCCATTTAATTTGGCGGTGGTGTATTGCGACAGCGCTTGACTGTGAATACAGAAAATCTTACTCTGCATTTTTCTTATCATTTATACCCAAATATTATAAGAAACTTAAGCAAAACAAAGAAGTCCCACTTAACTGTCCCGTCTCCGAAAAATTGCATAAAAAATTGCTCCTACTGTAAACTAAATTGTTCACTTTCTTGTGGCGGAAATTGTACGAAAGCGTATTTTTTTTTTCTGCAATTGTTCTGCAGGCTTTTATGAATCAAAATGAACACGATTATTAATGATTTTCATTTATAAAGCAAATGTCTCATATCGTAAAATTAAAATAATAAATTACAATAAATCCTAGCGATGACGCTAGCCAGACGGAGAAATGCGGCGGGCGAGGGCTATGCCCTTTTCCGCAGCCGGCGTGCTGGTCTCCGTACCGCAATAGCATCAGCGGTTATCACTTTTTTTGGGCATGATTTGCGGCAATATCGATAGAATTTTGTTATTGAATGACGTAATCACTCCATGTATTTCCATAATACAATTTGTTGATAAAATATGTGAACATTATATAATTATCTGCGCTCGCCCTCACCTTGTCTAACATTTTCCATATAATGCTGTCGGCCTATTGCCGAAAGAGAGAAATCTCGAGAAAGAGAGGAAGAAAAGCGGCGTTTCCTTCGCCGCCTTTCCTTTTATGCTTTCCTTCCAACTCTGATTCGTCTGCCCGTCTTGGAGAGAATGGATTCATCCATGCTCATGGTCAGTTATGGAAGAATTCTTCTTTCACAATCGCCCTTGTTGTTTTAACAAGAAGAAAGATTTCTTTTCTCTTTCTTTCGTTATTTCCAAATCCAACTAAGTTTTTAAGAGCAGCGCCATTTTATTATTCTTTCCATGAGTTTCTTGTTCATGTTTGAGTTTTCCGATTGTATTTCTGTCTAGTGAATATGCTGGTGAGCTGATGCCATATACTTATTTCTGATAATTATATTCGATTATTTTTTTACATCACAATAAAGAGGTCATCATGCTTTACAGTGTTCCATCTGTTCCATTGAGTGTGGAACTCTTCACCGATTTTCCTTGAACTCTATGCACATGTAAATTTTATTGTACGAATGTTCATCTTCTTTTGTTACAGATACAAATATAACTGTCGCCTTACATGCGACTCACGAACAACTTGCTACTCTGATCGTTATGCAATATCAACCTATACTTCATTTCGAACAAAATCATGTCATATAAAAAAGGTAAGCCAAAACATTTTCTTTACACAAAACATTCTTTCATGTACACGAACAAATCCGCATGTGGGAGGGAGAGATATGAACCCGCACGCTGCTCGTGCGGGTTCATATCATATGCATAGACAGAGAGTAACTATCGCAAAAGTGAACAATATTTCTTCGTGTCTTACGGAATTGTTCCGAAAAATTGCAAAACATTTCCTCCTAATGTCAACTAAATTGTTTACTTTGTTGTGACAGAAATTGTACGAAAGCAGATTTTATTCTTCTGCAATTGTTCAGCCGACTTTTATGAATCAAAATGCTCATTACATAATAATATGAAGATTACTTCTATTTTTTAATTATAAAGAAAAAAGTTTTAGGATCCTGAAAATAATGTAAAATAATAAATTAGTATATATTTTAGCGGCGATGCCAGCCAGACGGAGCAGGGAGATGGTTTTGATCTCTGTCCTTTTCCATCGGCCGTCTTGTTGTTCTCCGTGATAAGATTGCTTGCTCATGATTGGCGACAATTCCGATTAAATTTTGTGGTTGAATGGCTTAATCATTCCGAGTATATCCATAACACATTTGTTGATAAAATAAGTGAACAACCCGAACCACTGAATTTCAGAGTCGATCCGCTGACGTTAACTGAATAATTAACTTATGGTTTTTTTTAACGTGGATCAATTAGTTCCCGAAAATTTGAACAATTTCCGTTTTCTTCTACTTCTTACAACGTTACAAGCCCAAGAAATATGACTATGCCAAATTTTGCAAAAAGCATACACGGGGGTTTGTGGGCCCGGTAGTGAGCATTTCTGTTTCGGAAATTACTCTCGCGCACTGAATGTTATAACAGTTCTTATCTTCTGCACATAATAAGAGCACGATATTATTGTTTTCGTAGAAGATTAAGCAACGAACTTGCATAAAAACAGTACTCTGGAGTAAATTTCTGACAATAAGGGATTTCCTTTCGAGAGTTCTGTTAATTTATTTTTTGAAATTAGACAGGCCTGACATGACAATGTTGACCTTGCGAACTAGAGGACGGCAGTAATTTTTCTTTGTCTTTCGATTCCGTGCAAAGCGGGTGGGCGCTAATACATTGGCTGAACTCCCCCCCCCCCCTCCCCCCATTAGTAGTTTCTCAAAACAAGTGGTATGCCGGATAACCAATCTAACAACTCAGACGAAATCCAAAAACAATAACAAAACTAGCAAAAAACCGAAGGCAAACTTTTCGAAAATGGTGCTTGGTTTATGATTCTGAAGTTCAGTTAATTGGTGTATTGCGGCGTCTGCCATATGATTCCTCACTCTCATTCTCGCGTGCTATTTCGCAGGGCGCACAAACCCGCTGCATGAAAATAGCACGCCCGAATGAGAGTGCGAAAGGCCGCGGAAATTTGAAATATCACATAATATTTCGGTGATCGCTTTCCTTTAAATTCATCTTTATTCACGGCATGATTTATTGTATGTGATAAAGTTGGAATTTGCGTTTCAAAAATTGTGTGCTGCTTGTGTGCAAACGTATGAGAATTTGAATAAGCTAACCATAAAGATACATACATACATAGCACGAAGCAAATCGCGCCGGATAGCTCGCGCTTTGTGTGCGACACCGCTACCACGGCAACGACCACGGGATGCGCCTGTTCCAGCGTCGTTAGTAGCATTCAGTATTATTATTAATATTTATTATATATATATATATATATATATATATATATAAACGTATATAATGTTATATATCATCTGCTCAACTCAACGGCGAGGAATCAAGACTATATCGGCTTTAGCAACCGCAACCAATCTTCTGACAAATCGTTTGCAGTAAGAAGGGCGCAAAGAGCTATGTACCATGTACAACATGGAATGTGCCCACCAATTACATCTTCACTCCTTCTCTTTCCCACAACGGATGCATTTACTCAATTGAGGATTTGGAACACCTGTCCAGATCGGTTGCAATTTCAAAAGCCACGAAGATCAATTAGACAAACAGGGATGGCTAGGCTCGGTATACGATACTTACTGGTCGGGCCCGCTATCCTTGCGGCTAGGGAAGGGCAATATTAGGGTGGGCCGGGCGAGGCCGGGTCGACGTATTCCTGGATGTTGTGTCTTTGTCCTATTTTACACTTAATAGATACATCGTTCCGTTTTTGTTAATATGTCTGGCCTTCCGTGTGTATCCTCGCCTTGTCTGATACGTCGCAGTGGCCAACTTTACAGTTGGCCACAGCGACGTGTCAGACAAGGCAAACATGCATTTATTATGTCATTTAAGAATGATAATGATACGGAGAAGTGAAAACGTTGTGAACAATGTGATGCAAGCGGACAGCAATCACATGCCATCCATAAAATACATATGTTTGCCACGAAATAGACACATATTTATGTTTAATCCATTCACTCGTTTTGGTTGAACCCAAAAATATTTAAAATACTACATTGTTGTTGAGTTATAAATATTGCAGAAACCAACACAAAACATAGAAAAATGAGCTTACTGCTCCTTAAAGAGTTCATGTGCATAACTAACTCAAAGTGATCGAAAGCAATTCGAGAACCAACGTTATGCACTGATAACCACAATGCTAATAAGCTCTTATTTTGGGATCATTCGCCAAAATCTGTCTCTATTAGTTTACTTTCGTATCTGAGCTATTGTATTGTATACTTTATTTATAATCAATAAAGGGGTCAGCTTGTTTTGTGTCTCTGTCGTGTTTTACACTTAACAGAGAGATCGTTTCGTTTTGTCCTTCGCCGTACATTCGTGTTAATGCGTCTGGCCTTCCGTGCGCGTATTTACAGTTTGCCACAGCGACGTGTCAGACAAGGCAAGCATACATTTATTATGGCATTTAAAGGAGGTATCCGGGGAATAACTAACCTATGTTTTGTTCTATGTGGATAAGTTCATCTTGGCGTAAAACATATATCCAGAAAGTTTGAGCGATTTTCTTTTATTACATTCTGAGCGGTAGTAACGTGAAAACTGGCGGGTAGAGAATTAGTTACGGTAGGTCATAGCCGCCCTCCTATTTCGCATTCTCTCTCGACCGAGCGACAGGCAATTTTTTGAGCGCGCGCATTCAAACTCGTTCTCTAGCGCTACTGTAGAATTATTCGCCGGATACTTCCTTTAAGAATGAAAATCATACGGAGAAATAAAAACGTTGTGAAAAATGTGATGCAAGCGGACGGCAATCACATGCCATCCGTAACATTCTTATGTATGCTACGAAATAGACACATGTGTATCTAAAAATTAAATAACCGCTCCTTTATGAGTTCATGTGCACAACTTACTCAAAGTGGTCAAGAGCAATTCCCGAACCAACGTTATGCACTGACCACCACAATGCAAAGCTATTATTTTGGGATGGCTTGTTGAAATCTGTCATTATTAGACTCCTGTTGCAAGTCAGCTATTGTAATATACATACATTTACTTTATTTTCAATCAATAATTTCGTTTCTTCGTTTTTATCACTTAGAAAAGCTACAATCGCACTCTTTAAATCGTGCCTTTTTACCTTACACAATGGCGAGACAGCATGTAATTAAGAAGGTTGCGAATACTCGAATAATCGAATAAAAGAAAAAAAGAAGATAGAAAAATTCATATGGATTACAGTCGAGTTTCACATAATTGCGCTTTGCTATTTTCCTTCGTTTTGTGTTAAGAGAGCATGTCAGTATCCTTCGATCAAGGCCTTCCCTAGGAATTTTTTTTCGAGTTTGTTCACCAAAATTGGGTACAGTATACAACTCGACGTGGCCAACAAAATAGGCTATATTTAAAACTTGAAAAAAATTTTCCGTGCGGGACCCGGTGCACCAATTTTTAAAATTTCACTTGTCATAACTCGCTTAAAACACATTATTAGACAACCATCGAGGTATCATTGGATAGCTTTTTTAAGGGGCTTTAATTTTCATGTTGATGATGTTTTCATAAAATTTCATCTTGGCTATAAAATACGGCCCTGAATATTTTCGAATTCAGTTTTTCGCGAAATTAAGTATTTTATGCTCATTTCCACACAACCGCTCCCACATAGGCTTAAAGTGCGTAAAATTTGCTACAACATATGTGTCTTTCAAAAAAATTGAAGGTCCCGGACTATGGTTCCAAAACGCTTGAATATGCTCCAGTGTAAACTGTAACAGCGTGCAAGCGCATTCTTCAACTACTCCCACCTCGTTTCAGAATTGCTGCCCTGAAGGCGGCATCTGGTCGGAGTGGCATTCACCGTTGTGCACTGCTCCTTGCGGACTTTGTGGCGAGCCGAGGAATCTCACCAGGAAGTGCTTTTCCGCAGCAGATGGCTGCCCATGCGAGTTAGCTTTTGTCTTCGATTGAAAATCTATATATGCTTATACGCTATAAAAGAGTATTTGATTTGAGCGTAAATTTAACTTTGAAATTTTCACAGCGGCCCCACAAAGATGTTGGGCGCGTGCACACCTATGAGCTGTGTAAATTACCATGAGGATGAGGAGAACGCGTGCTGCACCGGCAAGTCGTTCTATAACCCGAACACGGGTATTAAAGTCTGCAGTGAAACGCCCTTCGTGACACGCTCAAATTTAACTTGTTGTCTGCCTGGTTAGCTATGTTTATTGAAAGGTTGAGTGCCGCCCTTTTGGGTTTAAATGATCGCTCCGACGAACGTGTGTACAGATATTAAGAAATTTTATCATCTCTGATTCTCTTTTCTACACATACTATTTTCTTGCGCTCGCGCGTGCTCACTCAGCGTGCAGTAGTACTCTCTTATGTTAGCACATAAAGACTGAGGGTTGTATTATTTCATTCTTCCTTTCAACATTACCTTGGGATTACCATAATTATATATATATATATATATATATATATATATATATATTTATATATCTTTAAACAATAGTTGCATTTAAATATTTATAACAATTAATATCAGGCGCAGCCGACTACTGGAACGAATGGGATCCGTGGCAGCCGTGTGATCCCCGCAAATACGTCTATCGAACGCGCACGTGCGCCGCCGTGAAATTTGGCTGTCCTTGCCGAAATACGTTATCAATTTGAACTCCTTTACATTCATATTCTGTTTTTTTAATCATTTTTAAAATGTAACATTTATGCCAGAACATTGCGCTGCATTATGCTTGCATATGCTTATGGTTGTTGTACACAAGAATCTGGAAGAATTAGCGAGGTATACTGTACTTTTCATTGGCGTGAGAGTCTCTCTCGAATACTCTTTGAATGTCTGAAGAACCAGAGCTGTGTGCCTCTCCAATTCATGCTCGAAATAAGCCTTTAGATCCAGTAAAGGCGAACATGATGCAGCGCAAATTGGCTTAAAGAAGAGCGATATCCAAAAAATTGTGTTCGTTTTTTTCCGCTGTTCTATATATGTACTCTCATTCGCGCCTGCTACTGTCACGCACCGGATTGTGCGATCTGCGGTTCGCATGATGGCGAAAAAGCACGCATGAATGAGAATGCGGGTAAACGTGGAAATTTTAACCTGCATTTACTATTTTTCGCTGATCGTCCCTCTTAAAATTTCACAAAACGAGTTCGGTGAAAAAAGTACTGCTTCTTATGTTCTTAAAGGCAATCAGCTTGCTTGTTTTCCTTTCAAGAGGAAGAAACCAAGAAATCCGGGAATGTACCACATCAACATCGGTTATTAATCTTATTATTTCACAAACAATTGATGTATTTTTTCAAATAAAGATCATAATTGATTGAACCATTACGAAAGCTGTAAAAATTCGAGTTTTTTTCTTCACAAACTCTTAATGCCAATTTTTTCTTTCGAAATAAAATTCTTAATCGGTTGCATAATTCATTTTAGAGTTCAAGCACGACGAACCTATCTCTCTCTAGCACCACTAAGCCCCCTTCAATTACTACAAAAGCTGTAAAAATTCGAGTCTTTTTCTTTCCAAACTCTTAATGCCAAATTTTTCTTTCGAAATAAAATTCTTAATCGGTTGTTTAATTCATTTTAGAGTTCAAGCACGATGAACCCATCTCTCTCTAGCACCACGAAGGTCCCTTTCACCACTACGAAAGCGGTAAAAATTCGTGTTTTTTTTTCTTCACAAACTCTTAATGCCAATTTTTATTTCTAAATAAAATTCTTAATCGGTTGTTTAATTCATTTTAGAGTTCAAGCACGATGAACCCATCTCTCTCTAGCACCACGAAGGTCCCTTTCACCACTACGAAAGCGGTAAAAATTCGTGTTTTTTTTCTTCACAAACTCTTAATGCCAATTTTTATTTCTAAATAAAATTCTTAATCGGTTGCTTAATTCATTTTAGAGTTCAAGCACGACGAACTTATCTCTCTCTAGCACCACTAAGCCCCCTTCAATTACTACAAAAGCTGTAAAAATTCGAGTCTTTTTCTTTCCAAACTCTTAAGGCCAAATTTTTCTTTCGAAATAAAATTCTTAATCGGTTGTTTAATTCATTTTAGAGTTCAAGCATGATGAACCCATCTCTCTCTAGCACCACGAAGGTCCCTTTCACGACTACGAAAGCTGTAAAAATTCGTGTTTTTTTTCTTCACAAACTCTTAATGCCAATTTTTATTTCTAAATAAAATTCCTAATCGGTTGCTTAATTCATTTAAGAGTTCAAGCACGACGAACCAATCTCTCTCTAGCACCACTAAGCCCCCTTCAATTACTACAAAAGCTGTAAAAATTCGAGTCTTTTTCTTTCCAAACTCTTAATGCCAATTTTTTCTTTCGAAATAATATTCTTAATCGGTTGTTTAATTCATTTTAGAGTTCAAGCACAATGAACCCATCTCTCTCTAGCACCACGAAGGTCCCTTTCACCACTACGAAAGCGGTAAAAAATCGTGTTTTTTTTTTCTTCACAAACTCTTAATGCCAATTTTTATTTCTAAATAAAATTCTTAATCGGTTGTTTAATTCATTTTAGAGTTCAAGCACGATGAACCCATCTCTCTCTAGCACCACGAAGGTCCCTTTCACCACTACGAAAGCGGTAAAAATTCGTGTTTTTTTTCTTCACAAACTCTTAATGCCAATTTTTATTTCTAAATAAAATTCTTAATCGGTTGCTTAATTCATTTTAGAGTTCAAGCACGACGAACTTATCTCTCTCTAGCACCACTAAGCCCCCTTCAATTACTACAAAAGCTGTAAAAATTCGAGTCTTTTTCTTTCCAAACTCTTAAGGCCAAATTTTTCTTTCGAAATAAAATTCTTAATCGGTTGTTTAATTCATTTTAGAGTTCAAGCACGATGAACCCATCTCTCTCTAGCACCACGAAGGTCCCTTTCACCACTACGAAAGCGGTAAAAATTCGTGTTTTTTTTTCTTCACAAACTCTTAATGCCAATTTTTATTTCTAAATAAAATTCCTAATCGGTTGCTTAATTCATTTAAGAGTTCAAGCACGACGAACCTATCTCTCTCTAGCACCACTAAGCCCCCTTCAATTACTACAAAAGCTGTAAAAATTCGAGTCTTTTTCTTTCCAAACTCTTAATGCCAATTTTTTCTTTCGAAATAAAATTCTTAATCGGTTGTTTAATTCATTTTAGAGTTCAAGCACAATGAACCCATCTCTCTCTAACACCACGAAGGCCCCTTTCACCACTACGAAAGCGGTAAAAATTTGAGTGTTTTTTTCACAAACTCTTAAAGGAAGTATCCGGCGAATAATTCTACAGTAGTGCTAGAGAACGAGTTTGAATGCGCGCGCTCATAAAGTTGCCTGTCGCTCGGTCGAGAGAGAATGTGAAATAGGAGGGCGGCTCTGACCTACCGTAGCTAATTCTCTACCCGCCAGTTTTCACGTTACTATTGCACAGAATGTGATGTAAGAAAATCGCCCGAACTTTCTGGATATTTTTTCGCCAGATGAACATTTTCGTCTTGAGAAAAAACTTATTTTAATTATTCCCCGGATATCCTTTAATGCCAAATTTTTCTTTCGAAATAAAATTCTTAATCGGTTGTTTAATTCATTTTAGAGTTCAAGCACGATGGACCCATATCTCTCTAGCACCACTAAGCCCCCTTCAACCACTACGAAAGCTATAAGCATTTAGACTAAAAGAAGTACACGTATTAAATGAAAGTTCTGCTCTTCTAAAGCTTTTTTTAAATTTATTTTTTAGGCGCTCATAAGATTGTAGCTTGTCAAGTGGCCCTTTTCCGTCCCTTATTCGAATCAATGTGATGAGGAAGAATGTGATACAAAGTGGTTTAGCTCGATGGGAAGGAAAAATACCTCGTCCGTGGGGAGCGGAGCTTTCATGAATGGTGGGTTCCTCTTGAGAACACTGCCAGCAAAATCACCCATTCATTTGTCGGCCTTGCAGCACCCCTGTCGTGCCCGCGTGTTAAACACGGGTATGGCAAGTGATTAAACAAATGTGTATATTCTCCCGCAAAACACTTTTAACGATTAAATATGTAAGCCTCTGCATTTAGCATAGCTCCACTTATGCATCATTGTTAAGGGAAACATCGATTCGCGCGTAAAATTAAAACAAAATAACAAGAAATTAAATGAAAAGCAGCAAATCGAGAGCATTGCGAATTTTCATTGAAGTTGATTCAGGGACAGAAATGCCGCGCGAAGAAGATTCAAAGCCGCTGCACGAAGCGTTAATAGAATGGCAATGAAGAACACTTTGCGTACTCGAAGAATCAAGAATGGCTGTCACAACTCGATTTTATTTTACGTAGCGAATTCACATATTCAGGCGATACTAGCTACTATATCAGATAACCGTGCTTACAATTCAGACGGAATCACAAAAACAATGTATATAGCAAAAAAACTCAATGCAAAATCTTCGAAAATAATGCTTGGTTATCGCTAATTTGGTGTAGTTTGGTGTAAAGTAGTTAGAGCCAACTTAAATTAAGCTCACTACTGTATTTACGGTTTGATTTATTTTACGTAATAAAGTTGTAATTAACATTTTAAAATGCTGTGTTCCTTTAAATTGGGCTTGAACACGAAAACTCCTGCCACGACTGATGCATCCTACATAATTAAACCTTCTGTTCCTTAAAGAAATTACCGTATTTTCTCTATTAGCGCCCCTCCCTCTATTAGAACCCCCCTCTAATAGTGCCCCCCTCTCGCAAGGGTATTGAAAAATAGTTCCCCTCCCTCTAATAGAACCCCCCCTCCCTCCAATAGTGCCCCCCCCCCAATTGTCTAATAGAGACGTACCTGGAATCTATGCTTGAGGTTTGGGATGCTCTTCCCAATGAACTGATTGCAAATTCATTTAAAAGCTACAGCAAAACTGATATTCCGGTGATGATTCCATTGAAGTAGAGCAATAATTCTTTGTTTTTGTGAATAAAATGATGTTATCAAACTTTTAGTCAATCAGATTGAAAAATAGTACCCCTCCCTCTAACAGAACCCCCTCCCCCTCTAATAGTGCCCCCCGCTCGCAGGGGTTATGAAAAATAGTACCCTCGGGGGCACTAATAGAGAAAATACGGTATTAAAGCTCTTGTCTCGGAAACTAATGGAGTCTGCTGGATCCCTGGCTAGTCAAATTATACCGGTTCTTCACAATTTCAAAGTCATGTTTTGGACAATGCCGGCTGCATGACACTATCGCTTATATGGTCGTCCCTCCCATATAACCCAGATTACCCCCTCACCAGTGTCCCGTTCAAACTACCGTAAGATAAAGAACTTTATCGAATAGGACACGACCTGGTCCGGTAGAGCGCGGTGACAACACAGATGCAATGCATGGCAGAGCACAAAAACAAAAGGCACACGAGAGAGGAGAGAGGCCAAAATGGGGAGAGTGGAGACGGGCAGTGGGAGTTAAAGAACGTAGATCCGCGTAGCCTCGAGGTGTTGATGGGCCTGGAGATCGGGGCGAGGTGAGAAATGGGAGAGACAGAGAGAGAGACTTTAAGTCTAGGCTGAGGGGGGAAAACGGTAGGTTGGGCGTCCAACCCCTAGAAGCCGCCCACTCCTCCAAAGAGAGAGAGACAGAGAGAGAGAGAGAGAGAGAGAAAGAGAGAGAGAGAGAAGGATAGAAGGAGAGAGGTATATGGGAGGAGGGAGAGGGCGTGTGGCGAAGACAACGACCGAGCAGGCGATGAACCTCCACGACTTAGCCGCTCCCTCTACTGCCTCAAATCCCGACACGAACCTGGAAAATGAACCAGTACACTCAGGGTGGGTGGGTGGGACCCTACACTCTACGACCAGCGATCGTAGAAATGTCTACTCCCTCCTCTTCAACCCTTTGCTCAACTGCTACCGTACCCGGCCAACTTGCACATCAACATTCAAATCCATCCTCACTACTCCCCACACCATGCCTATTTCACGGTCCACTTGGTGATGATGGTAATCATCAATTATATGGTCGTCCCTCCCATATAACCCAGATTACCCCCTCACCAGTGTCCCGTTCAAACTACCGTAAGATAAAGAACTTTATCGAATAGGACACGACCTGGTCCGGTAGAAAAACGAAAGTCCCCTTTGAGCAGATGGGACAGGAGTAGGAAAAACGACATCTAGAGATGGAGGGGCATCAGCTTGTGCCCCTGAGACCGAGGGAATCTCCCATTCAAGGAGAAGACCAAGTAATTATACAAGCCTTCCCTCTACGAGGTAAAGCGAACCGTGAGCAAGGCCATGGAAGCCCCTACTTCCCAGGACGTACCTAGTCTGATTTTGCCCCATGGCCTCCACCGCTAAACGCCTGCTAATTGACCAGCCCTGGTCCGTAAGTAACTCTCTTCTGGCCTTGACCGCCTGTTACTTCTTCTAAGTTTCCAGGGTAACCTCCGGAGTGGTCCAGAACCCTTTTAACATCCATGACTAATTCCATGTCTAACCTGATCCCCTCTCTCCTGTGCCTCCTGTTAGAGCGGGTCGCACCATTTTCTTCGTGGTTGTCCCTCGCTGCTTCAGCTTCTGGATGGAGAAGAGGGCCTCCAGCTATGAATCCGCCTTCTATGCTCTGTCCATGAGGGAGAGTCCCTCACGCAGCTCGCACCGTCCTAATCAACTGCAAGACATATACAGTTAAAAACCACTTAACTGACCTAGTCCATATAACAACTCTCACTATAACTATCGAGTTAAATTCCTAACTGAAAAATCTCGAGTTCTGACTGTCTTATTACGACACGAATGTGGACTGCAATTGTGAACACGAAATTTTCCATCTGAGGGAAGAAAACATCATCTACGTTGTGTCCCTTTGACCCTAGCAATGACTGGACTGAACAAACAATCACTGTTTATCTTGCCCTTGCTCAGCGGTCGGTATCTCCGTTTCAGAATTTTCGACAACATAGCTAGATGCCCATTTGAACCGCAAACTGGTAGGGGTCCTAGCTGCTACCCCTAGCTCACCCATGAGGGAGGACTCCCAAGGTGACTGAACGATAAACAGCCAAGATTATGGGTAATGCTTGAGTTCTCCAGCCCATAGTTAGGCCAACATCACTGATATGTGATCCTACTTATTCACGCAAAGTAAAACTAAGCATTTAACTCCTCTACGAACCCACATCCTCTTCAGATGGTGGAGCGACTAAGCCTCATAGGCGCGAAGAGCGCTTCCGCCATTCTCCTTGCTCTTTCTCGGACAACTGCAATTCGATCGACTATAAAATCACTTTCAACTGAGTTGAATTCTTAACTAATAGGGGCCCCGTAGGAGGGCCGAATCCCCTCAAGGGAAGAAAACATTCCAACTAACAACCATGTCCCTCATTCTGGAAAAAAGGAACTGGTCTGGTAACATACTGAGGAAGCGAGATCCCCAACACTTACGAAACTAGCCGCTGTGACACTACTCTCTTATGCATGGAGGAGTAGCCGATTACACGTATACTAACCAGGCTCCTCTTCACTCGACGAGCCTCTCCGCCTGATCCCGCTCGCGCTAGCGGGAATCCGCCCCACTACAAACAGATCGACTACAAGTTCCAACTGATAGAGTTGAATTTAAATGATTAGGGGTCCCATAGGAGGGCCGAAATCACCTCGAAAAATAAAAGACTCCAACTAACTACTCGGTTACTCATTCAGAAAAAAGATAACTGGGTCTGCGACCAAACTGAGGAAGGGTACTAACCAGGCTCCTCTTGACCCAGCTCCGAATGCTCCCGCCCGGAGACCGCTTCAGCCATCGGCCTCACGTGAAACCGCATCACTGCAAACAGAACGGCGTTAAAACCACCTTTAACTGGCCGAACTACTCACACTAGTTTACAGTCCCTCATCAAGGGAGTGCAAACGGATACGGGTCCCATGAGGACCCGTCTCTTACCACACTAGCTTACAGTCCCTCATCAAGGGACCGCAAACGGACAAACGGGTCCCATGAGGATCCGTCTTCCTCCCCATGAGGGAGGGCAACCAGCTCTGGTTGTGGGGGGTTGACCCTACGGTCAATGCAACAGAAAACTACCTTTTTACGAAGACTCGTGGCTCCTCTCCGAGCGGACAGGAAGGAGCGCTACTCGGGTAGACTGCAACCCTACATCTGGCTCCAACTCCGCTGGCTCTTGAGCCAAACGGCCGCCAAACATAGATCCGCTCATCAGATATCCTGGAAATAAAACCGTAAAAAACCGCCATGCAGACAAACTAGCAATTCTAAATGTAAGTGTTAGAAACTAACACAACCAACCAATTCTTCAACAAACAACACATGAAAAAAAAGAAAACTATGGCAAACACCTTCAAAAACGAAGTCACCTACACTCTACGACCAGCGATCGTAGAAATGTCTACGCCCTCCTCTTCAACCCTTTGCTCAACTGCTACCGTACCCGGCCAACTTGCACATCAACATTCAAACCCATCCTCACTACTCCCCACACCATGCATATTTCACGGTCCACTTGGTGATGATGGTAATCATCAATTGTTACTGCTGTCTGCGTTATGGTTCAACTTGAGCCAGATCTCAATAGTGAATCTTAAGAACTTGTATTTAGGTATCTCCTTTACTTGGGCTGTGCGATAAAATAATTGAATTGAACTGGACCAGTCTTGCACATTTTATTCGTCACCAACCGCCAACCTATACGTCGAGGGATTGTAATGTTAGGCATAAAATGAATTAAGCAACCGATTAGTTTTCATGTAGTTCCTTAGTTTTCATGTAGTTCCTTAACTCTTCACGCCTATTCGGTTGCTGGTTGTTCTTTTTAATATGCTTATAAGAATTGTTCAAGAGAATGTATACGATTCGCAGGACTCCGCTGCCCGTCTGCGACTTCACGGCCCCCGTTGCCGGCATCATGGATGCCATTCTAGTCATTGAAGAGAGGCTCGTGCACGTGAGCAAGCCAGTACGTCTTTTCGATTTATGCCTGCGTCTACCATCTCCTCTCTTTCTCTCTCCCGTTCTCTCTCTCTCTCTCTTTTCTCTCTTTCTCTCCTTATCTCTTCATCTTTTTAATTATATGCCTTTCAAAGTTCGTCTTTTCAAATCTTCTCAATAGTGATCGGCGTTTCAGTATCTGGCAATCCATTCGTCCTTCTTCCACGCCCTCTTCTTCTCCAACTTCAAAGAAAAGGAGCAGAAGGAGTTTGAACTTCCTGACATCAAAATCGACGAGTTCACCGAGTTTCTGGAAGTCATTTACCCTTCCCGCAAACCGGTGTCAGGTAGTCAATATATATATATATATCTATATCTATATATATATATATATATATATATATATATGTATATTTATATATATATATATATATATATATATATGTATATTTATATATATATATATATATATATGTATATATATATATATATTTATATTTATATATATATAAATATACAAATATATTATAATATATATATGTATAAATTATAATACATATAATCCCTAATTATTGTTAGATTACAAAAAAGAGTGGACGAAATTTTTTTTATATTTTGTTTTTGGTTTGTGACGCGTCAAGGGTAAATCTGACATGCCCCAAAGCAGACTTGCCTGACGTAGTGAGTTAGCTCTTTGTCCATCTGTAAGACATTTGGTGTAGAAAATTGGTAGCACTGATTGTACGCGTTTCTTTTCAATATCCACAACTTTGGCCATTTTTAGAAAAGAACATCGAATGGCTTCTTCGACTGGGAGACCGATTCAATGCCAAGATGGTGCTGTACGAGTGTGAGGTGTTCCTGAACAGTGAGCGCAGCAAGAAGGTTCCGCTCGAGAAAAAGCTTCTCTGGGCCGATTCATACGCTCTCGCCAGTGCTCAGGTTAAATCAGCATGAAATTCAGTCGAATCTACGTATTTAAATTTTCATGACTACAGTAGTCAAGTCTCTCTAAATCACATGCTGTCTCTGTCCAATGTCAGGCGATAAGGTGCGAATTTAAGAATGAGTTGTTGGCGCTCCCCTCAATAACATTCTTTTGCTGATGCGCTCGTCTATAGTCGAGAATATATGTATGTACAGTACCGCTCAACGGCGAGGGGTCAATTCTATGTCGGCTATGGCGGCCGCGGCCAAATGGGCCAAGTGGAATATCTCGCTGTGGAAAACGTTTTCAGGCAAATCACAAATCAATATGAAATCCTTGAATTTTTCTTCACTAATCACGTTAAACAAATCTTGAAAAATGCCGTAAAACAAATACAGCAAAACGTTTGCTCCGCTTGGGGTTCGAAATTGTGACACACGAAATACGATATGAGAACGCTGAAATTATGTAACCGTACGTCATGAAAATGCTAATTTCACAAATCTTCAAGATTTTTCTTGACGGGATTAGTGACGAAAAATTCAGGGATCTCAAATTGATATGTGATTTGCCTGAAAAAAGTTTTCCATAGCGAGATATTCCACTTGGCCCATTTGGCCGCGGCCGCCATAGCCGACATAGAATTGACCCCTCGCCGTTGAGCGGTACTGTATATACCCTGAAAGGCAATCTCAAGAGAACTATAATCTTTTCCTCTTTATTTGCCAATAAGTTTGGCAATTATTACTTTTTACTATTGATTTGTTGAACCGGAAAGACAAGCCAACTTGTGGGATTGATACGAGATACATAATTTTGGCTAGAAAGAAAGCTATGTATGTATATTTCGAGACGGTTGAGACTTGATGACAACTTTACAGTCCAAAATATAAAATTTCTGTAACTGTTTAAAAAAAACTCCAAGGTGCAAGTGTAAGCCTTTTTAAATAATTATCATGATAACTATTATAATTAATGTTTGAAAAATATTGCTATTAATTTATATTTTACGAACCCGAACGCATGCTCTCTTCTACTTTCAGCACTGCTGCGTGAAGGCGTTGAAGACACTCGGTCAGATGAGGGCGCTGAAGGCGACGAAGGAGTACGGCTGCTTCTCGCACAAGATGAAGGATGCGCTGATCGAGCGCATTCTGGAGATCGGCTAATTGTGTAGGAAGGGTTGCCACTCCCCTCCTCCTTCCTTCTCGCCCCTTTCTATTTGTAGATTCAACGCTATTACAGAGTGGTTACTTTCTGTAGTCCTTATCGTTAAGTGTTTCCAATGAGAGATCATATACTCTCCCCTCCCCCCCCCCCCGTCCCATTGGCATTTCAGAATGCATATCTAATTCTGTGGTACTCTGCAACTCCTCTATCATTCAGATTCGGCGTACGCGTTACTCACCGTCACCAGTACCCTTTTTTCCATCCTTTCGTCCATACTGACTATTCGCTTGGCCCTTGATGTTTCGATTTGAGTGGTACATAATACTTGCCCGCTACTCGAATAAAACATATGAAACGTATTGAAAAGCAGCCCGTATTCTCACTTCAATGTCCATAGAATTCAATGCTTAATTAGGAATCGTTGCTCTTTTGATGATTTCGACATTGTTTGCAGCTATTCGTCTTGATTTTATCATTATTCATGGATTGTTGACGATGAGAAAATAATAGATGCCATAAATTGGTCGGTTGTTATGTAATTCAGCTCTTGCTTGGTTATTTAAACGAACGAAATGAGCTTTTTATTCGAGCATGAATAAATTAGACAGAAATATGCTAATTAATAAGTCTTGTGGACACGGTTCTTGCAGCGGTCACTGTTGCCTCCCTGGTCGTACAACATCATAGATGTTAATCAATGACCCCTTCGTTCTCTCACCCCCAGTCCATGGATTGAAGAGCAGAGAATAGTAGTAAGAGGGAAAAGAAAAGTTAGGGCCGCCGGGGAGGGGGAGGTGGTTGAGAGGGGAAAGGGGGCCAGCATCCTTTGGGTCACAGAAAATAAGTAAGCCTCGCCGAGGAATGCCTCCTCAAAATGCTCACCCCTCACAAGATGATTTGTAACATTAGTTTCTCAAAACAAGTAGGCACTCATGAGAAAATTCCTATTTTAACTAAAAACCATGTGAAAAATGCAGCACATTTGTAGCGCATTTCGCAAAGAGAAAAGTAATGATTTCGCGTCAGTGTTAAATATTTTTGAAAATCTATGGTCTCTACCTTCTTAACTTTACCGTATTGACCACCATACAAAACTATTATTTCGGGATGGATCGCTAAAATCTATCATTATGAGACTACTGTTAGCTCATACCTGGACTCTCCTCGAATAACGGACAAATGATTGGCTCTTCGACATAATTTATATTCCCGATATCAGAATGCTAGCCATGAAGAGGGAATGGAAATGGGCCAGAAATGGGTGGAGAAGGCATGCATGCATGCTGGACATATCCTTCGACCAATTAGTTTTTATTTCTTTGTGGCTTTTTGCATTTAACATCTCACACCTTGATTTCGGCTACTGTTTGCCTTCACAAGGGTGAGAGTACTTGTCATTTAGAGGGAACCGACTACTCAAATGGATTACGGTTGAGTTTCATGTCCCTTTAGCAGAGACATATTTTCGTTTTGATCTCTTGATTCGTTTCGTATTGATGCGTGTGCCATTTTTCGGAAGCGAATTCTTTGTTTGCGACAGCGACGTGTCATTCAAGGAGGCCAGCCGTGCTATTAATCTAGGCAAAAGTGGTGCCAGTTTCACAAAAAGTTCATGAACATTTCAGAAAAAGTTGCTTTAGGTTTTGGAGTGAAAGATGATACAACTTTTCATTCTTTTTCTTTTAACAAGGGAGTCTTAGGAGCAGCTTTTTTCATGTGTTGTCTTATACATTTGCTATTTGTTGGACTACATTTTTTCGGTTTTGTAATCCATGAGCAACAACTTATTGATACCGCTAGGAGATAGAGAGAGAGACAGAGACAGAGACAGAGAGATAGAGAGGAAGAGACAGCGATAGAATGAGAGAGACAGATAGAGAGAGAGAGAGGGCGAGAGAGAAAGAGAGATAATGATGAATACTTAACACCTTGCACGTTTCTAATCATGCTCCGAACAGTCTTCACGAACGCAGTCTTAATAGCCGGCTTGCTTGGCTGCTGCCAATCTACTGTTGCAAACATTCCGGACAATAGAAGGAATGCAGTCTCTCTGGGATTATCACGTCTGCTTCCCACTTTCTAGTCACCGGAATTACGTCGGTGCTGCATCGGCTTTGGCCAGGCTTTCTCGCTTTGGAAGCAAGTCATTAAGGAACAAGGAATTTATTCAATTAACAAACATGAGATTAACCAACTAGTAATAACAACAATTAGGTAACAAGAGAAGCTTTACGATCAAAACTACAGTACCCATCTCTAGTCAGTTAACACAAACATTATCTATGTGATCGGTTCTATGGACGGAACGCTCTCTCTCTCTCTCTCTCTCTCTCTCCCTCTCTCTCTCTCCCTCCCATCAACAAATTCAACACATTTGAAGAACATGAGGGAAAATAAACTCAATTTATGGAGAAATGATTTAATGAAGCAAGGAATTTATACGGTATAGCCAGCTTAGTGTACGGTAGGATAAATAAAAAAATATGTAATAAACTAGATACTTTGAAAACAACAGCAGTTTTATACTATGGAAAATTCAATCATAAGATCAACTACGGATACTTAAAAAAATATCAATTCAACACCTCATGCAGATCGCCCTGTTCTTGAGCACGCTTCACGGTCGAGCGGTCCTGAGCACAGAATCTGGATTACTGTATCGAATGGGAGAGGACACTGTGTACCGTAACGTTGATGGAGACGTGCCTGCCCTTGATCTATTCTTTGGAGAATAAGAAGAGAGTAGCAGGAAATGAACATACACATAGGATCTCTCGCACTATTTGGCCTTCTTTCTATCCTCGGTCATCCTGAGGTCAATGAAGGCACGAAGGCCAGCTCCATTCCGCCCTTCAGATCGACATCGTCCGTCATGCGCCACCAGCCGCCTGCCATTATAGTTTATTTCGTTTATTTACAATACGCGAAATAATACTCCAATGTGACAACACAGATTTGAGTAGTACACTGCACAATAAGTTTTTCATTTCACTTTGTTGATTAAAAAAACGAAGTAGATTTGATTATAGAAGCTGGTTGAATATTAGATAAGGAACAATTGGGTACAGATGTAGGTATACGGCATACAGGTAGGTTTCTTGCATTAAAAAATTATAGCATGGTTTCTTTAGATCTTTCCCCATTGCATTCATATTCTTGTTCAACTTTCATTAATAAACAAAAACTAATGTGGGAACAGCAATAATAGAGCCTAAACAGAATATCCAAGATTTACCTTATCTTCCCGCGGGAACAGCAGCAGCCCCTGCTACCTACCTGGCGCCGGCGCCAAGAATGTTGCCGCGCCATTGAAGAAGTTCACCTTGACTAGTCGCGAATGGCGAGTCGGACATCGCAATCACAAGCTGAACAGACATATGAATAAAGCATGTTTAAATATTACAAACATTTCTTTTGATAATCATGAAGCATAAAAATAACAGCAAACATTTTCGTGAGGCGTGCCATAGTACAAAAGCTAATTCTAACCTAAGTTTAGAAGTGAATTTTGGCTTTAAAGAAGGTAAATGGAATAGCATAGTGCATACCTGAAGAATGGAAGAGATGTGGCGCCCATCAATTACTGGGCGCCTATCTGGCGCCGAGTGCTTGGTATGCGTACGGCCAACTCGATTCCTCTCCGCGATTCCATCCACTCCGCATCTTAGCTCCGACCACTTCAATAGACTAAATGGAAGCGTTTTCTTCAGCGAAAAACATTGAGGTGTTAATGCATATCAAATATATTCTAACAAATGATATATGCGAACATTTCTAACATGAACCAACGGTGAGTTAACGCTCGAGCATAAATTCGGTTTCTACAGCAGAAAGATGCTTACTCATCTTTCTACTGAAGAACACAACACTCTCGTAATGAAACATCAAGTAAAATTTATAAAATTAACACGAATAAACAAAGAATTGTATTTAAAAGCGACTAGTTGTCGAGGGCAAACAAGTTCAGTTGCCTCCAAAAAATTAACTAGGCCGAGCATGTTTCAAATTCCACTGGTTCTTTGTTGATAGTTGTGTCACATTTAAAAGTGCATCATCTTTTGTCTCTGCCATGCAATAGTGTGTAAAAGTGAGAGACGAAAACAGTGTAAAAGAAAGTAAGCAGCCTTCTACACACTTTTGCCCTCTCACTTTTGCACACTATCTCGTTCCGCATGTCCAAACGTAAACGAACTTTCAACATTGATACGGTTTGTATCATGAACAAAGTTTGAAGGAAACTTTACTCATCTTTCCCATTTTCCATACTAAAACGCCCAAAAGATGCTTGAAGTTCTGATTATTGTTGACTCAGGTTTCAACAAAAGTTCGTTTTACTTTTCTTCCTAGATTAATAGCACGGCAGATATTTATTATGTCATTTATGAAAGGAAATGCATGTATGATCCAGAGAAAAGAAACGTTGCAGAAAATGTGATGCAATCGGGCAGCAATCAAATGCGGCCGATAAAATCCATCCAAAAGTAATTTCAGCCGACCGTATTGTATTTTTCTCTGAAATAACCGAACCCCCACACCTCACTGTTATACGTTTTATGTGATTAAAGAACAAGATCGCCTTCCCCTCTTGATAATTGCACACAAGCCCAAACAATATTCAGCAGCTACGCTTGCTATATATGTATATGTATGTACATATGTTCATCCATATATCTTCATACCAAAAAGCCGATGTACCCTCTTTGCATTTCTACTTGAAAATTAAACTCTGCTTGGAGAGTAACTCACTAGAGCTTTCGTTTATAACTTGACTTCGCAGTCTCTTTCCTTGCCCGATTTCAGTCATGTCCGGGAGACTCTCAATCGTGCTCGCACTTTCGCTCGGTGCTTCTGGTTCTGGAGAACAGGTATCGCATTGCCACCATTCAAACCAAAAATAGTTAATTAATGGTCAAGTATTTACTATGTTACGGAGAATTTAATTAATTACCGATATGCAGTGAAGGGAAACAAAATTAAGAATAGGAACGGGAAAAGGAAATCATAGGCCTCCACAGCGTTCTGTTATATGTATGTGTGTTTGTACATGGTTCTATGACCGCTGTCTTGGATTCCATACGCACAAATCCATCAAACCTGGTAATTCAAACCGTAATTTAGTTTTGGTTTAATAACGAAAAAAAAACTGTTTCCACCAAATTTCCGATTTGCTGTCCTGACGGAGGCATCTGGTCGGAGTGGTATTCACCGTTTTGCACTGGACACTGCAGTCTTTATGGCGAGTCGACAAATCTCACCCGGAAATGCTTTTCCGAAGGAGATGGCTGCCCATGCGAGTTAGCTTCTGTCTTTTGATTGATAATAAATAAACGTTAACAACATCAAAGAGTGGTTACTTTGACGGTAAATTTAAATTTGAATTTTTTTTCACAGCGGTTCGACAACGACGGTTGGCCCATGCGCAGCCATCCTCTGCAGTGTGTTCTCCAGGGTCAGAGAGTGCTGCGCCGGCCAGCCGATGTTGGACCCGAACATGGATGTTCACATCTGCAGTGCCACGCCCTTTCAGACGCGTGAGAAGCCGACTTGCTGTCTGCCCAGTTAGCTATGTTTATTCAATATGTTTTGTGCCAACCATCTTTGGTTAATAGATTATTAGTTACTTTTAACTTTAAATTGACTAATAATGAAATAATGAAGGTACTAATTTTAATTTTTAAAAAACAGGCTCCGCCACTTACTGGAACGAATGGACGACGTGGTCGCCGTGCATGGATGGCATCCGTGAGCGTGTGCGCTCTTGTGCCAGCTTTAACTTTGGCTGCCCTTGCACCGGAACTCCAGACAGGTAAATTTGAATTTATTAACCGTGCATACAAGATGCTGCAAACTACAAATTCTTTGTTATCCTTCTTTCAAACTTTTGCAAATTATATATTCATATGTTAGAAATTTGCCCTGACTGCACATGCTTATTTTGGCTGCACAGGAGAATTTGGAAGAATTGGAGAGATATACTAAGTCCTTGTTACAAATGTACTGTATGTACCATTTGGCATTGGTGAGAGAATCTCTCGGATATTCATTACATGCAAAAGAACCACCGCAGTTGTACCTCTCCAATTCTCGTGCCCGCAACGATGTCGTAAGTGCATCAAAATTGAATATGTTATAAGCAGCGCAAACTGCTTACATATATTTTAATTAAAAGAACTAGATGAAAGTTCAGCTTTACTAATTTTTTGGGTCTTCAAATGATTACTGCGTGCCAAATGGCCCTTTTCAGTTCCCAATTCGATTCAATGTGATGAGGTTAGGATGTACAAAATGGTTGAGCTCGAGAGAAGGAAAAGAACCCCGTGGGGTGCGGAGCCTTCATGGGTTCCCGGTGAGAACACTGCCATACACTGAAAAGCCAGCGCAGCCGCACATTGGGTGTTTGAACACGGGCATGGCAAGCTAAACTTGTTCAAGGAAATTTCGAGCAAAACGTCATAATTCATCATATGTAGTAGCTACACTTTTGAATCATCACTATGGGAAACATCAATTTCATCGAAAAGTTTAACAAAACAACATGAAATTAAATGAAGAGCAGCAAACCGAGAGCAGTGCGAGTCGTCATTGAAGCTGATTTAGGGCCAGAAATGCCGCGCGCAGAAGATTCGACGCCGCTGCTCTAAGCGTCAATAGAATGACAATGAAGTGCACTTTGTGTATTCGAAGAATCAAGCATGGTTGTCGCGGCACGATTATATCTAATGTAATAAAGTTGTAATTGGCATTTTAAAACAATGTGTTCCCTTAATGATTCTAGACATTTCAGGCGATACTGGATGTTATTTCACGTAATCATCCTAACAAGTCAGAAAAACCCATAAAACAATAAGAAAACTAAAATGCAACGCAAACTTTTTTTAAATGATGCTTGGTTTATGACTCGGAATTCTCATTACTTTTGTGTATTTCGTTAGTGAAAACATAAATTCAGCTAACAACGGTATTTACGATTTGATTTATTTTGTGTAATAAAGTTGTAATTTGCATTTTAAAGCATTGTGCAGTGAAACTATGATAAACATTAAATGAGCTTGGACACGAAAACTCTTGCCACGATGACCCCGACGCGGCCGCTGCATCCTAATTTCACCTTCTGTTTCTTGACGAAACTATTGAATCTCTAGTCTCGGATATCTAGTGGAGTCTACTGAATCTCGGGCAAGTCCAATCAGGCCATTAATTCCCCTGTGTGGGATGCAGTTCCCAATGAACAGCCACGCAAGCAATCTTAGCCAAGATGAACGACCGGTGCGTCACCAAAAGTTGAATGCAGAACAAAAATATGTTCGATATGCTTAAGCATGGAAGTTCGTCTCCATCCAATTCAAGCGTTCATCTCCAGTTCGAGCGAAGAAAGAGTTTAACGCAGCGAGGATGAGTTCATCGCTAGCGAAGTAGTGAACAATAGTCGGAGAACGAGCGTAGCGTCGATGGCATGTTTGTCTGCTTCTCGTCACTGTTAAACCTTCTCTCTCGCCCTTCGACGATCTTAGTCGATAAGTACTCAACGCTAAGTCAGCATTCCAATAATTTAAAAAAAGATTTGAAAAAAGAGAAAAAAAAAAGAATTTATTATTGTCCCAAAGCAGACTTGCCTGACGTAGTGAGTTAGCCCTTTGTCCATGTGTAAGACATTTGGTGTAGAAAATTGGTAGCACTGATTGGACTCGTTTCTCTTCAATATCCACAACTTTGGCCATTTTTAGAAAAGAACATCGAATGTCTTCTTCGACTGGGAGACCGATTCAATGCCAAGATGGTGCTGTACGAGTGTGAGGTGTTCCTGAACAGTGAGCGCAGCAAGAAGGTTCCGCTCGAGAAAAAGCTTCTCTGGGCCGATTCATACGCTTTCACTAGTGCTCAGGTTAAATCAGCATGAAATTCAGTCGAATCTACTTATTTAGATTTTCATGACTATAGTAGTGAAATCTCTCTAGGTCATATGCTGTCTCTGCTCTATGTCAGGCGATAAGAATGAGTTGTTGGCGCTCCCCTCAATAACGTTCTTTTGCTGCTGCGCTCGGTCTATAGTCGAGAATATTTACCCTGAAAAGCAATCTCTAGACAAGCATAATCTTATCCTCTTTAATTATTTTTACTATTGATTCGTTGAACCTGAAAGACAAGCCAACTTGTGGGATTAATACGAGATATATAATTTTGGAAAGAAAGAAAGCTATGTATATTTCGAGACGGGTGCGACTTGATGACAACATTACAGTCCAAAATATAAAATTTCTGTAACTGTTTTTTTTCCTTAAAAAAAAACAAAACTCCAAGGTGCAACTTTAAGCCTATTTAAATAATTGTCATGTTAACTATTATAATTAATATTACTCTTCTTGTTTGAAAAATATTGGCTTCTGAAAAATATGGGGTTCTATACGGGATGCAGCGTCCTCATTAGTGTCAACTTTTCTCTCATTTCGGCATCCTAGATAAGACAAGAAAACAAATCAATCAATCAATCCATAAATTGCCTCGCTTCGGGTTCAGATGAACGTTCAAAATATCTGAAAAAATTGTTACCAATCAATATTGAAATAAGTTCAGTAGCCTACCAAAAGTCCAAAGGCTTTTATCTCTATACAGTTGCGCAAACGAGCCAAGAGATACGGATAGATGGGTTCCGAGCAACTCGAATCCTACGAGCCTAGATAGTTCATTTTAAAAGAACAGTATATTGTAAGTATTGTTGATTTCCGCACACTCTATCATTTGGAGAAATATTGAAAATATTACTTATGTTGCTGAGTTATCATATTTATGTCAGGAACAATTTAATTTTAATTTTGTGGCTCCTACAATTAGCGGCTAGAGCCATTACGGGCCACTTAATTGTATTTAGGTTTGGCATATCCTTTTCGTCTTTGTTCTTTCTATCCTCACTCCAGTGCACTCCGACGTGGTCCGAGTGGTCGGAGTGGTCGGGCGACTGCTCTTCAACGTGTGGCTGGTGCGGAAGGCATACGCGCACCCGAGTCTGCACTTCGAGCTGCGCATGCAGGTTCTGTGCAAGAATGTAGCGAAAAATTGAGCTATATTTACTTATTCATATGATGCGAAATTATTCTGTTTCCGAAAAAGAGACAACAATTTCACATACTGTCGAATAAATCGTCACTTCGTCGTAACTGAAATTGTATGTATGTACATAATAGAATGTGAATTAACTATTATTCAGCAGGCTTTTATGAAACTAAATGCACATTCTATAATGAGAAGAGGAATATTTCTGATTTTTATTATAATTCAAAAAGCTGCAAATTAAAATAATAAAATTAATACAAATTCTAGTGGTGACGCAAGCCAGACGGAGCCAGAGGAGAGGAAAAAGACTATGCCCTTTTCCGCGGCCGACGTGCTGCTCTCCGTGCGCTGTGGGCTTTTCAGTAAGATAATATATTTTGTTCGCCAACACGATGTGAGCGAATGGTAGTAAGGAGACCCTAAAATAATGTCATGGATTCCAAAGAAACATCACATGAGTGATGGTTCACAAGTTTATGCCCCCAATAAGACCCAGAAAAAAAACCATTTGCGATGTATGTATATGTATAGTTATGTGCATATATATGTATGTATTTTATGCGCTTTGGGCAATCAAATACTTATATGGAAATTGTTATATACATACGCAATATCAATCGAATGATGAATGTCCGTATTGCTGCCGTTGAAAAAACATTTGATTGAGAATCACACTCGTTTTTCTTTGCTGAGAAGCGGTGGCTTCTTACGGCAGACCAACAGAAGTCGTGCCTTAGGGAAACAATTACATATACATTTAAAAAAAAAAACCTAGAATGTCCGACTATTGAAGAAAAAAGGCCAGACCGTAAAATGCTGCCACAGTAACGATCAAGGAACGACATCAATGAAAGCTCAATTAAAAAGCACTAACCAGACGAATCTGGTTTTGTTCTTCATCGTCTCGTCGCTCTTCTTCAACGCGCATGAACTCGCGGCCGATCTCTAGCTCGAGCTCGGTAATCCGAATCCGAAGGGGATCATTCGTGTCCATTGGGCGATCAAGGACCTAACACAAATACCAGTGGGAATGCTAAACAACAACTGAAATAGTTATCATAGGAGATTTGTGAAAGCAATTTGTGCATTCTTGTATTTAGATACACTTCCTAGCTTTTACGCAATCGTTCTTTAACCGTCTACACTTTACACTCTCTCCCTCTCCAACCTGCTGTCGCTTCTCTGTTCTCTCTTCTTCTTGTCCTCTTCCTCGCTCGTCGACCCCCTTGCTCTTCGATCTCAGCCGTGCCAGTGCAGATTCAAGCTTTTCGATCCGCTTCTCAGGAAAACTGGGCGCTTCTTATTCCGAAGGAGTTGCGGAAGTCTGCAGGAGATTACTCATCAGATTTCTATAATTTTATCACGCGCTCTATCTCCCTCTATCTTTTTAGTATATATTTATATGTTTATAAAGGTTGTTGTATTTCTCCCTCCTAAAAACTTTCCTCAAACCTTGATTGGCTTGACAAAAACCAGCGGTCGTCGCCGACCTGCCTGTGGACCATCGTTCCGCTCAGTTTTGATGGAGCGAATAGCTTGTTCCTTTCCTTCATCACTATGACTGGTTTGTTGAATTGCCTTGTCGAGCTGCTTCTTTAGCTTGTATAAGTTGATTTCGTTCCATTCAATCGGTATTCCAGACGTTAAAGTTGTATTTTTCGGTCAGTTCGGGCAACTCTTGGCGCCTAAAGTGTTCTAGACCCTCGAGGCCAGGTTCAATGATTTCCAACATAAGTGTATATTCCTTCCTAACTCCAATCACTATGTCGCTTTTAATCTCATCGCGCTTCTTCTGGACGTTTTCGATGGCATAGCGTACGTATTCTTTGTCCACGTGGTTAGTCATGTGACTTAGATGTTCTTCGAGCTTCGCAAGCGCTTCGTTCAGGTCGATTAAGTCACGCTTGCATCCTGATGACCTGCCATTTTGCAGACGGGTGAGCAGTGCGAGCTGGTGCTTGAGTACTTCTCTGGTCCGATGCCATTGGCGCGTAGATCGGCAGTTGCGGTGACATCTTCGAGAAGATTATAGGACCGCATTTCTCTGTGCTCCACTAATTCCTTTAGTAGTTCTTGCGCTTTAGTTGTCATCTTCTCGAGATCACTAAGTAAAGGCGCGGTTGGGTAGATGTCGTCGTTCTGTACCACATCGTTGTTGTTGTGTAGTACAGTTTCAAGCTCATCTCGGCAGTCCTCCAAACATTCATCGAAACACTTCATGAGCCATTCCTCGTCACGAGCACGGAGCACATTTAGCGCGGCTTCGGCAGTCACGGCGAGTTGCTCGAGATTCTTGCACGACCGAATTTGTCTGCAGATCCACGACGATTCCTGTAGTAGTCGTCGCGCTTCTGCCGTCGTCTTCATTAACTCACCAAGGAAAAGCGCACTCGGGCGGACGTGATCGTTCTGCACAACATTTCTGTTGTTGCTTAGTAGAGTTTCTAGCTCACTTCGACAGTTCTCCAGTCTACGATGATGTTCGTAGTACGGCATGAATCTCTGTAAAATACTATAATTTGCATATTCTTTTGCGATAATAAGTATATGCATACATACATACATACATAAGTGTGAGTAATGACGAACAAAAAGCTCGCTTACGTTTCACAGTATATGTACGTAATCAACGTTGAGTTTGGATCTATGATCAAAGCAAAATATCCCACTTCTATTTAAAGGAGCATGAAACCCATTTTTTTCATGACTTAAGCGATTACACTATTCATTCTATTTCCTTGGTGTGAATACTTCAGCAAAACAAAAAGACTCGAAAGTCCAAGATATACGAGAAATTTGCATTCCAAAATGTTCATTTCAAAACCCTGAATGAGGGAGATTTTTGGTGCTATACGGTATTTTTCGGGTTTCTATTTCACAGAAATGTAATGCCAGGATACATATTCACCACCGGTCCATTTGCGGTAAAATAAAGTTTTTGAAAAATTCTTTTGCAATTCACATCTAAATAAACACAGCTTTTCTCCTGTTTTGTTTGTTTGTTTGTTTTTGTTCGCAAAAAATTCAATTATTCACGATACTAACTAACTGCAAAATTCCTTTCTCCCCTCACTAACATGAGATTTTCTCATTGCAAGCAAATCATGTGGCCAACAAGCTTTAACATCAAGAGGAAGCAGTTCAGTATCCTTGCCTTCCCTTCTCCCTCTGTCTGTCTCTCTCTCTTTCTCAGACTTTCTCATTTACTGTCCGTCTTCCAATCCCTCTTTCTCGCCCTCTCCTCAAATGCTGTTGAAACACGTTGAATAAGTTAACATCTTCATTTCTCTAGTATCGAATTAAATTTCCATTTTTCAACTTTCCATCCAAACAAAACATGAAAACAAAAAGTCTCAACATCTTCAGTAACAACAAGAACCAACAACAACAATTATTTGTGCCAATCCAACAGGAAACTCTGCAGTAAATAACCAAAAAACTTGACACGGAACTCAATATTCACCTAACAATTTCTATATTTGCATAAGAATTGAGTATGAATAAAACTAGGAATAAGGAAACAAAGAAGAATGAAATATATCTCTGCTAACAAGTATCACATCTGAAGTGAACCCATTTCAAATCAATGTCTCAGCGCCTCGGCCAGAACAGCTGGGACATGAGTGATGGAAGAGACGACGACGTAGAGAGGGAAAGGAAAGACGGAGAGGTAAGGCACCTGGGTCACCTTGTCCTTCTGGAAGGAGGCCACCGATGGGTCGTTGATGGACTTGGTCCCGCAGACCAGGATCACGAAGAGTACGGTAGTCGGGTGCAGCGAGGCGAGGGCCGTTCGGAGGGGCGACGAGCCGTCCGCGCGGACACCGCGGCTGAAGCAGAATGAGTTTTTGTTTATTTATATTTTCATAATTATTTTTAAAATAAATTTCAATTCATTATAGCAGACTCGTTTAGTAAAAAAATATTCATCGCTATATATTTATAATAATAAGAAACTCTAGCTTGACAAGCATATGATGCTGGTTCAAAAAAATTTTCTTAAAATAGGGAAATGAATTAAATAAATTATAGACTAACATATCGGAGAGAATGACGAGAAGCTGTTCGGAAGAGGAAGTTCGAGTAGCGTCGAAGCGGTGGGAAGCAGTGCGGAGAAGGGCAGAGAGGTCGGTGCGAGATTGGGAGAACGAGAGGGAGGAGAGCAGACGGACACCTGGAAGAGAGAGAGAGATAAAAAGAGAGAGAAAGAGAGTGAAAGAGAAAGAGAGAGAAACCTGAAACACTTTGTTTTTTTTTTTAATATTTTCCAAACACTAGCAGGAATGATTATTACGCGTAAAATAAAAAAAAAATCCTTTTTCTCTCCTCACTAAAAATGAAAAAGAACAATACAAAATAAGACAACTTGGAGCCGCACATTCTACTACAAGAGGCAGCTTAATGTATCCCTTACGAATGATAATAAAAGATTAGATGTTTTCAAGAAAAAAAAAGATTCAAAAAAGCTGAAAAAAACTAAAAATACCTTTGACCAGGCATGCTCGTCACTCTCGCAGTCTTTCTGGTCGAGGAAAGCGCCGAAATCTGACGTCTTCTTCTTGCAGAAAGACCAGGACTTCATGCCTGAAAAAAAGCGAATTAACCATGAGAGAGAGAAAAAAATTCGATGTATTTATTAACACTATAATCTTACAATTAGCGAGTCAATGAAGAGCTACCATAAACATCCCAGCAAACTACTCATCGAATTATTCCAATAAGTGCTCATGACTAGCGATTACTGTAGTCTACAGTAACTATTAGATCCAATGAATAGGATTTCAATAGTTACTGTAGACAACAGTAATCGCTGGTGACATTCCGGTGATTTCTCTGGAAGATCCATCGCATTATTTTCTAAATAAGGATTCTCCGAGCGGATTTATTAAACAAAAGTTGTCTTATAATTATAGCATCGCATTGGATTATTATTAATCGCTATTGACATTGTAAAAATAAATTGTATGTGTGGATAGCACATTTTGGGGAAAATCGATAATTCCTATTTCAAATCAATCGTTTTTCATAAAAAGGATATCATATTCGTAATCAGCGGGACAAAAGCTATCGAATGGTATATATGATGTGGTTATACTCCACCCAAAATCGAAATATTTCAATGACATTACTTTCATAAGTTTTGGAAAAAAGAAACTATTGAAGGATACCCAATTTAATTCAACTGCAATTAAGCTTCAATGCAATTCAAATGATGTGGGAACAGCAAGCAAAACACTTCATTAAAATACAAAACGTTAAGGCTCACCTTGTTATTGAAAGGGCGACAGACGCAGCTTGATCGGGGGCCTCGAGCTCGCACAGAAAGAACTCTTGACCATCTCAAAAAAAGTGATTGAATATAACAGGAAAACATCCTGTTTCATAAGAGCGAAATAAGATTGACAGGGGAAACCCACATTGTAACTACTATTGAAAATAACTACAAATCAAAATAAATACGGCATGTGGAAGCGCACTTTTCTGTTTGGATACAAAATCACCAATAATGAAGGTATAACACATGGCTGTCGCTTTTGAAAAGGCACACATCACAAACTTAACAGTGCGCTTAGCCATTAACAAGTGTTGCTATACTTAATCTTAACAATTTCTAAATAAAAGACTCAAAGGGCTAACACGGCAGATAGCTGTCGAAGCCATGTCCGAGCTGCCGGCCGCGGTCTCCTTCGTGTTCGTGGACACGTTGTCAAGATGCGAGGACGCGGTCGGCTCTTCTCTGTTAGGAAAGTGGCACTTTTCAGAAAGGTTTGGAGTTAAGTTTGTCAAGGAATGCCTAGCAAATGTGAGATTGTTACAAAATCGGCAATAAACATCAATAGAGGTAGCTGTTAAAAAGGGACAATATCTCGCTTTGGGGCGGCCCAGCAATATGTCGTCTGAAAATGGACAAGCAGGATAAATATAACGGCAAGTAAAATAAATTAACACTGTAGAACAAAAAACCTCGAAATGGAACTTGCAAATTTGCACTTTTTCAAAAATTTCCGTGACTTTTACGAGTCCGTGCGTAACATTGTTAGTACAAAAACTAAAATAAACAGCAAAGTATGCGACAGTATCTCGGCAGCTTCCAGCGTATTTTTCCGCGCAGGAGTTTTGGGTGTTCATGTTTCTTTTAAATATAATTAAACAAAAACATCAGGATTGCAATGAAGAGGCGATATTTGCCGCTCGCTAGAAATGATGATCAACTCGGAATGACCCAGACGAACGTGAAAGAGTAGCATTCGCTGTAATTAGCGCTGCCTCCTTCGCAGAGCTTCTTAAGAGGGTGTGTACGGCGCGTGCTAATTTGGCCTATCACGAGATCACTGTCTTACTGGGAATCGTCGTCTTCGCAAGTGGGCAGAGAGACTTTTTTATTACGTGCATAATGATGAAAAACGTTTTGCGGTGTTCGATTTCAAGCGCGATGAGCAGCATATGGTTAGCAGTTCAGCGCAGCATAGGGTGAGATTCAGTGATTACGAGTGAATGTGAAAAAAGCGCTGATGGTGAGAACATGCGCATGTACATAAGAGGACGCAGGAAGTGATCAGCGTGAACGGTGTGAATAGAGAACACTCTATTGCACGGACGTAGAGAGGAATTGCTGATTCAGCCGCCCAGTATGGATCGTTCGCCCGGCGGTGTGCGTGCGCAGAGAGACTGTCTCTAGCAGAGAGAGCACAGATCACGAAAGTGGAAGAATTGTCTGAGACGTCTGAAGAGAGTAGCGAACACGAGAGCAGCACTCCATTGAACCAACTTGGCGTAGAAAGAGCGACGCATATAATCCTGCAAGAGTTCCAATTTGTTAAGCTAGAGAATCGAAGACTGGAGAAACAGCTGAAAGCAGAAGAGGCGTAATTTAAAAAAAAATCGAATGAAACGATAATTGTGATGAAGAATCTTCTTTACTGAATATGTATGTTCGCTTCACATTACCATAATCGTCTTCGACTGCTTCGATAGTTTACAATATCCTACCATTCATTTCAGATAGCCAGAGCATCATCCACTAAATTTTTTTTGTTAGTTGTTATATTGTTTTTACTATTAATATTTTATTGATAATTATGATATATTACAAGCAAGACACATTTTCATATTCTCGTCTCGATTTCTTTATGCCCCTAACCGATTCGACAGCAATTAATTAAAGTAATCTCACCGATTTTCATTGCGCATAAGCTTCACACTTCATTAGGCGCAGAGTGATTCAATGAGATATGTACATATGTATGTACATATCTACACACATGTCCTTTTCCAAGAAGTACTATATCGCGTCTCTGCACTCTCGCACTTCTCCTCTTTCTCTCACTCTCTCAATGGTCTACTTATTTCACTTGTTACTCATTTAGTCGAGCTCTGTTACTCACTTGTCAAAAACTATTTTCCGAAATCCTTAGAAATCATTGAAAGAAAAACAATTCAAAAATTTATTATTAGAAAAAAAATCGTCAGAACCGAAATTGGGAAACAATAGGTAACCAAATCATGAGAAAAAACTCATTAGAAAAAAATCATACAAGAATTTATTATAAGAAATAAATCATTAGAAGAAAATTCATTCCATGAACATCACTTCAAGACGAATCAACCAAATGTGGGATACCAGCAGAAGTCGTGTTGCCCCTAAAAATTATAATTATTTAAAATAAATAAGAATATCTGATTATATTGGTTAGAGGATCGCTCCGGCGAACATGCGTGCATATTAGAAGAAATTTTCCGCTCTCCTTTTTCAGTCTTCTACACGCATAAATTCCTTGTGCACTCGCCTACTCGCTCAAAGTACACCACTTTCTAAGCAACTAGAGAAGGTCGAGAGATAATGGAAAGAAGAGAGAAAAAGGAGGGCAGAAAACGTCTTATGATATGCACGCAGATACGCCTGAGTGGACCTAAAAAGGCGATGAATTCCAGAGCCTATAATACGGCCATATCAAAGCTAAAGGAATGCATCCAGAAGAGTGAAGTAAAAAGGGTTAACAAGACGAAGCTGGGCTTGTTCTTACTCGTCCTATCGCTCTTCTTCAACGCGCATGAACTCGCGGCCGATCGCATTCTCGAGCTCGGTAATCCGAATTCGAAGGCGATGTCTCGTGTCCATTGAACGATCAGGGACCTGAACACAAAGACTTTCACTGACTGGTTCATGTTGATTTTAGCCAGTCTATGGTCCATCTAACAGTGGGAGTTATAAAGAACGGTTATCAGTTGAACCTATCAGTTGAAAAGAAAGCTATTTGTGTATTGATGTAGACTTTCTCACTTTTACACTATCATTCTTTAACTAATACGTTTCTCGCCCTCACCATTCGAGTTTCATTTTTTCTCACTCTTTGCACTCCCTCATTTTCTCACACTCTGACCTGCTGTCGCTCCTCTGTTCTCTCTTCTTCTTGTCCTCTTCCTCGCTCGTCGACCCCCTTGCTCTTCGATCTCAGACGTGCCAGTGCAGATTCAAGCCTTTCGATCTGATTTTCAAGAAACTTGCGCGTTTCACCGGCCGCAGGAGTTTCCGATGCCTGAAGGAGATTACTCATCACATTGTCTCTCATTTTCTCACTCTATCTCTCCATCTTTATAGAATTTGCATCCTTATCCTCTTCTTTTGCTATGTTTAACTGTCCGCATCATTCTCTCTAAACCTTGATAGTCTTTATGACAAACAGTTATATCCTACCTGGGGAATTTCGCTCCACTGAGTATTGACGGCCGGAACAGCTAATTCTAATACCTCATCATCACTCAATTGCTCGTATGATCCAAGCTCCAAGCTGAGCTGGTCATCTAGCTTTGAGATCATTTCGTCCCAGATAGACGGAAGTCCAGGAGGAGGACAGTGAGTTCTTATAAAGTTGTAATTTTCGTTATGTTTGAACAACTCTTGCCCGTTAATTTGTTCTAGAATCGCGAGGCCAGGTTTCCCAGCCATGACTTCTGACAGACGCGTATGTTCCTCCTTGATTCCAATCAGTAGATCGTTTATGATCCCGTCGCGCATCTTTGTGGCGTATTGGAATACCTCGGTCCAGTTGAGAAAGAGTGCGTCCAAGGTGCTATTAATGAGTACTCGAATATTGCAGAGCTTAGCAAGTACTTCGTTCACTTCGATTAAGTCACGCTTGCTTCCCAATGACCCGCTATTTTCGAGGTCGTCTTCTGTGAGACAAAGCAGATCGCGCAGCAGATCGAGCACTCTTTTGGCGCGAGCGCGTAGCTTGTCCAGAGCGGCTTCGGCAGTCAAGACGACTTTTTTTGAGATTCCTGTACGGCCTAAAACAGTTGTAGTCCGCCAATTCCCGTAGTAATAGGCGTGCTTTCTCCGTCGCCCTCACGAGCTCGCACACGGTTGGGAAGATGTCATAGCTGTGATTGCTTAGTGCATTTTCAAGCTCCTTTCGGCAGGAATTCATTCTACGTCCCGGCCTCGCCACTAATGAGTCGGGGTGTCTGTCGTTGAGCGTAGTCATGACTCTGAAAAAGATTTTAATAGTTTTGCGGTCACAAATATCAATGAATGAGTGATGACAAGCTCCGTTCCATATGATACACACAAATGATCAAGCATAATGGCGCCAAGTAATCAAAGCAAAATACATATCTGAATTTGATTTAAAATGGAATAAAATAATATATAAAAAAAAACACAAGTAATGCAGAGACGACGATGTATTTGTCGTTCGCTTGAAAGGACGACAAACTATGAATGACCCGGACGACGGTGACGGAGGAACATTTGCGGTAATTAGCACTGCCCCCTTTCGACGAGCTTCTTAAGACAGCCTCTCTGTAAGGATCAAGCAGCCCTCAATGGGGGCCTGCCCCGGCTCAAAATTTTCCGATTCAGTTATCCAAAATTTTATTAGGGGTACTCATACGCACTGTAAAGAAGATTAGTAGATCAATTTTGTTATAAAAAAATTTTCCTTGTCTAGGCATTCAAAAGTAAGAAAAAAGTATAATTCGCCATAAATTTCTTTAACATCAATATTTTTCAATTTTCTTTTTTTTATTGACATCTCCGTTGAATTCTAAACGAAAACTCTGTTGATGTATTTGATCAAATATTATATTTTCATATCGAAAAATAATTTTAAATATTTCAATTTGACCGTTGAATACCTTATACTCAAAACGTTTTGGGTACTATAACTAAAATTGTAGAGCTTTAAAAACTGTATAACATATCTTTTTTTCGTTTCATGTATCCTTCGCTAATGGGGTTAAAAATAGGCTCAAATAAGGGTACCTCGACGACATCGGATTCAAGGAATGCATGAAAAAAGGTTAAGTAATTGTTTTAGCATAAAGTGAACCACTTCATTCAATTCAGCGCGTTTTTCTTGTCAGAAAAGTTATATATCAAAATTCACTAAACTATCATTTTCCACGAAAACAACTCATTTTTCGATTTTGCCACCATGGACAGAAAATGACCTAAAACTATTCGAATCGTTATATCTTCGAAAGATTCAAAGACTACAGAAGGTGAATAGTACTATTCTGTACGCGACAAAATTCTCTATAAAATACCTCATTTACATCTGGATATGACGTCCCTACCAATGACTGTATCGATTTTCCCATGGCGGTCTCGTCAAAACTGACAGATCAGCATTTTACAACTTTTCGTGCAATCTTAATGTTTCCTACTCATCCAATACACCATTCTGCTCCACGAAGCATCCTGAGGTCAGAAACGATGTTCATTTTGCAGATTTCCCGTGGTAAAAGCCTGCAAAAGGGTTTGCACGCGCGCGGCTTCGAACCTGCGACCCATGACTTTCGACGTGCACAACCAATTGGCTAAAATGACGTTATAAAATTCATTTCTGGAAAATGCCAAAACCGATCTTAAAGGTTGAATTATCAGCCGATAGCTATTCTTGCGCTCTATCGAAATAAATATATCCGCCAAACAGTGTAATTTGACGGTAAAAAAAAAGTATATCAAAAAAGCTATTCATCATAACGTAATGTATGAAATTATTTTTTTTAAATTATTTTTCGATATGAAAATATAATATTTGATCAAATACATCAACAGAGTTTTTGTTTAGAATTCAACGGAGATGCCAATAAAAAAAGAAAATTTAAAAATATTGATTTTGAAGCGAGATACATCAGATCACAAATTATCCATACATTTAACTGTTCACGTAAGTATATTTTTTGAAAAAAAAATGTTTGCCGTCTAATCTTGTTACTGGGGCCCAGTGCCATGTCCGAGAAAGTTTTCACTCTCGAAATCCAACATCTGGATCTGGGGCAGGCCCTACTGGAGGCATAGGGAGAGGCTCTCTTAAGAGGGTGTGGACGACTGTGCTAATTTGGAATTAAATTGCCGAATACACGTGAGGGCAAGAGGAGAGGAGAGAACACCCAATTAGAATATCATTTCTATAATGGCATTCATATTCATATGTCAGTTTGTATTATTGTAATTACGACATTTTCTGGAGATGCAAATTGCTAGGCTTTCTCCTACGCTTTCGGAGAATTCGTCGCCGATGTTCGGAGCAAAAACATGATTTTAAAACTCTAGAATGTTTAAATGTATTGACTGTCGATCGTTTCCAGTTTCTTTATTGCTAATTATTATGAACCCAACATTACAAATTGAAACTGTCAAAAGATTTGGTACACAATCGTTCTTTTAGGTACACATATGTATGTTGTTTTGATGTTCATATTTAGAGAAAAGGATAAGATGTCATTCGATTCTCGTCTACTTCCATTGCGCGTTGAAGATGGAGAAGTAAATGGGAGTCTCGTCGGCTTGTGTGGGCGGCGAATGCTGAACGCAGACTCTCTTTGGATGAGGAAGAGAAGAGAGCGAGACGGAGAAAGAGAACGAGACAGCATGAGAGAGAGGGAGAGAAATAGAGAGAGAGAGAAGGAGAGAGAGAGAGGGTGTGAGTGAACAAGAGGGTGAGAGGGAAGCAAAAGAAACACACGCCAACCAGCACAGGAATGAGCCGTGGCAGTCGAAGCATCCGACTGAGTTCATCCAATGCAAAGCGACGCAGTCGTTGATCGATCCAGATGACCACGGGCACTTGAATGACCGTGAAGCCAGCGACGCCCAGGTTGAAGAGCTGCGAGGGGAGATTAGAAAATACTCCCTCGCTCCTATCAGATACAGCACTGCCCTACATCGAGGTGTTATGGATACATCGCATGCATCGGCTATGCCTTTTGCGAATCGTGGGCTCATAGACGTATCGGCGCTATTGCCATCCTTGTCAATTCGGACTTGCATAATAAACCAAAGACATCCATGACCTCCTCAATCCTGGGCGATTATGTTGCTAACACTCAACAAACATAATGAATTAATCACGATTTCGTGATTATCTCAACCGATTACTCTGCTTTTCTTCTCTTCGGGATGCCATAAAGCGCATTTCTCACTCGTGCCATATTTACGGATTTGGAAACGAAATTTTCAGCGAAATCGTCAGTAGTACTCTCTTCACTCTGGCCTTCTCTCTTCACTCTGGCCTTCTCTCTTCACTCTGGCCTTCTCTCTTCACTCTGGCCTTCTCTCTTCACTCTGGCCTTCTCTCTTCACGAGAGTCGGCTGCTGACCCCTTGCTCTGTTCCTTTTTTTTCCTGATCACCCATCCAAGTCATCATGCCCCCTAAAAAGAGAACAGCACCTAATCCCCTCTCTGCTTCCTCGTCTCGATCTCTTCCGTCCAATCTCAACGCCCTTGTCACTGAGTCGATCGAGTTCGCCACCAGGGACGTCCCCAGCGGCATGAATAAGGAGGTATGGACTGGTTTCTCTAATCTTCTCCTGCTAATGGCTCGCACGGTCGAACAACTATCTGCTATCCACTCTCCTTCCCATCTCCCAGGCGCTATTTCTCCCTCTGCTGCTCCCCCTGCCACTCTCTCTCTCGCTCCCTTTTCCCTCCGTCCTCCGCTCCTCTCCCCTCTGGCTCGTCGGCTAGTGAGTCGATCGTGGAACAGCACCTTCGGGAGCGTTCCATCGTTATCGCGAACCTCCCGCAGGGGGCTGAAGACCTCACTCAGCAAGCTCGTCAGGTGGCGGATGAGAGCACGGTTGCTGAGCTCCTTGCAGTGATCGGGGTCGAGTGCCGCGCCCAGACGGTTTTCCGGATGGGCCGGCCTGGAGACCGTCCCCGATTGCTCAAGGTCACGCTCCCAACGCGTGGCCATCACCTCCGGGCGCTTAAAGGCGCATCTTTACTGCGTGGTGATGCCCGCTGGCAAGGCATCTACGTGCGTAAGAGCATGACGGTCGAGGAACGGGCCCGGTGGCGCAGTCTGCGCAAGCACGCCGATCTCCGTAGATCGGAACGGGGATCCGGCTGGGTCATGTACAGTGACGAGCTCTGGAGGAAGGATGAGATCAGGGGAGGTGTTAGACTGACTCAGCCTACTCCTCTTCCCTCTCATCCCCCCCTGGCTGCCGTTTCCAGTACTCCCCAGTCCAACCAGCCCATGCAGATCTCGCATGCTGGATCCTCCCCTCTGGGAAACTAGCTGCTCCAGGTACCCCCTCCATTTATGCCCATCTCTTTAATGCTAGAAGTCTTGTTAATAAGTTATCTGAATTGCATGTATACCTCTCTGTCTATAGACCTGATATTGTACTGGTGACTGAATCGTGGCTTTCTGATAAGATCTCTGATTCTGAAAAAGTTTCTGATCTCCCCTTTTCCATACTTAGATCTGATCGTAAGGGAAAGCGTGGCGGCGGTGTTGTTATCCTTATCTCTTCATTCTTAGATGCAGCTCGTGTCCTCATTTCACTGAAATCTAACTGCGATATCCTTGCTATCGATTTAACCTCTCCCGTAGATGCCTCTGTCACCCGAGTCGCACTTTGCTACCGCCCGCTGAACACCTCTGCCGCCCAGAACACCAACCTATTTGACACGCTTCACACCTTATTAGCAGTCCCACATTCCATTGTATTAGCAGGTGACCTCAATTTAGCAGTGGACTGGAAGACCAATGCCCCCTCTAATGCACAAGCTAAGTTACTCACTGATTTGGTTTTTGATCTTTGCCTAGTCCAGCACGTTCTTATCCCGACCATAAATCATAATATCCTCGATGTAGTGATATCCTCCCCCGACACTGTATCATCTTGTATTGTATGCCCCTCCTTTTCCAGCTCTGACCACTCCTCTGTATCTTTTCAACTCTCTCTCTCTCTTTCGAGTAGCCTTAGTCAACCATTCCATGATTTTTCAAAAACAGATTATGATTCTGTTAACAATGCTTTGCTGTCAATTGATTGGTATGAATGTTTTCGTGAATTTGATAACATAGATGAGCTTTACTCCTTTTTTCTAAATATCTTGCGTTCTCTTCTCCACGACCACACTCCAATTTCTCACCGGCGCCTCTCTCGTAGTAAGTATCCTGATCAAATTCTCTCTCTTCTTGATCATAAAGCCTCTCTTTTCCCCAAGCTTACTTGTGCCTCTGTTCGTTCTGAATTTAAACGTGTAAATGCTACGTTAAGTACTCTGATCTCCAAGTTTAATAAGGGCCTAGAATCTCGATTACTCAAATGCACTAAGCGCCTCCACTCTTTTGTTGGATGTCGTCTAAAGCGAAAGCCCACTATCGGCTCACTTTTAGACTCCTCCGGTGTCCAATGCATTGGTGATCTTGCTAAAGCAAACGCCCTGGCACACTATTTCGGTTCTGTTTTTGTCTGTGATAATCATTCTCTCCCCGCATTCTCGCCTGCCAGATCATTGCATCACTGCCTAACTGATATTGTTATCCTACCTCATGCAGTCGCAAGAGAGCTCTGCCGTCTAAAGTCCTCTTTTTCTACTTCCTCGGAAGGCATACCTCAAAACGTGTACAAGCGTTGTAGCAGATCACTGGCCATACCACTGAGTTATGTATTTAATTTGTCTCTGTCCTCTGGGACGCTCCCTGATCTCTGGAAACAAGGAATAGTTGCCCCAATCAATAAAACACCCAATCCCACATCTGTTTCTGATTACCGCCCAATCACTCTCTCTCCCGCCCATCCAAAGTTCTAGAGCGTTGTCTTCGTCCTAAACTGTTATGGTGGTGCCGATTGAATGGAATTATACCAGAGAACCAACAGGGTTTTCGATCGAGAAGATCGGTAGAGACAAATTTGTTGCAATGTACAGAAGACTGGACTAGAGGAATAGATCAAAAGAAGTGTACAGACATTCTCTATTTTGATTTAGCCAAGGCATTTGATACTGTTACACACGAGAAATTGATACATCAATTACAAGGCCTCGGCTTTGGGGGCAATCTTTTAAAGTGGATATCATCTTTCCTTTCAGGTCGATCGTTCAGGGTGCGTGTACGCGACTCTCTTTCAGATTCTATCCAGGCCACTAGTGGCGTACCTCAGGGTGCAGTTTTGTCTCCCCTTCTTTTTAATATCTTTCTTTCGGACCTCCCATCACACTTTTCCACACTCCCCCATGTAAAATGCACTCTTTTTGCCGACGATGTAAAACTACACACAACTTTTGACACAAAAGTCTCTCTCCTCCCCCATACCCAACTTTCACTTGCCGCATCTGTCTTCGAGTCCTACTGCACAAATTGGCAGCTTAAAATCGCTCCCTTATAACGTCACTGCTTCTTTGCCGTTCTCTCTTTCCGATTCTCATGTCCGTGATCTTGGAGTTCTTATTGATCCACTCCTCTCTTTCGCTCAGCATATTGAAAGTATTTGTCGTAGAAGCCTAAACAAAGTGTTCTCTCTCTCTTTCGTATTTTCTGTTCATCTTTGCCTAAAATATACATCTTTTGCTATAACGTTTATGTTCGGCCTGTCCTTGAATTCTCATCTATGTTTGGTCTCCTTCTAAAAAGTGTTTAATCAGAAAGGTAGAACATGTGCAGCACACGTTTACGCGCCTTCTTCATGTAAGGTGCTCTAATTCGTTTATTCCTTATCATTTGCTGCCATCATATGCCGAGAGACTAGCTCTGTATAATATGCAATCTCTCTTGTTTCGTAAAATAGTTCTTGATTTGATTTATTGCTTCAAATTACTACATGGTCTCGTAGATCTACCGATTAGTAAATTCTATGTATTTAAACAGTGTAATGGTCGTATATCCTCTTATAATTTTCACATTAGACGAACCTCGTCTTGCCTAGCAGAGAACTGTTTCTCTATTCGTACAGCCCGTATGTATATGAAATTACCACAAATTGCCACTTCGGCCTCTTCTGTTAATAGGTTTAGGCAGATCATACTCGCTCTTCCTCTGTTAGACTTGTTTCGAATCTGTGTGCCAAATCTCTAGGCCATTCTCTTTACACCATTATTTTTTCATTGCTGTCTCTTGCTATCCCTACTCTTCATCAGCTGATGGTATTGATATCCTGCATTGTGCTCCCCTCAAAGCACACTCATAGGGTCTTGCCAACCCTGGGGCCTCGTCCACCCCATCTCGCGGGACCTCATCCACCCCGCGCAGGTATTAGTGCTATCATGCTGATCCCTTTCCCTTCCCTTCCCCCTACATATCTAATACTTAATTTAATTTAGTTACATTTCAAGTAAATTATATGTTTCATCTAAATGCACTACTCTTTCTCGCACTCTTATTTTATTCCTTTTATCTCTCACGGTGCTTATTTGTTTATTCCTTTTATTGATCTCCGGTCGCGTCATATCTCTCCCAGTGTTGTCACATCTTAACTGATGTAAATAAATAAATAAATAATAAATAGTACTCTTGGGGCTTTCAAAGGTCCCTATCGGCAGATCGATGAATTTGCTACCAATACAAAATGGAGTCGATAATCACCGTCATCGTTACGACGGCAGTGACGTCATCGTCTCGGTCGCACGCGGAGATGTATGCCTGCTGGAAGGCGAAGGCAACGAGGAGTGACGTCACCACGAAGACGCAGCCAGTAACGAGCACCGAGCGAGAGCGGCGATTCTCGGCGTTCTGGAGAGAGAGAGAGAGATACAGAAAGAAAGAGAACGAGAGGCGAAGAGAAAGAGAGCCAGAGAGACAGAGAGAGACAGAGAGACAGGGACAAGACGAGATGGAGAGAGAGACAATGAGAGATGGCAAGAGAGACAAAGTAGGAATATTAAAGAAAACAACTTGGATGGGATTCAAAATGGCCACATGCCCTAAAAAAAAGTGCAAGAATCTCACGCGCCCAGACAGCAGGCTTCCCACGCTTGTATGCGTCACTAATTCATGCATAAAGAAGTACATTTTCTCATATTATAATTCATCTTTTTCCAGAACTCGCCGACATAAGAAATAGAATGAAGAAAAAACATTTTGAGGGAAAAAAACAATGGCGAAGTAACAATAAGACATCTGCACGTGAAATGCGCTCACACACCTACTTCTTCTTCTCCCGGTTTTTTCAATTTTATTTATATGCGTTGTTACTCCATCATTCTCTGAGCTTCTCAAAGTTTTGTATTATATTGTATGTGATCAAGTATTTGTGATAAACAAATACATATGTACGTACAAAAGAATATTAATAAGGCAAATTTAGCAAATAAATAAAAAAAAATTTTAATTCGTATGTCTTGTTTAATTTAGAAAATTAACAGTGATAAGAACTAGCCTGATATTTATCGCTCAGCGAATGCTCGAACGTGTAGTGCGTGCGGTTCAGAAAGCACACGAGCGAGCAAGACTGTAATTAGCTGTTCTATCTATCTATCTCTCTCTCTCTATCGCACTCTCTCTTTTTCACTCTCTCGCTCACTCTCTATCTTCTTCTCTCTTTCTGTCTCTCTCTCTCGTTCTGTCTCTCTCTCTCTCTCTCTCTCGTTCCCTCTGACTTCAAGACTTGGGTGCAGAACGAGATTATTTTTGAGATTTGTGAAGGATACACAAGGAAACAGCTGTCGCTGAGTTCAAGAGTATATTACTTTCGTGCTCGACATTCCACAAAAATTTTGCCTACATTTCCTTTTCTGCGCCAAAATTAAAAAAAACAGAAAGCCACGTATAAATATAGAGCAAAGTACATGTGTATGTATGTACGTCCATATTTGCATACCAGCCGCTTTGCGGCCTCGCAATCTGTAAACCTTCCTTGTGAATGTTCTGGAAAATTCCATGTCCTGATGCAGAATATAGTCTTTTCCGGAATCTTCTGGAATAATCCCAAGACTGTGAGCAGACGTTGGCCTCTTCAGGAAACCTTCTCGAATGTTCCCGGTACCCAGGGCAGACATTAGCCCCTTCCGGAATGTTCTAGAAAATTCCACACCGCAGACCGAACTCGGTCCTTTCCGGAACTTTCTCGAATTTTCCCAGTACCTGGCGCAAACGTAGGCCCGTTCCGCGATGTTCTGGAAAATTCTATGTCCCGCGGCAGAGCTTCTCCCTTCTGGAACCTTCTGTAATGTTCCAAGGACCGGGGACATTGGCCCCTTCCTGAATGTTCTGGAAAATTGCACATCCCGGGGCCTATCTCGGTCTTTTCTGGATCCTTCTCGAATGTCCCAGTACCCAGAGCAGATGTTGGCCCCTTCCTGAATGTTCTGGAAAATTGCACATCCCGGGGCCTATCTCGGTCTTTTCTGGATCCTTCTCGAATGTCCCAGTACCCAGAGCAGACGTTGGCCCGTTCCTGAATGTTCTGGAAAATTCCATGTCCTGGGGCTGAACTTTGTTCCTTCTAGAACCTTCTGGAAGGGTCCAAGGACCGGGGGCAGACGTTGGCCCCTTCAGGAATGTTCTGGAAAATTCCATTTCTCGAGACCGAACTTTGTCCCTTCTTTAACCTTCTGGAATGTTCCATAGACCGGGGGCAGACAGTGGCCCTATCCGGAATGTTCTGGGAAAAACAGGGCCCATAAAGGTGCGAAAGTTGCCACATTCGTTGTGGTACGAAGGTCGCAACGTTCATAGTGTTTTTGACTGTCTCAAACTCGGGAAATTAAACCGGAGGGAGCACGGAAGGTTCCAGAAAAAAACTGTTACAAAGCCACGCTAAGCGCTTTATTATTAGTAAGATATCACAGCTAGTAAAATAAAAATATTAAAAAAAATATTAACAAACCAATATGGAGATCGCAGCGAAGGCGAGCATCTGATAGGAGAGAATTCGACGCTCGACGACTCCTTTTAAACAAAGCTTGTTTTTCTACAAATTTATACTTCGGTATCGAAAGAGGGTCTCTTTTGGTAAGTGATAGGAAAGACAGAAGAGAGGCAGAGAAAGAAACAGAGAGAGAGAGAGCGAAAGAGGAATAGAGAGCGACAGAGAGAGAGAGAGGAAAAGAGATAGGGAGAGGGAAAGAAAGAGAGAGAGAATAAGAGAGAGAGCAAGTGTTCTGACCTGACACCGCTAGCATCTCAAGAATGACAGCGGCGCCCCAGGCGCCAACGGCCAGCGCGACACCGAAATGTGGCCGGCGACAGCGTTCGTAGCGGCCGAGCAGGAGGTTGGCAACGAGGCGCTCAGCGTCCAGTAGCAGAAGCCTATTCAAAAAGCCCAATTTTTATAAAATTTAAAAGTTATTTTGAAAATTGGCAAACTTTCGCTTGAACATACATACAGTCCCGGACAACATTTCAGGTACATAAATTAATTAGATTAATTAGATTAATTTAAATAATTTCAATTGGAATTTGAGCGATATTAGGCACTTTTGCGCAGTTTCTTGTGTTTGTTAGGGTGGTTTTTGACATGCTGAACAAGTACATACAGTCAGATTTTAAAAAGAATCTCAATTGACCGTTTAAAAACGAATTCGGCTGGTTTTAGGAGTGTTATGACCGTATTTTAGGTGCTGTCGATCTTGCGTAATCGAAGGCACGTAAAAGACGGATATGACTCTCCTAAAACCGGCCGAATTTGTTTTTAAACGGTTATTTGAGCTTCTTTTTAAAATCTGACTGTATGAACTTGTTCAGCAAGTCAAAAACCAACCTAACATACAAAAGAAACTGCGTAAAAGTGCCTAATATCGCTCAAATTCCATTTGAAATTATTTAAATTAATCTAATTAATCTAATTAATTTATGTACCTGAAATGTTGGGCGGGACTGTACATGGACAGCGAGAAAGAGAGAGAGAGAGACAGAAAGAGAGACAGAGAAAGAGAGAGAGAAAGAGAGAGAGAGAGAGAGAGAGATAGAGCATGAATTCCACATGGAAGCGACTAGAAATTTAGGAAAATTTACATAATGCTCCTCTGACTAAGCGAGAGGTAAATATTTAAATCTTCCAACGTATTCGCCCCGGCCATGAAAGACGTAATATTAATGGAATCGCAGAAGTTGAGGATGCGTTCAGTTGTCAGTTCTGAAATGAAAAAAAGCATTACTCGACATCAAACTTAGATGTCTCGCGCCATAAACCCGACCGTTTACCAATAGGCCATGGCGCACTCCTCACCTCCAGCGCTCGATAACTGAGTGCCGACGGCGATGACACGCGACGCGGCATGCACGAGAAGCGTCGCGGCCTCGTTGCAATACACGGCCACCACGTTGATGTGGAAGGCGTGCGAGCGGTGGAGAAGACTCACGAACCACAGGGAATTCACGACTGCCCACTGATTATGAGTCATCCGTTTTAGAGGTAAACGATCTTATTTTTATTCATAAGTATTAAATAGAAAAAAATATGAAATTTTTTAACTTATATTATAATTTTAGCTACTTTCAGGTTAAAATAATGCGCCGATTGGCTGCTCAACTCCACAATATTAATTGAATGTAAAATACAAAATAAGACAATATTACGAAATTCCATGCAAATACACCAACCACTAGTACGCAACCTTCAGCGAGTATGAGAAAGATGCGAGCGATAACATCAATCTCGATGCTTGAATGGATTACAGATAACATACATGTTTATTTTTTTAAAGAAATGAAAAATATAGATTCCATTTTATCATAAATTGTTCCCAAAGTAGCTATTTAACCTATTTTTAATACATACTACTTCGCAAAAAAAATAAATAAATAAAATGTTATTGACTGAATATAGTCGTCGTAGTTCGAGCTCATGAAATGACGCTGTAGATGCGACACTCCGTAATGACTCGTCGAATTCATGGCAACCACCGGTTCTACGGCACGAACGATCCCAGTTCGATGCCGCTTCGGAGCAACAAAATTAATTACTTTTCGCCTACTTGTGCTAAGGAAACCATGCACTCGCTCCCACTCTTTCTATGAAGCGCGCATGGTTGCAAAGTTATTATTCAAGGTGTGGTAGTAGCGGTATGAGCTTTTGAAATTCCTATTCGCATGGCAGCTGAAACTTGGCGGATGTTATGGGTATGCGAAACGGGCTTACTCAACTCAAATGGTGCATTCACGGAATTGTCGGAATTGTCAGGCATCTACTTGGGAACAAGATCCTTTCACTCTGGTGCATACATAGCAATGATCTCGTCAGCTTGCTGAACTCTAACTAAACTCGAGAATAGCTCTCTCTCTCTCTCTCTCTCTCTCTCTCTCTCTCTTTCTCTCTCTCTTTACCCTCTCTTTCTCATTCTCCGCCATTACTATCTTCCTTTCATTACATACATATGTATATTCTTAAGCTCCCACACTCTCCCTTTCTCTTTGTCGCTTTCTCACATCACAATTATATCTCAATTTCTCCGATGTAATTATTTTATCTTTTTGACAAACATATCTAAAGAACGAGCGAACAGTAGACCACCAAGATTCGATTCAAATGTACCTGGTACTTATGAATGGCGAAAACCTAATAATTTATCGTCATTTTTCAAGACCAGCAATTGCGGGGCACTAATTTTAAGGCACAAAATACAATGTCTATGTATGATATGAATAGTACAAAAATGTTGCAGCCACCTCCTAAGCCATAATTTCTTCTCGGTAAAGTCTTTAATTCTTTGCCATTGCTGAATGCAAATTTTAGTATAACCGCGACGCGATACGCAGTGACGCGTCGCGGTTGCTCGACAGATTGGCAAAAGAAGGGGCTGAAGCGTTCCATCGTCTGTTCAGGAGAGTAAAGTAGATTGGTGCCTCTTCTTTTTAAGGCTGTCGAGTTGAGGCCTGGATGTTTGATATTCTCACGCCCCTTACGGAAATTTTTCCTTGTTTATCATAACTCTTTTCTTTGTTACATTATTGTTACCACCACATAGAGATGCTGGAATATCAAGAAAGGGAGAGAGGGACGGGTGATAGAAACAGCAACAGTTATAGAAAGGGAGGGAGAGAGACAGGGAGAGAGAGAGAAAAAAGAATGTCAAAAAAAAACCTTCCAAGTCCGCTCTCATTCTCTCCTTCTCTCGCAGTCTCCCTCGTCTCTAAAAAAACAAGTCCGTCGCTGCCTCCCGAGCATTCGATACACTCACCTCTCGCAAATCGACGAAGTCGTTAATCGATGCTGACAATGATTGGCCACTGCGCGATGAAGTAACCGGACGGGCCGAGGTTATAGAGTTGAAGAGAGCTGCCTCCTCTCACTCTCTTTCCCGTTCTCTCTCCCTCTCTCTCCCTTTTTTTTCTCTCTCTCTCTTACTCTCTTTTTTCCTCTCAATTTCTTGCGCTCTTACAGGCTTCTTTCTCTTACTCTTATTGTTAGCCATTGACAGCATGGTCAAGCGAATATTTCGATTTACAAGTAAATTATAAGAGAATAGATTAGCGACAGCAAGAGACCGTCATAATAACAAAGGCGATGATGTCAGAGAAAGTGTGTGAGAGGCAGAGGGAAAGAGAAAGAGAGTGAGAGCGGGAGAGAATGGGTGGACGATGGACAGAGAGGGAGAGAAGGATGGAAGTAGAAAGGATGAGATGTAGAGAGGGGGAAATGACGAAGAGAGTTCAAGTGAATATCCATTTACTATATTCATACATTCCAATAAGTACATTTATGCTTTGTTCTTACACAGCAACTGTCTACTCGCGATCTCATTGCAACGCAATTCTGACAAGATTACACGAGTGATCTCCGTATTCGGACGGGGTGCCTCCCCCACGTCTGCGAGACTTTCATACCACGTGGTGGTGGTGGTGGTGGTCTCTAGCCATAAACACTAGCGTGACACTTGTCGCTGATGTGAGTGATCGTAAGTGTAGTGCACACGGTAGAGGAAGTAGACGATGAGCGAAGACTGTTCGGAGGAAAGGTCGTCGTCAAATACGCATTAACTAATTTCATGAAGAACATATTATTTGTACACTTACTATATACATACATGCTGAAATGCTGAAATGTATGCAGAAGAACGAGAAAAAAATGCATGAAAGGAGTTATCCGGGGATTATTTATTTTCTCGAGCTCTACATACTTACTTGCCGTTTCTATGCCCGAGAGAACTTTTGCAAAATAGGAGGGTACTAATATCTATAGTAGCGAATTCATAACCCAAAAGACATATATATATGTAATTCCGAAATGATAAGATGAAAATCGCTCATTATTTTTGGATTTATGCTTTATGACGAGTCGAACTGATCATGCTTAAAAAAAAATCAAAAAACGACAAAAATTATTGGGCAGATCGGTACTTCGATCCAAACCCTTAAAATAAAAATAAAAAATGACGAAACAACTGATTACCAGAATTGAGACCGCAGCGAAGGCAAGCATCTGATAGGAGAGTGTTCTTCTTGAGACAAGGCTTGGAGAAAGTAACAGCGATATTAGTTGCAATAAAACGAAAATAAAGTTATTAAGAAGTACAAAATGTTAATTGACGACGGTAAATAGAATGTCGAGAGAAAATGAATAAGAATGAGAAAGAGACGAGGGAGACTGCGAGAGAATTAGAGAATGAGAGCGAGAGAGAGAACGAGAGAGGGTGGCAGAGAGAGAGATAGAGAGAGAGGAAAGAGAAAGAGAGAGAGAGAGGAAAGAGAAAGAGAGAGAGAGAGGAAAGAGAAAGAGAGAGAGAGAGAGGAAAGAGAAAGAGAGAGAGAGAGAGAGAGAGAGAGAGAGAGAGGAAAGAGAAAGAGAGCTTTCGAGAGAAAGAGGGAGAGAGGGAGTTTAACCTGTCACTAAAGAGCCGCGACTTCCCATGCAATGGCTGATTGTGAGAGCGCTGCGCCAAGCCTTGGCTGGCGCCAGCGTTCGTAGCGGCCGAGAAGAAGATTCGCCGCCAGCCTGTCCGTTCCAGCAGCAGATGCATGCGCGCGAGGAATACAAAATTACATTACCAAATGTTTTTCATATTGAAAATCAAATATAAAAAAAACCATTGACAAAATAAGCATATTGATAAGAAAGGAGAAGTCGACACTTACGAATCCGCGCCCGCCAAGAAGGCAATATTATTGACGCTATCGGCAACGGCGACAATTTGTGCAGCAGTCGAATCAGAGAGAGTCATTTGAAGTGGAACATTTAAAGTTTTTTTTCTTTTAGTTTTAACCTTCGCTATGGGGATGCGAACCCGGGTCCTACGGATGATTTCTCTGAATGCGATCCACTACACTTTGAACAATACATTGCATAAATGGCAGATGTTGTAAGTTCGTCGTGAGGCGCGCTGCCGCGTGAACCAGCAGAGCGATCGTCTCGTTGCAGTAGAGGGCGACGACGTTTATGTGAAAGGCGTGCGAGCGGAAGAGGAGGCTCAGGAACCAGAGCAAAGAAGCGACGTTCAACTACTACAACTTATTTTTTTTACGTTTTCAATTTTTATAATTTTACTTTTCAATAAAAAATTAAATGTTTTCACTTCTTTATATATATTTTATGGTTTAGTTATGATAAAAAAATTCAATTGATAAAAGTGAATATGATAAATCCCAACGATTAAGCCTCTCATTTCAGCGAAAAGAAGAAAGGCGAGTAAACAAGTGTCGAGATAATTAATGCCTTTCAACAATGATGAAGGCATTCTTCTTTTATTTTATTTAAAATAAATATTGATAAAAAATTATATCGCAAATAGAAATGAATTTTGATTGTTTAAGCTGCAAATATTGTTGAAATGAATATAAAATCCAAAAATATGATTCCACCAACTTGGATGTGAACCGTGGAAGGAGCTCATTAACGGACGATAATATCGGTCGACGTAAGATTCATGCTTCTTCTGCCCTTTGTATCGCATTCAGAATCTTGGCAGTTGTTTCGTATATCAATGATAAGATTAGAAATAACGAATCGCCTTTTAAAGTTTATTAAGATTATTAAAGCCCACAACAGAGTTATCAAATAATTCTCTTTCACTTTTTATCATATACACCGTATTTGTATATATATTCAAGAATATTTGTATTTTTATGCAATACAATACAACAATTGAAAGTAAACAACAGCGTGAAAAACTATTAGAAGTCCGCATAAGCACTTATTTTGTGCATACATATATGTACATACATACATACGTCGTCTATAAGTTGTCGTGAGAGAGAAACAATTGCCGCACAGTTAATCTGATAGAAAAAGTGCCGAAATCTTTCCAGAAGCGGTAAATAAAGCCTGCTATACTAATCAAATATTAAACCTGGGAAGGTTCCCGTACACCTCAGAAAAATCTATTTCAGAGTACAGGAACACCTTACCGAACTTCTTACGAATAAAGGCACTACTGGCATTGAAAACATGCACTTTGCCACTCTTTTTCGAATCTTGATTGCACGTTCCTTCATGAGAGAACAACAGGTGCAACAACACATATGTATGTAAACATGTACTTCAAAAAAAGTATTTTTAATTTGCATTACATGCATTTTTCCTTTGTCATTGCTGATTGCAAATTCTAGAAAGTCCGCGACGCGACACGTAGTGCGCGTTGCGGTTGCTCAATAGTTTGCCAATAGTAGGCGCGGATGCATTCCATTGTGCGTTCAGAAGCGTAAAGTAGATTGGCGCTTCGTCCTGTTGTTGTTGCCGGGTTGAGGCCTGGATGGTTTAGAATCTCACGCGTGTTATGCATGTTCATATTTCCCTGTCTTTCCTTCACCTCTCTCTTTGCTACCTTCTTTATCTCTCAATAGAGATGAAGAAAGAGAGGGAGAGAGTGAGAGAGAGGAAAACGGGCCGTGAGGGTGAAAGATATACGCTAGAGTTAGAAAAGAAAAGAGAGATAAGAGGACAGAGAAATGGAGAGAGAGAGAGAACAGAAAGACGGAAATAAAGAGAAAAAAACAAACCCTCTCCGAAGTCCGTCGCTGCCTCCCGAGCGTCCGATATATTTCATCTCTCGCAAATCGACGAAGTCGTTGGTCGAGGCTGACTATGATTGGCCACTGCACGATGAAGTAGCCGGATGGGCCGAGGTTGTAGAGCTGAACACGAGTTCTTTCCTCCCACTCTCATCCTCTACCTCGCCCTCTCTCTTTCCATCTCTCAATTTACTCAATCATCTTATCCTGCCCCTTAATTCTTAGCGCAATTTACAAACACATTTTTCACGCTTTCTTTACTTTGATTATTTCTCACGCTCCATTTCTCAGCATGGGACAGCCCTGTTGTATATTTCTTATTGCATTTTTTTTAGCATGGCGACAACAAAGAGAACAAAGCTGAACACCGTCATTATAACAAAGGCGATGACGTCATCTTCGGAGTGGCCTGGTCTCATTTCCTTGACAGTCGCGTAGAGATGAGCCTGCTGCAGGGCGAAGGCGCCGAGGAGAGCAGAGACGGCGAAGACACACGAGATCACGATGACACGACGGGAACGGCGATTCTCGGCGTTCTGGAGATAGAGAGAGAGAAAGAGTGAGGGAAAGTGAGAGAGAGAGAGGAAAGAGTAGAGAGATAGTGAAAGGGAGAAAGAGAGAGAGAGAGAGAGAGAGAACGAGTAATTACATTCCAATACATTTTGCTTTGTCTATGCATTGCAACTGTACCGTTTTCGCTAGCTCATTTCAGCACAATTCAAATAAGATTGAACGAGTGGTCTCCGTAATCTACGCGTGCCCCCCCCACGCCCCCCCCCCCACTTGAGCCAGCCTTTCAATAGTTATGAACCATCTGCGCTGTGTGCGCAGATGGTTCATAACTATTGAAAGCACTAGCCTGATACTTGTCGCTCAGCGAATGATCATAAGTGTAGTGCACACGATTGAGGAAGTAGACGAGGAACGATGACTTAAAGGTTGAAGGATAAAGGATCGTCGTATGCATGGATTACAAACATTATTGGGTCACGAAGGCATTGAATACCTATAATATATTCTTAAGATTTTTGTTATTGTGGCTCGTAGAACTAAAAGTTCGTAGATATTCAATGCGTTTGTGGCCAAACAACATTATTTTTCCCTTTACTATGTAAGTACTGCTTTCAAAAAAATATTTGTTGTACTGTTTTTTGTGCTATATAAAGTACATAATCATATGTATGTGCCTAGAAGAGCACGATGAAATGAGTACCAATATTGAGACGGCAGCGAAGGAAAGCATTTGATAGGAGAGTGCCCTCCTTCGGACAAGACCTGGAGAAAGTAGAACGATTAGCAAAACTATATACATTATAATGAAGACATCAGGTTCATTTATAAAGCAAATATGCTTTGTTTATATGCGCACGTATGTTCATACGTACACATATGCATGTATGACGTGTGTAAGTCTATGAAGAAGAACAAAATGATAATTGACTACGGTAAAGGTAAATAGAATGAATGCAAACTAATAATAAAGAGAAAGAGAGGAGGGAGCGAGTGACAAATATTGACAGAATGAGACACAGATAGGGAGCCAGAGAGAAGGGGAAAGAGAGAGAGAGTGAGAGAAAGGGAAGGGCGAGAGAGAGAGAGCTGAACCTGTCACTGCGAGCATCTCTAAAAGAGCCGCGACTCCCCATGCAATGGCTGCGAGAGCGGCGCCAAGCCTCGGCTGGCGCCAGCGTTCGTAGCGGCCGAGCAGAAGATTTGCCGCCAGCCTCTCCGCGTCCAGCAGCAGAAGCCTGTACTCGAGGCTTTTTTAGTCAACAAGGAAGGCGGGAAAATAATTTCAAAATAATTCTAAAGATAAAAACTATGTATATAAAAATATGTTTTAAAAAATTTAGACTTACGAATTCGCTCCCGTCATGAATGCAACATTGTTGACGCTATCGGCAAAGGCGACAATTTGTGCAGCAGTCGAATCTAATTGTAAGGAAGGGACAATTGAAGACGAACTTTTATTAAAGTTCTTTTAAGTTTCCGCCTTCGCTATGGGGATGCGAACCCGGGTGCTAGGGGTGATGTTTCTGGAAGTATTGCACTCGGCCAACGCACCATGAATGAACGGCAGATGTTGTAAGTTGGACGCGAGGCGCGCAGCCGCGTGCACGAGCAGAGCGGCCGTCTCGTTGCAGTAGAGAGCGACGACGTTGATGTGAAAGGCGTGCGAGCGGTGGAGAAGGCTCAGGAACCAGAACGAAGACGCGATGGACATCTGTTAAAAGCTTTTTATTTCTGCAGCAGCATTATTCATTTTTTTTCCTCAAAGTCATTTTTAGTCTTAAAAATTAAGAGAATCTTTTTCCAATCACGTTCAACGCGCCAACCATTAAGCCGCTGACTTCAACGAACAGAAGAAACGCGAGTAATACGGGGTCGACATGAATGCCTTTCAACAATGAACAACTCTTATTTTTTAAATTTAAAATAAGGATTGGCTAAAAAAATTTATACCGTTAATGCAAATGAATATAACGAAAAGTTATAATGAAAAGAAAATGCAAAAAAAAAATTCACCAACTTGGATAAGAGCCATGGAAGGAGCTCATGAACGGACGATAAAGGTAAATATCGCTCGACGTAAGATTCATGCTTCTCGTATTGTTTGTATCACATTCAATATCTCATCATTTGTTCCGTATATGTATCTATAACAAGTTGTACACGAAATTTTCAGTCGCTAACACAAGTAAAAATGGTAGTCCGCAAAAAGTTATCAAAGAATACTTTTCCCTTTCTTCGTCGCATACACCCTCGTTAAAGGATATTTGTATTCAAATGCAACACCGTACGATTTCCGAGAATCAACAACAATGCGAAAAAACAACTGAAAGAAGTTCTCACGATCATATATGTAAATGTATGTAGTGTGTCTGAACAATTGCCGCACCGTAAACCCAAAAACAATTGTTCCGCCGTCTTTCCCGGGGCGGTCAATAAAGCCCCGAGCTTCGATGCTATACATACCATAGAATAAACCCGGAAAAATTTCCGCACAAAATTACTTTTTCCGGGACCGTGACCGAACTTTCTTGAGAATGAAGGCGCAGCTGGCTATTGAAAACATGCACTTTGCCAATCTTTTTTTTCTTTTCGAATCTTGCCGGCTTGCTCCCTATCAGAGAGCAACAGGTGCAACAATACATACATACTTCCAAAAAGGTATTACTGCTGCATACTTATAATTAGCTTGACATGTGTGACAGGTGGATTATTTTTCAATGTAAGTGTCAATATCAAATTAATAAGTATTCGTCATCACCTTCCCTTATTCTCGCTCTCTCTCTCTCTCACTCTCTATCTCTTTTTTTCTACACATTCTCTACCCATTTTCTACTAATTGCTTTTGACTTCGACTAAGCTCGGAAAACCAACGCGACAATGTTTTATGAATAATACGCGAGAAATTTCGATAAGATCCGTTGCTGGCACGCAAGCCACTTCATCAAATGTTAAAAAGGAAAAACACTGTTTTTTTTTGCGAGAGGAGGCGGGAAAGGTTGACTGGTTTCGTGCATATATGCAAAAGATAAAAATATAAAATCTTTTTTTTTTCATCGTCGTATATGTTCAAGTCCAACCAAAAATTATGTTCAACATGCAATTACACGAAATCTAATGTCGCACGAAGATTTTTTTCTCTCCTCTTTTTCGCTTCATCTGCAAGTTGAATAGTTAATTGTAACATCGCCATAATGATTCAAGCTTGTTCCATTCTTTAACTTATTCCCATTCTTTCTTATGATTCAATTCCTCTTTCTTTGTACGCTACGTAGCAGACTAAACGTTTTTAACACAATTGTGCTACACTCTTTTGCTAATTTAGAACGTTGTCATGACGACTTTAACAAAGTTACTATTCACTTAATCCTTTGATCAAGGAGATCGGATGAGATATGAATGTCCATATTCCTATGTCTGTCCATGCTAGACAATGCAATCCGGTTGACAAATATGTAATAATATATTACCGGCAGTCCTGATGCAGAACTGACGAGGGAAAATCATTGTAAAAGGTCGGAAAGACTACATACATGCATACGTATGTACATATGTAGATATTCTCTTTCGTATGCGGAAGCAGTGATTCTCGGAGAAGAGGAGTAGAGAAGCAAACGGAGGGAAGAGCGCGGAGAGAAAGAAGGAAGTCGACCGACTGTCGCGGATACTGAGCGTAGAAATGACGACAGAAATGATCCTTCTCACAAGTAGGATTGCGCTATTGATTTGCCATTCTGTTTACGAAAATTAACTTTAAAAGATGGCATTTTGAATAAATCACGGAGAAGATTTGATGGCAACTAACGAGTTCACGCGATCTTTTACGGAATATTAGAATACATCTTCGACTGAAAGGTATAAAACACGAGAGCGGGCTCACGATCTGATTTCATTTGGAGATGTTTCTGCTTATTCATTGCGAGCTAATACTTCTCCTGCAGCCCAGAGGTGATAGCTAGCATCCCGGCGGTGGCACGCGCCCAATATTTCTCGAGCTAATATATTTAAGCTCTTCTGATGGGGAGCTGCCATCTCGCCCCGCACACAGAGAACGTTGTGCCATGGGATGTCACAATTTCATGTCACAATATTGCATCGATTGTACTTCGGGAAAATTGTGTTTCATCCCATGTCACAATTAGTTGCGGGACAAAAATTGTGACATCTGAGCACAGTTAGCCCCGCCCCTTTTCTTTCTCCCTCTTCATTCATGCCTTGTAGAACGAGAGAGTGCATGGAAGAGGTATATTCAGGGAGCCATCAGATAAGAAAGGGAAGCCAATCGTTAGGATGAGTGTGATAACTAACTATAAGAAATGGAACCGGGAGAGATGGAGTTGATTAAGGAAAGAGAGAGTGGAAAAGAGAAGAAAGGAATGAGGGTGAGGACATAGAAAGAGAGGGAAGGAGATGAGAATAAGAGCATAGATAATGGACTACTACTTCATAATCGGAAATATGACAGTTGTTTTAATGGGCGCATATTTATGTATATATTTCGAGTACTTAATCAATGAATACTACGGTATGATCAGGGAGGCTACTTCACTTATCCAGAGATGACAGCACAAGTGAGCGCAGTGATGGCGACCTTGGGACGGGCCGGGTCGATCCAGGCGGTGCCAGCGGCGTTGCAAGAGAGAGTCATCGTGGCTGGCTTGCCGAAGCCGGCCAAGACCGCCCCGCCTTTACCCGCGTTCACCTAAATTCATTCACTTATTTGTAGCCAACAAACACATTGGTATGTAAATTTTTTTAATATATTTTCTGCAGTATGAGATAGAACGACTGCGTCTGCATCGTAATTATGTAAAGAAGAAATTTTTCCTCTTTTCGTCAAACATTTGGATACAACTGTGCCCAGTTCCCTCTTCTTTCACTTGATCTTTCACTCTCACGCTTACTCTGTCACTCTTGCTCTCTACCTCTCACTCTGCCTCTCATTACCGCTCGCTCTCATTCTTTCATTATCTCTCTCTCGCTCTCATTCTGTCATTCTCTCTCTCTTGCCACCTCAATGGCAGCCGCCCCCTTCTGTCCTCCTCCACAGAGGAGCTTCCGCTGCGCGCACTTGCCAGCGGGTGCAGTGATGACGTCAGAAACGAAGTTGGTCTCTCCTCCGTTTCCCTTGTTGCGCGGCGCCACCATCAGCATCTCCTTTGTGCACTTCCCGCATGGAAGAGCGGCGCGCTCAACGTTCAGTATTTTCGTTATAATGGGCTACTTTTTAAAGTATTAATTTAATATCGCAACAAATAATTAGGAATTCTTGTCATGGTAATACAATGTATTTCATTCTCAACCGAGATCGGGGCTCTAAAATAAAAGTAATTATTAGTCTAATTAGGTTTCTATACGGCTTAGACTGACTGCGAACACGGAATGGCCACTGTATGCGGTGGCTGAGAGGGCGGTCGTGGCAACGACAAGCACGAGTGTGTAGTGCATTTCGGGAAGGGGGGAAGATGCGGATTGCCTGCTTTCAATCGCAGATTCCGGATGCTTATATATCCCTGAGAATTTGGTAGAAAATAGGGACGGACATTGTACTTTGCGCAAACAATCTTACTCAAATTTCTGCTACAAGCTGCCGGGCGCATCTCTCCAATGCACAACTTTCTGTTCAAATATTGTATACAGTGATTTCCGAACGGGACCACCAAAAAGAGAAATTGGGAGAAGCAAAGGTTTGCTGTGGCCCTTCGTTCTCTTAGTTTCGCATTGACCGTACGATCTGATTGTTTATACAGGCTTCAACAATTTTTGGCAATGATTCTCTTGGCGAGTGCAAACTGGACATATTTGGAGCAATTTCAATACACCAAACAATTGCAGGGGAAAATGTATGTGTGTATGTAGGTTCATGCTTCTAGTTTCTTCGGTCAATGTGCGCCACACTTTTCGCTGAAATGTTCGCGGAAACTGATTATTTAAATGTCGGCTCTTACATAAATTCAGCTTATTTCAGTACATATAAATAGTTTGTTACATGTTCGTAGTGGCAAAGAATATGTAGTGTAGTTAACATAAAAGGAAATACATACATATTCAATCACAAACTCACGTTCTATGAAACTTTATTTATGCCTTTGAAATCCTGCCCTTCTCCATGAGTGATCGTCTCCTTCCTTCTCCTCCCTCTCTTACAATTAAACCAATCCATGTGCTCGTGTTCTCTTCATCGCCTTCCGGCCTTGCCGTGTTTCGTCGAATCTCGTGTAGGGCATTTGGGGGTATGTCAAAAGCGCAGCAGTCAAAAGCGCAGCGGTCAAAAGCGCCACGGTCAAAAGCGCAGCGCCTGGCCTGATGTGTATGTGACGGCGAATTGTTACCATTTTGTCTCTTCAAACCATGTTGGACTTCTTTATAACCGATCTGATTATTTGTTAAGGCAATTTTAGCTCCACTATTAATCATTCATTACGACTTACAGTTGACAATTTGTACATTAAATCTCAAATCAAGCAACTTTAGCGTGTTTCCGGCCCCCGTTTTTTTTTAAATTCAGTTTACAAGACAACTATAACAATAGACAAGAATGACAGGGACAATACACCTTCATCAATATATTTAAAACTTGACAGGAACACTGTTGCAAACTAAATTTTAATTCAAAAAATTCTTAGGCTTGCATAATAAACGCTGGAAGTAAATGATCGACATTGTCTCCGCCCACGCATCAATTTCTGAGGGCCTTTTTTTAGTGTTCGTGAGCATGAGAAAATATCGTATGAAATGGTGATTTACTTTCTTTGTTAACCATTTCGTTATTTTACATGTCGCGGAGCTCTCGCTCTAATTTTCTCTCTCTCTCTCTCTTTCTCTCTCTTTAAATACCTCTCTGTCTCTGTCTCTTATCTCTCTGTATTTCTCTCTCCCTCACTATCCTTCTATTTGCCCATTAAAGGAGATCTCCGGCGAATAATTAACGTATTATTTTTTACGCATGGTTCAGTTCGTCTCGGCGTAAAAGATATAAAATTTGTATTATTTTAATCATATCATTTTAGAATTATAGCCATGTTATCACGGGTAGAGAATTGGCTATTGTATATGTTAGAACCCTCCTATTTTGCCACGCTCTCTCGGGCTTGAACAGTAGCGCTACAGAACATATAGAAGCGCTAGAGATAATAGTTATTCTTGAATGATTCCTCCCTGAACTCTAAAAACTCCTAAATTCTTCTTTAACTCGCTAAGTTTAGCTGAGATCCTGAACTCTAAAAACTCCTAAATTCTTCTTTAACTCCCTAAGCTTAACTGAGCTCTTGAACTCTAAAAACTCCTAAACTCTTCTTAGCTCTTTTAAGCTCTTAAGCTTCCTAAAATAGCGGTACTCCGGAGATAGCGTAACTTAGTTAACTAGTTGTTTTTTTTTTTAATTATAGGCGGACGCTGAAACTGCAATAATGACAGTTATCCTGCGTTTCTTATGCTAGCGTAAGATTTTTTTGATTTAAATTTTAGTTTGCAGCAGTGTTCTTGTCCACTTTTAAATATATTGATGCAGGTGTATTGTCCCAGTCATTGTTGTTCTGTAAATTGAATTTAAAAACGGAGGACACGCTAAACACGCTAAAGTTGCTTGATTTGAGATTTAATTCACTAATTGTCAACTGTAAGACGTCATAAGTGATTAATAGTGGAGTTTAAATGGCCTTAACAAATAATCAGATCAGTTATAAAGGAGTCCAACATGGTTTGAAGTGACAAAATGGTAGTAATTCGCCGTCACATACGCACCAGGCCAGGCGCTGCGCTTTTGACCGCTGCGCTTTTGACCGCTGCGCTTTTGTAATACCCCCGGGCATTTCTACGCTCAATCTGCTTTTAATTTTAAATTTTACCACAGTTTCTTTCGTATCCTTCCCAGAGCAGTACCTACCTACCTTTGCCAATAAAATTTCTTTCTGCTCTGCTTCTTACTCGCCCTCTTCTTCCCCATCTGTTGCACACGCCCATCATTCAAGTGGTGTGTGCGCTGTCCTCCTGGTCCTTCTTATGCTTTGTTGTTCTTGGGCTCCATAGACCATTTAAAATTAACGTAGTCTTCACATTGCTTTTATCTCTAATGTACATATCTCTCTTTCTTCTCTCTCTCTTTCTCCTTTCTCTCTCCTGATCCCTCCCCCTGCTCTCCTCGTCTTTTTTTTGGTTTTCAACGGTCCATATGGCATCTTTGTATGAAAACTTAACGTTCTTTTGATTAGTTCGAACATTATTTAAAACTTAGTACATATTTAACTTTTAATTGTACTAAACACCACAATGAATTCATCATACCATACATATGTGCATATGTATTTCGCTTGCGGTTCCACCAATAGAATACCTCTTCTTCGCTATGTTGCACAACGACAATTCCAGTCACGGAAAACGGGAACGCACGGATATCACTCTCCAAAGCCTACCGTATAAAAAACGAGGCAAGTAGATTTGACTGCTAATTACGCCAAACAAAATTATTTCGCATTTTCTTGAGTTTTTGTTAATTGCTTGGTCTAGCGAATGCTAAGAAGATGACTTCAAGATCAATGTTAAAAAATAAAAGAAAAAGAAAAAAAGTTGAATATTTTATTTGAGGTATGAAATAATAGCAAAATAATCATTTACATACATATTACATACATACATACATGCTGTCAACGTTTTAGCTTGCAAAGTAGCAAATACTCTAAGTGAACTTTCAGTTTCAAACAACCAAAAGGGGTGGTGACAAAAACCCGAGACAAGAGAATTCGACAACGAGAGAAAGGATGCAAGCTGCGGACTCGACGGCAGGAGGTCATGCTGTCATTAGTGATGCTTTCGTCATGACGACAGCAAAGCAATGCAATGTGGCATCCGAAAAGATCATTCCTCCGCGAAACATCAAACCATGGGAGGATCTCTGTCTTTATTTTTTAGTGAAAGCTACCCACAATTTTTAGCGTCTCTGTGGGCATTTTCAAGTTCATTCAACACTAAATAAATGCAGCAAAATGCGATTTGCAATTGCGCTCCTTCTCTGTTACATCGGCGCAACCGGAGCGACGGTCTTGTTGCATCCGGACGCTCCGCCCGTCGGCTGCTACAACTACGGCGCGTGCGCCGAAGGCTAGTCTCATTCTTCTTTTCCTCTTCTTTGTCTCACTTGTAGATCGGACGCTCAGTTGGGTGCTCAGAGTGTATACTCGTTGTTCGGGACTAGGAGTATCAAGTATGTATGGGCAAATTACAATGGATTTTGCAACAAGATGACAAAAGGGTCCACGGGAAGACGCGTTCCAGTGGACTATAAATGGTATTTCGATAGAAAGCGGAGGAAAGAGAAGAAAAAGAAAGAAAATAAATAGGCTTTCTGAACACGTCGTGCTGCTTGACGGATTCCATGGGCATGTGCACGACTTTCTGCTACTCGTGCTCCAAGTGCGTCTGCAATGAGGGCACGGCTGGCGAGCGATGCGACGAGTTCGGTGCGTCATTGGACTTTTGGTGCACTACAGCAGAATCTACACAAAGTTACAACGCAACTTTGCGCGTAGATTCTGCTGTATTTCAGCAGAGGAAGGGCAGCGCCTTTGATTTATTTAATTTTTGTGTATTTATTTTTTCCTTGTCCATTTATTTAATGAAACCAATCCAGAAGAGGACACTTTTTTTCAGCCGAGAACAAATGCGCGTCCTCTCCGTGCGTGAGAGGCGGAGTGTGCAATCCGGCACTGGGCATCGAGTCTTTCAAGTGCGCGTGCCCCGAAGGGATTCAAGGCAGGCATTGCAATCAAAGTACGGCGTCAGTTCTCAGAACTCACAATGTGATTACAGTCATATTATGAATATCAGAAGAAGCACTCTCGCTATACACATTCAGCGAGATAATAGGAAGAAGAGAAAATGAATAGAGCGAATTTTTTTCTTGATAGAAGACCTTTTCATTTTTAACTAGACATTTATTTTATTCATGAAGAACAAAATGGCGGTTGACGTCATGTTAGCATGTTTTAATATAGTTTTTTTTGTGCTGATAATTAGAAAAGCTTTATTTTATTCTATTATAATGAATTTCACGGTTAATTTATGATTGTTAATTTTTCTCAGCTGGCTTCGACACAGTGGGCTGCATGCCGACGAGTTGTGACCCTGAGGGTGGCGTTTGCATCGATAGTTGGCAGTTGGCCGAGTGCCTATGCAAAAGCGGCCGTTCTGGCTACCATTGCGAAATCGGTAGGGAAAATAAATATATCTCTTGCCTTAATTAAACAAGCACACTTCTCAGGCGAAATGCATATATTTACATAAATACGTAAATTTTGTAGCCTTTTTTCAGAATGATGAGCTCCCTTGCTTGATATCTTGCAGTAGAACTCGAAGTTATTCAGAGTTTTCAGCTTCCTCAAACGTGCATACAGTTCTGTGTGCAAATGTTACTAATATAGACTTAATTAAAAGCAAATGGATTATGGCGTTGCCATTGGTCACCCGTCTACAATCATTGCCTGCCCTTTGATCTCCGTCCCAGTGTCATCCCTGTTTCGATCATCTTCTCAAAGTCTACAATACACTCTTCTTTTTAATCATGCAAATGTCGTGTGACTTAGTCGTTTCAGCACCACTAAGCTTGTGAACAGAAGCTGCCACTTTGCAGAAGCTTGCCTTGTCGGAGGTAAGCCTTGTCTGAATGGAGGCAAGTGCATCTACAATGCGCAAAAAGGAGAAAATGAATGCGAGTGCCTCAGCGCGTGGGTAGGCCCAACTTGTTCAGGTGAGTCAAATAATCTGGATCAGTCGCACTGAATATTTATTTACTTATCTACATAGATTAAGATGTGACAAGACTGACAGAGGTGTAACGTGACCGGAGAAAATATATGCACGATATGAAATAAAGGAGTATGCATTCCTTTTTGCCTGATAGTCTACGAGATTTGACTGTAAGAAAAATAAGTATCCAAGTTCATATATTATGTCCAACGTGTGAAGTTTAGTGCTTACATAAAAAAAAAATGCTCGCAATTATGTATCTTTTAATTAGCTTCCGTTCATGATTTCAGAATACGACGCGTGCTTCTCTAAGCCGTGCTCAGAGAACGGCGTATGCGTCAATATGCCGAATGGCTACAGCAGCAATGTCTGCGATTGCTTCCCGGGTTATATCGGCACCAGTTGTTCAGGTGAATCAAGTAATCTGGATCAGTCGTACTGAATATGTATTTATTTATTTATTTAATTATTTATCAACATCGATTAAGATGTGAAAATACTGGCAAGCGGGAAACGTGACCTGAGCAAATATATGCACGATATGAAATAAAGGAGTATGCATTTCTTTCTGCCTGATAGTCAACGAGAATTTGGCTGACATAAAGAAAAGTAACCTTGTTATATTATGTGCAATGTGTGATGTGTAGTGCTTACCTAGATAAATGCTCACATTTATGTATCTTTTCATTAGCATCCGTTCATGATTTCAGAATACGACGCGTGCTTCTCTAAGCCGTGCTCAGAGAACGGCGTATGCGTCAATATGCCGAATGGTTACAGTAGTACGCATGTCTGCGATTGCTCTCCGGGTTATACCGGCACCAATTGTTCAGAGTGTAAGTGCAAGTTTGGCCAAAACATTTTACTACAATGAACAACTTACCTAACATAACAAAAGCAAAATAAATAAAAATTCAGCAGTCAACGCGCTGTGCGGACCGTTCAAGACGGCAAATGGGAGTTTGCTTGACAACAGGTCATCCAACTAAACGAAAGCTGTGTATAAATGAAAATTATGTAGTTAATTACCTCGCTCGGAAAGAAGTTATCTTTCGAGAAAAAAGCCCTTTATTTCCGACAAACAGTTGTGTGAGCCTGGACACGAGCGCACTGTGTGAAGTTGTGGATGGAAAGACGTCATGCTCCTGTTCGGCCGGCTTCACTGGACAGACATGTGCCACTAGTCAGTGCTCGTGTTAAAACTGCCTCATTAATTAAATTAATTTCTTCCTTTTTTTCTATTTTAATTTTCATAGGGTAGGCCTTCAAAGCTGGGCACAAATGTCAAATTTTTATATACATTCTTGCAAAATAATGCGCATTTCAGCCCTCGCCTCTCATGAAAAAGTCGCCGGAGTTTACGGACCAGATTCTTTCCAAAAAGTTCTTGACGTTAGCCTTTTATAACTTTGCATAATATGGCAAAAATAAAACAAAAGAATAGCAGAATGGATGATCTCTTGTCAGTTGATCGCTAGCGGACGACAGTCGCCAGCCGTCTTCACATCCTCCATTTCCGCTCTCTTCAGCTTCATATCTGATGAAGATCGCAAGGCTCTTAGCTGGAGCCTCCGTGACATCATCACTGACGCTACTTTTGGTGGCGTTGCTCTGGATTTGGAGTAAGCAGGCAAAAAAGGATCTGGAGAAAAACGTGATGACTACTTCTTAGCTCATCTTTTCGAAAGTACTACGACCCATTTCTCGGTAACTGCTTTGTATTCGAGCTGAACAACACCGAGAATTCGGTGGCATTCGAGCAGGATCTAGGTGACTTTGCGTTCCATAAAAGTACCTGTTTATTTAAATTACTAATACATTTCATATAGGACTCCATGTGACTGTGGCGTCGCAAAGTTCCGAGCAACTGGCTTGGTCGGAGACGACCGGCGTCAATGTCTTCATTCAACATGGCAAAGCGCTTACTTTCATTCAAACAATGCTTATCGATTCGTAGGCTTTCAAAGAGCAAAACATCGATGTCTTTAGTAAATGTAAAGTTTTTAGTGTCGAATGGAGTGTTTGCCGAGAGTAAAGGAACCATGCTCCTTGCGGGAACACGAACAACCATTCTTAATAGCGAGGCATGGCGACTTTATTTGCAAGCACAGTTTACAAATTTTAGCAAAATGTAAATAAAGAGAACTGCTATATAGAAAGTTTTACCATATTCAAACGCAACATTCGCTCTTCTATTTAGCATTCCTACACTGCATTCGGCGGACGAGGAAGGAAATGCGTGCGTGAAAAGTCAGAAGTCGCATCATTTTACTTCGACTTTCGATACTCAATCGACGTTAGTTGAGTATTTCCCGTAACGGAAACCAATATTTCTATGATCAGTCCTGATATAATTGTCGTCATCGTCAGAATTATGGAAGAATGTACATACTAAATTTACTTGAGGGTTGCTTCCGCTACCAGGATGTTGTGTATTCCGAGTGCGGCTGCATGGATGCCATGTATGTCAGGAAGAAGGGCACTCAGGCGTGTGGAATCGATAAAAGTTGGCTTTTATTTATTTTTTGAATACTTTAACGAGTTAAATTTCTCTCTTGTTTTAAAACGACCCCACTTTTGTTAGAATTAAGTGGAAGAGAGATCCACTTTCTTGAAGTTCCAACGGTTCACTTTCCTTTTCGCACTGACCACTCTGCCTAGTCGACTGCATGTCCTCCGTCGTCTCCTCCCGTGGAGATCTCTCCGGCTGGAAGGAGTGCAATTGTCCGCCGCCTTGCAATGCAGACTCCTTCGAAACTATCGTCTTCCAGGAGAAAATAGCAGTCACGACTTGGAAATTTTTCGTTTTTTAAAATGTGTCACCGATAAATAATGCAGTATTTCGTTTAGCGGCGCAGTTCTTGTCGTCAAGAGAGCAATTCTAGTGCGAACATCTTTGACAGCTGCGCGATTGGCGTGGTAGAATTTTATACCATGATTAATTCTTATTAGGGCCTCGCTAGACACAGTTTATGGTAATTCTTTTTTATTTTTGTATTGATAAAAGCCATTTTTGTCAAGCCGTTTTATACATTTTCAGAGCTATGCCACAATCTTCTACGACTCCTCTGAAGCGACTGTTGAGGTTGAGCAGCTTTCAATTACGGTATGTTCCACGTATTTATAGTGTAAATGTTGCTATCATGTAAAAGTTGGAATGGCATTGTGAGCATGCCATTCCGTTTGATATACACATTCTACTTGAGTTGACGGGTCTGCTGAGCTCGCTGGGCGGCTTGTCCGGCCTGTTCCTCGGCATCTCTGCTCTAGTTCTACTTGAATGCGGATGGCTTCTGGCTCGCAACACATTTGGAGAATCGGTCATTCCTGATTCCTCCCTTCAAAATCGGGCCTAGTTCGCGCGTTCGTCATCCAGTCGAAGAATATCGATCATTAAGTCATCTACAATGCATGTCTATCCTTTATTTTTAGCCTCAAATCTCTTCATCCTATCTATGTATGCATGTACAAATGTGAGCATGTCGCATCAAATAAACGGTTCAGCCGCACGATTATTCTCCCTCGAGGACACAATAAAATGTCTTGGACATGTCCAAGACATTTTATTGTCCAAGACACTTTAGAGACACGTGGGATACATGTCAGGGACTTATTTCATTAGAAAAAACAATATTTTTTTGCCAAATTTGACTTTTACACAGTTATGCATAGTTGTCATCCAATTTTTTCATAATTGGGTGAGCAAAAGAGAAGAGGGTCCGCTCACTATGAGCGAAACAAGGCAAGATGACTTATGAAGTCTGGAAAAAACTCACGTAGACAAATAATAATTATGTCGGACAATAATTAACATGCACTCTCCGCACTGGAGCGCACCGCAAGATAGAACGCGACGGTTAAGAATGATATGCGAGGAGAGTGATTTGTCTCGGAGACAGGAAATGACATTGTTTCGCCTCTCTTCAAATTGTACACTCTCTCGCCTTCTCAGGATGTCTTGGACATTGTCCCAGACATTCTCGATGTCTTGGACATAATATTTTCCAAAAGTGTCTGCGACATTTCAAAGACATATGAGAGACAGATGCGAGAATCGTGTATTAACATAGGCCTTTTACTTAGTGTCTGGGACATTTGTCTGCCACCCCAGAAAATGTCCTGGACATATCCGAGACACTTGTCCATGTCCTCGAGGGAGAATAATCGTGCGGCAGATGTCGTATTGAATGCATATGATATTCGCGAGAATCGTAAGAAAGCTTAAGAGCCGGGGACGCAGGAAAATTTAATTTTTCTCAAAAGTTTTTTTTATGCTCAAAAGTTCTTCATTTTAAGAAGGAGAAACTAATGGAATGGGTCCGGGAGTCTGAAAAACGCCATCTTGGCGAGCTGTGCGAGATATAAGATTCGAGAGCCCTGTGAGAATTGCAGAGATGGTCACACATTCGCGTTGGCTGTTGCGAGCACAACATAACACTTTATCATAAAAAAAAAAGATATTGATTTATAAAGCTGTTAAAGTAGAATTTGAAAATATTCCCTTTTTTAGCGGCCTCTAGACTTTGGAGAATCGTTATTCTCTTACATGGAAAATAATCGTGGGTTTTCTGTCTTATGTAGCAGAGTAAAAAATTCTCTTTCCAATGAGCTATAGTATTGGAGATATCGACGAGGCCTTAGACGTTTCCCAGTCCGTTTCCCAGTCACTAAACTGCGCAGCCAGCGGCATGCCCTTTGCTTGAGCGTTTTCCACGCCGATAGCACAACGTAAGCGATATACCGCCGAAACACAGTAACTGTTTAAATACAATGTAAATGCAAAAAAGGTTGCTAATTGCCAGGCTATACACTATACTCGCACGGGGCATCCAACCCCGGACGTTTGGATTCCGAACCAAACTCGTTCGCAATACACTAATTTAGAACGTTGTTATGACAATTGTAACAAAGTTACTTCATCTCACGTTTATTCACTTAATCCTTTGATCAAGGAGATCGGATGAGATATCTAGTATGTAGTATGTATGTCTGTCCATGCTAGACAATTAAATCCGGGTGACAAATATGTATGTAATATACCTGCAGTCCTGATACAGAACAGCAAAAACATTGCAAAAGTAGGGAGATCACCGAAAAATTATGTGAGATTTTAAATTGCCGCGGCCCTTGTCGAACTCTCATTCGCGCGTGTTATTTTCAGAGAGCAGGTTTGCACTACCTGCGAAAGAGCACGCGAGAATGAGAGAAACTTACTGTGCAGACGCGGCAATTTGAACCTGTATTAAATATTTTTAGATGATCGCCCTCCTTTAATAAAAATTTAATTTATGAAAAAAATTCGAAGTAATATTTAGCATAGTTATACGGTAGCTAGAGCGATGACGAAACTGCGCCAATGGTCGTTGGCGGCCGCGGCGCGACAGCTGACATCATGGAGACGCGTCGCGGTTGCGAGCGCGGCTGCGGTGGCTGCATTTGGTGCTGTTGCGTCTGCGGAGGCTGACCGCATCTCGACAGTCGCCTTTTCGAGCAGCAACACGAGAAGAGCGCTTTCCTGCACATATCGTACTCAAATTGATTTTTTTTTAATTCCTGCCAAAACTTGAGTTCTCCTAATTTACGGCCCCCTAACCTATATGGCCGCAGCATAAGCAGTGTCGAGAGAGCGCCGATCAGTGGCGAGTATGAAATAGCCAGCATTCGAAAGCCGATGCCGACCCAGATGCCCGTTTGCATCGATTCAGACCGCTAAAAATGGTCATTCTGATCAACGTGAAACGTCGACTCGTTCCACACCGCAATAATTATCATGCGCCATTCTATGTAGGTCAACTGTAAATGCTGTTGCCCAAGAACTCATGCACCAAGAGCACAATTGTTGGGTAGGGATGAGCACTATTTTTTGAACTCCCAGCCCACGCATCAGACAAACTCTATAAATAGCAGCTTGCACTGCGTTTAGACCACCCATATTTATATATGATTATTTAAATAATTTGGCAGGCGTACATAAATTTTAACCATTGAGAGTGGAAGATAATGCTTGAAAAGCTGATTGATTAAAAAACGCAACTACATAATATTAAAACATTAAAGTTAATTATTCATGCATTTATTCTACGTATCATAGATGGCAATAAGAGCACACAAATTGATGTGAACCGTAACAGAGCGAGATCTTTGCTTTCCCCTCACCATAATGACTGGGCTGGCAGCATTTTAAAAGAGGGCACCGAAAAATATTTAATTTGGGTTCGAATTGCCGCGTCTGCCCTGTGATTCCTCACTCTCATTCTCGCATGCTATTTCGCAGGTTGCACAAACCCGCTGCGTGAAAATAGCACGCACGAATGAGAGTGCAAAGGGCCGCGCAATTTGAAATATCACATATTTTTTCGATGATCGCCCTCCTTTAACAGGCAAGGTTTGTAGAAACATAGCTGATGAGAAAGAACGAGCAATATGTATGAAGAGGGCCAAAGTGATAGATAAATACAAGTTTGGAGTTTATGAAAACGGCGAATTAAAATATATGTATTTAGGACTAGGAAGCAAGTAATAGAGCTCCCTGAGTAACCAACGGAACGAGATCGTGCAAACACCTATGTACATATGAAAAAGACTATTGTGGAGTTTAGTACTCTTGTAAGTTTAACTTAGTAATCTAAGTAGATTCTCTAATATAAGACCTGAGTGCCGGGCAGGATGACGAACACAAGCTCTTCGAGTAGAAATTCCACGTACGGTGCGAATGCGCACATGGGCACGATTGCCTGTGAATCCAAAAAAAACTCAATCTTGAATTAATATATTACGGTTTAGTTTCGTGTTCGCTAAAGACTATTTTTTATCCTTTGCTGAACGAATCGGAATTTATTATTTTTTTTGTTATCTTGCAAATCTAATAACAGCATTAATTTTTTTACTAACATGTTTTTATCGTTTAAATGCAAAAGAAAAGGATATATAGAATCCGTGGTCCCGTGCGGAAGATGAGGAAAGCGAATGGACCGTAACCTGGACGACCGACGTTGCGAGAATGCTCTGCTGGCGCTCGAGCGCATACGTCGACATGTGCGTGCGTGGCCGGCGTTGCACGACGACGAGCTTGATGATGCACGCCTGGCGGGAGATTTGAAATTGGTAATTTTAAAAAATGGCGGAAAATTGTGGCGGGAAAAAATTCAAATACAAACCAATGTTACGATGTAGGCGGTCAAGAGGAGTAGAATTGTGATGGTGGTCGAGACGGAGTCGCCTGCGCGGCGCCAGGTTCCGCGGAGAAGAAGTGGAGGGGGACGCGAGCGCCAGAAGAGAGCGGTCGACGAGGCGATCGTTGCGTTCCAGCTGCAGGGAGGGAGGAATAAGATACAGGTGGATGGAGAAAGTGTGTTAAAAAAGAGAGAGATCGATAGAGAGAGAGACACATGGCGAGATTTAGACAGAAATAAAGAGAGAGAAAGAGAGAGAAATAGAAAAAAAGAAAAGGAGAGAGAGAAGCAGAAAGAGAAGGAGGAAGATAATGAGATACAGATATAGAAATAGATAGGAATCGATAGAGAGAGCGACAGACAGACAGACTGCGAACACACAAATCAGTTCGCTCCCTGACAGTGCGGATGACTCGCCGGTCATGACTTCCGAGATGTCCGCGTTGGTCGTCTGAGGAAAGGGCGCAGCAAGCAGATTGCACGCCAGTGGGAGCACGTTCATCGAGAGAGCTGAAAGAGAGAGAGAGATTGATTGTGAGGGAGAGATTGAGGGAGAGAGAGATTGAAGGGGAGAGAGAAGGAGAGAGTGAGGGAGAGGGAGGGTAGAGTAGAGCTAGGGAATGAGAGAGAACTAAAGAGGGAACGAGATACAGCGACTGAGAGAGCTTGAGGGAGAGATATAGAAAATAAATCTAATAATGAAATCTAACGAATTGAATCTAGCGATAAGCTAATGGTAAGGCTCACCAATTGCTACCCATAGCTTGGTATTATGCAGACGATTGTAGCAGACCCAGGCGACGCGATTCATCGGAACGACAGCAATGGAGAGCGCAGCAGCCACGAACTGGCGATGCGTCAAGAACAACAACAACGGGCCACAGACATCTGTCAAGGCAAACACAACAGAAATAAGTGTTCGAAAGTACCGCCAAAGTGAACTGTTTTTGGTATTATGTACATATGTACATATGTACCCAACGGAACTACTCCGTTTACCATCACATCGCAATACTTCCATGGACTCATCTCATCATGGCTCATCATGTCCAGGCAGATGTGTATGCTCATATTGAACGTCGTTGTCATTGCTGTGACTTACCTATTGTTAGATGCTCGGTATGGACATACATTTTGAGATAGTAATGCTACATATGTATATATAATAATGTTTTAGTCGGATATATTGAAAGTATTTTCCTCTCCAAATATAAAAAAAATCTTTCCAACCTCTTCGAATGTGTCCCAATAAGAGAGGATTCAATGCCACCAAGAGGGCGTAGTCGTCGTCGGCGCTCCTGCAAATTTTTCTAATACGAATACATTTTCACCTTGAAAAAATTCTTTTTTTACACTATCTAAGAATGATAAAAAATTTCTATTCAAATAATTAGCTATGTAATAAAGAACTGTTTTGCGAGAAAAAAAGACGACTGACGAAAACAGCCGAGACACATGATTTAAATATTTTTTTTAAAATATCATGCACAACCACGTGGTTTTCGTGTGGCTTAGGAACATTTGATGACAAGAATTCTCAATAGGGCTGATATATTGAAGAGACATTGAAATTTAGAATGGCAAACAAGGGCAGAATGACGTGACATTAATGTGGAATGTTTAAACAAATGTATGGCTTTCAAATGATAAAATGGTATAGAAATTTGCCAATTGATTTGCTAACCATTTGAAGACGAGCGGCATGAACACGAGCATGTGTAGAGAAGTCAGGAGATTTGTAATGGACGTTCCGAGGAAGATCCACTTGAAGCCGCCTCTAAAAGGAGCCAAAAACTAAAATTTGAATTGCCGCTTTTTTTCCTAAAACAACTGCGAGAGAACATTATTTTACGGAGACCCAACTACAATGGTCAAACACATAGGTTACGGTTGAGTTTCGTTCTCCTTTCAAGTAAATAAAATTTGGAATTGGTCTACTTCACACTCATAAGAAAGAAACAGTTGTCTGCTGACCCATTCTTGATGTGCCCAATTAAGAATTATAAAAGCTGATTTCTTTGTCCTTCCTTCCCACAAATTTCGCACAACAAAAATAATAATCAAAATTGAATGAAAACCTCGTGGTTCTGCGGAGACTCAGCACGATGACGATGCTGTTCAGGAGGATGGAGATGCTAGAAGAAACGGCGTGGTGAATGACGACAGAGATGACGAGCTCGTCCATTCCGACTACTGCTGTTTATCTTTTACAGTTTATTCGTAAGTGTTGATGTAATGCACGGGGAATCTGTCACGTGGGAGTGGGCGATCGATGGGCATCAATTATTTAAAGGAACTATTATCCATGGAATTTAGAAGCCGCTTGTGAAAAATTAGCGCTTGAATTCCCGGATGATATTGTAAATAGTTTTGGCGGTAAGCAAGCACAGTATCTATCACAACAAACTTGACTTTATGAGTCCTTTTCTCTCTACCTCCCTACTCTTCCCTCTAATCTCTTCGCACCTAGTCGTCACCTTCTTTCTGATAGAATAATGGTGGCGTGGGATAAAATACGCCAGGGGTGATGACGTCACTCCCTAAATTATACAGTACAATGTGCGGAAAATGTGATTTTTCTCCTCATCGCGTCATGACGCATTCTTACTTTTCCTAACGAAGTTTCTAGTTGGACCGGATAGTAAAACCAAAAATACAGCAACGTTGTAATCTCCATGGACAGCTCCTTTAAAACTAAAATCACAGGAAGGCAATGTCTTTCATCATTTCCATGGAAGACGACAATACAGAACTCTGATCATGGAAAAAATACATACAGCATTGAATAAGTATGTAATGTAGCCTGAAAAATTTTTAAACAGAGAAGAACTAAAGAGAGAGACGCAGAGAAGAGAAGGAGGGAGAGGACAGAAGGAATTGGAGAAAAAAGGATAGTGCCACGGGATTGAAGAGAACAAAGTTGATGTTTAGCTTGATAATTCTCAATGCTAGGTTAGGAAAGTACGCCAACGCATTTTAGCGAGCTGCAAACAGCAGGAGGGTTCTCGAAGCTTTGAGAGAGATAGAGGAAGAGAGGGAGATAGAGAAAGAGAAAGAGAGACAGAGTGAGAGGAACTACTAGATTGAAGAGGGGAGTAGTAGAGAAAAAATATGATTGTCCGAGGAAGAAAGACAGAGTGAGATAGAGAAACAGACAAAAAGAGATTGAGAAAGAGAGATCGGGAGAGAGAGAGTTAGAAAGCGCACGATAAAGGAGATGTCTGTGCTGAAATAAAGGGTCTCTTTCAGAAGACGTCACAAATACAGAATGAGGCGCGACAAAGTGGCGGTTTATGCCAAGGGGATGAATGCTTACTTGGCAGATGCCATTAAGAAGCTGTGGGCTGAAGTGAACTTTCTCTGCTACTTTGTTACTACTGCAAATAGAAATATATTTGCTGTCGAATAACTCTAACGCAGTAAACAACACCAGAGAAAAATAGAGCAAGTTTAAGAAAGTGAGAGAGAGAGAGAGAGAGAAAGCAAATGCGATCTGATAAATCAAAGGTACATACTATAACTATGTATGTACTACATATGTAGTTTTGTAGCTATTCGAGCTTTATGGGTGTAATGGCAAAAGGAGATGTTAGAAGGATAGCTGCGAAGGGTAAGGTAAGATTCAATTTAATGTACAGTTCTTCTTGTACTGCCAGAATACAGTGTACAAATCCTTTTTGATGACACTTCTTGTTTGGAGAAGAAGAACAGACAATGCATGAATGCATGCACTTTGGGCAAACTCGGTCATTAGGCAGATATTTTTAGACCTAGAGTGTTATTTGGAAGACCTCTCCTCCGTGCCCACGCATCAGACAGACAGACATCGAGAAGCTAAAAATAGATAGAAGATAGCTTGCACCTTACCGTACATTTTGAGAGACTAACAAGCACTTTTTTCGGTTTTAAATTGGGCGAAAAGTGGGAAAGGAAACTATTTTGACAGAAAAAGAAGCTAATGTTGCTGTAAAGCAGATAATTTTTTTATGCACTAAGATTTTAATCAATATCAATGAAAAAGAAAATGAAAAACTATATGCTAGCCTCCCAGCTATCGAATAGTTTTATTTAAAAATTATAGAGAATAGTTTATTAATGAAAGAATCCCAGAAAGAAAACCGTATCTGATAATCATATTTGAGAAACATGTACAGTCACATCCAGGACAAAAGTATCAAGGACGGTTCGGACGACTCGGGCTATTCCAAATGCGTCCTCTAATAACTATTTCTCTAAGAAAGAGTTAAGTATTTTGAATGGTACATAATAAGTTTTTTCATATGAGTCGGGTGCTACTGATTAGATCAATAATTCCTAATCATTTAAAAGAAGTTATGACTTTTTGCCGATTAGAAAATTCATTTATTGTAGTTTAAAAAAAAAATTCCTGTGCCATTGTTATGTTTCAATCCTTATCCCCTAAAAATTAAGTAAGAGATTTTATCATTGATAAGGAAAATCACCAAATCAGACCCAATCACAGGATAATCTTCGCTGCTAACCGTTTGCAAATATGATTACATTTTATTACCGTGTTCCACCCCTTTTACTGTTGTGTATTGCTACAAGAGAATACGAAGAATGTTTATCTACGAAAGCGGAGTGGAAGAGGGAGAAGATGAGGGGCAGAGGGGTGAAAGGGGCGCAGAGTGCGAGAGGGCCAGAGAGTGCCAGAGAGGGCCAGAGACGCAGAGAGACTCAGACGGCGCGGAAGTTCTTGCTGTTGCGCTGATGGTGCGTCATGGAGCGGCCGCAGCTGGTGGTGTTCTCGAAGACGGGCCGTGGAATGCCGAAGATGGACTCGAATTTCTTCGCGATCTCCCCCATCCCAGCCGCTCGTTCGGGCTCTCCGACCACACGTGGCGCTATAAAATGGCCTTTTCTTAAATCACCCCCATCACATCTTTCAATTTTGTTTTAACTAATACCTGCAAATATCAAATTTTATATCATCTTCTTCAAACAATAAAACATGTCTTACCAGCCGCGCCTTCATTCTATGGTAAAAGTTTCGGGAGCGGTGCGGGAACTTTCAAAATTCCCGCACCGGTCCCGGAAAGTTCCTGGAGAAAATCTTGAGTGGTGCGGGAAAGTTCCCGGAGAAAACAGCGTGCCATGCGCACTAAATTACATTCCTTTTGCATGAAAATGTCTATTCGTATATTTTATTACTTTCATATACATTTTCAAATAAGTATTTCGTCGTAAGCTGTTCTTCCTCCTGCACTGCAAAGAAGGTCAAACTTTCCATAGGAAAGAAAAGCCCATTTTAAGTTGTAACAATCAGGGGTGGCCGGGGGCCGAAAATATCCGGCCCCGGCCCCCAGGGTAGGCCCCGGCCCCCGTGGTCGGCCCGGCCACCGAGGTCGGCCCCGAAGGAGGCCCCGGCCCCCGGGGTCGGCCCCGAAGGAGGCCCCGGCCCCCGGGGTCGGCCCCGAAGGAGGCCCCGGCCCCCGGGGTCGGCCCCGAAGGAGGCCCCGGCCCCCGGGGTCGGCCCCGAAGGAGGCCCCGGCCCCCGGGGTCGGCCCCGAAGGAGGCCCCGGCCCCAAATCTTAAAATTTTTCTAAACAAATTTCTGCGTCAGAGGAAAAATTCATCCAAAATTGAGAAAATTCGTACATCTGAAACGCATACGAAATAAATCGGGGCACTTTCCATCATAAATTGGCTCATGTTTTCAACTGGGGGTGAATTTCATTCAATTATCCACGGCCCCCGGCCCCGGCCCCGGGGGCCGGGGCCGGGGCCGGCCACCCCTGGTAACAATGACAACTTGATTTTTTTTGTTGCATTTTTTGGCTCAAATTACATCGCTTTTCTCCTGCTGCATTAATAATCATTTGACGGAGAAATGGATGAATTCTCTAAAAAATAAAGTGAGAAAATATATAGTTGTTGAGAACGAAGGAGCAACTTTTTCGCCGGAATTCATAGCTTTCTGGAAAGAATTAAGAAAGAAAGTCTGAAAGAAAGAAAGCAAGAATGAAAGTAGGAGACAAAGTATGAAATAGGGAAGGAAAGGAAGAAAGAAAGCAAGAAAGTAAGTAAGAATAGGTAAGTTAGAAAGTAAGAAATAAAGTAAGAAAGAAGGAAAATAAATAAGTATGAAATAAAGTAAGAAAGATAGTAGGAAAAAAGAAAGAAAGATAGTAAGAAACAAAGTAAGAAGGAAAGGAAGAAAGTAAGTAGGAAACAAACTAAGAAACAAAGAAAGAAAGATGGCTAGAAAAAGTCTCCCGGACCTAAACGCGACATGGGTTCGGGTGTCGGTGAGCGTCATTTCCCGGAAATTGCTTTGACTGCGAGAGAAAACTAAAGATAACCACAAAATGAGAGAGGCCAGACAAACCATATCTTTAGTAGGTTTGTCTGCGCCTCCACTTTTACACGCTATTTCTCACCATTTCAAAGATGCGGGATCTTTCCCGGAGCGCTGGGTACATTTGAGCAAAATCGGTCCGGTATCTTTCCCGGAGCGGTCAAGAAAGCCTCCGAGGTTCCATGCTATAGCATATAAAAAGTCCGGGAAAGTTCCCGCACACCTCAGAACAATTTTTTTTGAGTTCCGGGATCCCTGACCGAACTTTCTTGAGAATGAAGGCGCGGCAGGATGAACTGGATGACGTCATCGCGGACACCCAAGGCCGGGTCGAAGGATATGCGGTAGCCTTCGCCGGCCACCTTCTGGGCCACTTCCATGACGCGCATTCCAGGGTACGGCTCCACGCCGTTGTGGTAGATCTCCCACACCAGGATTCCTGCAATTATAAAAGTATTAAAAAAATAATGTTTGTATAATAATATTCTCATTCGTATTTCATTTCGTAACGAAAAGTATATTTCTCCCGAAATGATATTCCTCCAGACTGCCATGCGCGCGAGAGCCCGAAGTCCGCAATCTTGACCTAAAAAATAAAAACATTAAAAAGAAGTATTTCACTCATTAAGAATATATATTGTAATTTCGAAAAAGAAATAACCTTGTTGTCGCCGTACAGGCAGTTGCGCGCTGCGATGTCCCGGTGGAGGCAGTTCTTATCGTGGAGGTACTCGATTCCCCACGCGGCCTGCAAAGAACTTTCCTTCAATGTATCTAACAGTTTTGAAAAGATATTATCAGAATAAGTTACCCTTAATGAGTACTAAAAATATTCGAAATCGATATGAATGAAGTGAAATATAACCTGAAGGACCATTTCGTTCTTGGTCTCCATCGAGACTGCGTTCTTCTGGAGGTAGCCGTCAAGCGAACCCTGATTGGCCTGAAAAACGGCATTGTTTGAAAAGTTTACTCTTAAGTTATATCTTTTAATAATAACTTTTAAAAAAACTAGAAAAAATCGCTTCAAACCAGCTCCATGACGAGCATGAGGGGCTCCTTGCGCGCGGCCACCCCGTACAGGCGGACGATGTTCGGGTGGTCGAAGAAGCGCATCAGGCGAGCCTGCAAATAAAACATGATTATTTTAAAACATAAATACATCCAAATTCCCAACCTCGCTCATGATCTCCTTGATCTGCTCCTTCGTCATGGCGTCCAGCTTGGCCAGCTTTATCGCACACGGAAGCTCCTTGCCCATGTTCTTCGACCTCCACTTCCCGAGGTGGACCTGAAAATGGGCAAGAAATTAATTAGAGCAAAAAAGCAGTTTCTGCTTGTTGCTAGTTTCCATAGGAAATTAAGCGTGAGAATGAAAGGCCGACCTCTCCAAAGGCGCCCTCGCCGAGCTTCTTCGTGCTTTCGATGTCCTCGTGGTCGAGTTCCCAGTTGCGGCGACCGATGGGCGACTTGATCACAACGGGCTGTTTCTAAAAAAAATATATTATAAATTATATATTTTTAATTACGAGCTTTGCCTTCATTTATATTAACTATTACGACAGTAAAAAAAACAACATTCACCGAAGTGAGAGACGACTTCGAGGAGATGTGAAAGTCGACAAGCTGGTGGACCGAGTCGAAGATGTGAGGGCGCTGTATTTGTCGCCAATCTTGTTGATCACGAAGTGTTTGGGCTGAAAAGAGAGAGGGGTTTAGAGAAGTGTGAGAGAGAGAGGGGAGGGATGACATCAAGACAGGGCTAGCGGCAATGGGAAGAAGAGGATGAAAGAGAGTTCTTGGTAGAGAAGAGAAAGCGAAGAGAGAAGAGAGGCGAGAGAAGCAGACGAACCGCCTGGTCCTTCTCCGTCAGCACGGAGATGACGTACTCGCGCTGGCCGGGCTTTGAGGGCTCCGTCATCCGCACGAGGAAATCGCCCGGTTGATGCAGAAACGACTGAAATAAATGATTCTGCATTTGTTAATTAATAATCACTATTGCATAACATTCACCCTATCACCGGTGGGTTTTCTATTTTCTATTTTAGACTTTACGCATATTCAATTTTAATCAAAAATATGTCATTTTCTGCCCATCTTTATTCAAAGTTCATACACAATTTCTCGCAGAAACACAATTCAGTGATATCCCGATTTGCATTATTCCTTTATCAGTCTATTTGTCCGCCTTCGACGAGAGATTAGGAGCCACATATCGTGAATAATTGAATTTTTTGCGAACAAAAACAACAAACAAACAAAACAGGAGAAAAGCTGTGTTTATTTAGATGTGAATTGCAAAAGAATTTTTCAAAACTTTATTTTACCGCAAATGGACCGGTGGTGAATATGTATCCTGGCATTACATTTCTGTGAAATAGAAACCCGAAAAATACCGTATAGCACCAAAAATCTCCCTCATTCAGGGTTTTGAAATGAACATTTTGGAATGCAAATTTCTCGTATATCTTGGACTTTCGAGTCTTTTTGTTTTGCTGAAGTATTCACACCAAGGAAATAGAATGAATAGTGTAATCGCTTAAGTCATGAAAAAAATGGGTTTCATGCTCCTTTAAGAATCATGCGGTGTCGTAGGACTAATGACTATTCTATCATCTTATAAGATTATAGAATATGAATTTTAGCAAACGACATGAATATGTATGAATGTTTATTTACTGGTCCCGAGCTAGAAAAAAAAAGATCGTCCTCGAGAAGTTTGTCGGGCATTTACATACATATGTTAATGATACATGCATAAAATTGCCCATCATGTGCTTGCCCTGTAAAGAAGTATCAGAGGGTATGTATATCTCGTCTATATATAATTTGAAAGCAAAAAGCTTGAATGCAAATTAGCAAATTAGTTACTCTCTGAGATTAAAATTTTTCATTTTAGAAGCAAGATTTCCTACGGAGATTAACGCTTTCGTCTCCGCTTTCGTAGCACCTGCACCTTCTGCCTATCGACAAACCGAGAGCACTAAAATCTCATAAAATTAGCCAGTTTGTCGACTTTTACAGCAATTTTGCAGCGTTAGAGTTTAACGATAAAACCCTGATCATTGTAGTAGAAAAAACTGCAAAACTTGAAAAACTGGCTAATCTGGCTTGTAGATTGTGCTGGGGTTGAATCTGGAAGCATAGAAGTGAAAACTTTGCATCCGCCCGGGCTTGACAAAAAAAAACACCACCCAGCATTACGAATGCAGATGTGAAAGTTTCCAGAAGATAAAGGATGGCGCACGCGCATATTCAGTGATAGTCAGTTTAACGCTGAAACGGTAGCGAATGACTCTCTTTGAGAATTTCACATAAACGAGAAGCCACCAAGCGCGAAAGGGGCAAGAGAGAAGGTGAGAATTATAGAGAGAGAGAGATGTATCTAAATTTTGGTCAATTTGGAAATTTTTTTTATATAATTAGCGGTACGAATGTAAAATAAGGTGCAAGAATTGGCAAGCCTGTTTCGCCATCATACAAAGCCGCTAATGTATGTATGTAAGTTGTATCGAAATGTGTGGGGTAAGCTGCAGAGTAACAGTTTCTAAATGACATCCACCCATTGTCCGCAAACAGAAAACAATTTTGTAGTTTTAGCCTCGAGATGGAAAACGCGCCGGACAATTTGTACTTTTTCACCATGACATGGGGCATGTTTTTTTTCTTCCAAAAAAAAAATTACATTTTTATTACTTACATATGCCTAAATACTTTTCCATTGTCTTTCTTTTTTTTTAATATCTTTCCGCGTCTTTTACATTAACATGATTGCCGAATGGTCTCTCTCTCTCTCTCTCTCTCTCTCTCGTCTTCTTCTCTCTTTCTTTTGTCTCTCTCTCTCTCTATCTCGCGTTTCACTTTTTATTCATTCCGATAGTTGCAAATCGATAACGAGGAGGAAGGGAGGAGAGAGAGAGAGAGAGAGAGAGAGAGAGTTCTAAATACAGCAGCTGTGGTTAGCAGCAAGAGGGGTTGAGAAACTAACAATAAGGAAAAACTACGAGATGATGAACAGACTACAACTTTGCAAAGAAATATTGTGGAAAGTTGTTGTAAGAAATAACATAATATGTCTAATGTCTAAAAACTCGCCTTTAGGGGAAAAAACGGTGAAGGAAGTGTGACCAAAAGTCGTCAAGCATAATTGAATTAGACGAGAGATTAGGAAAAACATTAACGAAAAGTCTTATGATGACAGGTTAAAGCACCTCTCTCTCTCTCTCCTGCTCTATCCTTTTTCCTCTCACTCCCTCTCTCTCTCTCTCTCTCGCTCTATCCTTTTTCCTCTCACTCCCTCTCTCTCTCTCTCTCTGTGTCTACTACCAGGTACACCCAACGAACGACGACTCCATTATCACTACACATCACAAGCTAGTTAAATTATCGACTTTTGCGATATTTTTTGGTATTTTATTTTATTTAGATTAACAGCGGGTGAAGGAAAATTTAAAAAAGAAAAAGAAAAAAAGCTTCGGAAACTAGGGAATTCCGTTTAAAAGTCATTTTTTCAGGCTTAGAAATGCAAAAACATTGGAGAAAAAGGTATCGAAACAGTTATTAGAATGAAGGAGAGCGAAACAAAGAAAGGGTGAGGAGCGAGAGAGAGAGAGAGAGAAAGGAAGACAGAGAGGACAGTGAAAAGAGATAGCGAGAGTGAAAGAGAGAGAGAGAGAGAGAGAGAGAGAGAGAGAGATTGAGAGAAAGGAAAGAAAGACCGATCGTAGAGATGGTCAACGCTTTCCAAAAATTAAAAGCGTTGGGGGGGGGGGGCGTCCACACTTTGCAAACATTGGACAGAGGCGGTTCTTAAATCGTCACACTCAACGCTTTCGAAATCAACTACATATGTATGTATGTATGTATCTGACCAAAACAAACGCTTAATTTCCATGTGTGGGAAGTATAGATTCTTACACCGTGAAATTGGTATGCCGGATATGTAATTATTATCGAATCAGACTCTGTGTACAATCCGGCTTTCTATGTTAACTTTTGTACAAATTGCCTGAGGCCAGAAGTCGCCCACTTGGCAACTGTGGATAGCAAGGTGCATTTCCTTCCCTGCGGCGCAGATGTTGAGCCCTTTCGCAGTTTCATGCATATACTATGTACTTCTTTATGCTCATATTCTGTGCACTTACATAAGCGCGTTCAAATTAGCCTCTCTCTGAAGGCCGCATCGAATGGAGGTGCTCCCTAGACTCAGTTGAAAATGTCATAAAATATGGTGTCATCATCGACAAATAGATTAAAAGTGGACGCGATGAGTCACTAATTGTTTTCTTCACAGGGTCGCACTTTATGGAAGAATAACCATAAACGTGCAGATTTGGCCCATTGTCCTTATTCTGCCAATTTCTAACGCATACCATCCGGTAAGCTTGTACAATTACAAAAGAACATAATTTAGCTTTTTTTGGAATTTTTTTTACGTTTTAGGTATTCATCTTGCCAACAGTAACGTCGTTTGGTTACTTTGCCGCGTACAACATTCTTCCAGTGACAAGGCAATCAGATACCGTAACCATGCTTGTGAGTCTCTGATCTTCCACACACAGCGCGGATTGTATTGCGAGGCCGCATAATAGGCTGAACTGTTTAGTTCACCATCTCCCGTAAAACTAAATAGTTCACCCTGAAACTACTATCGTTAGTTATGTTAAAGAGTGATACATTGTATGACGGAATAGTTCAGTAAGGCCTATCTATTGCGCACAACCCTATTGGGCATCGCCCTCCGATATTATCGGGTTACCAAACATGCAAGTTGCCCAAAGGAGCAACCGACATCAGGCGGCCTTTTTCGAATTCACATTTTGTATATGGGACTGCGAGCAGGGCAGGGCGAGAGGAAGGAGCGAATAAACGATTGTCGACTTTGGCCCTGATAATTCGATGTCGGCTGGCATGATAGTTAGGCCAGGGTGAACTATTAAACTGAGCTTTTCGCATAATGCAAATATGTATGTAGTTCCGAACTATCTGCGCTGTGTGCACGCGGGAGGCGGTCGTTAATATTCAGTTTCAATTTTTCCTCAAACAGATGACTATCGTTTTACTATCGTCATTCGTTAACTACTTCATCTTCATCTTCCTCTCAGTATTCTTTTTCTATGTTATCATATGTCATCCAGTTCGCGCGAAAGTGCTGACCACAGGGCGGAGCTACGGACTTATCGCTGCAATTTATGCAACAATTCCTGTTCGAGATGTTGGATCAATCGATCGTTTAAATTGTGCGAAATATTTTGCAAAAAATATCATTTTTCTACGCACATCATAATATACAGTACCGTGCAAACGTCTATAAACGTTTGGATTTTCATGCATATTTTCCTTCAAAGTTGATGAAAGTTTATGAAATGTTCAGAGTTGCTTCTTTATGATGTCAGACTTATAGTGGAAAATTATTGGTTTCATTGATCTACTAGAAAGTGAGAAAAACATCAATAACTGAAATCTCCCAGACTGCACATTTAGGCGTGTAGTGTTTGACAAAATGGTTTATTATTTACGGAAAAATGTTTTTTTTTGCAATTTTGTTTTAATTGTATTGTAGAAAATCTCAAGGATAACTTTTTAGTTTATTTCGATTCAATTACATGCTTTTACATGCTGCCTGCCTCCAGTTTGCGATTATTCGCCATTGAACTTTTTCAGTTAGATATCCTTGGAATGTTCTACAATGCAATTAGGCAAAATTGCACTAAAAACTACCCGTAAATCAATTAAATAAACCATTTTGTCTAATACGCCTTATGTTCAACCCTGTCGATTTCAGTTATTGTTTTTTCTCGATCTCTTGCAGATCAATGAAACCAATAATCTCCTACTATAAGTCAGACATCATAAAGAAACAACCGTGAACATTTCATTTCATCCACTTTGTAGGAAAATACGCATGAAAATCCAAAAGATAAAAGACTTTTGCACGGTACTGTATGTACATACATATGTATATGAACATTTGTACTTGCATTCAGATTCACATATAAGAATGTTTTAAATGGGTGTGATTCCAGATCTACTTTATCGGCGCCACCGCATCTGTTACATCCGGTTTCAATGAAAGCGTTGTTGGCATTCCCGGCTTGCTAGTTTTGTCCTTCAAGTCTCCTTTCATACTCGGAAATATCATCGTACCCGGCTCTATCGCGTTCCTCCTCCTTGGAAAGCCGTTATTTAACTTGTCTATCGCGAAAAGGTTACCAATGCCCTTTGCAGCTGCCGTTCTAGTATTATTGGTGTTAAGTTTCTTCTCAATCCGGCGCATCTTACGAAGGACAGACTCTGCCACAAGGGAGAATTCGGTTGTAATCTCCGCGTTTCGGGTGTGTTAAACCATGGCTTTTAATCGGCTAACCTGGTGATTAAATCGAATATTTTCTTTCAGTTTATTTTATTATTCGTTTATGTCCGAAAAAGGCCTCAAGGAACATTTAAATATGAACACATATGTGCATATCATGTTTAAATGAATTTGAAGAAGAAGGAAAAAGTAGTAATTTTGTTATTCTCAGACTCTCGTTGCTTACGTAGCCGTATTCTTCTTAGTTCTTACTTTTATCCCGAGCCTCGCATGCTGCATTGCGATGTTGAGGTAAAGGAAAAAGTGAAACATTAAATTGTTCTTTGTGAGTTTACAATTACGAAGCATTTAATTGTGGATGCGAATCTATGCAATAGAGTAAGGTTGATTTTACAAAGAGCGGAAAATGCTGTTCACTCATAATATAATGTGAATAGTTTTCTTGCATATGATGAAGAAAAAAATTAACTATAATACATAAATGAATGAAGAATAAGGAACATAAATATTTATTTTAAAAACACAAATGCAGCCCGAATCCGTACACTCGCTTCTGGACATCGTTCGTGTTCATTCTGATGCACACGTCAGCTCCTCTCCTCACTTCTCTTAATGCTGAAGAACTTATCCAGACGAAAAGGACGGCGGCCATAGAGAACGTTGAGAAGAGAATGGAGAGAGAGAGAGAGGGAGAGACAGAAAGAGGAAAGAGACAGAGTAAGAGAGAGAGAGAGAGAACTCTACGAACTCGGTCTCTCCATCTTTGCCAATTTTGCTAAGAGCCAAAAGGTTTTTTCGAGAGTTTTACTGCTCAACGTGACTTATGTTGCGTCTCTCTCTATCCTAAATGTTTCTACAGAGAAAGGCGGGTTTTTTGAGCTATTTAGTGTTTTATAAAAGTAAGTCTGAACGATTAGACATTTAAAAGAAGTTTCCTCATCCGAGGTCTGAGAAGAGAAATGCCCCAGTTTTTGCGTTTCTTTTGAGAAAATCACCTAGAGAGAGCCCATAAGTTGCTTCTCTCTCTATCCTACATTTTTCTACAGAAAAAGGCGGTTTTTTAAGCTATTGAATGTTCCATAACAGTAAGTCTGAACGACATCCGAGGTCTGAGGAGGTCACGTAGACAGGCGCACCTGTGGCGAGAGAGAGAGAGAGAGAGAAGAGAGAGAGAGAGAGAGAGAGAGAAGGAAGGGAGAGAGAGAAGAAAGGGAGAGAGGGAAAGAAAGAAAGAATTAAAGAAAGACAGAAAGAACTATCTTTCTCTTTATAAGTGAACACTGTTCGTGATGTCAGGAGTTGGCCGTGTGGCAAAAGTTGGATCCCTCGCTTTGTGCGTGTAATCAAACCGCTCAACGTTATTTATCCGCATCTCTCTGTACCTCATTAGATCCGCCTTTCTGTGTAGAATCTAATGACATAGAGAGAGAGGGACCTTTAAGACTCTTTATAGCGATCACAGCAAAAGAAACACACAAACTCACAAATCTCAGAAACAGTCGTTTCTGAGATTTGTTAGTTTAGTAGAGAGAGAGAGAGAGAGAGAGAGAGAGAGAGAGAGAGAGAGAGAGAGAAGGGAGAGAGAGAGATAGGGAGAGAGAAGGAGAGAGGGAGCGAGGGAGCGAAACACCGAGAGAGAGAGAGAGAGAGAGAGAGAGAGAGATAGGGAGAGAGAAGGAGAGAGCGAGCGAGGGAGCGAAACACCGAGAGAGAGAGAGAGAGAGAGAAAGAGAGGGACCATATTGATTGATAATTGAGCGCAGAAACGACTGCGTGTGAGATTTGTGAGTTTTTGTGTTTCTTTTAATCTAAAGAGACGGAAAGGTCACTCTCTCTCTATGTCATTAGATTCTACACAGAAAGGTGGTTCTAGTGAGGTACAGAGAGACGCGAATAAGTAAAGTTGAGCGGTTTGATTACACGCACAAATGCGAGGGATCCAACTTTTGCAACACGGCCAATTCCTGGTTCACTTATAAAGAGAAAGAGAATATGTTGACTAATGGTACCCAATTGAACTGCGTACTGTCGGTTTCTATGAAAAATAAAACGCGCGAAACATGTTGGGAAAACATTAACCACATATGGGTTTGAACCCTCGTGTCGCTGCTCGACGTTGCCTAACTCGCCAGATCGGACGTGATCGCTACTTCGCCATCGCGGTTGTTTGATATATCAAACAATTTCCATGAAACAATCCAAACAATTGCCTCGGACTGGATAGCGTGCAAATCGGCAAAACAAATTGTTTGATATGCCAAACAATTTTTTTGAAACAATTGTTGTTGCAAACAATTCATAAAACAATCGTGCACCAAACAATGTTGTTTCAAACAATTTTTTTTTTGTGTGGTTTGTATGTAGTTCAACAATTGTTAAAAGGTCACAATAACTCGTTGTCAGATTTAAACTTTATATGCAAAACGTAAAGAGAATCCGTACTAAATTAAATAGACATGAAAGATTTTTGAAGAAAAAAGACCAAAGCTTATTTTTACTTTTAGTAAGTTCATATGGACAATTCTGCGATGCGGACGACGCAAACCACGCAAAATTAGTACGGTGACATGCTAGAAGAGGCGTTCTTATCTAAAGTATTACATTGTAAAAAAAAGAACTAAAACTCAGCCAGTATCGGAACACTCTCTTCTGGACATCGTCCGTCTTCGTCCTGAAATTTACCCCGGCGCCGCTCCTCACTTCTCTTACGATTCTCTTCTCCACTTAGCCTCTTCGGTTTGACTCGTCTTGTCTCAAAATCCAAGGAAAAAGCGCTTGTCAAAGCCAATTTTATCAGTTTGAACAAACGAAAATTAATAAATAAAATCATGTTATGATGTATTTTACACATTTGTCGTTCCGTTGGTTGTTATTTACCTTATATGCTGATGTCCCAGTAATGTCGTAATTTTGAACAGATAAAGTTTTCATTCTTTTTTGGGCTTTAGCACGCAAGACAATGCTTCCGACCCAGAACATGTCATTTCGAACCTTAACTGCCATAAAGAGACAAGAATTGGTTAAGTAAACATAAAAAAATGAGTCGTTTTTCGGATGTTCTTGTGAAAAAAACATTCCAACCGTCCCGACCGCATTCAGCCCGGCATCGCTCTTGGCGTAGAATATTCAGCTGCACGTACATAGGTGGAATTGTTATGATGGCCAGAACATTGCGCAGTCGTCCAGCAACGCAACACATTTAGCGTTCCTTCTTTCCTAATACCTTGAATCTCTTTCTCTTCTCTCGGCCATTCGAAATCGTTGGGTAAGAAAACGTTAGACGGCGGAGGAGACAATATATCGTTGAGACTATTCACGCTTTCATCTCAGATAGCATCACCTTCACCTTCTGCCTCCTCTTGAATTAGCCTGTTTGTCGACATTTGCTGCATAGTTTTCAAATTTAGAGCATAAACAACAAAACCTGCTCATTTCGTTGAATAATATCTCCAAAAGTTGAAATGCTGGCTCACCGGGTTTGTAGAGTTGTGCTGGAGCTTTCGCAGATGCATCTGGAAGTAGAAGTGAGAACTGAAATTGGGGCAAAAGTCATGCAGACCTTTGTCGTTAGTTTTAAGAAGACAAATCGAATGATCACACCATTATTGTTCTTTGTTGAGTTTAAAGCGAGTTATCTCTATTTTCCTGGCAATTATGAATGTTCAGGCTGAAAATGGGATTCCATTGGGTGCTTGAATTAATCTTTATCACGAATAGTTTATCTGGAACGTTTTCACGCCATTTTGAATGGTGAATATAAGAAACTTTTTAAAATTCAAGTTCGTTGAGCTGAAAGAATGTTATGGTCTGGCCTAAACACTTTTCAACCCTTTACTTTCTTGTGCGTGGAAGCTAAGATTCTTACACTGTGAAATTGACATCTCGGATATGTAATTAGTATCGAATCAGACTTTCTTTTCAAACCTTCTCTTTATATTACCTAATGGACAGATTACCTGAGGCCAGAAGTTGCGCAGTTGGCAACTTTGGAAAGCAAGGTGCATTACAGCTGTTGAGTTCTTTTGCAGTTACAAGCATACATACTATGTACTTATCTATGCTCATTTTTCTTGCACATACACATTCTCGTTCAAAGTAGCCTCTCTGATGTCCACAAGGAACCCTAGATCCTACTGTTTGACTCCCTTGAAAATGTCATAGAATACGGTTTCTAGTGCTTGAGGTGGATATTGGAGTCCCTAAACTCAATAGAATATGGTGAGTTGTGCGCCGTATTCTTGCTTGGTTGCAGCTGCTGTCACTTTGTGCTCGCTGAGCTTCTCGAATACTACGAACCGCTGCTTGTGCCCTTCAACTGGATTCTCCGCATTGTTGGCGGGCTCGGCTGTGCAACGAGTGTGCTCACGGTCATTCTCACTCTAACGCAGGTGTGTAACTAGACAGATCGATAATCGGCAATTAACTAATCAATAGTCAATCCAGTTTGATTCAAGTTATGCTTTTGAGATCGACAAATAGATAAAACTGGCCGCTGGCAATGAGATAACCTGAACATCTTCATCTCACTTGGTGGTTTCTCGCCCAAGATTCACATACTCAAGAGTATCAAGATGCTCGTCGAGATGGGCAACCGCTTGTTTGCTACAAAAGTGAGTGATCTTTGATCATTGATCTTTGATCTTTGCCATTCTCAAAATTTTCCGCAATTAAATCAAGTCATATGAGCAGATGAGTAATCTCGGTCGCCGTGCACAAACATAAGCTTTCATAATAAATGGCTTATTGTTAGCACGAGAAAAAGGAATATAAATATGCGTTTATAACTGTGGTAGTATTAATGAATGTGTATCCTAGAGCTATAACGCACTTTTCCAGTTAACGGGAACCGCCAACTACTGCGAGCATCATGGCATCCCCGTTGTGCTATTGGAAGGCCGGGCAGCCGACGAAGGAGAGACGTCCACGGAAGAGGCTGAATCGTATGATTTCTTCTTTTTTTTTTAAATAGTTATATATAATTAATTATTTAATCAGCAACTGTGACCTTTATGAGGAGTATGAAATTTGAAGACTAGCATCCTCTTTCTTTTTCTTTCTCTGCTTCTCCTACTCTCTCCTTTTCACTTTTCTTTCTTTTTCTCTCTCTCTCTCTCTCTCTCTCTCTGTCCTATTCCAGCTCTCAGTCTCTCTTTACGAAGAACGACATTCATCTGGTGATCAACCTGCCCAAGAGTAGCAGTTTCCTTCGCGTCTCTGCCTACCGCACGGGTGGCTACCGTACTCGCCGAATGGCAATCGATAATGGCATAAACTCCATAGCGTGGGGCGCTCGCCCGATCTGAACAGTGTCGTCACCGCGGATTCCGCCGAGACGAACTCGCTCCTTCTCGGAATGGAGAGATTCGAGGCGCGCGAGAGAGGGGAGTTTCCCATAACAAGGCGATTCTCATCGGTTGAATAACCGCTCCTTTCTTCCGATTCCGAGGAAGGAGGAGAACTCGATGAGCAGGACTCTGAAGAAGAAGAAGAGGAGAGATGTCGCTTATGCTTCCTCTTCCGTGTCTTTTTCATTCTCTTCCTTCTCTTTCTCTTCTTGAGGTGTGAGTCAGACGTGGGAGAGCCATCCTTCTGCTCTTCAGGCGGCGTCAACTCGGCGAGGAACCTCTCCATTTCGTCTTCAGACATCTTGCAAGAAGAGAAAATATTAATAACCAATCTCATTAGTTAAAGTTATTAATATTAGGGTAAATTCAAAAATCTATCCCAAATTTGCGTCTCATTACAAGTGAGTTTAAGGATAAATTATGGTAAAACCATGTGAATTTACTCAGCGCAATTTAACAAATTGCTGATTAATTCAAAGTTTAAAAGGTCACTATGAAGATATCAACTGTTCAGAAACTGAAATTTAGATCAGAGGCTAATATAGGCTATTGACTTGATCTAATCCATGTGTAAATAAACAGCATGGAGAGGAATCTCGGGTGGCCTTTAGAAGCAAAGACCAGAACGAGGCCATTTCTATGCGATTTGCACGTACGAGGTTGCACGTAATCCTCGGTCTACATTCTACGCGTTTTGTAGAGAATTATGCTGAGCACGGGTGCTTGTTGATGACGCTTCTTGTTTGGAGAAGAGCAGACAGTGCATGAATACATGCACTTTGGGCTGACTCGGTCGTTAGGTAGGTATTTTTAGACTTGCTGTTTTTGGAAGACCTCTCCTTTCTGCCCGCGCATCAGACAGAGAGACATCGAGAAGCTAAAAAAAAAAGGAAGATAGTTTGCAACCTACCGTACATTTTGAGCGACAAACAAGCAATTTTCTCGGTTTTAAAGTGAAGGAAATGTAGGAAAGAAAATTATTTGACAGGAAAAAGAAGCAGTTACTTTCTTATTGACAAAGATTTTCATGAATGTCAATGAAACATCAAACAAAACATTATAAGCAAGCTTGCAAGGTATCAAACAGTTTTATTTAAAAATTATTGTAAATAGTTTACCAAAGAAAGTATCCGATGAAAAAAAATGTATCTGGCAATCAAATTTCTCGTCGTCCCTGAAATTTGTAGAAGATAATTTTGTTCCCTATAAGCGCATTTCGCTTAATGGTGAAAAACTTCCTGAACATATTCACAGACTTCGTTCTAGGCGTTTCAAAGCTTGGGAACGCAATCTCATTATTGGTTCTATTGAATCTCGCTCTGAATTTTTATAACTTAGTCGTAAGTATAAGTCTGCCGTTGACAAGTATGCTAGAAATGTAGAAAAGAAAATCGTAGAATCAAATAATAGGCGCATATTCTTCCGATATATTAGAAACAGAATATCTAATTCTCCTAGAGGTGTCGATGTATTAAGAGAGCCTCTCTGTAAGGTTCAAGGAGGGCGCCATTGGTGCCTGCCCCGGGGACCGATGTTCGATTTTGACTACCAGAACTTTATGAGTGATACATGGATAGATTATAAGGAAAACTAGACGGTTGAAAAGTTTGAGAAATTTTTTTTCTCCACGCCACCACCCAAAATATGTCAAAAATTCGATGTTCTGTAACTTGCTTCATTTACAAGATTTTTTACTTTTATTTTTTTTATCTGATTGCTCATTCAAAACTGCACAAACAAGTCCCAGATAACTGTTTCTGAAAAGATTCATTTTAATAGACTTTTTCCGGATACAAATTTTTAGGACTAAAAAAAATGTTATTTTTTGTGTTTTTTTCATTTTTGCCGGTCCATTTCCAGAGAAACCATTCCATAATATGAAAGTAGAGGAAAAAGTACATGATATATGTTTCTACGAAAAGGATTTGAATACACCTTTTTTGGGTATCAATTTTTGAATACTATATGCGATCAAGTGCTGCAAAGCAGTTTAAGCTCCATATCTGTTTTCTCTTTTTACCTTTTCATCTGCAAAGCAAGTATAATGGTGTAGTTTTTTATTCTCTACAAATCATGTCTATACGGAACTTTGATACTTCCCGAAAAATAAAGTTTAGACATAAAAATTCAATTTTTCGGTTTTTCGAATACGTCTGCCGTCGGATTTTTTGACATTTTCCGTATTTCATAGATCGATTTCCAGATAATATTCACTGCTATCTTGAAGAGGAAAGAAAACTGCATAGAATATCATTTTATTATAGGAATCTGAGAACACTATTTTTAGATATATTGTGCGTGGAAGCTAAGATTCTTACACTGTGAAATTGACATCTCGGATATGTAATTAGTATCGAATCAGACTTTCTTTTCAAACCTTCTCTTTATATTACCTAATGGACAGATTACCTGAGGCCAGAAGTTGCGCAGTTGGCAACTTTGGAAAGCAAGGTGCATTACAGCTGTTGAGTTCTTTTGCAGTTACAAGCATACATACTATGTACTTATCTATGCTCATTTTTCTTGCACATACACATTCTCGTTCAAAGTAGCCTCTCTGATGTCCACAAGGAACCCTAGATCCTACTGTTTGACTCCCTTGAAAATGTCATAGAATACGGTTTCTAGTGCTTGAGGTGGATATTGGAGTCCCTAAACTCAATAGAATATGGTGAGTTGTGCGCCGTATTCTTGCTTGGTTGCAGCTGCTGTCACTTTGTGCTCGCTGAGCTTCTCGAATACTACGAACCGCTGCTTGTGCCCTTCAACTGGATTCTCCGCATTGTTGGCGGGCTCGGCTGTGCAACGAGTGTGCTCACGGTCATTCTCACTCTAACGCAGGTGTGTAACTAGACAGATCGATAATCGGCAATTAACTAATCAATAGTCAATCCAGTTTGATTCAAGTTATGCTTTTGAGATCGACAAATAGATAAAACTGGCTGCTGGCAATGAGATAACCTGAACATCTTCATCTCACTTGGTGGTTTCTCGCCCAAGATTCACATACTCAAGAGTATCAAGATGCTCGTCGAGATGGGCAACCGCTTGTTTGCTACAAAAGTGAGTGATCTTTGATCATTGATCTTTGATCTTTGCCATTCTCAAAATTTTCCGCAATTAAATCAAGTCATATGAGCAGATGAGTAATCTCGGTCGCCGTGCACAAACATAAGCTTTCATAATAAATGGCTTATTGTTAGCACGAGAAAAAGGAATATAAATATGCGTTTATAACTGTGGTAGTATTAATGAATGTGTATCCTAGAGCTATAACGCACTTTTCCAGTTAACGGGAACCGCCAACTACTGCGAGCATCATGGCATCCCCGTTGTGCTATTGGAAGGCCGGGCAGCCGACGAAGGAGAGACGTCCACGGAAGAGGCTGAATCGTATGATTTCTTCTTTTTTTAAAATAGTTATATATAATTAATTATTTAATCAGCAACTGTGACCTTTATGAGGAGTATGAAATTTGAAGACTAGCATCCTCTTTCTTTTTCTTTCTCTGCTTCTCCTACTCTCTCCTTTTCACTTTTCTTTCTTTTTCTCTCTCTCTCTCTCTCTCTCTCTCTGTCCTATTCCAGCTCTCAGTCTCTCTTTACGAAGAACGACATTCATCTGGTGATCAACCTGCCCAAGAGTAGCAGTTTCCTTCGCGTCTCTGCCTACCGCACGGGTGGCTACCGTACTCGCCGAATGGCAATCGATAATGGCATACCGCTAATCACGGACATCAAATGCGCCAAGCTCTTCATCAAGGTCGGATTTTTAATTAGTTTTAAAATTAATTAGTAAATTAATTACTTTTACATGCGACATAATAAGCGTACTATTAATTCAGCAATTTTTTTATGAAGAACAATGTTTTCAAATTCTCCAGGCACTCCATAGCGTGGGGCGCTCGCCCGATCTGAACAGTGTCGTCACCGCGGATTCCGCAGAGACGAACTCGCTCCTTCTCGGAATGGAGAGATTCGAGGTGCGCGAGAGAGGGGAGTTTCCCATAACAAGGCGATTCTCATCGGTTGAATAACCGCTCCTTTCTTCCGATTCCGAGGAAGGAGGAGAACTCGATGAGCAGGACTCTGAAGAAGAAGAAGAGGAGAGATGTCGCTTATGCTTCCTCTTCCGTGTCTTTTTCATTCTCTTCCTTCTCTTTCTCTTCTTGAGGTGTGAGTCAGACGTGGGAGAGCCATCCTTCTGCTCTTCAGGCGGCGTCAACTCGGCGAGGAACCTCTCCATTTCGTCTTCAGACATCTTGCAAGAAGAGAAAATATTAATAACCAATCTCATTAGTTAAAGTTATTAATATTAGGGTAAATTCAAAAATCTATCCCAAATTTGCGTCTCATTACAAGTGAGTTTAAGGATAAATTATGGTAAAACCATGTGAATTTACTCAGCGCAATTTAACAAATTGCTGATTACTTCAAAGTTTAAAAGGTCACTATGAAGATATCAACTGTTCAGAAACGGAAATTTAGATCAGAGGCTAATATAGGCTATTGACTTGATCTAATCCATGTGTAAATAAACAGCATGGAGAGGAATCTCGGGTGGCCTTTAGAAGCAAAGACCAGAACGAGGCCATTTCTATGCGATCGACTCTGACAGATAGAGGAACGATCTAGCAAGAAAGGTTCAGTTGCGAATCTCTCCAGGCTAGCAAAAATCTCCCAGAGGGTTATATTGCAGCGAGAAATTTTAGCAACTGCTTATCCAGTGCGAGACTACTTAATGAGTCAAGCAGAGGAAGACCCACATGAACGAATCCAGCCAAAGGCGACTCATTCATAAGTAGGCGAATCCGATTGCAAGTCACTCCAGCCTGATATCTATTCCGCTTACACGGAAGACACCTAGCAAGCAACTCCAGCAAAAGGAAATCCCGATAGCGAACGACTCAACTTCGGCATCAATCCTTGTAAAAGGAGACACCTAGCGAATCACTCAAGCCAAAGGGAGAAATCACTCGAACCCCTCGAGCCAACGGAGGCAAGAGGCTCAAGAGCGAAGAGGGTGAAGAGGGCAGGGGAACAACGAACCCCAGAGAAGAACGAAGAACCGACCGCCCGCTGAGCTCTACAGGTTTGCAACTGAGGAGACAGGGGCTAGAGCTCCCTCCTCATCAGCATAGTGGGCGAGCCCACTTTTGCATACGGGACTCTTCCCCCTTATTTTTTAATGTCAATATAGTTCTATTGAATCTCGCTCTGAATTTTTATAACTTAGTCGTAAGTATAAGTCTGCCGTTGACAAGTATGCTAGAAATGTAGAAAAGAAAATCGTAGAATCAAATAATAGGCGCATATTCTTCCGATATATTAGAAACAGAATATCTAATTCTCCTAGAGGTGTCGATGTATTAAGAGAGCCTCTCTGTAAGGTTCAAGGAGGGCGCCATTGGTGCCTGCCCCGGGGACCGATGTTCGATTTTGACTACCAGAACTTTATGAGTGATACATGGATAGATTATAAGGAAAACTAGACGGTTGAAAAGTTTGAGAAATTTTTTTTCTCCACGCCACCACCCAAAATATGTCAAAAATTCGATGTTCTGTAACTTGCTTCATTTACAAGATTTTTTACTTTTATTTTTTTTATCTGATTGCTCATTCAAAACTGCACAAACAAGTCCCAGATAACTGTTTCTGAAAAGATTCATTTTAATAGACTTTTTCCGGATACAAATTTTTAGGACTAAAAAAAATGTTATTTTTTGTGTTTTTTTCATTTTTGCCGGTCCATTTCCAGAGAAACCATTCCATAATATGAAAGTAGAGGAAAAAGTACATGATATATGTTTCTACGAAAAGGATTTGAGGACACCTTTTTTGGGTATCAATTTTTGAATACTATATGCGATCAAGTGCTGCAAAGCAGTTTAAGCTCCATATCTGTTTTCTCTTTTTACCTTTTCATCTGCAAAGCAAGTATAATGGTGTAGTTTTTTATTCTCTACAAATCATGTCTATACGGAACTTTGATACTTCCCGAAAAATAAAGTTTAGACATAAAAATTCAATTTTTCGGTTTTTCGAATACGTCTGCCGTCGGATTTTTTGACATTTTCCGTATTTCATAGATCGATTTCCAGATAATATTCACTGCTATCTTGAAGAGGAAAGAAAACTGCATAGAATATCATTTTATTATAGGAATCTGAGAACACTATTTTTAGATATATGAATTTTAATCGGCGATAATGTGCGACAGTGGCATCACTTACTGTTCGGCGAGTCTTGCCCCAAAATGTTCGAATTGAATTTTTCTCTTAAAATCACCCCAAGGGGGTTCTTTGATGCGAGCAATACGAATATCATGTTTATTTTTTATTATGACGTCATTTTAAAAAGTTACGGTAGGTAAATGGCTGAACGACACAGTTTTACTATTCACCTACCGTAACTTTTTAAAATGACGTCATAATAAAAATAAACATGATATTCGTGTTCCTCGCATCAAAGAACCCATGTGGGGCGATTTTAAGAGAAAAATTCAATTCGAACATTTTGGGGCAAGACTCGCCGAATAGTAAGTGATGCCACTGTCGCACATTATCGCCGATTAAAATTTATATATCTAAAAATAGTGTTCTCAGATTCCTATAATAAAATGATATTCTATGCAGTTTCTTTCCTCTTCAAGATAGCAGTGAATATTATCTGGAAATCGATCTATGAAATACGGAAAATGTCAAAAAAACCCGACGGCAGACGTATACGAAAAACCGAAAAATTGAATTTTTATGTCTAAACTTTATTTTTCGGGAAGTATCAAAGTTCCGTATAGACATAATTTGTAGAGAATAAAAAACTACACCATTATACTTGCTTTGCAGATGAAAAGGTAAAAAGGGAAAACAGATATGGAGCTTAAACTGCGGTGCAGCACTTGATCGCATATAGTATTCAAAAATTGATACCCAAAAAAGGTGTCCTCAAATCCTTTTCGTAGAAACAAATATCATGTACTTTTTCCTCTACTTTCATATTATGGAATGGTTTCTCTGAAAATGGACCGGCAAAAATGAAAAAAACACAAAAAATAACATTTTTTTTAGTCCTAAAAATTTCTATCCGGAAAAAGTCTATTAAAATGAATCTTTTCAGAAACAGTTATCTGGGACTTTTTTGTGCAGTTTTGAATGAGAAATCAGATAAAAAAAAGAAAAGTAAAAAATATTGTAAATGAAGCAAGTTACAGAACATCGAATTTTTGACATATTTTGGGTGGTGGCGTGGAGAAAAAAAATTTCTCAAACTTTTCAACCGTCTAGTTTTCCTTATAATCTATCCATGTATCACTCATAAACTTCTGGTAGTCAAAATCGAACATCGGTCCCCGGGGCAGGCAGTCCTTGACCCTTAGAGAGAGGCTCTCTTAATCGATCCATCTGGTATTAGCTGCTCTGATGACTCCGTTAAGGCTGAATTGCTAGCAACTTCTTTTTCTAGTCATTTTACTCAAGACGACTCTGTTCTACCCCCAGTGGCATTCTCCCCTTCGCCTAGCCCACCACCATTTTCAATATATTTCCCTCGTCATGATATCTGTAATTTGATAGAGAGATGGAAGAACTCTTCCTGTAAAGCTCCCGACCATTTTAATATGTATTTTATTAAGCAGTTGGCAATTCCGATTAGCGAATTTCTCGAGTATATATTTAATTTTTCCTACTGTAATTCGGTTGTTCCCTCTATTTGGAAACAGTCTATTATTGTCCCCTTACGCAAGAAGCCCCCTTTCTCTGATCCTTCTAATTATAGGCCGGTCAGCATCACATGTTTCTTTTCTCGTGTTTTTGAACGCATGCTCTGTAAGTCTCTTTATAGTTGGTGCAAAGAGGCTCATATATTGCCTTATGAGCAGTACGGTTTTAGGCCAAATAGATCAATTGAGTTACAATTGCTAGATGCCATGGAGTATTGGACACGTTCACTTTCTTACTCTCGTACAACTGATGTAATCTACTTTGACCATGCCAAAGCTTTTGATAGGGTCTCTCATAGTAAGCTTGTACACAAACTTGAGCATTTTAAATTTCCTGCTAAAGTCATTAATTGGTTTAAACAGTTTCTTTCTAATCGATCTTTTGTTGTTCGTGTTGGTAATTCGCACTCTCTCCCAAGACATGTTTTAAGTGGAGTTCCCCAGGGTAGCGTTTGTGGACCCCTTCTTTTTCTGATATATGTCTCCATCCTTAATAGAACCCACTGGTGCTGTTGTCAAATCCTTTGCTGATGATATTAAAGTTTATAAGGCATTCAGTAGATGTGACGATAGGTCTTCTCTTCAAAATGCTATAGATATTGTTTCGTCCTGGGCAAATACTTGGCAACTTCCTTTAGCAGTCGATAAATGCTCTGTCTTGCATATTGATATTTCAAACCCTAGAATTCCCTACCTCCTTAATGGCTCTCCTATTGGAACTAGCGACTCTATCCGTGATCTTGGTATCATTGTTGATCATAAATTGACATTTTCTGAACATTGTAGAATTGCTTCCGCTAAAGCAATGGCCAAACTTCACCAGATCTTACGAGCCCTCAGAACCAAGAATCCAGCCACACTTATTTTCGCTTACACCACTTACGTTAGATCAGTTTTAGAGTTTGCTACTAGTGTGTATTCTCCATATTTAATCAAGGATATTAAGATTGTAGAAAAAGTGCAAAACTATTTTAGTCGCCGTTTGTTTATTCGTTGCTTCGGTTATAATTTTGATTCTATCCCTAACAGTCAGAATAGAAACCTCAAACTTTTGTTGCCCTCTCTAAAAGCTCGCCGAGATAATAGGGACCTGGATATCCTTCGTAAGCTAATCTTTGGTCGCTTTTATTTGTCCCGCAAAAACCCTCATTTTCTTATTTTGAAACCTTCTAGAACACGCGGTTTCAGCTTTAAACTTCATGTCCCCGCATCCAGGCTCAAGTGCCGATCGCATTCAATAAGCTCTATAAGACCTCATCCTTGATTCCTTCTTAGTTTGATTTTTTTTTCTTTTCTTTTTTTTTTCTCTTTATTATCTTTACTCGGTATTTAGTGTTCGGCCGTATAGGTTTATAGATTTACATATTATGATTACTATTATTTATTATTAATTGTTTACCATGTGTATTACTTGTGATACCGTAATAAATTCATTCATTCATTGTCTTCCTGAAAGGATGGAGTAATCATTCATTACAAATCACAATCACAAGGAATGGAATCCAAAAGAGCTACTGGGAAAGAGCGAGTCCTATTGACATCATAAATTGACTGCATTAAAAAAAGAACCGACCTCATTTAAGGGGAGAACAGCCTTCTTAGCCCTCACACGCTGATGCTCTTTTTCAGATGGCAGTAGCGCACGGGGAGAATGGAAGTGGTCGTTGTCATCCTTAAAAGATGGAGTGCTCAATCACTTATTAAATTCATGTTCAATATTACCGTTATAAAAGGTAACGGACCTCACTTACAAAGATGACTTCCTTCTTGAAACTCGCCCGCTCCCGCTCTCGACCTTCGCCTGGCTCCTTTTTGGGAACACGATTCTTAAAGAAATCATGATTCTTAAGGAAATCATAGAAAAATGTCCTAAAGGCCTTGCTAACGAAGACAAACCGGAAGAACTGCGGATTCGTTTCCGCCTCCAAGCTCGATTCCGCGGTATCCGGGAGTTTCGCCGTATACCGCCTCGAAGTCGACCGCCAGCTCGTTCAACTCTTCCTCCTCCACTTGAATCTCTTCTTCCTCTTGGCTGTCGTAACCACCGCATTCATGTATCTAAACAGGCACAACTAGCAAGCATCAAAGTATATTCTTTTGCACAACTTCCTTTTCAGGAGTATCAGAATGCGATCGTGTGATCAGCTAAGATAGAAGGCGGTGCCAACCCACTTGGAGGTGAAGAATAACACATAAATGCATACCATGAGGGCATAACATCAAACGATCACAAGCAGTACAGTTCATTACCAGATTTTTCCCAGTCAATATTTACAAACACAGCGCTGGCTTGAAAAAACAAACAAAAATAATTAGGAACCTCGAACGCCTTGCACAATTGTTCCTTGCGAGCGAGGAGGCCTCCGTGATCACCTTCTTATCTGATGGTCGGAGAATTCGCGGCTAGGAATGGACAGAATTCGGTTTTCCCCACAATTGTGTTAAACAAAATATGAGTAGAGCTAACTCGAATTCGACGCGAGCGAGGGCGAGCACTTCTTTTGTCGCCTTCCTTCTTCGGGAATTCGCCTCCGGGTTGCGCGATCCGTTGTGCTCAATGAGTACATCGCGCCGCTCGATTACTTCTTTGATGAGGAATCGTTTCTGCTCCCGAGTGACGTAGGTCGAGGCCATTCTCCAGTGATTGCCTCGAAAAAAAAAACCATAAATTAAAACAAGAACATCCCTAAAACACATATCCGAACAGGCTGATACAAAGAATTTGGCGCCCAGCTTGATATTGTGGAATCCACAAAGCATCACCATTAGTCTTACACCAACCAATTAGTTAAGAAGTCTTAACAACTAAAATGCTCACTAGTAGAATAAACAACAACAAAAAACATACTAATGTTCAACTCTTCCAATTCAGCGTCGAAATAACAACAAGAAAATGTTGAACGACACTAGGTTCGTTCATCATTTTTTCAAAAAAGTTCGTCGACGATCAGAGAAGTAAGCTTTAACGTGGAACAATAGAGAGAAACAGACAAACATGCTCCCCCATTACTCCAAAAACTCTCCAACTTTTGCACACTATTTCTCCAGCGATGAACGTTCATCGCTGCTTCCATCGCTCAGCGCTGAGCGAAAATGTTAAACGCTCGAAAATGTTAGACGAACTCCCGTGTATAAGCATATAAATGTTCAACGATCTTTCATATCTGCGTTCATCTCTTGTTCATCTAACATTCGTCCATCTTCGATAAGATTACATGTGCGGCTGGTCTCTCCTTGTAAAGTTGTGGGCAAGAATGCCATTGTGCTGAGAGGGCACGATCGAATCGAGGTTCGGCGATCATCTATTTAAGCGCCGAGGACGTCGCTTCGTCGAAGGGGGGATGTCAAGGGTACCCCTTTCCCAGCCCTTTTTCTCTTATTCTTCTTTCATTATTGTTTAGTGTTAATCCTCACATTCGGTGCATTTCTTTGTTTCTGAGTTAGTATTCATTCTTATTTGTGTAGCTTCTGTTGCGCGGTGTATTTTATTTATCATTCTGGGTTGGCTGGCTAGATCTAGCGGGTGGTAGTCAGTCTCTTCCGGGTGCGGGTTGCTGAGCGGTCGGTGGCGCGAGGAGCGCGGAGTCGGGGTCGAGTAGAAGGACCAGCCAAGTGTTGCAAGTACAAGATAAGGTGCTGATTTGATTGTGTTGATTGTTTCTTTTGTTTCTTTCTATTTCCTTTGGCCTTTCTTTCTTTTAAACCTTTGCTTTAATAAACTTTGCTTCTTTTCTGTGTGTGTTTCTCGCGTTACAGGCGGGGTGAAGCGAAGTTGAGCAAAGGCTTGGGTGGTTAATTGATTGTCTTTTCACAACTGAAGCTCGACGTCATCCTGTTGATATCCGACTAGATACATTTACTTGTATTGCAAAGAGGCGCAGAGTGCGAGAGGGCCAGAGAGGATCAGAGACGCAGAGAGACTCATTGTCAGACGGCGCGGAAGTTCTTGCTGTTGCGCTGATGGTGCGTCATGGAGCGCCCGCAGCTGGCAGTGTTCTCGAAGACGAGCCGTGGAATGCCGAAGATGGACTCGAATTTCTTCGCGATCTCCCTCATCCCCAGCCGCTCGTTCGGGCTCTCCGACCACACGTGGCGCTGTAAAATGGCCTTTTCTTAAATCACCCCCATCACATCTTTCAATTTTGTTTTAACTAATACCTGAAAATGTCAAATTTTATATCATCTTCTTCAAACAAGAAAACATGTCTTACCAGGATGAACTGGATGACGTCATCGCGGACACCCAAGGCCGGGTCGAAGGCCATGCGGTAGCCTTCGCCGGCCACCTTCTGGGCCACTTCCATGACGCGCATTCCAGGGTACGGCTCCACGCCATTGTGGTAGATCTCCCACACCACAGGATTCCTTCAATTTAGAAAAAAAATTAAAATAGTGTTTTTGTAATAATATTTTTTCGCATTTCATTTCGTAATAAATAGTTCAATTTTCTCTTCGAAATGATATTCCTCCAGACTGCCTAACCAAACGAGAAGACGTCTTCTGGGAGTACAACGCAGTTTTTATCGTCTCGGGGGCCAGCCAGCGAATCGGAACCTGAAAAGCGAATGGAAAATTAGCAAATAAGAGAGGCGTCGGAATGAGAGGGGAAGAAGCTGGTGATAGGTTGAAAGGCAATCCTAGCCCTGCTCTTCGGGTCCATCTGGTAGATGTTGCCTGCGCGCGAGAGCCCGAAGTCCGCAATCTTGACCTAAAAAATTAAATCGTTAAAAAGAAGTATTTCACTCATTAAGAATATATATTTTAATATCGAAAAAGAAATAACCTTGTTGTCGCCGTACAGGCAGTTGCGCGCTGCGATGTCCCGGTGGAGGCAGTTCTTATCGTGGAGGTACTCGATTCCCCACGCGGCCTGCAAAGAACTTTCTTTCAATTTATCTAACAGTTTTGAAAAGATATTATCAGAATAAGTTACCCTTAATATCAAGTGTGCTTTTGACGATTCAGTCAGGTCTCTCAATGATTTATGTGTGTGCATATTTATGCGTCCTCCCTGCGTTCTGTTGTCAACAACACTTCACCTTTCAAAGCGTTAATTTGCAAGCCTATGGTTTCGTTTGCAAATTGAGAACGCCTTGCGGCTGCTCTTACAGACGTCGCAAGGTGTCCTCAATTCGCAAATGAAACCAGAGGCTTTGGAAATGATCACTTTGAAATAACAGCTTGAAGCATGGACTATTCTCATTTTTTACTTTGGGTTCTGTTTGTTACTCAAAAGTTACAAGATTAGGAAAGTAACTCGGAGATCTTTGGAGAAAACAGAATGCTTTGTTTTTTCTGCATAAGGTGAAAGTTGTAATTTGACGGACGCTAGAAAGTGTACGCATTCCTAAAAGGGGTGCTTAAAGGGCAAGTCGAATTGGAGGTGTTCACCGATCGTCAATTAGTGGTTCTCCAAATTGCCACCTTCAAGGCGGAAGAAATACGACAGCATTCGAATGCGGAAGAAGACTCAGAAGCTACAAAAATGCTACAACAGTGGAAAACAGTCAGTGTGTCTCACATATCGCAGCTATCTTTTAGAGTTGAAAATGGAAAGCTATAGACCTAGACTAGTTATTATTTACCGATTATCTATAGTCTATTTAACAACAATGATATTAAAGAAGCTTGAGATTTATTGTTTAAGTCGTGTGAAGAGATGGTCTCAAAAATCATAAGAAAAAAATGAGTTGACCTTAAATGATAATAGGCATGTCGGGCTGGGAGCTTCTGGACGTGGTGCAGGTCGTGATGGAGCTGCTCATCGGCCTTCCCTCGATTCTGCTCAATTTGCTGCTGCTCTATTGCACGGCCACGGCGACGCCGCGAAGCCAACGCTTCTACGGATATCTAATCTATGCGCAGGCATGCGGACTATTTCAGGGAGACGCTTTTATATTTTACGTTCTAAATTATAAATTCTCTTATTGTTAGCACATGAGAGACTTATTTGCTTCTTCTACTTCGATACTTCTATGTACATATGTTCTACACTCGGATGCTGAAAAGTTCTGCTTGAGGTCGGCATCGAGCTGGCCTGTTCTTGCGCAAATCTGCTGAGCATGTCTCGCCTGGTTGCCTCGAGCCACTGCACCGTTTTCGTGCACTTCGGGCCCTGCATGCTCGCTTCTGTACAATTCTGCAGCATGGCTACGGTGCAAATATATAGATTTTAAAAGAGTACATATGAATGTATGTTTATGTATGTATGTATGTACATATACTCCTGAAAAGTCCAACCATTAATGCCTGCGGCAGTGAATACTTTTGTGAAGTGCTGCAAGTTTATGATTGCGCGCATTCAAGCTGGTTCTCTCAAGCTCTGCTGTTGAATTATTCGGCGGATATCACCTTTAATGAATGTTGGGTTGTAACCACCAAAAATACAGCTCTACCTCCAGGCGGTCTCCATGTTCGGCTACATCTATTCGCTGGGCTGCTTCACCTTCAGCTTCCTCTTCCGACTGTACACCATGTACCGCAAGCCACCATCCACTGTGGTCTTCTTTCTTGTGGTCGCCGCTCTCGTGACCATCCCTTTTCCTGTCATTGTCCGTTCATCAATTCCCTATCATAGGGTCTGGGAGAGAGATTGTACATATGATACAGATCGAATACTGCTTGTTCAATTCCACCGGCGTTCAATTCGTTGTGGACAGGCTGCGATATTCTCGTCTCGACTACGTCGACGTGCAGCTAAGCGAAATTAGCGGTGCGTCCGAAGTGCTTCCTTTGAGACTGGCATTTCTCTTTGTATCGCTGTTGCTTAATATTAGTCTTGAGCTGCGTTAAAACAAACAACACACCTTTTAATGTACATTATAAAGGTACCATAGGCGGAGCGATTCTTTTGTGTATAGAATGCAGATGATTTTTCAAAGTCAATTAAAAATTCAGTGATATTCTGATTTTGGTGGTTTTCTACGGTCTCAGAAATGAGACTAAAAATAAAAATATTTATTCAGGAGCGGCAAGTATCCAGCCGCTATTCAGCAACCTCTACGCCTACGCTTTCTTCGCCTTCATATTTTTGGGCACTCTGATAATTGTGAGCATCTGTGTGGCGTCTCGATGCATTATTCTGCACCGCCTCGCCGCAGAGAACACGCGCATGTCGCCAGCTACTCGTGCTCAGCATCGCGCATTCGTTCGGGTACGTTACAAGAGCACTAGCTGCACGCTTTCTTATACTCGCCAATAGTAGGGTGCCATACCCACTTGTTCAGATTACGACAACTCAGATAGCGCTTTTCACATTCGCATTCTATGGCATCGTCTACATTATCTCAGCGAACTCTGGTCTTATTTTGTCAAAAGCGTTCGACTGCTCGGCGTTCTTGGTAAGGCTAGGGAGTTTTTTTTCGCTTTAATACTGAACATAAAACATTATGTGTTGTCTTAGGTAATGCATATTCAGTACCTTTTATCACCGACCATCACTCTTTATTGGGTGAAAGCTTACAGGCAGTCAGTACAAATCATTAATTCATTCATTTTCAATATCACCCATCGACTTACTTTTCATATCATATTTTTAAGATACTTCTTTAGAAAGACGTACGAGATTTTGAATCAGCTAAAGTTAATGAACAACTCACAACAGGCGAGAATTATGATCAGAAGCTTCTCCATGTGAACTGTAGTATTGCAATCGCACAGTAACAGTAAAAGGTAATCAATCTTTCAAGATTTTTTAAAAATCCTTTCGAAGATTGTCTTAATAAATTAAATATTTATGTACTGCTTACATATTTCTGTACATACGTTTATTAAAAAAGAAAGTGTTAATGACACAGATGTACAAGGTGTGTTCTTTTTTAATTGGCCTCATTGTCAGAAACACATTTTAAAGTTACCCCTCTTGAGTTGGTTCAAAGGGGGTGAGGCCATTCAAATTGCGCTTCATATGTACATACATACATACGAATGATGTAGAATGTGTGTATAAATATATTAACGCCATAATATATCGAGTCGCAGACATTAAACATCGGCTCGGCACAGAATGCAGCTACATACATACATATCCAGCGTCTGTATGTATGATGTATGGTAAATCAATAAATATTCAAGTGCTTCTAGCGGAGGAAAGACAACTATGTAAGCAAAGAAAAACACACTTTAATATTGACGCGCTTTTCTGTCATACTCCTGGACGTCACTTATGATTGCAGAGGAGTGAGAGCTCTCATTTTTCCCTAGTCTTTTGCGACTCCTAATTATCTATGAGGAACGATGACTAGAAGAACATCCAGAAGAAATTGCTCACTCTCTCTGTGCTTCTTTCGTTCGAGCGCGTCAATAAGAGAAGTCATCTGTGGCGAATATCGAGTATGTACATTGTGAATATGAACAAATTAACCGGAGAAAAAACACTGCCGTATATTCGATCTTTGTCATTGTTACGCTGACTTGTCGGTGATGTTGAATCTAAGTTTATCAGCACTGTGATTCGAGAGACAAAGAGAGAGTCAAGAAAGGCGAGGAGAAGGGTCCTCGCAGGCGTCAGGGAAGGGCATTGGTCCCAAGGCGTGATGGAAGTCGAGAGGAACAAGTACAAGGGAAACGGCGGAAAGAGGAAACAGGCGAGCCACACCCTGATTAGTCATAATCGGGACTTAGGTACAGAAGAGCCTACGGGCGGAGATATAGAGACAGCGAAAGGGAGATAACAACAAGGAGGAGAGGGAACATACAGACAGAGATAAATACTGAGATACTACAAACTATACACATTCCCGTTCACATTCCAGACTCTCATACTAGAACTCGTAGTCCTTTCTGGTGCTCGATGTCATCAACCGGGTCCTTCTTAATATCCTCTTGCAACCTAGCCGGCAGGGAACAGATGTCCTTCACACAGAAAACGATGTGACACGGGATGTCACAATTTGATGTCACAATAATGTACCGATTTTACTTCGGTACATATGTGTTCCACCCCATGTCACAATTTATGTTCCAAAAAATTGTGACCTCCAGTGAAACAGAAATGTGACGCGCCATGTCACAATTTTCGAGCGGTGGAGGGCAGCGTATCCCAGCAAAAATGTGACATTGCATGTCACAATTAGGCGGCAGCACATAAATTGTGACATGCTCCCACCGTTAGCTCCGCCCCTTTTGCTCTCCCTCCCCCTTCATCCATTCTTCGAATTAGTGATTCATTTACTATTATGCATGCCACTGGCATTTAATAACAAGAAGAATTATTCATTAAGTTAGTGAGACCTTCAAAAGATTACAGTAACAACTCAACACATTCACAAGGAAACAGTAACAACTAACACACTTACAAGATAACCGCGCCGAGTTAAATGAATTTGGGCTACTTAATCATGATAAAATTGAGTTACTGGTCATAAAACGACAAGAATTAATACATTCTGTAAAGACTGTTTTTCTTAGAAGGATATGTCTATGTTACCAGTTACTTTCTGAATGAATCTTGGAAATAAAAATTCGATAGTTCTAAAATGAAAGAAACGTATAGCATGAAAGCAAGTTAAAAAATGAAACAATCTTTTACTAAGATGAAAGAATGTTCTCAAGTGAAATAAACTCAAGTAAAAGAAAATTTTCAGATGTAAGAGTCAACAAAAAAATGTGATCTAATGAGATCAGACTGGCCTCTATTCGGCCATAATGGCCTCCAACTTGCGGTAGATGAGCCCTGCATCTCTTGACATGGGCTCCGGAATGCCGAGCAGATTCGCAAGAAGGGACAGCTCTTGTTTCACTTCGTGTGGGTACTCGAGGTCGAACAACCAGAAGCAAGCGAGGTAGGAGAGAAGCGCATGGGCAAGGTCTCCAGAAACCTGCAGCATGCGTATTATAAAGCAGGTAAAAAATAAATAAAAAAGCTATGAGTATAAGAATTTTTTTTAATTTGTTAAAATTAAATTTTTTTAATTTGTTAAAATTACATTTCAACTTTTTTTTTAAACAAAACATGACTGACGGTTACATCGACTCCCTCAAGAGCGATGATGAACTTGGCAGAGACATCACCGTATGCGACTATCACCGGCTGCCGGATGCCCTCATTCTTGAGTTGATCAAGAGCCGACGACGCAGAATGATGTGCCTAAGCAGCATAGTTTACACTCCTCTCGCTGTATCGTCTCTCTTTCTCGCTCCTTTTCACTCACAAGATAAGAAAAAGGCAACAGGAAACTAATGTCACTTAACTTATAAGCAATAGGTAGATATTGATTGGGAATTTGAATTGTAATAAATAACGGACCAGGAAGCGATTGTAGACGAACTTGACACGAGATGGCTTCTTCTTTTTGTCTGTATGCTCGAACAGTGCCAGCATGTTGAGTAAGAACTCGAATGTAGCGAAATCTGAGGCATACAATTATTCTCTTTTTAACAGTTCGATGAATAGTTTGGAAATACAATTGAACCTGGGTTACAAAGATAAATACTTAGTACACATGGATGCATTTTTTTCGATAACTCAAAACTTTATAAGGTTGAGAATACCGAACCATTTGTTCCAGGCGGGAAGGCGTTCGCTTCAACAAGAGATCTTCTCTTCGCTTCGGATATTACGCGCAGGGCACGCTGAGACATTGCCGGCGCAATCTTCTCTTGCAATCTCCGTGGAAAGTCTCCCGCGGAAGCGCACTTTGACGCGATGAAGTCATCGACAATCTGCAAGCAAATTCAAAAGTATATTTGTCTAATGTGAATTCCAAAAATTTTGTTCTAAACTCAAGCCATAGAGCAAGAAATAACTCATGTAAGTATAGACAAATTATTTAAATGTAAAACAAAATCCGACAAATAAAAAATCACATACGTAACGGGACTGCGCGTAGAAGGAGTAACGTGTCATTGTTGCTCGCGGAGGATTGTTCTGGCAAAAGCGTATACGACAGTTTCTAAAAAAAATTATATATCGCCATTTGTGAGAGAGCTGCTACTAGTAGTAGAATTTTACATTTTAATCTAAAGACTCTCTTATATATGACAAAATGAAATATCTGTATAACTTTAAAGACTCGAGAGACAAAAACCTCTTCTGCTTAAGGAGTTCGAGGTGCTCGACAGAGCCGTGTATCAAGTTGTTAATTCGCTTAAACAAAAGGTTTTGTAATGCCTTTAATTTTCAAAATATAACAGTATCTTGTAGAGCTTTAACTGACATTTAAATGATCGTCAGTTTCTCTCTCCTCCTCGTTATCCGAAGAAGCAAGCCACTCTCGGCTGCCTGCTTTCTTCTTGTACTCTCTGATGGGCTGTGATAGCAAGCTTCTTTTTCCAAGAAGAGATCTGACCCGCCTAACGCGGCATTCGACAAGTCCCTTGTGGCTGTCGATGAAGGCATCCTGAAATGCTTTCTGTAGTTACATCAGAGAAAATTCAGGTAACTAGCAATGCGTTATCGAGTCTTTCAAATTTCATAATGATCTTCATTCAGTTAAAAACTGTTGTGTAGAAAAAAAGGTTGCTAACTATAGAACAGTTGGGGTATCCTGCGAATAGATGCGTAACGAAGCTCCGCGTCTCTTTCGGGGATGGTTTTTCTCTGCTAAAAAAGTGCGGTAAAATATCAGTTGTTCAAGAGTTGAAAACTAGCGTGTCAGCGTATGTCAGCAGAAAGTCGGCGATCCTTCTCGTAAGCAGGCAGCGGCCAACCCTGTCGTCCGAAATGTCATACGACGGGTCATCTTGTAGCCTCTTGAGGAATGGAGCTCCTTGCTTGCCAACCAATAACTTCTCAAAGCTGCATTTCAAAAGGCGCTGGTTCAGACGATGGTAGAAGGGGTCTTAAACGCATACGTTTACTTGTTTAAAAGGAAAATTAATTAGAAATCTGCTTGCGCCGAGTTTTGCTTGCATACTAAAGGATACAACAGACAAAAGTGCAGTTTACTAAACAGAAATTTAAAGGCCTGCCTGTGTACATCGTCCGATCTGGAACTGCCGAGGGAGTTCTGACCAACGGTGACTCCGAGCGAACTTGAGGTGTCGAGGGATGAGAAATCGCTAAGTAAATTAAATGAATTACTAGCTGCGCTTACAATCTGAGTATGATTTACCTCCAAGCTCTTCAAGATCGCGATCTTTGTCGACTTCTCTCTCACAAGGGTTAGCATCTTCAACATCAACTGAAAATTCATGAATCTAAGATATGAGCATTCATTTTAGTATAACCTTGCTCCGCTCGAGTATCATCAGGAAAAACTGCGTTTTTCTCCCACGAGAGCGCAGTCGGATTGGTTGGCGAAAGGGACTCATTTTTTGCCAGGAATGTGGAAGAAATCGAGAGGGATAGCTCCTGGCTGTTCATCGTAGTCGAAGTTGCCGGACTCTGAGAAGTGATCCACGTAAAAATATACTCATTTAGAGAGATAGGCAATCGGTAAACCTCGAGTAAGCTTCCTGTTGCTATGTAATGTGCGTGTGGCGCCGCAACAACTTGAGAGGGGTGAACGTCTATCATACGCTGAGGAGTGTTGAGCTGCAGCCTGACATTTGTCAGAGGGGAGCCAGTCCGTGTACTCACATATTGCTTGACTTGTGCAATGGTCTCGAAGTAGCAGTCCTCTTCGCCCAAACACTCGGGCTCAGGAGCACCCGCTTCCAACAGAATGGTTAGACGCATTGGGTCTAACGCTAAAGATCACACTAACTAGGAAATAAATCATGCAAATGATCACATATTCGTGAGCCGTCGTAAATAACGGGATAAATTGAAATATTGATCTTCAGATCAAAGTATTTGTTTATTGCTAAGAGAAAATAACGAAAATATTCTAGCAGTGGCAGAGGGCGTGTCTTGGCATGAAAGCGGTCTCATTTCCCTCGGGGTAGCCGTCAAGAGGCAGTGGATCAAAAAGTTCCTTGAAAAAGACAGTTGTGATCGCTCCAGATGCGGTGAAGAAGCAACATTGTCTGCTGTCATCAAATCGAGCGGGATGTCCGATCTTTGCAACGATCTTCCATGTTTGTTCCGTGAATGCGAAGCAATCGATCTGGGCAGGAACAAAGCTGCTACTCTTGTTCAGCAAAACGATGTCTCCCGACTTGTAGAGTGTCCCGTGATGCTGGAGTAGGAGAGTGCACTTCACCCGTCGTTCCTTCAGAACTGCCCGTGCGAGCGCTGACACTTGATGTTGCTCGATTCCTTTTCCGGGAACGAATTCCACCTCCTTCTGAAGACGTAGTGCCCAAAGAGTGCGCTGGATGTGAGTTGCGAACGTGCACGGCAGACACGTGAAGTTCCTTGTAATGTAGGACCGTCGCTTGACGTACGCATTCAGTTGCTCGAATTGCAGAGTACTCAGTTGTCCAACTGGCCCTAGAGAACGAATCGCAGCTGCATAGTGCAGCAACGCGTGCGTCTTGTAGATGGGCCTGGACGAATGGGCTGCAGCTGCGCGAGAGGGCGGAATGTCCAGAGGGACAACTCGCCAAGCAAGAGACACGTATTCCTCGGCCGTAGAACGTACCAAATCAATGTCGCCAGATGTCAACTCGAATGAGCAGAGAAGGCGACTCAACTCGGAAAAGCGCTGGAACAGAAGCCGGATCTCAGGTTCCGCAACCATTACGTCCAACGGGAAGAGAAATGGGACGAGCCGAATGAGAAATGCTGTGTCGGCTGCCTTTTGCCCGGACACAGGGTCACCTTGCGAAACATCGGCCGGGATTGGGTTGATTGTGCAGCTGCTGTCGACTCGCCCAGTAGCAAAGGCACATAACTTATCGTTGATATCCTTGAGCGGAAGTCCATTCCGAATGATGGCCCGAATGACCACTCCTAGAAGACGGCAGCTCTCGCCCTCGTACAAGTCGTGGGCGATATCACAGTAGGCATCCTCCGACACGTGGTATCCCGTAATGCCGTTGAGTGGCGAATCCCCCATCACGCCAAAAGCAGGAGGGCCGTTCGCTTGATACCTTAAGTTATCGCTTAAATTCATCCTATCTCCGATCAACGACAAAGGAACCGACCACGCCAAAGTCCGTAATTGGCAGTCCTTCTCTAGGTGAACGGCTCCAAAGTCGCGGTAGTTGGTCAAGCAGTGACGGCAAGGGAAACCTCCGGAAAAGCACGTCTGCATCTGGCGGACTTGGTTTAGTGCCAGGTTATCACCAAGAACCGAGTGCAGCCAAGGGTAGACGACAACGCTTCGCCCTCTCCACGACACCATGATTCCGTTTTCGTAGAGTACGTTCAACTCTACCTAAGAAGTTAAACTAATTGTTGATCTTTATTTACAACTTTTACGCTTTTTTAAAAATTTTACTTCAAATATATTACGGCACCTTGAAGCTTTCTAGAAGAGGCTTGTAGCCATAAGCCTTGTGATCAGACCCGTACGATGTCGCGTAGAGAAACCTAAAGCATTTACTTGAAGAACTGCTTTTTTTATTTTAGCATTTTGACACTTACTTCCATTTATGTAGACACGAAGCATGCCGTCTCAGTCCGGAAAAAGTGAAGAACATCATGGTTTGAGAGTGGATAGACGACGCCTTTCGTAGACCACTTCCAGGGCAAACGTCATCGAGGTATACCACAATCGGAAGTAGTGGTTTCTTCGTTCTGGAGGTAGCGTCACGAAACCGTTGCCCGTCCAGTGGAGACAGGAAATTCCCCCTTCCGAATGGCTCCATTTCTAACACCTGAAAAGCATACAGATTCTATATACTTCAATGTAACACAAAATAGCGATAAACCTGTTGAAATTCCACGTTCCGAAAGGCCGCTTCTATCGAATCCTTCAGTGGGACAATGTAGAACTTGCACGGTCGATCGACACGACTCTGCTTCCCATCCAAGTCGCGTACGGGGACAGTCATCGTCCCCATTTGTCGAGGCAAAGGTTCAATGTAGTCCTGTTCTTGTCGAAGCGCAGCCTTCCTTCTGTATGATGTAGCAACGGTGTTCAGTGTCGCCATAAACTGATCGAAATGGGAGTCGTTCATGGCTCGAACGTTCTTAGCGATACGGCGAATCAGATCCACCATTTTATCCGTTTCCGACTCTGTTATTCCAATTCGGCTTGTGGAGGTGAGGATCTCGGCTCTAATCGTTTCGCAGAAGTTGGTCGAATCATCAGCTTCGAGCGCTTCCGAGTCGTCATTCTCATCGTCCTCCTCCTCCAGCTCAGTTGCAGATATGTCGCCGTCCAACTCCTCAACATCCTCTTGAAGAGACGAGGCATCCATGTTGCCATTGTCAGCAACATCCACATCCATTGCACCATCGCTATCGCTGCTGTCGGAATAAAGACCCCTCATCAGAGCAGGATCTGAAGAGAAGACTTGCGATGTTCAATAGTGAGGTACTGTTATTACTTGTTTAAATTACTACTCACGTTGTTGGCTCAAGTGAACCCGCCATGCTTGAAATCGTCCGAACTCAGATGAGCAAAAGCGGCAGTGATATTGATTTTCTCCAAGGTGTGACTGTTGACAATGCCGTTTTAAGTGGGCCAATGTAGGAAGCTCCTCCTCGCAGACGTCCGCTGGACAACGCATCGTTAAGATTCTAAACTGTAATTTGTTGTTTTCCTTTTTCATTAGATATTAACATTCAATGTTATCTTTCTATGTGCTCTTTCTTTCTATAGTTCTTGCAGCCTTGTATTCCTTTTTTCGTCTAAAACTTTCTTCCATAACTATATTGTTTTCTCTTAATAATGAATTTTTTTTCTGTATGAATATTCTTAAGCATATAACATGCTTAACAAATATTGGATATTGTAACGTAATTAAAAACCAACTTTGTAACAGAAAAATACAAATCACACGTTTGCATTTGTGCAATTCGTTAATTCTCAATTCGTTGTAACCAGTGGGTTGTGTTACAGTAGTTCATAGTAAACAAAAGAGTTGCCCAGAAAAAAATACTTTGTAAAAACTTTCAAATAACACTCTTACAATGGAGCGATTCGCTTATTTTCAATCAGTTGTAACTACTGGTTGGGTTACGGTAGTTTATAGTAAACATAAAGGTGCCCAGAAAAATCCACTCAAAAAACTTACTCTTTTGAATAGGAACGCAATCGCTTATTCTCAATTACTTCAAGGAATTTACTTGCACAGACACATACAGAACAGATTGGGATACGGTACCTTTAAGAAATTAAACTTGTCCAGAAATTTATCACTTTCCATTTAAAATAAATCATTGGTACGGATTCGCGAATTAATTCGCTCAAATTTCGTAAGGTTACGGTTCTGGGCAACTCTCCTGAAAATCAAGAACAGTTTCCCAGAAATGGGAGAAAATAAATACCTTTGAATATAATTTAAAAGTCAAAAGATATAAGCTTACATTCTCTAAACTTAGCGTAACTTCGCTAATCAATAGCAACTACAGCTTCGATAATTGTAATTGTAAGTCACATAAAGCACTTACAAAAGCATCTCAAGGTTTCAAGTAACTTTTCACTTGCACCAACAGTATTCCAATACTCGATAAGTTTAAGGACGAGAGTACGGTATGTTAAATATTTAAAAAAAATAAGTTAAATCATATCCCACCTTGCTGCAAATGTCGCACCGGAACGGCTTCCGATCAGTGTGGTTGACGGCGTGTTGTTGGAGACCTGGAAAAAACTTACATTTGGAAATATTTCAGTTCAGAATATACAATGGTAATCCTGTATAAAATGTTGAGCAAAAAAGAAGCATTAATTATTCGTCGTACCAAAATTTATTTTCTTTTTTTAAAATATACACATCGAGTTGGGTTACGGTACTTCTTAGAAAAGAAAAGAAAGAAACAAGAAAAGAACAGTTTCGCTTATTTTAAATAAGTTATACAGAGCTGGTTTGATTACGGTTTTTTTTCTGGAAAACAAAAGAAACTTGCCCAGAAATTGAATTAACTACATAACCGATAGGGTATAAAAAGGTATTGTCGATTTCACAGAATAATTCCTAATTTTGGGCATCATCCTGAGGGACAGATGGGCAGAAACAGCTAACAAACCTTGCTAATATTTAGGATCATCGACAGTGGCTTCTATTCCCTGATAATAACAACTACAAATTTCTAACCACGTTACCCTAGAATTGAAGACTAGACAATGTATATAAACATAACGAACCTTCGCAAGTCTGCGGCAGCTTCAGATGGCAGAAGCGCGGTCTGCGCGGAGATGCGATGTCTTCCAGCTCCGGTAGGAAGTCAGGGGAAGAGTGCGTACCGATTTTCTAAACAACGCATTATTTATATTTAAAATCTTTTGAATTGTATTATCCTGCTTTCAAAGTTAAGAAAAATAATAAACGTGGAATAGGTAATAACAAATGAACAAGGAAAAAAAATGTTCGGAACAAACTTTTCAATGTGTGGGAAAATGAGTTTTTTGTACTCTTAAAGAACAATAAACGAACGAAACTTATTTAAAAGTCAAAGTTGTTAGACGAGTCTGAAAAGTTATCGTACCTGGACAAAAATGCAGCAGCTTAAGCGTTGAAGCTGCGCGGTGCGCGGTTGTTGGGTGGATTGGGCAAGAGAAATACTGAAAATATAAAATTGCTGAAATAAGTATACGAATTTCAACATGAAATATAAACGATAGTTAATGTACCAATAAAGAGAAAACACATTAAATATTTAAATTCGTTGGGAAGAATGGCAGCATCAATTAACAGATGTATCAACTTATGAAGAAAAGAATTAAAAGCAAACCACGCTCGGATGTCGAAAGAATTTGATCTTGCTGCGCGCGCCGACACGCTGTCTAGTTCCAGCAATCGCAGACAAGAAGGGCTAGCCTGATAATAAAAGAACAACGTTGCATATTCAGCATATTTAATAATGTTAATTTTATCACTCATTCGTGAGAAAAGAAGACAAAAGTGCTAACAATAAGGGAATAAAAACTGCAATAGAAACTTGCAAGAATAACCATTAACAAATCAGCTTTTTCATATCAATAGCGGGATGAATGAGTTAAACTTTTCAATTACTTACTATTAGAAGTTGAGTCTCCAGTTGTTGATCGAGAGCACAAAGAGCAGCTTGGCTAACTACGCGGCCCGGGGACTCTCGCTTTCTAACTGAAACAAAAGAGCAGAATCGCTACGCTTACACGTTATAAATGTCATATCAAAAAGCGATTCAATATTACAAACATGAAATAAAAAAAGGATAAGTTTTAAGTGTTTGTTAACCCGAGATTTTCTTCCGAAAATTAAACGTTCCGTTCAAATGATGATTCCGAATATTTTTTTAAACATGGTCGAAAGTGGTACAATGTCACATTTTCTGTTCTCGCATCGCCTCGTCCCTCCTTGCCACCAAAATGTGACATCCGTTGTCACAATTCTCTTCGGCGGCCGCTTGCGTGTCACATTTTTGGTCACAATTTTGGATGGAACATTAATTGTGCGTCACATTTTTTTCTGTGTGTTTGTGAAGAAGGAGCGCCTCGGGCCAGACAACAATCTGACACTCCCGGCGATTATAATTTTTCTTCCTCTCTACTCATTTATTTATTTATCATACATGAAATAAGGTATTTCAATGTGACAGCATTGACATAGAGATTATGGTCGTCGTTTCATTACAAAAATAGTAAAAATAGGTGAGGGTGGGGAGGGGGTAGGGATCGACGTACCGAGTCGCACCAAGCCGGGGGCGCCACTGCCCGGCCTCGTCTTTGCCAGAGACGGTACAAGCTGGAGAGGAACAGCAGGAGGATTGACCCGGATTGTCGATGGGGGCGTAGAACATTAGCAGGAAATAATAAAGCACTCTACTCAAAGATTATTTACTACAACTGCATTAACAAGACTGAATATATTCTCAATTCGAGATAGGATGCCCCTAGCAGTCGGAACAGACCTTGCAGTAATGAAAGATAAAGGCAAGTTAGGATATCCTCTAGCAGTGCGTAATGCAAATGAGTAGAAGAGTAAATCAGATCTAGTGACAGGAACGTGAAATGAGAATATAGATCTACGACCAGAAGATGGCTTGAACGAATAAAAGATATTAATATTGGAAGCAAGAATCATGTTCAATATCTTGAATGACGTAGTAAAGTCAATTTCTAAACGCCTTCGGTACAGTGAAGAAAGAGAGAAAAGTTTAAGGCGTTTATCATACGATGGAATATTCTTAAAGTCTATTCTAGATTGCGAGCATCTAACAAACAATAACCTACTGAAAACTTTCTGTACATTCTCAACTGCTCGAATCTGCATAATTCTATGTGGTGACCAGACTGGTGAGGCAAATTCTATAGCCGGTAAAACAAAACATTTAAATGCACGAATGTATGGTTAAGCAGTTTTAGACTTAAGTATTCTGAAAAGAGCATAAACGAGACGTAAAGCTTTAGAAACAAGTACTGATATATGCTTCTTGAAGCTAAGGTCAGAGTCTACTAAGACACCTAGGTCTCGTACTGCTCCACTAGCGACAGAGAAAGCTATCGATATGTCTGGGATGGTACGAGACGGAGAAAGCGGAGATGTAAGAGAAGACAGAGAGAGAGACGGGAATGCGTGGTAGACAAAGTAGGGTAAGCGGGGATTCCTTTTGCCTAGGTGCAAAACAACGCACTTTTTATGTGCGATTTCCAACTGCATGTTTTGGCAGTAATTTTGGATGGCAACAGTTGCTTGTGAAAGATGGAAGTGAGAAATGCCCTGAGAAGAGGGGTCAAAGGAGGTAAAAAGTTTCATGTCATCAGCAAAAAGTGAGATTTTAACTAGAGGTAAGTGTGAAATAGCCTCAGGTAGATCCGCAGTATAAAGACTGAAAAGCAGAGGAGACAATACACAACCCTGCGGGACACCAGAGTTAGCAGGGAACACGGATGACAAAGTGTTGTTAACCTTTACTCTGAATGAGCGGTGTGTGAGAAAGGACTCAAACCAGCGTAGCCAGTTTCCTTTAAATCCCATGCATTCGAGTTTAGTAAGCAATTTAGGGACGGACACTTTATCAAACGTCTTGGCCAAATCATAATAAAGAACATCCACCGAACGGTTTGAACAAATTTAACGTTTCCAAAACTGAGAACACTCGAGAAGGTTTGTTATTACAGATTTGCCTTTAGTGAATCCATGCTGGCATGCAGGAATAAGATTAAAACGCTCACAATGCTGTACGATCTTCCGCTTCAGGCACCTTTCCATGACCTTACTAGCAGCTGGTGAAATCGTAATTGGACGAAAATCCTCGGGTGAGGAAGGTGAGGGGACCATGTTGATTGGCAAAACTATGCCCTCGCGCCATTTGGAGGGAACCTGGCCTAGGGTAAGAGAGAAGTTGAAGATAAAGCTTAACGGTTCGGCAAGCGAGCGCGAACAATTTTTAAGAATAATCGCTGGAATTCCATCTGAGGTAATGGAGCAAGACGGCTTTAGGTGTTTAAGATGATAAGCTACTTGTTGAGGCATTATAATAAAATTGGAGAGTGCGTGAGAAGCATGAAGAGAAGGTTCGAGAGCAATTCCATTGTCGCATATAAAAACACTGGAAAAGTACTTAGCTAAAGCATCAGCTTTGGTCAAGTCAGATGAAAGGACTTTACCATTTGCATAGAAAGAGCCAATGTGTGAGCGCTTTTTAAGTCTGGCAGAAAGGTGTTGGAATAATCTAGACGGGCTGGTTAGGAAACGGGATTCAGAGTTCCTAGAAAATTTTGCGATGAGATTTTGCAGCTTTTTGGAAACCCGCTCATATTCCGTTCTTACCGGCAAACAGTGAAGCTTATGGAAAAGTCTATTTTTGTGTAGCATAAGATCTTGGATATAGGGGGGAAAACATTCATAGGCCAATTTGCACTTCTTAAGGGGAGTGGTTTCCTTTATCAAAGATGACAAGACCGTTTGAAAGCGTTCATAAATATCATCTATGTCAACAAAGTCATCAAAGCAAGCGCACCAATCAATGTAATTTATCGCTAGTGAAAGCCTATCAAAATCGCAGCGTCTGAAGTCTAGTGAGGGGGTGTAGAGAGGTGCAAGGGGAGATAGAGAGAGAGAGAAGGAGACAGATGAGTGATCAGATGAGCAAAAAGGAGCGCAGACTACGCAAGAGGAGACTAATTCCTCTGTGGCAATAACAACATCTAGAATATTGGGCCCGTGGGTTGGATTTTTAACATATTGGATGAGAGAGAGATCAAAAACTAGACTTGAAAGTCGCTTGTTTTGCCCTTTAGTAGAGGAAAGATCGTTCCAATCAACTGACATGTTCAAATCACCGCATAAAATGAATGGCTGGGGAACCGCTAATTGCTCTTGCAAAAGGTCAAAGAGGCAGTCGTTCGCAGCGGCACATGTATTGGGAGGGCGATAGACAAGAACTACTCGCGTCATGCCAAGGTCAAGTGGGGAATGCACATCGATTGCAAGGATATCAAAGGGAGACTTAAAGTTGAGAGAGACACGAGAGACAGCGAGGGTTTGCTTAAACATAACTAACACTCCGCCTCCACGCTTACTTTTTCGATCAGAACGAAGAAGGCAGTAAGGCAAGTTAGCAGTTAATTCGCTATCCAAAATATTGTCATTGAGCCATGTTTCAGTGACAAGGAGAATGTCTGGTCTAGTAATTGATACGTAAGCGTGGAAGTCAGTGAGCTTATTAACAAGACTACGTGCATTAAACATGACACAACAAAGAGACGTTGGACGGGTAACTGACGGAGTGGCGAGACAGCTTCCTTGCTGACTCAGTTTCCCATCGCGGAGTCGGAAGCAGGAGGAGCGGTGGAAGAGGAAGAGGGCATGGGGCTGGGGACAGAGAGGCGCTGCCGGCCGGGAATTTCACTCCTTTTCCAGATCTGTTCTCTGAAGATGGTCCAGATGTTAGGCTCCGACCGACTCAGCCAAGAGAGGTGCTCACGATCCCTCTGGAGACGGCGCCTCTCCTCCTCCGTCATCGACCGACGGACGAAGACTCGAGACCACGATGAGTGGCCACGGAGGGAGGGCGCCGCCTTCAGGGCCTGCATGAGGTGGGAACGGGTAGGGAGCAGAACCTTCAGGAGACGAGGTCGGGAGCTTCGCTGGCCCATGCGGAAGACGGTCTGGGGCTGGGCCTCCACCCCAAGGGCATCGAGGAGAGAACAGATCCTCTCCCTGTCCTCGGAGACTCGCTGAGAGGGAGAGACAGCAGCCGACTCCGGAAGCCCCGCCACAACGAGAGATCTCTCTCTAAGATGACGCTCCACGGGCGACTCGGATTGGGGATCGGCGATGCTTGAAGGGTAGAAAGCGAGGGGAGGACGGGAGGCAGAGTTGGAAGGGAGGAGAGAAGAAAGCTTCTCTACTGCCGTAGACAAAAGGATGATCATGTTAGACATACCTTCCCAAGTCTGGCGGTTCATCCCAGCCGGCGGCACGCCGTTGGCGAAGGCCAGGGCATCGGTGACGATCTTCTTGAGGTTGACGTCTTCAACAGCTTCTGCGGCGAGGACGGAGGGGGACAAGTGGTGGCGCTTGGTTCCTCGAGGAGGAGACATGGGCGAGGGAGCAAAGGAATTGAAGAGAGACGAAAGAAGCAGGGGGATTGGTCAGAGAGCGGCTGACAGGTCACCTGCCTCTATGACCGGGCAGGGCTGTGTGACCGGGCAGGGCTGTGTGACCGGGCAGGGCTCATGACTGGAATTGGGTGGGTATCAACCGTCTCGCGAGGACACCAAGTCGTAGAATGGCGAAATCCCCACTCGCTCCCCAACCATGGCTTCGGGACTAACAACCGCAAGGCTACCACACTCGTCTCAAAGATTGCATGCAGACATCAATTATCGTATATTGACTATCGTATATTGACATGCATGCCGCCTAGTATTGTGTCGTGAACTTTTCCTAGACGTTGCTCTGAAAGCTTTATCAAATGTATAAGTATCACATGTTAGACACCCGTGCTCGACTTAATCAGATTCTCGCAAGCGTTATTCATTTCCTATATTTCGCGTTGCCACTGTCACGCGTCACCACAATAAAAATCACCTTATCAGAATCCTGTGAAGCTGAACGGATTTCTGCAGGTCGCTGGAGTTGTTGAGAAAGTTAACTTTGGTTCGTTTATTTTACATTCTGTATAATTTTTATTCTCAGCCCTTGCAGAGGGCAAACGTACGCTCAGAAATAGGCACCAATAATGGCCAAAATAGAAGGAATGCGGCCTGATAAGAGTTGAGTTACGGATTACCGCAAATTTTCGGCGAAAGTATTCGCAAGATTGGTATCCTTTGAGTAGGTCAAAGAGAGAGAGAGAGGGAGTGAGAGAAAAAGAGAGTAGGAGAGATAATATGAGACGTGAGAAGAGCGGGCGAGAATCAGGGAAGAGATTGTGGCTAAACGTAAAAGACGACAGATAAAGATAAAGACTTCTAAATGCATAGCAGCCATCAGTCATTTGTAGGTGACAGGTGAAAGATAAGAATCCCCATGAAATGCACACGAAATGTCCAAATTCATTTAGAAAAGAATTCTTGCTAATCTTTGGAGGAGCCAGCACTTGTTATCAATAAAATGCCGCCGAATTGCAGGCACCGCCAAGTCATTGGCCGTCTGCGATTATGAGAGCAGGCCGAGTGCAAAATGTTGAGCAAACAAAGCAAAACAGAATTCTTCTTATATATTTTATGTACATACATATGTATTATTGTTTACAGTCTGCAAAACGCATGGAACAATGATTTTCTTCTTTGACTCAATCATGAAGGTGAATTATGGCTATTATCATCTTATTCCTTTGTTAAGAAGCCTCATTGTCTTCTTATCTTTTGAAGCAGAATCTTTGAAGGAAGACTTTTGAAGGCTTTCTGATGAGGAATGTCGCTAAATTCTTCATGCTTGAATATTATGGACAAAAAGTTTGAAAAAAATTTTTTATCTTAGTTATAAGTAAAAATGTTCAAAAATTTTGGAAGGCCATATCTAACGTTATACTTAATATTTCTGGAAAATCTTTTCAGTGTTCGATTCCTTGTTCAAAACTACATAAAAAAAGTCCGTGGTGACCATTTCCGAACATTTTTATTTTTATGAGTTTTATCCAATTTAAGATTTTCAAATCTGGTTTTCGGGCAATAACTTTTTTTTATACCATTACGTCCAAAAAACCGAATCTTCCATAAGAAAGAGGAGGAAAAACTACTCATAATACGTGTCTACGAGGAAAAATCTCGTATACACTTTTTGGATATCTGCATACGGGTTTCAGAGCAAATTTAGGCTTTGGCTGCAAACCATAATTTGTTTCAAACTTCATCAATTTTAAAACGGAATAGTCCATTCGATGTAATTTTTTATTCTCTTTAAAATAGTATATACTTTGTTCGCAAAAGAAATTAGTCTAAAGGCCTAAAATTTACTTTTTGTGTTTTTGGACAATTTTTGGTGTTAAAATACTCGTTCTTTGGACCATTAATGGGTCATATAGTCCGACTTTCCCACATAATATTTACTCTACAAGAAAGAGCAGTTAAAACTGAGTCAGATACAGCTTTTTAATCAAAATCTGAGGATACATTTTTTGGGAATACGTATTTGAATGCTGACTGTTGAAGGCGATATTGCTGAATATTTTTTAGCAAATATTTCAAATTAGTTCTTTTGAAACATCTAGCACCCAATAACGGGTATTCCAGGATTCTTTGTAGTTCTTTCATGATATACCGCTCAAAAGTAGTCAAAAAGTCAAGAAATTTCATTTTTACGAGAATAGATGGCGAAATAAATGTACGAAAACTCATTCGAAGCCAACTATCAGGTCTTTTGTGAGCAGGATTATCAAAAAGGTCATAAGCATTCGAAAGGGCAGAGACTTTTACATAATATATCCACCGATGAAAGAGCAAAACCTGTACAGTTTTTAGAAATCTTGAAATTTCGAAAAAAAATCCACGAGATGTTTCCACTATTTTGAGCTGTTCTGCGAAAGTTGGTACCAATGGAACTTATGTTCTGAAAACTGTGCCATTAGGTTGTTTGAGACGAGAAACATAAATTTGACGTTCATTTTCTACTTTTGAGTACCATCCATGGTTCACTAGAAATGAAATTTTTCTGCATATTATATTTCATTCTTTCAGCATTCAAATACGTATTCCCAAAAAAGTTATCCTCAGATTTTGATTAAAAAGCTGTATATTTAACTGCTCTTTCTTGGCTTTGTTTCTGATTAAAGAAGCAAGAAACTCAACCGTAATCTCAATGAATACTCTTGACAATTGTCTCTCCAAATCTGATGCTCTCTCGCCCTTGTGTCTGGCAAAAGGGCGTGAACTCAAGAATGAGTTTTTGGGACCTCTAATGTCTTCTCCAGGACACTAACAAACAATAAGGCTTCAATCGCAAGCTGCAGAATAATAATAAACATCAGAAAACAAATGTGATCATGTTAAAACATTCCATTCTTGTAGAGAAATCTCATGATGATATGCATCACTGATAAAAATAGTGCATGATATACATATCAAGTTTTATTTTCACATTTCGGTCATTTCACTTATTGATTTCTGCACGTTTATGCGTCCATCCTCCCTGCGTTCTGTTGTCAACAACACTTCACCTTGCAAAGCGCTAATTTGCAAGCGCATGGTATCTTTAGCAAATTGAGAACGCCTTGAGGCTGCTTTTTCATTCGTTGCTAGGTGTCCTCAATTTGCAAATGAAACAAGGGGCTTTGAAAATGATCACTTTGCAAAGTTTTCATAAAAAGCATTTTTGAAGCATGCACTTTCCCAGTTTATACTTTGCGTGCTGTTTGTTTGCACTCAAAGGTTACAAGAATAGGAAAGGAAGTCGGTAATTTTCGGAGAGAAAACAACACGAAATCATACAGAACGCTTTGTTTTTTCTGCCTAAATTATAAGTTGTTACTTGACGGGCGCTAGAAAATGCACGCATTCCCATTAGGGGTGCATTAAAGTGAGTTGACTTGGAGGTGTTTGCTGACTGAAAATTTGGGGTTTGTCCTCCTAATTGCCGCCTTAAAGGCGGATGTAATATGTAAAACGATGCGGAGGAAGTCTCAGATCGCTTCAAGAAAGATATAACTCTGGGAAACTGGTAGCGTGTCCCAAACATACATACATATGTATGTTCATACATATGTGCTTCTTTTTCAGAGTTGAAAATGGAATGATATTGATTAGTTATAAGTATCCGATTATTTATTGTCTCTTTAACAACAATAGCTCATAGTTTAATTCATTTGTGTAATATTCAATATATTAGGAAACGATTATACAAAAATAAATTTAAAAAAATAGGCATGTCTAGCTGGGAGCTTCTGGGCGTGGTGCAGGTCGTAATGGAACTGCTAATCGGCCTTCCTTCGATTCTGCTCAATTTGCTGCTGCTCTATTGCACGGCCACGGCGACGCCGCGGAGCCAACGCTTCTACGGATATCAGATCTATATTCAGGCAAGTTGAGGAGATTCTACTTCAGGGCTACATTTGCATTCTAAGAAAATCATAAATTATCTTTTTGTGGGATCATACTGGTATCAGGGGTGTATCGGAATTCTGAATTCTGACACTCTTTTCCTACGAAATCCGAATTCGCTATGAAATTTTTATTCCAATATGTCCTTGATACGTATGCTTGTTTGTTTGTATGTATATACATATATTCATAACTCGATGCTTTGTCCTCAGTTATAAAAATTCATACATAAAACGGACGATCGATGAGGTTCACAAATGTCCGTCTTGAAGGCCGGCATAGAGTTGGCGTGTTGTTGCGCCAATCTGCTGAGCATGTCTCGCCTGGTCTCATCGACGCACTGCACCGTTTTCCTGTACTTCGGACCTTGCATGCTCGGTTCTGCCCGATTCTGCAGCATGCTTACGGTAGGTTCGAGTCGTCCGATCCATTCCTGGTACCTTCACTTGGTAACATCTGCCATTTACATGCTTATAGCAGAGACTAGATTTGTAAAAGCAAACAGCAATCATCTCTAAAAAAGAACTTCTTCCTGTAGGCAGTCTCCATGTTCGGATACATCTACTCGCTGGGCTGCTTCACCTTCAGCTTTCACTTCCGGCTCTACACCATGTACCGCAAGCCGCCATCGACCAAGCGCTTCTTTCTCGTGATCGCCGCACTCATAACCATCCCCTTTCCTTTCACTGTTAGCTCATCTCTAAACAAGGAGAGAATAGAGATGATTGCTGTATGACCCAGTTCGAATACTGCATGTTCAATACCACCGGTCATCCGTACGTGCTGGAAAGGCTGAAATGGACTCGTCCCCGCTACGCCAACGTTCAGCTAACCGACTTTAGCGGTGCGTACAAAGAACCACAATATTCAGGTAAAGTAGACACATGCAGACGCGCGCGTGCGCGCGCGATTTTGGATATCAAGAGAATTACGCTGACGAATTTTCAGGCTGATGTAAATTTTTTCTTCCTCGTTACTTGAAGGAAAAATTTTTAAACCGACAATTATTTTTAAATAGAATAGTGGAAAAGCCCTCGAGCCAGTAGTGTGGCGCGTAAACACTATTTTAATAACTGTGTGGGAGAAAACGGTGCACATATTTCTTCGATCGGCCAGTGAAAGCCGCTGGGCACGTACTTTTCTAATCATCTGCTAGGAAACTTCGTTCTGATCAAATACCATTCTTGGAAACTCCTTCGTCTAGATGTTCTTCTTACGAACATTTTATGCTGTCTAATGCTTGAAATCGGCATCAGTGGATCAGAAAGGGATTGAGAATATACGTAACTAACAAGATATTTCCATCATATTTTTGATGATTATCCTGCTGAGGACTCCTGCATGGCAGACGGCATTAATCTTGCCGTTTGTCCAAGACATGTCAAGGACAATCGGTCATGACCATTCTTGGTCAGAAGCATGTCAAGGACACGTCATGGGCATGTCATGGACATGTCATGGACACCTGCACAAATGTGCGTTAAAATACTTTTTTGACATTTTCAGCCCTTTTTACCGTTATTCTGTATTTATTTCACAAAAATAATCAAATTAAAAAAAGAGAAGCTTTAAACGGTCCACATTAAGTCCACTTTTGAAAACCATTCAACTTTTTACGTCGATGTGCACTTACTTATGCACCAATCAAAGAGGTCACCCACTCCAGCTGGAGAATTTGGCTGCAAATTGTCATCTGCTTGAAACTATCGAATACCCATGGCCGAAATCATTTCCATCGCCCAACTCTTACACCCTAGGTCCATCCTGCAAGCCAGTTTCCCTGTATGCACAACTTTTTTTTCCGAATTCCGAATTCCGTTATGAAAAGGAGCCTTCCGAATTCCGACTTCCGTTATGAAAAATTTTATTCCAATACATCCCTGTCTTGGACAAACGGCAAGATTAATGCCGCGGCAGGAGGCCATGCTAAATACATTCTCTCAAGTTTGAGTATCGGAATAGTCCCTACTATGATCTTGTTCTAATACATATAAGAGTCGTAATAGCTCCAAAACGTGAATATCGAGATTGTAAAGCCAAGCTTATAAGCATTCGAGCTTATTGATGGACCGTTGAGTTCACCGACCTTACACTCGGACAAACAAATGGAGTGGACGTTTGCAAACATGCTGATTCTCTTCTATCTCTTCTTTGTCGTCTTTGGTGTTTCCGGAAACTTGTGCGTCGTCGCGGCAACAATCCGCTACAAGTTGGCATCTTCCTTAAGAGGACATGTAACGTAAGCTGCGAGCGGTCCTTGCCCCGAAAATTGTATTAGAATTCATTAACAAAAATCTTTTCCACATACAACTCGATTCGCTCTATTTAATGAGACCAATTTCATCATCATCCGATTTTTTCCCTTCGGGATAGACCACTCTAACCCTGAAAATTCGTTGAGCCATAAATCCATTTAAAACCTGTTTTTGAGAAACTAATTACACATCATTTAATAGCATTTCGAAAGCGCTTCAAATTTCATCCAGGAACATGCTTTACAAAATTTTTATTTTGGCAGAGAAAATTGGCCAAGGATCAGAACACCACTTTATTATCATTTCCCCACCTTGGAACTTAAATAGAAAGAAAGAGCGTGAAATTTGCTGCAAAATAAGCACCATTCAAGAAAAATTCGAGCGTACCAATTTTTGCTCAGACGCGAGCAATGCAAGCGAGTCAGTCAAAAAGGCGCGTTTCAGCTGCCAAGGCACAGTGCAAGCGCATCATAGATCCATAACTTTGCTCAATTGTAATAATAGAAAATCGTATAAGTATAACATCTAAAAGCTCTCACGGAGATCTTCAAATGTTACATACATATTTTTTAAAGCTTAGATTTATATGGAAAATTTTGTTCCGCACAATAAAAAGGCTTAAAAAACTACTTTGTAAACATTTCCGCACTTGACCGACTCGCGCGCATTGCTCGCGTCATAGCAAAAATTTGTACCCTCGAATTTTTTTTTATGTCGCTTATTTGGAAGAAATTTTCACGCTCTTTCTTTCTATCTAGGTTCCAGGGTGGGAAATGATCATAAATTGGTTTGCTCTGACCCTTCAAATAATTTAAGGCCAATTTTCTCAGCCAAAATAAAAATTTTGTAAAACATATTCCTAGATGAAATTTGAAGCGCTTTCGAAATAAAATTGAATGATGTGCAAATTGTTTGTCAAAATAGGTTTTTGGACGAATTTATGGCTCAATGAATTTTCATGGTTAGAGTGGTCTATCCCGAAGGGAAAAAATCGGATGATGATGAAATTGGTCTCATTAAATAGAGCAGATCGAGTTATATAAGAAAAATGATTTCTGTTAATGAATTCAAAAACTATTTTTTCGGGTGTACTCGACTCTTACAGAGTGGCTCTCTTAATAAATCATAATGGAAATAATTAAGTGAATTTTGCGCCAAAAAATAATGATTAATGTTTAACAAAAAAAAAGTTTTATTTAATTTTTTTTACAACAATAAAAATTCAGTCAGTTATTCAAGGGAGCTCGGCAGCTCTTGCAACATTCTCATCGCACTCTGCTCTTTTATGGATGCCATGCACATCTGCGGCCATTTGCCACTGATCGCCGGCCTCTTCGTCGGTCCCATTGTTACCTCACCGATGACTTGCCTCGCAATCGAGGTAAAGTGTGAAAAAATTGATTTAATAAAATTAGTAAAAATTGCTTCGTTTTCGGGTAGCAGTTAATAAAAATTTAATTTAATAACATTAGTACTAATTGTTTTCTTTTTCTCAGGGTCTTCCACTGATCGGTCTTCTGGCTGGCGGTGCTCTGATTGTATCCATTGCTGTTGACCGGCTCCTCGCATGCACAGCTGTCAACTAGTAAATTTAAAAAAAAAAAAGATTTTTTTTAAATAGTTTATTCGTACAATTTTTTTCTAATATTTTACAGTAATAACTTGATCACAAATTTTTTTGCAGAATCAATATATGCAGGTATTAGTGCGAAATGCAATTGAATTCCAGCTAGAAATACAAAAACGTGACGCTCTATCTCACTGGCCATTTATTCTTTGTTCCTACTTACACGAGTGGTCAAATTGCAGTTGTGCACGCCTTCCTCGGAGAAGAGTTGGTATTCTTACAGCTTTTTTAAAAGCATTTTTAGAACCCATTGTGAATATTCTTTTTTTTCTTGCTGTTATATCTCATTTATGATTCTTGTATAATCGTCAAGCCATAATATCTAAGTTCTTTGTTGTTGAAAAATTTTGAAAATCTCTCAATGGTTAAGAATAGTGTTCGGATGAGCAGACTGATTAACATAAAAAATTCAGCGATTTTGCCTGCTGGCTTCCAGCAATGTTTCACAGAGCGGCGGCGTTTGCCTGGATCAACTGCACGATTGTATTGAATGTGCTGGCGCTCATCATTTACGTTGTCGTCTGGCGAATGCTGCAAAGGCTCGGTGAGAATTCTTAAAGTCCTTAAAGTTCCACGGAGTTTAAAATATTCTCCTACTTTACTACCTGTATTGTCGCGAGGGGGGCCGGGACAAAAAGACAAATGAAGCTGTGCCCTCAAGGGCCTTGCACCTGCCACTCGGGACTTGACAAAATGATTAAACATGACACATGCCTGGCTCGGCTCCTCCGAAATAATACATAAGATGTGTTTCGACACAGAACAACAGGCTTAAAATGACGAGTTCATCTTACAAGAACCTCTTACAGAGGAATGATAACAATTTAATGGTAAGCATGCTAGCATGATACAGAGGGAGAGAGAAAGAACGAAGGGCGCTAGAGCCAAGCTCTGTACACCACTCCCCCTTGCGGAGCATATTGGGACAAGTCTGCTCCTCGCGGAGCGAAAGAGTACAAGTGAGGATGCCGGGACTTTGGCAGGGGAGGTGAGAGAGGGGAGGCCCTTTCGAAGGATAAGATTCAACAGAGTTTTATCATTAACAGACCTCTTCCATCGTGAAGATGTGGAACAACGAGAGGAAGAGAAAAGCCGTCTTGGCACATGAGATAGGCAACAACACTCGAAGCGAGACGGCAAGGGAACAGCAACGGAGGAGCAACAAGCCACTATCCGAGCAGAAAAACAATACAAAGAAAAAACAACCAAACCAAAACCATGAGAGAGAAAATTAGAATGCTATTGTATTCCATATAAGACTAAAACAGATTCAAATATTAGAGTTCACCATACTGCAAGTCAAAAAAACTAAAAGAACAAATCTAATGATTTGTCAAGCTGCACTAAATGTCCGCGCACACAAAATGTACAGAGAGAGAAAGAAAATAACGAGCATTCGTGATATGAATACGCCAGAGAAACAACAAAGTAATCCTCATCTCTTATAATGGATTCCGTACACCTATCGTAACTTATTGAGATGTCGAAATCAAGCAAAAACAACCTCATATTCGGTTTTCCAAATAATCGCTTCGTAGAGATTCTTTGGCAATTTGGAGCAAATTAGTCATTTACCGTAAACGAAGCGAAACTTTCGAAAACGGCGAAATCGATCAAAACGTACTTCATATTCGGTTTCCTCGCATTAAAGGAGGCGAAAACTCAATTTTTTTGCTATAAGGATGATTCTGTCATCCTTATAGCAAAAAAATTTACTAAACTAAAAGTTAAAGAAGTAATTTGCATCTGAAATGAGTCGCCTGATCATGAGGGAATATTAGTGATTTGTACAGAACTTTAAATTTAACATTAGTTCCCTGACCAAATTACGGCCAAATAGGTTTGCCGAGCACATCATGACCGGCGACCGTGAAATATGGTCAGTAGCCGTAAAATATATACCGGAATATTCATGATTCACCAAACGGACGGAAACCGCCAATTTTAAATCGCCCAATAAAACGCATGTTTTACGTGAAAGGTTTCGAAGCAAGGATCTTGGCAAATTGCCAGGATCACGTTGCTGAAATGTATCGTACTATAAGATCGGTCATTTCGTGCTAGGAGTTTCCGAGTTTAAGCCTCCTTTAAATAACCCCCTTGGGGTAAGTTTCAGCAAAAAAAAAATAAATGGAAAAATTTGGGGTTTTGGGCTCGTTTAGCATGTTCTTTTCTTGTGGAGTGTGTAGGGTTCCGACAACGCGTCATTAATCTACTTGACAATCCACCATATCGCCCATTGTCCTTGTCCAAAGAGTTGATGCTGCTCAATCAATTTCCACGCTCATTACTTGGACGGTTCACATTTTCAACTATTTTCTAATTGTTTCCCTCTATTTTCGTTCACTTTCTCTCTCTCTCTCTCTCTCTCTCTCTCTCTCTCTTCAGCACACTTCTCCATCCACCGTCGCATCTTCCGTTCCATGCTGACGATCACGGTCGTAGTGGTCGGCGGCTAGACGGCGACGTTTGCTATCGACTTCTTCACTGCATTCTTCGTCGACGCCACGAATGGCCTGCCCCCCGCGGTGACCTACGTTGCTGGTCTCTTCATCAACACTTCCCTCACCACCAATGTCGTCATTCTCTACTTTACAAGGTTCGCTTTCAAAGTCATGGAGCTATAGGAACATTAACCTCAGCCTTTGTCTTTGTTATTATTGGATGAATGGACATAAGCATAAGCAATTCATAGGGGAAATACATATTACACATTTTATGGGCTCAATTCTGATAAGATTTGAGCTGTGTATTCTTGACCCTAACACAATCTACAAATTTTTTAAATCTGTTACTAATACTTACTGGTCATTTTTGCTAGTTTATGTACCTAATTGGGTAATGCATCGGCTTTTTTTTGGAGAAATTACTTTGTAAATTTGTATACGCCAATGAAGTTGTGTTTGTTCCTAAATGATCAGAATATAGCATGCCTACAGCACCGAATATCGTAAGGCTCTCGCATCCATGCTCTGCTGCCGCAGCAAAGCGAAGGACAGCGTCCCGGACGGAACCATCTCATTTGCTGGTCCTGCCAGACATCAGAATATACGAATCTAGAAAGAACCTATGAAGTGCCCTTTTTCATGGCATATTTAAAGGAGCATGAAACCCATTTTTTTCATGACTTAGCCGATTACACTATTCAGCCTACATCCTTAATATGAATACTTCGGCAAAGTAAAAAGATTCAAAAGTCAAAGATAAACGAGAAATTTGCATTCGAAAAATACCATTTCAAAATCCTGTATAAGGGAATTTTGGTGCGATTCGTATATTTCTGTAGTTTGTTTGACAGAAAGCTATTTCCCGAATGATATATCACCACCGGCCCGCTTGCGGGAAAATATTTTTTTGAAAATTAAACGTTTTTCACAATGAACGCATAATGGGAACTATTCTAAGCTGCTTCCCCTCTCTTTTGCCGAAACATTTTGCGTCCTTGTATTTCTTTTATTTCATATTTTCGCGTTGGCACAATTTGTGCCTCCTCTCGTCGTTTCATGCGCCCTCAGCTCTATCTCCTCAATCTTCCCCTCTGTCTTCTCTGCGCGGTCGCTTCGCGCCCTCTCTTTCCATATGTCGCTAGAATACTCTTTTTATAATTGACATATATTTGTTTATCGCAACAGAAACAAATTACGTAGCTAAAAAACCGGAAAAAAACATTTGAAACTGCAATGATATTACGTCGAAAAAGAATAAACAGGAGAAAAAGAGCAGTCCACCAAGTGCTGGATGAATTTTTCGTCTGCACATTAACTCACCATCATCAAACTATTGAATGGAGGGTAAAGGCAAAGGAAGATTAATAAATTCTCAACTAATTATGAGAAGAGAATCCACAGTATAACAGCCGTAAAAACGAGTGTTTGTGAGAGAGAAAAGTCTGACAAACCAACAGTGGGAGGGAGAAAGTTAATGATAGGGTCAGAGAGCGAGAGAGAGCGAGAGAGAGAGAGAAATTGAATTCCAGACTATCAGCAGTGTCTTGATATCCAGGCGCGTCGCCAAGTCGATAGGCCGCTCTCCATCCATGTTCACGAGGCTGCTATCCGCACCCGCCGCCAGAAGAGCACTCACCATATCCATGCGATCACAGATTACGGCTGGAGAGAGAGAGAGAGAGAGAAAGAGAAAGAGAGAGAGAGAGAGGGAGAGAGAGAGAAAGAGAGAGAGAAAGAGAGAGAGAGAGAGAGAGAGAGAGGTGGACAGACAGAGATATGGAAGAGACATGGAAAGGGAGAGAAAGCTCTTTGCCTCTTTCTTTCTCTGCCCTCTCGCTCTCTGTCTCATTCTTTCTCTGCCCACAACCCCCGTGCTGTCATTCCATTGAGTAGTCCGGGCGTGGCCGCGAGTTCTCTAGGTTGTCTCCACATCGTCCGCCTTCGCGGCGGCGAACCACAGCAAAAAAGCCGCGGAAAAGTCATCCTGGCAAATCAATACATAGTCTTTTTTCTTAGTCATCGTTTGAATATATATATTTTAAAAAGTTTCTAAATAATTTAAAATATATTCAGGTAAAGATTACAGAGTTATTTTAAGAAACAAACACTATAAAATCTATTAGTCTAAGAAATAACCAGTGCTAAACAGTGACCGGTGCACGTCTCTAGGCCGGGGGTGGTGAAAAGGAAGGAGGATGCAAAGCCAAAAAAATTCTTTTTATCGATCAAACATCATATGTTGGGTAAATTCCTTTTTTCAAGCAAAAACTTGCTTTTACACTGAGGTGAGCAATTCGAGAGGGGGGGAGGAGGGTTCAACACGATTTTGATCAAACCAGGTGGGTTCAGCAAGGCACATGCACCGCCCTTGTTCAGCACTGTCCACAACCCCAAGAATACCTAATTTCCTTTCAGAAACGAGAACAATATAGACTAATTCCGTAAACGATAAATAACATAAGCATGGTTGCAAAGACAACACAGCAGGATTATATCTGCAAGAAGGCTTGCAGATATAATCCTGCTGTGTTGTTTTTTTGTATTGCAATCATAAATACATCTAAATTGCCATATAACTACAAACCCATAAGTGGCCATAAATGACAAATGAATCGCATCTGTTTAATTAGGCGAAAGATGGTGATGTGTACCTGATTGTTGACAGCGGCTTCCACCTCAGCCGAGCAGGTTGTCACTCAATCGGATCGAAGCGAGCGGGCCTGTGAATCATGAAGGTGAAGTAAATCATAAATGTATTAAAACTGCTTCTTGAATCGAAAACATTTTGTAATTGATAACCTATGGCCTAGTGGTCGTGGAAAACTGCGAAAAACATCAACGGAGGAAGCATTAAAAAAGGGACAATAGCTCGGTAATATGTATATCGTTTAAAAATGGACAAAAAGGAGAAACATATTGGATGAATCCTTTCGTAAGAAGTCGCCCGATCGAAAGGCTTCGCCCGATGTGCCGTTGTTACTAAACAAAACAACAAAACAAATGCTCAGTTAAACAAATTCTAGCTGCTCGAGGGTTCACCTGAGTCAGTTATAGCAACTGAAGCGCACAAATATCAGGTTAGACATAGCAAACGAATAGCTCCAGAATATTGGTATGAAATATATCGAGCAAAACACACAATAGAACAACAAAAAAGAAACGGAAACAAGCTGGCAAGGTTTCACTTTCAAAAATTTTCGAAACTTTTACGAGTCCGCATGTTCGCGTTCACGCTACAGTATCTCAGCAGAAACATACAGGTCTTTCCGTGTAGGAGTTTTGGGTGTTCATGCTCCTTTAAGTGGACAATATTCTTATGTATGGACATATTTAACAGTAGTTGGATTTTCAAATTTAACAGTAGTTGGATTGCTAATAAAGCTGTTTTACTATGTATCTGACGTTTTTTATGTATCGTTTGCAGAATACAACAGTGTAATCCATTCTTAAATGAATATAATTAATTGCGAGCACTGAGTGTCCAACACAAGGCATATATTTCTGAGCGTCAACTGAAGTTCAACACAATCAAAACTTCTCAATTTCAGGGAAAAAATGATTGAAAAATGTAGTAATCCTGTTCGACTGAAAAAAATTTCATTGTTCAGCAATCATTTAAACGCAGTTTATCGTTAAAATATCTGGATTCCAAGCATGGCAAATTCAGGACTGATTAAGAATAATAATGAGTAAAATCATTAACAGTAAAGCTACCCGCATGAGTGATGAGCGAGCAAGAAAGACAAGGAGGAATTGGGATGCGAAAGAACATTTCTAGAGAGCATGCATGAAATGGAGGGAGCGAGAGAAGCAGAATGAAGGTGACGATTCTGCACGAGTTCGAGCGCTTTCAGTGCACGAATGCCCGGATGCTTGACAACTGCACCCAATAGCGAAATAGTCAAGGCTATTCAAGAGAGAGAGAGAGAGAGAGGAGAGAGCATGAAAGAGACAAAGAGAGTGGGGAGGAAAGATTGAAAGAAAGATAGAACTATGCAGGGCACGGCCGTTCCCTTCGCCCTTCTGATCAGTCCCTTATCTCCCTCTGAAATGGATACATATCCTTGGTGATCTTGTTTCAGGCTACAATAATCATTATCACAGTAGCATTAAAATGACTCCTAAGGAAGCATCAAATGCAAAAAAGAGTGAAGAAGTTTATGCAAATCTATTTCCTCCAAATACAGAAAAATCTCAAATTCCCAAGTTCAAAATAGGAGATACTGTAAGAATAACAAAGTATAAAACCATTTTCGATAAAGGATATCTTCCGAATTGGAGTACTGAGATATTCAAAATTAACAAAGTTTATCAAACTTCTCCACCAACATATGAATTAGCAGATCTTGCAGATGAAGAAATCAAAGGAAAATTTTATGAAGAAGAATTGACAATTTTCAATAATGTTAAACAAGAATATAAAATTGAAACAATTCTTAAACGTAGAACAAGAAAAGGTATAAAAGAGATTTTTGTAAAGTGGTTTGGATATCTAGAAAAGTTCAACTCTTGGATTCCTTCATTTTACAATTCACAGGTGAATCCGTAGGAGATCCTTTTGTCTTATTATTATATACTTACAACTTTCACTCTATTATCTTTGACTTCAACGATATTTTCACTCATAATTAAAGCATAACACTTTGTACTTTGTTGAATATTTTTATTGAATGAGGCTTTAATTGTTACATCAGGCCTAGATTGAATTATTCTATCATTTTGTTTTGAAACATCGAAAACTAATAGTGGATAATAGTAATAATATACATCTTCTTCCATGAAAATATAGTCTTTTACTGACTCATAGTAACTATTTCTGAATTCTTTAGCAAAATTGTATTGTTGAACAGCATTGAATTTATCGAAATCGAATTTTAAGCATTCATATGGATATCTTTCTGAATTTAATTCAACATAAATTTCTTCGAGTCCACAATTATCAAACTTACTTGCGTTCTGATAGTTGTTATCTCTAGCACATTGAAATGCTACTACAATGTACTTGATTTTATCATATTTCGTTCCTAGTTTCCAAGTAAATTCACGATTACCATTTGGAATGTTATAACTTTCAAATTGTCTTGAAATGAATGGCATTTGAATAAGTTTACTGCTCTCATGAATATTCATTAATTTATTTTGCATTTCAAGACTGGGAACAATTTTAGGAATAATCCATTGTATTTTATTAATCATTAATTTAGCAGTAAATTTTGTTGGATCAGAAGAAACAAGTGAATTTTTATTTTCTGGAGATCTATAGAGTGATAAGTTGTGTTTTCTTCCATAAATTACTCGATTATAACACTCTGTGAACCCAAAAATATGACTTAGTGGAATACAAAAAGTGTTATTACCTTTTCTATTTTTTGTGTATTTATTTATCTTGTATGTAAGAATATCTTTGGTCTCAAGTATCCAACCAAATGTATTCTGCTTATTCATAGTAGAAGAATAAGTCAGAAGTCCTTTCATTAAACTAGCTCTTCCCGGATCAATAATATTCTCAACTTGCATTCCATCAATATTGTAAGAAGCTCTATCGAATAGAAACATAGGAGCATTATTTGTCAAAGAAACTTCATCTGTATCAGCTAAAGCTGAGTCATCTAATTTACTCAATTTCACTTCTAAGAATAAATAACTTTTATGAAGTAGGAGATACTGATCACATGTTTCAATTATGAAATTTATCTCACTAAGCTGATTTAAATTTGAACCTGAAGTAGGAAAAATGTTTATAAGATTTTCTTTTTGAACTGAAGTATCATTCACAACGGGTCTACCAATATCTAAAATTCGATCAAATGATTCCATTTATAGAGATAAATTTTATTTATAAGAATTTCTTATAATAATTTTTTGAGTATTAAATGATGATTATTATTTCAATTTTCATCATACAATTAATTTTTGCTGAAAGTAAACCTATTGTATGTACTGATACTTCTCCTATTCAATATTTCGGATTACCAAAGCTACCAAAATGTAATTACTTATTTAAGAATACAACTAAACTTGTTAGGTATGAAGTATTCAAACCAAATATAATTGAGTACATTTCTAATGCACATTTATGTAAGAAACTAGTAAGCGAAGTTTCAATGTACACAGATTTTTCAGGATATGAACATCTTGTAGAAAAAGAATTAAATAATAAACTCATTTCAATTAATGAATGTAAAGATATGATTTTAAATAAGAAATGTAGCTTCGGAACATTACAAAAAGGAGAGAATAGTTGGTCAACGAATAATAAAATCGAAGTGGAATATCCAAATAGATTCACAAGTTTGGTTTCACCTAAAAGATTTCTAAAGGAAAACTGTATTATTATTGAAACTAAAGTTTATTCCCATTTTGATCAGAAAAATCCTACTAATGTTTTGGCTGATATGAAAAAGTGTGATTATTCTCGAGGATCTTGCGAAATTAAAAGTAATGAAGTTATGATTTGGGATGTAAATAAAGATCAAAAATGTAAATTTATTTCATTAGGAAAATTTGATGGAATCATCAGTAATGATTTGTGGATTAATAATCAAAATCAAATAGGATTAAGTGTAAAAAATGAAAATGTGATTGATTGTGGATATAATCTATTAACTACTGAAGAAGGTTTTGCTGTAAAAAAAGTTGAACTAAAGACTGAAAGAAGAAAACCGAAATCCCTTTCACAAATTGAAACATCTTTATCCATTCCTTTAGAATTCACTAGTACTTCTAAAGGAAATCCTTTAATAAGACAAAATTCTCAACTAAATGAAAAAGAGAGACAACAACAAGAAGAATTAAGAAAAAGACAACAAGAAGAATTAAGAAAAAGACAACAAGAAGAATTAAGAAAAAGTGATGAAGAATTAAGAAAAATAAGAGAACAATTGATAGAACAATCAGAAAAAGAGCGTTTACAATTTGTAAAAAGAAGAAATGAAGAAAAGTTTGCAGAAAAAGTTAGAAGAGAGGAAGAAATACAAAGACACAATGCACATGTTGAAGAAAAAATGAAAAGACAAGAAGAATTACTGAAAAGACATGAAGAGAAAAGGTTAAGACAACAACAAGAACAACAAAACTTAATTCCAAATGATAATTCGATAAGAGCTAAAAGATCAATATATTCAACAAAAGAGAAAAGATCAACGTATTCCGATTTTCAAGCAGCTGGAGAGTTCCAATATCTAGAGAATATTGAAAATAATCAAATACGTCATACAACTGAAATGATGTGCAATATTTTCAATGATCACAATGAAATACTTGAAATGTTCATCAGAGAAAATCCTAACGGATATATTCAAAAACAATTGAATTATTCAGCTATAAGAGTGAAAGTTTTTGACTATACTTCTATTTCAAGTGTAGTTGAAGTAACTTTTTGTAAAGAAATTGATGAAGATCAGATATCTTATGTTGATTTATCTGATTTCAATAGTAAAGAATTAGGTTCAGTATTATCACATGGACAAATTCCAATTAAAATAAAAGACTTCGGAGATAAGATATGGTACTACAAAGATGATGTAATTTCCAACAAATTACAACGAAACAATCCAATTGATGCAAATGTAACAATTCTCGCAGATGTTAAGAATTACAATCTGAATTTCCTAGATGATAAGATAATATTCCATGAACATATCCTTTTTGATATGAAAACTAATTTAGAAGAAGAACTAATTGAAGAGATACGTCAAAAATCATCTATAGCAATAGAAATGAAATCGAGTGAACAAAACTCAATGATTCCACATGAAATATTAGATGAAGTTGGAAGTTTCTTTGAAAAATACTACATCTTTGCATGGAGGATTTATGTTACAATTGGTGTAACACTGTTTTACATTTTTATTGTTCGAACATTTTGGATGATTCTATCTCCAAAAGTTTTTGTTGAAAGAAGAAAGAATAATAGAAGAAAGAATGAAAATGAACATGTTGGATTAGAACTACAAGTCTTGAAACGTAATCCTTCAAATCATTCTCTTGTAGTTGATTAAAGTATATTTTATCTTAAATAATTTATATTCCTTAAATAAAATGAGAATTTTTGATTCCGGCAATAGCTCCAATTATATTGTATATCCAGAGAAAAAAGATAAAATTCAATTAATTGAAAAGGATGAGAATGAAGAAGAAAGAGATGGAGAAGTGAAGAATAAGAAGAAAAATAAGAAAACAGAAGTCAAGAATAACAAATTAACCAAAGATAATGAAAACTTTTTGAAATCTTTGAAGTCTGGATCTGGATTCAAATTACTTTAAGATCTCCTTTAGATGAATTTCTAAACTCATATTACATTCCTCGAAACTTATAACATTATTCTTATTATCTACAATTTTCAAGGTTAATGTGTTAGGTCTTCCAACAATTTTATGATAAATCAGATTGTTTGGATTATAAATTACTTCTCCTTTATATTTTTTGAACTTACAAATTACATTACTTTGCCTTTCATTAATGAAAGTATCACAAATTAGATTGCAAGAAAGGTATGCAAAGTTAATTTTTTTATCTTTCTCACTTCCTTTTTCTTGGAGAACTCCTTCAATTTTTACTACAGTCATTTCATATTGTTTTTCTAATAAAGGTAAAAAAGAGAACTCAAACTCAAATGTTTTCTCATTAGAATCTATTTCGAGAAAAAGTGTAGTCATTTATTTAAAGAAAATAAATTCCAATTTAATTTCGCAGTCATTTATTTAAAGAAAATAAATTCCAATTTAATTTCGCAGTCATTTATTTAAAGAAGATAAATTCCAATTTAATTTCTTTAAATTATTCATCGTTTCTAAATAAGAGACTATGTCACCAGATTTTTCAAATTATTCTGTTAAGAATTTTTATCCTAAAAGAAATAATAATCCACTTTTACCACAATCAATAAGGGGTTGTTTAATCGGAAAATCAGGATGTGGAAAAACAAATCTGTTGATGAATTTACTCTTAGGAGGTACTAATTTTAAAGAATCTCCTACGGATTCACCTGTGAATTCTTACGAAGAATACTTAGATTATGATAATTTATACATCTTTTCAACTACTTTATTTCAACCATCTTATCAAGTTCTTATAAATGGTTTGAGAAATAAATTGAGTAAAAAAGAAATAAATGATTGTTTTAAGAATCAAAAATTTATTATTGAAGAAAAAGAAGATAATGTAGAAAGAATATCAATTCATTGTTTCGAAAGTTGTGAAGATATTCCAGATCCTAGTACCATTGATCCCAAATTAAAAACTTTAATGATTTTTGATGATCTAATGTTAGAAAAACAAAGCAAAATAGAACAATATTACACTCGTGGACGTCATAACAACATAGATTGTTTTTATATCAGTCAGAGTTACATTAAACTTCCAAAGAATACGATTAGAGAGAATGCTAATTTATTCATTGTATTCCCTTAAGACAAATTAAATATTGATTACATTTATCGTGATCATTGTGGTGAAATTCCAAAAAAAGAATTTTCTGAAATGATCAGAGAAGTTTGGAGTGAGAAGTATTCTTTTTTAACTATTGACAAAACCAGTGATCTAAATGATGGAAAATTCAGGAAACAATTAAAATATTTTTACATTTTTGCATAGCAAAACCTAGGAAGATACATTTTTACATTTTTGAATGAAACTAGGAAATTACATTTTTGCATAGCAAAACCTAGGAAAATACATTTTTACATTTTTGATAACTTCAATTTGAAAAGTTTACTTTTTGATAACAATATTTTTGGTTTCATCAGTTTGTCCTAAAGTTTTAGCATAAACATGAGTAACACCATTTAAACTAGCACCTGTTTTGCTTTTCACATCTACTACTTTTAATCGAATGTTTGAATTACCAAGATCACCAATATCACCTTTTAGTAAAGCATCTCGATCTTCCTTTGATAATCTAGAAGAATGAACAGTTATTTGGTTTAAATTAAATGTTACTTCTTTCTTGGGTTCAAGTTTCATGTTCGATTGTTTCTGTAACTTTGTAAATTTTTCATGAATTTCATTATAATTTTTCTGTGATTCCTCAAAAGCTCTTTTATATTCTCTAGCTTTCATTTGAAAGTTAGCTGCAGTGTTTAGAGCACATTCAGTTTCACTTTGAGTAGCAACTATTAAAGACAAAATATACTTTGCTGCATCAGAAACTTCTTTAGGTAATTTTGCTTTATTTACCATTTCGTCAATTTCTTCTATTGTAGAAATAGCTCCATTAATGATATCAATATTTTGTTTTGAGTCTAATTGTTTCAATTTTCTAACAATATCTTTACTATCAGGACAAATATGTTTAATAGTATCTGCTAAAGTTTGAAGAGAAAGACTCACTTATTATAACACTGAAAAGAATGATTTTTTAATATTTCAAATTCTTCTCTACAATGTTCCATTTATCATCTTTTATTTGTTTTTTACTTCCATCTGTGAATTTTAAAAGATCCAATTTTTTTGATAGACAACTGTCCTTTGAGATTGTAGTTTTATTTTCAATATCATTTGTATTATTACTTATTGATTTGAATTTACCATTTTCATCTAAATTCAAAGTATTTTTATCGATGTACTTACTAATGTTTATTCCATTTTCTTTCTCTAATTGATGTAATCCATCATACAATGTTTTAACAGCATAATTATATTTCTTAATCCAAACAGTTTTCTTAATCTTAATAGGTGAGTTTTCTTGTTCTTTAACGAATTGTCTAGCTAATTGTAAAGATGCAGTCTTTTCCATTTAATTAAAGAAATTTTTATAATGATTCATGCATTGTTATTATTTAACGTTACAATACGTTACAATACGTTACGATTCATTATGATACGTTACAATACGTTATATTAATCATCAAAATCAAATATTACTTTCTATAGGAGATCCTTTGTAATGAAATTATAAACCTATATTCAAATAAATAACCCCAAGATCTTTCTTTTTTATTTTCTTCTGACGGATTAATTCATCTAAAATTGAATGTATTTTGTTGTATTCTGAAGTATTTCCAGCTTGATAAGATCCAATTGATAATCTTAGAGATTCTATCAGTGAGTTAGGATTTGATGGTAGAAAATCTATATTTGAACCAGTTTTTGTTCCAATAGAACTTTGAGAATCTTGTGATTTTGTCACAAAATAATTATCTTTTATGAATTTCCATTTATCACTTGAATCAGAATTATATCTTTTACTATTTTTATCAAATCCATGATACAAAGCGTCTGAGCAAATCAGTATATTTTTATAAGAATTAGTATCATTATCTATGATTAGATTCAAATCAGGAGATTTCTTTGTTAGTAATTCAAAGAGTCCAGGAGTAGCATTGTATTCAACTCCATTAATTTGAATGTTATTCTGATCAAATTTGATAATCTTATTTCCAATAGAATAATTCTTATTAGTTTTATCGAATCTCAAAGAGTATCCCGCATTACTTTTATCTGAATTGTCTTGAAGATATGAAACGATTAAATTGCTAACTGTTACAACATTAGAAGGAGTATTATTCGAATTAGAAGGAGTTATTTGAGGAGTTTGTTGATTATCAATTTGTAAAGTGTTGGAAATAGGAGCATTTTTAAAAGAATTCAATGTTGCAACTATTTTATTTTTCTCTTCAATTATTTCTTCTTGTAGCTTTTTATTGGATTCTAGAATTGGTCCCCCGAATTCAATGTTGCAACTATTTTATTTTTCTCTTCAATTATTTCTTCTTGTAGCTTTTTATTGGATTCTAGAAAAAATCCTAAAAACTCGAGAAATAAGAAGCATGAAGAAGAAAGAAATGATTGATTTTATTATAATGTTTAATAAGATGGAACTATCGGAAAACGATACAACGAATGAAAATCTTGAAGACGAATTTTCTTGAAAAAATTTTTTGTTAATAAATAGGACAAGGTGAGCCCTTCTAGAATTGAAAAAATAATCTATTAAATAACAAAAAATGGATCATTTCGAATCAATGTCAAGAGATGATCTACGTAAAGAAGTGAACAGAATTCTTGACATCTTATCTGGTAATGTGAAAAGTAGAAGAATGCTTAATTCACAACAAGTCAAAGCAATGAAAAAGCTGGAACTTCTAACTTTTATTAGAAGCAATTCACAAGTTAATTTAGTTGAAGCTGAAGATGTTCAAATTGATTTGAATAATGAATTCCCATTTGATGATCTCATTTTCAGTGATTATAAAGAAACAAAAAAGGAGTAGTAAGAAATACAATTTATAGAAACAAAGGTAAAGAAATCAATTTTGAAAAATACTTTGATCTATTTGATAAAAGAGGACTTGATTATTATGTGAAAATCATTACAAATATTATGAATTCTTTCTTCGAAAATAACAAAAAATTTGTAATTAATGATATTCAGCGAGATAAAAATGTTAAAGTGAGTTTCAAATTAGAATTCAAACAAAAGAAAGATGGAACAGAGGAAACTTTTGCAGTGAGATCTGAAGTTAAAGAATTGTGTATTGGTGAAGATCGAAGTGAATTTTATCAAAATGCTTGTCAAGAATTGAGAGGTAATATGGAGAATTTGCAAGCACGAGGATCAGGATTTACTATATCAGGAATTAATTATCTTGAAATGAATCAAACTATTTTTGATTCTCCAAGTGGAGCTTCTTATATGAAATCACCTAAATGGATCGAAAACAAAAAAGCGACAATAAATATCAAAAATTATGATGATAAGTGTTTCATGTGGTGTATTTTAGCTCATTTACATCCAGCTGAAAGAGATCGAGAAAGAGTTTCTAAATATCGAGAATTTGAAAATGAATTAAAATTTGATGGTTTGGAATTCCCTTTTAAAATCAGAGATATTGATAAATTTGAGATGATGAATGATCTAGTAGTTCATGTATTCAAATGCTCAAAAGAAGAATTCAGTAAACGGAAAGACAAAAAAATCAGAAATAGTATAATTAGATGTCGGCCCTCACGAAGATTCACAAAAGATGAACATAAAATAATTAATCTTCTCTACTTGGAGAATGCAAAAGGTGAAAGTCATTATATTCTCATCACGAGCTTAAATAGACTGAATAATACTGAGGGGGAACACTATAAGAGATTCTGCGTGAGATGTCATTCAGCTTATTATGATAATGACAAATACTTAAGACATCAAGAAGATTGTAGTAAAAATAAACCTTTAGAACATATATTTTCTCATAAAAAGTATGTTCAATTTGAAAGTCTTAAAAAGACACAAAAACATAGATATATAATCTATGCAGATTTCGAGAGTATTATTAAGAAGTTCAGAAATGCTCATTATAAATATTTTCAAGATATTTCGTGTACTTCAAATGAAGGAAAACACATTCCATCTGGATTTTGTGTAATTGTTGTTGATTCGTATACAAAAACTATTTATGATATGAAATCCTACATCGGATATAACACTATATTAGAATTCAATAAATACATCATTAACATTTCGCAGAAGATTATGAATCTTCCAGATGTTGAAATGAACAAGCTAACTCAAAAAGAGTGGAATGAATATAATAATCAGACAAATTGTCCTAATTGTCATGTTACTTTTAACAATGAAGATATGAGCACAACTAAAATGAGAGATCATGATCATTGGACAGGTGAATATCGTGGAGTGCTTTGTGGAAAATGTAATCTTTTAAAACGTAAAAATAAATTCATTCCTGGTTTCTTCCATAATCTAAAAGGGTATGATTCACATCATATTATTAAGGATATTGATAGTACAATATATTTGAAGGAAAATAACCTAGAAATTAGAAGCATACCTAGTAATACAGAAAAAATAATCAGTTTCAGTTATGTGAAACCTTATAAAAAATATGATGATGATGAATTTTATGAAATAAGATTTCTAGATTCATTCAGTTTTCTTCCATCATCTTTAGACGTTCTAGCTAAAAATCTGAATGAAAATCAGATGAATTTCACAAAACAATATTATGAAAGTCTGGAAAATTCGAAAAATAATGAGATTTTTGAACTTAATCAAGCGAATAATGAGATCTTCGAGCTTATGAAAAGAAAAGGTGTATATCCATATGAATACATTGATTCATTCGATATTTATGAAAAAAAATCATCTCCCTAGCATTGAAAAATTTGATGATACTCTAAATGGTAAAAAGTGTTCAGAAGAAGATTATCTTTATGCTAAGCTAGTCTGGAAAAAACTGAATTGTGAGAACTTAGGGGATTATACTAAAGTTTATATGAACAATGATGTTCTTCTCTTGGCTGATGTATTTGAGAATTTTAGAGAGTTAAGCTTACAGATATATGGATTAGATCCGTGTTGGTATTATACTTCTCCTGGGTTAGCATGGGATGCTATGTTAAAAATAACTGAAGTAAAACTTGATACAATCAAAGACAAAGAAATGTATCTGATGATTGAGAAAGGAATTCGAGGTGGAATGGTTAATGCTGTTAAAAGATATGCTAAAGCAAATAATAAATATATGAAAGATTTTGATTCAGAAAAAGATTCAAGCTATCTATTTTATTTAGATGCTAATAATTTATTTGGTTATGCTATGAGCCAAAAGTTACCTACTGGAGATTTAGAATTCGAACATGATGCTATTATTGATAATTTAAATAATGGAGAGTGTCTCATTCATAATAATTGTTTCAAAACGGAGAGTTGTACTAAAAAGTATATTGAAAGCTTGAAATCAGCAGAAAAGGGTTGTATACTCGAAGTAGATTTAGAGTATCCTGAAGAACTCCACATTCTACACAATGATTTTCCATTGTGTCCAGAAAATGTTAAAATAGGTAAACAAAAAGTAAAAAAATTGTGTAATACTTTTTTTGACAAGGAAAAGTACGTTATTCATTACAAGAATCTGTTACAATGTTTACAACTCGGTATGAAATTGAAAAAAAATCATAGAATTGTTAAATTCAAAGAAAGTGATTGGCTCTACAAATACATAGATTTAAACACTAGCCTTCGCAAAAAAGCGAAAAATGAATTTGAGAAAGATTTTTTCAAACTAATGAATAATGCAGTATTTGGAAAAACTATGGAAAACGTTAGAGAAAGAGTTGATGTTCGATTAGTTTCTAATGAAGATAAGATAATAAAGTTGGCTTCGAAAGTGACCTTTAAAAGAAGTATTATTATTAATAGTGATCTAACAGCTGTAGAAATGGAGAAAACTAGCATTGTTCTTGATAAACCTATATATGTCGGATTTGCAATTTTAGAATTGAGTAAACATTTGATGTATGATTTCTATTACAATGTTATTAAGAATAAATATGATGATAAAGCTGAATTGTGTTATCAAGACACAGATTCTTTAATGCTTGCTATAAAAACAGCTGATGTTTACGAAGATATTGAGAACGACGAAAATTTTCGAAAACACTTTGATTTCAGTGAATACCCCGAAGAGCATAAATTGTATTCAATTGAAAATAAGAAAGTGATTGGAAAATTCAAAGATGAACTTAATGGACTGATAATGGAAGAAATAGTAGGATTAAAACCTAAACAATATGCTTTCAAGATTGCTGAAGAAACACGTGAATCGTTTATAAAACTCTATGATCAAATAAAACAAAAAGAAAAAGAGAATCCTTATCTCCCGAAAAAAATGAAACCTGGAGATGAGATTAAAAAGAGTAAAGGTGTTAAAAAGAATGTTGTTAAGAATGAATTAAGTGTAGTTGATTACAAAAAATGTCTCTTTGACAAAACTGTTGTTAGGAGGAAACAATTCACAATTAGAGCTGTGAAACATCAGATTTATACACAATCTCAGAATAAAGTAGCTTTAAATAACAATGAATCAAATCAATCAATCAATCAATCAATCAATCAATGAAATTTCAACAGAGCATAAACGATATATTCTGAAAAATAGTCATAGCACTATTGCTTTTGGTAGTGTTCATATAAAATCAGATCTTCTACATCAAGAGTGATAAAATAGTATTTTTGAAATCATGATTTTCCAACAATTTCAAAAGGAGAAGACAATAATATCCACAATGATGTGTTCCAAATTCTTGAATTTGGAATGTTGAACATTCAACCACATTTCTTTTATCTTTTTCGTCTGCAGAACTTGAATTACCTTTCAGATAACTTAAAAGTTCTTGAGGTGGATCTAATCCGAAAGAATCGAAATAAAAGGTCTTATCTTTTATCTTTTTATAACAGACCCAATGAGTACCAGTATTACTACTCGAGTCGAGATTTACAATTCCAACTTCTTGCTCTTTTAGATGATTTGGCAGATTATCACGCATGAAAATGCCTCTAAAGTCTTTTATTTTCAATATTTTTACCATTTCTGTAAGACCTACGTTGGTTAAAGGTGTTAGATCTTTCCGGAATTTTGTCATTTAATAAGATTGAAATTATTTTAGTTTTTTTTGAGAGAATAGAAAAAGGGCCTATCTTGTTTTGAGAAAGTGGGCAAAAAGGTAAATGTTAGTAAAAAAATCTCTGTTTTGAGAAAGTGGGCAAAATGGAATATTCTCAGATTTGCCCAAAAATGACTTTTTTCAAAAATGACATGTTTTGAGTGAGTTAAGCACTGTTTTGGCTTTGTAAATGCATGAAAATGATCAAAAAAGTGCGAAAATTGAAAATGGGCAAAAAAGTGCGCCAGACCCGACCGATTACATACTACTCTCGCATCACATCTTTCAATTTTGTTTTAGCTAATACCTGAAAATGTCAAATTTTATATCATCTTCTTCAAACAAGAAAACATGTCTTACCAGGATGAACTGGATGACGTCATCTCGGACACCCAAGGCCGGGTCGAAGGCCATGCGGTAGCCTTCGCCGACCACCTTCTGGGCCACTTCCATGACGCGCATTCCAGGGTACGGCTCCACGCCGTTGTGGTAGATCTCCCACACCAGGATTCCTGCAATTATAAAAGTATTTAAAAAATAATGTTTGTATAATATTCTCATTCGTATTTCATTTCGTAACGAAAAGTATATTTCTCCCGAAATGATATTCCTCCAGACTTTCTTACCAAACGAGAAGACGTCGGTCTTCTGGGAGTACATCGCAGTCTTGATCGTCTCGGGGGCCAGCCAGCGAATCGGGACCAGAAAAGCGAAAGGAAAATTAGCAAGGATTAAGAGAGGCGACGTAATGAGAGGGGAAGGTGCTGGTGATACATATGTAGGTTGAAAGGCAATCCTAACCCTGCTCTTCGGGTCCATCTGGTAGATGTTGCCTGCGCGCGAGAGCCCGAAGTCCGCAATCTTGACATAAAAAAATTAAATCATTAAAAAGAAATCTTTTACTAATTAGGAATATTTATTTTAATATTTTAATTTCAAAAATGAAATAACCTTGTTGTCGCCGTACAGGCAGTTGCACGCTGCGATGTCCCGGTGGAGGCAGTTCTTATCGTGGAGGTACTCGATTCCCCACGCAGCCTGCAAAGAACTTTCCTTCAATGTATCTAACAGTTTTGAAAAGATATTATCAGAATAAGTTACATTTAATGAGTACTAAAAATATTCGAAATAGATATGAATGAAGTGAAATATAACCTGAAGGACCATTTCGTTCTTGGTCTCCATCGAGACTGCGTTCTTCTGGAGGTAGCCGTCGAGCGAACCCTGATTGGCCTGAAAAACTGCATTGTTTGAAAAGTTTACTCTTAAGTTATATCTTTTAATAATAACTTTTAAAAAAACTAGAAAAAATCGCTTCAAACCAGCTCCATGACGAGCATGAGGGGCTCCTTGCGCGAGGCCACAACATACAGGCGGACGATGTTCGGGTGGTCGAAGAAGCGCATCAGGCGAGCCTGCAAATAAAACATGATTATTTAATTTTAAAACATAAATACACCCAAATTCCCAACCTCGCTCATGATCTCCTTGATCTGCTCCTTCGTCATGGCGTCCAGCTTGGCCAGCTTTATCGCACACGGAAGCTCCTTGCCCATCTTCCTCGACCTCCACTTCCCGAGGTGTACCTGAAAATGGGCAAGAAATTAATTAGAGCAAAAAAGCAGTTTCTGCCTGTTGCTAGTTTCAATAGGAAATTCCGCTTGAGAATGAAAGGCCGACTTCTCCAAAGGCGCCCTCGCCGAGCTTCTTCGTGCTTTCGATGTCCTCGTGGTCGAGTTCCCAGTTGCGGCGACCGATGGGCGACTTGAGCACAACAGGCTGTTTCTATAAAAATATATTATAAATTATATATTTTTAATTACGAGCATTGCCCTCATTTATATTAACTATTATGACAGTAAAAAAACAACATTCACCGAAGTGAGAGACGACTTCGAGGAGATGTGAAAGTCGACAAGCTGGTGGACCGAGTCGAAGATGTGAGGGCGCTCGATCGAGTACTTGTCGCCAATCTTGTTGATCACGAAGTGTTTGGGCTGAAAAGAGAGAGGGGTTTAGAGAAGTGTGAGAGAGAGGGGAGGGATGACATCAAGACAGGGCTAGCGGCAATTTGAAGAAAAGGATGAAAGAGAGTTCTTGGTAGAGAAGAGAGAGCGAAGAGAGAAGAGAGGCGAGAGAAGCAGACGAACCGCCTGGTCCTTCTCCGTCAGCACGGAGATGACGTACTCGCGCTGGCCGGGCTTTGTGGGCTCCGTCATCCGCACGAGGAAATCGCCCGGTTGATGCAGGAACGACTGAAATAAATGATTCTGCATTTGTTAATTAATAATCACTATTGCATAACATTCACCCTATCACCGGTGGGTTTTCTATTTTCTATTTTAGACTTTATGCATATTCAATTTTAATCAAAAATATGACATTTTCTGCCAATCTTTATTCAAAGTTCATACACAATTTCTCACAGAAACACAATTCAGTGATATCCCGATTTGCATTATTCTTTTATCAGTCTATTTGTCCGCCTTCGACGAGAGATTAGGAGCCACCTTGACGTCTTCACGAGTGATAAGGCCGTGGTAAAACGGCTGATTGTAGAGATCTCCGTCGTTGTTGGATCCCATCGCGTTTCTGAAGAGAGTAGATTTTTGGAATAATAGTGGCAGGCCAAGGTGGAGGATAATATGGATCTTATTTTGAGGAGGATGATTCGAGAAAGAGGGAGAAAAGATAAGAACGTGAAATGCAAACGGAGGGGAGGGAGCAGGGGGATTGTAGAGGGCAGAGAGATCCTGAGGAGAGAGCAGAGAAACCGACGAGAGAGAAAGCTGGGAAGGAGCCGGCAGCCGATGAGAAGCGAAGTGAGAATGAGTCAACTTTCTCCTTTTGGCTTCTTTTATATTGCCAAGCAGTTGCTGACCTTTGCAAGTTCAACAGGTCAGTGATGAACTTGTGTTCATTTTATTATTATTTTAATATTGAGTTCATCGTCTTATGAAAACAATTTTCCGAAGTTACGTAAATTCAGGATAATTTTCCATATACACATATATGTATATAGGAATAAACCAATCGTTTTTTTCATCTCAAATTGTTATGATTATTATGATTATTTCGTCTGTAATGAAAATTTTTTACCTTTTAAATAGGTAAATACACAATTAATTATTCATTCCAAAAAGCTACGAATATTATGATTATTTCGCTTGCCAAGTATATATATTCAGGATCAATTTCCAATTAGAATAGGAAATACAATAATCAATTAATCATTCCAAACTGTTACATTACTTATGATTTCTAAGGCTGTCACTTAAATTCAGGGCATTTTCTCCGTACAGATTGTAAAATATGTACATGAATAAGTTATTCATCGCAAAGTGTTTTGATCATTATGATGATTTCGATTCTCATACGAAGCGCATTACCAAACTGAAAAGATATAAGATGAATAATTATTTTAAACAAGTTTAAATTGTTAGAAGTGCTAGTAAATTTACGGTGAAAGCGATCGATTATGAATGATACTATACTTTTATAAGTCGACAAACTCATGTACCCGCGCATTTTTACATAATGTCTTTGTGAAATCATCAAAACATGTTGAAATTGCAAAGGTCAGCAGTTCCGGGCCCTATAAAAACAGCCAAACACATAAATGGATTCATTCTCACTTCTCCGGGTTCCTCCCCAACTTTCTACTTGCTGGTTTTCTACCTTCTCTCATTTCCCACAATCCAACTCTTGCCTTTCTGCTTCTCAGAACTCTCATTTGCTGCAATCTCTCCTCTTTCCTTCCTTTCATTTCTCATTTTCCAAGTATATCGCTTTCCCAATCACACTTATTCTCCCATTAGATCTCCCATCAATATTGATCTTCTACCAATTTTCCCCGATAATTGCACTCTTTCCTTCAGAAAGAGTGATGGCTTCAAGCAACGACGGCGATCTCTACAATCAGCCGTATTACCACGGCCTTCTGAATCGTGAAGACACCAAGGTGACTTCTACTCTCTCGTCGAGAAGATCTTTCAAGAAGATTTTAAACAACAATGAGAAATTATGCCGAAAATGTCATATCTTTGAATAAGATTGAATATATGTACATAATGCATAAAATCTAAAATAGAAAATAGAAAACCCACCGGTGATTGGCGATTGATATGCAATAGTAATTATTGCTTAACAAATCATTTCTTTCAGGCGTTCCTGCACCAACCGGGCGATTTCCTCGTGCGAATCGAAGCCCGGCCAGCGCGAGTACGTCATCTCCGTGCTGACGGAGAAGGACCAGGCGGTTCGTCTACTTCTCTTGCCTCGCCTCTCTTCTCTTCGCACTCTGTTCTCTACCAAGAACTCTCTCTCTCTCTCTCTCTCTCTTTTACCTTCCTCTTCTTCAAAGAGCTTCTGTCTCTGTTTTGTTGTTCTTCCTCCCTTTTCTCTCTCTCTCTCTCTCTCTCTCTCTCTCTCTCTTTCAGCCCAAACACTTCGTGATCAACAAGACGGGAGAGAGGTATTCGATCGAGCGCACGACGGTCTACGATTCAGTGCCGAAGCTCGTGGAATCTCACCTCAAGTCCGGAACTTCCCTGACATCGGTGCGTTATTCATCACTTTTCGATTAGGCGCAAATATTAAAAAAAAATTTATGGAATAAATTTTTCGTTTCAGAAACACCCCGTTGTGATCAAAGCGCCCATCGGTCGCCGCAACTGGGAGCTCGACCACGAGGACATCGAAAGCACGAAGAAGCTCGGTGAAGGCGCCTTTGGAGAGGTCGGCCTTTGATTCTCGTGCGGAATTTCCTATGGGAAACTAGCAACAAGCAGAAACTGCATTTTTGCTCTATTTAATTTCTTTCCCATTTACAGGTCCACCTCGGGAAGTGGAAGTCGAAGAAGACCGGCAAGGAGCTTCCGTGTGCGATAAAGCTGGCCAAGCTGGACGCCATGACGAAGGAGCAGATCAAGGAGATCATGAGCGAGGTTGGGAATTTGGGTATGCTTACATTTTAAAATTAAATAATTATGTTTTGTTTGCAGGCGCGTCTGCTGCGCTTCGTCGACCACCCGAACATCGTCCGCCTATACGGGGTGGCCGCGCGCAAGGAGCCCCTCATGCTCGTCATGGAGCTGGTTTGAAGCGATTTTTTTTAAAGTTATTATTAAAAGATATAACTTAAGACTAAACTTTTTAAAAAATGCAGTTTTTTTCAGGCCAATCAGGGTTCGCTCGACGGCTACCTCCAGAAGAACGCCGTCTCAATGGAGACCAAGAACGAAATGATCCTTCAGGTTTCACTTCAATCATATTGATTTCGATTGGTAGCTTTAGTTTAAAAACTTTAACTGTTTTAAAAACTATTAGAATCATTGAAGAAAAGATCTTTGCAGGCCGCGTGGAGAATCGAGTACCTCCACGATAAGAACTGCCTCCACCGGGACATCGCAGCGCGCAACTGCCTGTACGGCGACAACAAGGTTATTTTATTTTCGTTATTAAAATATTCAAATAAATATTCTTAATGAGTAAATTACTTTTTTTAACGATTTAATTTTTTAGGTCAAGATTGCGGACTTCGGGCTCTCGCGCGCAGGCAACAGATGGACCCGAAGAGCAGGGCTAGGATTGCCTTTCAACCTATCACCAGCTCCTTCCCCTCTCATTCCGTCGCCTCTCTTATTTGCTAATTTTCCCTTCGCTTTTCAGGTTCCGATTCGCTGGCTGGCCCCCGAGACGATCAAGACTGCGATGTACTCCCAGTAGACCGACGTCTTCTCGTTTGGTTAGGCAGTCTGGAGGAATATCAATTCGAAGAGAAAATTGAACTATTTATTACGAAATGAAATGCGAAAAAATATTATTACAAAAACACTATTTTAATTTTTTTTCTAAATTGCAGGAATCCTGGTGTGGGAGATCTACCACAACGGCGTGGAGCCGTACCCGGGAATGCGCGTCATGGAAGTGGCTGCGAAGGTGGCCGGCGAAGGCTACCGCATGGCCTTCGACCCGGCATTCGGCGTCCGTGAGGACGTCATTCAGTTCATTTTATTTTGTATTTCTTTTATTTCGCTACAGAGGATCGAGCGTGTTTAAAACAATAAAATATACACCGTGGGAAAGTTTAATTTAAAAAGTAGACGATATGAAATTGAAAGTTTTTATGTCTTTGATAATACAAAAGAAGAAAGATGTGATTAAACGAGGCTATATAAAATGGCCATTTTACAGCGCCACGTGTGGCCGGATAACCCGAACGAGCGGCTGGCGATGGTGGAGATCGCGAAGAAACTCGAGACGCTCTTCGGCATTCCACGGCCCGTCTTCGAGAACACCGCCAGCTGCGGCCGCTCCGTCACGCAGCGCCCCAGCAAGAACGGCCGCCCATTCTGAGTCTCTGCATCTCTGCTCGTCTCTCACTCTCTCGCACTCTCTCGCACCCTGCCCATCTCACTCCATCTTTCCTATGCCCCTCATCATCTCTATTCACAATTTGGAGTCCATAACAGCCTTCGTATTCTTCTCGTAAGTTTCAGTTCTGATTGTGTGTTCATGGAGGAAAAAAGTGACGTCTCTTATTGTTAGTGCCCACTAACTAGCATCTTCTTTATGGCCAGCTGTTTCGTTGTATGTATGAAAGTAGGTAATTGAACATGAACAACTAACAATCAGGCGTTATGTTTACTATATGAGCATCGTTCAATTAATAAAAGATAAATGCGTATGGATTTTGAATGACTCGTCCCGAACGAGAAACCAATGTCCTCAAGAAGTCTGTCGGGCATTAATGTATGTAAGTACTAGGCTCGGTGATGCAGTTACTGGCACGAAACTCAGACTGTCCATGACGTGGTTGCCCTGTATGCAACTAGCAGAGTAAATAGCCGTAGATAGCACCATTAATATATCTCGTCTCCTCCTTACTTAGTTATTGAATCGGAATAGTTCGATTTGGTTGCAGCTGCCACTTCTTATGCGAGAACAAAAATGGCCGTGGAATCTTTGCTTCTCGAGCACCACGAACCGCTGCTTGGTGAGCCCTTCAACTGGGTCTTCCGCACTGTTGGCGGGCTCGGTTTTGCAACTACGCAAGCTTATTAGAACACAAGGCTCATTAATCAAAAGAATATATAAAATAACAGAGTTAAAAAAGACGACTGAAACGTGAAGAATCCGTTGCTTTTTTAGATGTTATGGCACGTAACGTATTTATATTTTTCTCTCGCATAATTTTGGTGCAAATTTCTCAAGCGTCAGAACATGTAGTGACATTGTGGCAAAGAGTGCCGATAAGATGGAAGTTAAGATTCTTACACAGTGAAATTGGCATCTCGGGTATGAAATTAGCATCAAATCAGACTTTGTCTTCAAACCTGCTCTTTATGTTAACTTATGGACAGATTGCCTTAGGCCAGAAGTTTATTTATCGCGCCAAATTCATCATCTTGCCCAGTTGGCAACGATAGTAAACAAGGTGAATTTTCTTTGCTGCAGCTGTTGAGCTCTTTTCCAATTACATGCATGCATACATATTTATGTTCATATATTCAAATTGCACCTGCGCGTTCAAATAATCCTCAGCACTATATAGATCCTACTTATTGACTCCCTTAAAAATGTCCCAAAACATTGTATCAACTGCTTGAGGTGCATGTTCGAGTTGTGAAACCCTTAAACTCATTTGATTGCGAATCGTGCGTCGTACTACTATTTTTTTCTTGCAGCTAAACATAGAGATGTCGGTCGAAGCTACTCTCGCTGAGCTTCTCGAATTCTACGATCCGCTGGTTGTGCAATTCAATTGGGTCCTCCGCGTTGTTGGCGGACTTGGCTTTGCATCAAGCGCACTCACTGTCATTCTCACGCTAACGCAGGTAACTAGACGGAGCGATAATCGCCAATTAACTAGTCAATATTTAATCCAGCGTTTAATTCAAGTTATTCGTTCGAGATCGAGATATACCCGTATTTTACCTATCAGAACCTCCCGGAGTGCTATTTTTCAATATCCTTACAAAGGGGGTTCTAGTCAAGTAGAGGGAGGGTACTAATAGAAAAAAAATGCGGTGGAAAGAAACTGGAAGTTGAGATGACTCATTAATTGCTTTCTTAACAGGGTCGCACTTTATGGAAGATTTATCGCATCATAATCATCAATCTCCAGATTTGGCCCAATATTCTTGTCCTGCCAATTTCTTACGCATACCATCCGGTACGCTTTTTCATATGTCAAGTTGCGCTCCATTACGTATGGGAAATATTTTTGCGTTTTATGTAATCATCTTGCCATTATTAACGTCATTTCGCTACGTTGCCGTGTACAACGTTCTTCCAGAGACAAGGCATTCATATACCGTAACCATTCTGGTGAGTCTATGATCTTCCAGGCGGGAGACGGGTGTTTAAATTTAATTTCAAATTCTTTCTTCAATTAGATGTTTCTCATTTCATCGTCGGCATTCGTTGGCTACTTCATCTCCGTCCTCCTCTCAGTCTTCTTTTTCTATGTCATAATTTGTCATCCTCTTCGCGCGAACTTGCTGACGACAAGGCGGAGCTACGGGCTTATCGCTTCAATTTATGCAACAAATCTGGTTCGAGATAATGGATCAATCGGTAGTTTAAATATAACACATGTACATACTATGTATATGAAATATTATCCCAAAAAAACACATTTTTCTGCGCACATGTGTAGATTGCGTTCAATTACAGACAAAAGAGCGTGATAAATGGGTGTGAGTTCAGATCTACTTTATCGGCTTCACCTCATCTGTTACATCCAGCTTCAGAGAAAGCGTTCCTGGTATTCCCGGCTTGCAAGTCTTCTCCTTCAAATCGCCCTTCATACTCGGAAACATCATTCTAATCAGCTTCTTCACGCTCTTCTTCCTTGGAAAGTCGTTATTTCTCTTGTCTATCGCAAGAAAACTTACAAGTAAGCTCATTGCAGTTGCCGTTCAAGCATTATTAATGTTATGTTTCCTTTCAATTCGGCGCATGTTACGAAGGAGAGACTCTGCCACAAGAGAGAACACGGTTGTCATCGGCATGTTTCGGGTGTGTTACATTAATCGTAATACAAACATGGCTTCTTCTCCTCGGGCTTACCTGGTGACTAGAGCAAAATTTTTTTCAGTTTATTTGATGATTCGTTTATGTTCTCATTGATAATAAGGGATCCATTGGATATTTGAACATAAACAGAAACATACATACATATGTAGCTACCCCCAGATTAGGAAAACTTCTCATTATAAATGAATTTGAAGATGAAGAAGAAAAATAGTAATTTGTAATTCTCAGACTCTTGTTGCATACGTCGCCGTATTCCTATTACTTCTTTCCTTCATCCCGCTCCTGACAAATGGCTTTGCGATGTTGAGGTAAAGGTAAATTGAACAATTAATGTGTTTTCTGATCTTTTACAAATACAAAACATTCCGTTGTGGACGCGAATGTACGCATTAGAGTAAGACTGCATTTATAAAGAACGGAAAATGTTATTTTCATATTATAATGCTAATATTTTTCGCGCATATTATTAAATTATATTAACTATAATATTTAAAGTAAGTAATAAAAAGTTTTTTCTAAACACGCAGCCCACATCGGTACACTCGCTTCCGCATATCGTTCGTGTTCATTCTGATGTTTACTTCGGCACCTCTCCTCACTTCTCTTACGATTCTCTTCTCCGTCTCGCCTCTTCGGTTTGACTCGTTTGCCATCACTAATGGTGGAAAAAGTCGATTGTCTAAGGAAAAACGATTTGGCTCGGTTGCCTAAAAATTTCATGAGATGATATTCCGTCCGGGTATTCTAAAACTTTTATACATGTAGTATATGTACATATGTATGTATGTATGTACATATGAATATACGCATGCACATATGTACAGTACCGGCCAAAAAGATACGAACACAAACATATTTTGCTATATTTTCCTTCAAAGTTAAAGAAACTGAATGCAATTTTCAGGCTTATTTCTATGTACTAACAGTAGATTATTGGTTTCATTGATAGACTACAGAGCGAAAAAATCAATAATTCGAATTTCCCAGGTTGCACATTTATAGGCGTGCTAGACAAAATGATTTATTTCTTTGATATTCGGGTAGTTTATATTGGATAGATGGTTGATATGTATTATATTACATCTCCGCGTTAAGTTTGGGCCTAATTATTATTAAATCATATTCCGTTACATGCTGCCTGCCCTCAGATCGAGATTCATTCGCTTGACCTTAGATGCAGAAGGTTTAGCGGGATAGAATCGATCACTTACTCCAATGCCTAGAGTTCTACTGATGTCCAAATATTCGCATATAATCACTGAACAATTTCAAATGGTTAATTCAGCTGTGGAAATTAGGTGCTAACTATTTGTGCACACTTTGAACACCGCAATCAACTTTGGCCCGCAGCGCAAAAGTGCAAAAAGTTATGTTGTGCAGAGGTCCGTGTTTGGAAATCGGTTTTACACATCTATAATAATACTTAATTGGTTTTTCTACCTTCAACAGCCATATTTGATCCCTGGCTACGTGAGGCCACAAAGGGAGGGGCAGATCGTTTGAATGTACCCTGGCGTAGAATAGTGCTTTGCCGTATAAGGGTGGAAACGATCGAAAAGTTTTAAGATCGAGTCAAAAATCGCTTTAATCGATACAACAGAGTGTTCTGCAATAGTCTAAAATTCAATTAGCTTATTTAAAGTTGTGATTGATCTAGAACAGACAGCTGTCAATGCAGCGCACAACTCAATACTAGCTTTCATTCAAACAATCTACTGTTACTTGTGGCTTCACTTGTGGCAAGGATGAAATAGGGTTCCTGAACGTGACAGAGCCTATTTGCTCTCGTTTGAGACAGGTAAAACCGATTTCCAAACACGGACCTCTGCACAACATAACTTTTTGCACTTTTGCGCTGCGGGCCAAAGTTGACTGCGGTGTTCAAAGTGTGCACAAATAGTTAGCACTTAATTTCCACACCTCAATTAACCATTTGAATTTGTTCAGTGATTACCTGCGAATATTTGGACATCATTAATACTCTAGGCATTGTAGTAAATGATCGATTTTATCCCGCTAAACCTTCTAAGGCCATGTGAATGAATCTCGATCTAAAGGCAGGCAGCATATAACTTCATATGATTTAATAATAATTAGGCCAAAAACTTATCGCCGAGATATTGAATAATACATATCAACCATCTATCCAATATAAACTACCCAAATATCAAAGAAAGAATTCATTTTGTCTAGCACGCCTATAAATGTGCAACCTGGGTAATTCGAATAATTGATTTTTTCGCTCTGTAGTCGATCAATGAAACCAATAATCTACTGTTAGTTGTGTGACAGTACATAGAAATAACCCTGAAAATTGCATTCAGCTTCTTTGACTTTGAAGGAAAATATAGCAAAATATGTTAATGTTCGTATTTTTTGGCCGGTACTGTATGTACATGTGTACATACAATATATTTAGTTGAATGATGATTAGAAGTTCACAATAATGTCAAATTCCCACTTTATATACAAAACTTAAATTTTATACATACCAAATTTTTGAATGATTTTGGAGAAAAGAGAACAAAGCTTATTTTTCTTATAGCAAATTCATATGGACAATCCTTCGATGCCGACGACAGCTACCACGCAAAATTAGTACGGTTCCACGCGAGGCGCTCTTTGTAAAGTAATAAAAGATTGTTATTCAAGTTATCCTTATTCCTCTGGCGAAATTTAGTTGTTTTTCTAAAACAATTTTATTAGTTTATCTTGTTGAAAACAGCGACATTCCTCTTCATCGCGTCCCTCGTTGGTTCTCCGTGGGGAAATATGAATAAAGGCATTGCAAAGTAAACACAATAAAACTACATATATTGTGAATGAACGCTTTAGTTTGCTTTAGTTTGCATCGTAATCTTTGTTTGAAAGTAGGTAATTTAACATGAACAACTAACAACCAGGCGGTGTATTTACTATACGAACATCTTTCAATTAATAAAAGATAAATACGTATTGGTTTTGGATGACTCGTCCCGAACTCAATGTCCTCAAGAAGTCTGTCGGGCATTAATGTATGTAAGTACTAGGCTCGGTGATGCAGTTACTGGCACGAAACTCAGACTGCCCATGATGTGGTTGCCCGGGTAAGCAACTACCGTATTTTCTCTATTAGTACCCCCGGGGGTTCTATTTTTCAATACCCCTGCGAGAGGGGGGCACTATTAGAGGGAGGGGTTCTACTGGAGGGAGGGGTTCTATTTTTCAATGTGAGACACTAAAAGTTTGATAACAACATTTTCTTCTCATAATAAGAAGAATCGTAGGTCGAATTCATAGGAATCATCACTGGAATATCCATTTTAAAACATATTTTGAATGAATTTGCAATCATTTCATTGGAGAGAGCATCCCATACCTCCAGGATCCATTCGAGGTACGTCTCGAGCTGAGATTTTTAGGCTGTTAGGGGGGGGGGGCACTATTGGAGGGGGGGTTCTACTAGAGGGAGGGGTTCTATTTTTCAATGGCTTTATCAGAGGGGGGTACTATTAGAGGGGGGGGGTTCTAATAAAGGGGGGGGGGTACTAATAGAGAAAATACGGTATGTATGTAGCAAGTGAACAGCCATGGTTAGCGCCAAGAATATCTCTCGTCTTCTCTAAAAGCTCCTTACATTAGGAATAGTGCGATTTGGTTGCAGCTGCCACTTATTATGCGAGAACAAAAATGGCCGTGGAATCTTTGCTCGCTCAGGTTCTCGAGCACCACGAACCGCTGCTTGGTGACCCCTTCAACTGGGTCTTCCGCACTGTTGGCGCGCTCGGTTATGCAACTACGCAAGCTTATTAGAACATAAGACACAATAATCAAAAGAATATAAAATAATAGAGTTAAAAGCAGGGGTGGGCGGCCCGGGCCAGGCCCGCTGGCGGCCCGCGGCCCGGCCCGGCCCGGCCCGGCCCGCTGATGATTTTTACGGCCCGGCCCGGGCCCGGGCCTAATATAAATTAGCGGGCCTGGCCCGGGCCGGCCCGAATGGTACAAGGCCCGGCCCTGGCCCGGCCTTATCGAACGCGGACCAGCCCGGGCCCGGCCCGCATCTGAATTTAAAATCCGGGCCCGGCACGGGTCTTATTTCTAGCCTTTCACGCCTAATAAAATGTCGGCATTCAAAAACAAGTCCGAATATATGATGGTTTAAACAAAACAAAATCCTGGTTTTTTTCGCGTTTTTGACCTGTTTTGATAGATTTGGGCAACGTCTGCAAAAATTTACACGTATTTTTGATGAATTATATTTAAGCCGCCCGTGTTTTTGCTCCACCTAAGCATATTTGCGGTTGAAAACCTGGCCCGGGCACGGCCCTGGCCAGGCCCGGGCCGGGCCTTGGAAATCAGGGCCCGGCCCGTCCCGGCCCGACAGGCAGCGGGCCGGCCCGGGCCCGGCCCGCCACATATTTTTGGAAGTAGGGCCCGGGCCGGGCCGGGCCTACGAATGCAGGCCCGGCCCGGGCCCGGCCTGGACGTTGCCGGGCCCGCCCGGGCCCGGCCTGGAGAGTTGCCGGGCCGGCCCGGGCCGGTTTTTGCCCACCCCTGGTTAAAAGAACATGACTGGAACGTGAAGAATCCGTTGCTTTTTTAGATGCTATGTCACGTAACGTATTCATATTTTTCTCTCGCATAATTTTGGTGCAAATTTCTCAAGCGTCAGAACATGTAATGACATTGTGGCAAAGAGTGTCGATTAGATGGAAGTCAAGATTCTTACACAGTGAAATTGGCATCTCGGGTATGCAATTAGCATCGAATCAGACTCTGTCTTCAAACCTGCTCCTTATGTTAACTTGTGGACAGATTGCCCAGGCCAGAAGTTTATTTATCGCGCCAAATTCATCATCTTGCCCAGTTGGCAACGGTAGAAAACAAGGTGAATTTTCTTTGCTACAGCTGTTGAGCTCTTTTCCAATTACATGCATGCAGACACATGCCCATATTCTAAGTGCACATTCACCTGCCTTTCAAATTAGCCTTTCTGAAGTCCGCACCGAATCAGCTTTCCATAGATCCTTCTTAATGACTCCCTTAAAAATGTTCTAAAATTTTGTATCAACTGCTTGAGGTGCATGTTCGAGTTGTGAAAACCCCTTACTCATTCGAATGTGAATCGTGCGTCGTATTACAGTTTTTTTGCAGCTAAACTAAGAGATGTCTGTCGAAGCAACGCTCACTGAGCTTCTCGACTTCTACGATCCGCTGGTTGTGCCCTTCAATTGGGTCCTCCGCATTGTTGGTGGGCTTGGCTTTGCAACAAGCGCACTCACTGTCATTGTCACGCTAACGCAGGTAATTAGACGGATCGATAATCGTCAATTAACTTGTCAATAGTTAATAGTTATTCGTTCGAGATCGAGAAATACCCGTATTTTACCTATTAGAATCACCCGGGGGTGCTATTTTTCAACATCCTTGCTAAGGGGGTAGGTACATACTATTAGAGGGGGCGTGGGTTCTAATAGAAGGAGGGGTGCTAATAGAAAAAAAATACGGTAGAAAGAAACTGGCCGCTGAGACGACTCATTAATCGCTTTCTTAACAGGGTCGCAGTTTATGGAAGATTTATCGCATCATAATCATCAATCTCCAGATTTGGCCCAACATTCTTGTGCTGCCAATTTCTTACGCATACCATCCGGTATGCTTGTTCATATGGCAAGTTTCGCTCCACTACGTATTGGAAATATTTTTGCGTTTTATGTAATCATCATGCCATCATTAACGTCATTTCGCTACTTTGCCATATACAACGTTCTTCCAGAGACAAGACATTCATATACCGTAACCATTCTGGTGAGTCTATGATCTTCCAGGCGGGAGACGGGTGTTTAAATTTAATTTTAAATTATTCTTTCTTCAATCAGATGTTTCTCGTTTCATCGTCGTCATTCGTTGGCTACTTCATCTCCGTAATCCTCTCAGTCTCCTTTTTCTCCGTCATAATTTGTCATCCTCTTCGCGCGAACTTGCTGACAACAAGGCGGAGCTACGGGCTTATCGCTGCAATTTAGCAAATCTGGTTCGAGATAATGGATCAATCGGTAGTTTAAATAAGACAAGTACATTCATACATATATGAAATATTGCCCCAAAAAACTCATTTTTCTGCGCACATGTGTACATTGCATTCAATTGCAGATATAAGAACGTGATAAATGGGTGTGATTTCATATCTACTTTATCGGCTTTACCGCATCTCTTACATCCGGCTTCAGAGAAAGCGTTCCTGGCATTCCCGGCCTGCAAGTCTTCTCCTTCAAATCTCCCTTCATAATCGGAAACATCATTCTAATCGTCTTCTTCACGTCCTTGTTCCTTGGAAAGCCGTTGTTATTTTTTTTGTCTATCGCGCAAGAAAAGTTAAAAGATTGCTCATTGCAGTTGTCGCTCAAGCATTATTGATGTTAAGTTTCCTCTCAATTCGGCGCATCTTACGAAGGAGAGACTCTGCCACAAGAGAGAACTCGGTTGTGATCGGCATGTTTCGGGTGTGTTAAATGGCGATACAAACATGGCTTTCCATCGGCTTACTTGGTGCCTAGACCAGAAATTGTTTTCAGATTAATTGGTTATTCGTCGTTCTAATTGATAGTAAGGGACCCATCGGAAATTTAAATATGAACAGAAACATATGTTGCACCTCCAGATTAGGAAAACATCACATTATAAATGAATTTGAAGACGAAGAAGAAAAATACTAATTTGTAATTCTCAGACTCTCGTTGCATACGTCGCTGTATTCCTCTTACTTCTTTCTTTTATCCCGATCCTCACAAACTGCTTTGCGTTGTTGAGGTAAAGGAGAAAGTAAACAATTAATTTGTTTTCTATGCGTTTAAAATTACCAAACATTATATTGTGGAGTCGAATATTGCATTTATAAAAAAAAATGAAAATGCTGTTTGCTCATAATATAATGAGAATAGTTATCATGAATAAAATAAAATTTATTAACTATAATATTTAAAGTAATTCATTGTTCAAAACAACGCAGCCCGCATCGGAACACTCGCTTCTTGACATCGTTCCTGTTCATTCTGATGTTTGCTTCGGCACCTCTCCTCACTTCTCTTACGATTCTCTTCTCCGCCTCGCCTCTTCGGTTTGACTACTCGTCTGATCTCATTATGTCTAAGAAAAAAAAAGATTTAGGTTGGGTGCCTAAAAACTTCATGAGATGATATTCCGTCCGTGTACTCCAAAACTTTTATAAATGTATATATATATATATATATATATATATATATATATATATATATATGTATGTATGTATGAATTTAGTTCAATGATTATTAGTAGGCCATAACAATGTCAAATTCCCACTTTATATGCAAAGCTTAAATTTAATACATTCTAAATTAATATACATGAATGATTTTAAAGAAAAGAAAACAATTCTTTTAGCAAATTCATATGGACAATCCTTCGATGCCGACGACACATACCACGCAAAATTAGCACTGTTCCACGCGAGGCGCTTTTTGTAAAGTAAAAAAAAGATATTGTTCCTCAAGTTGCCCTTATAAGGAGGAGAATATATTCTTTTGGCGAAATTTAGTTGTTTTTCTAAAATAATTTTATTCGTTTTTTTTAAATTTAACTTGTTGAAAACCGCGACATTCCTCTTCATCGCGTCCCTCGTTAGTTCTCCGTGGAGAAATATGAATAAAGGCATTGCAAAGTAAACACAATAAGAAATATATTGTGAATGAACGGCCGCTCTATTTTGCATCGTATGGCAAATCTTCTCAGCAAATGTGACTGATTTGTGTTTGCCATTATCTTTTGCCCATTATCTATTATCAGTGAAAAATCTCTTGCTTTATTATTTTTTGTTTAATTTTATTGTCTAATTGTATTTTCTTCTCAACTTTACGTTTGAATCTGGTTATCCTTCTTGATCGATATTTCTAAATGTTGTCACATCATAATGATGTATTGAATAAATAAATAAATAAAATATTCGAAGATGTTGGTGGAGACAAAATAATGGTGATAGACAAATTTTTTTAAAATATTAAAATGAAATTTTTTAGAAGCAAAAGATAACAGCTTCTTATCACATGAATAGAAATTAGCGATTTTTTAACAGTAGTATCTTTTCTCCAAAAAACCTAATGTACCATTTAAGATATTTTAGTGTTTCCTAGGACAATAATTATAAGCCAGGATACATTTGGAAGCGTCCGAGTAGTCCGAGCCGCCCTTGCTGCCAAGATTCTGTGTATATCTAACCTCTCTGAGGTTCTTTAAGTCTCAACCTTTTCTCTATCGTCTGTATCTCTCACTCCATCGTGAAAATGGGGTGTTAATTTGGCAAGAGGGGCAGAGACTGACTCTGCTTCACATCATTAGCATTCTTTGCTTGCTTTTGTGGACGTACCGTGTGCACCGACAGAGACGTTTTCTAAAGTATTTAAAAAAAGAAATTTAAATATCTGGCTAAAAATTGATCACCGCCAACAAATCTTTTTTGGCCAAGCTTGGTCACATAGGAAAATCAAAAAAGAAGATATTTTTTATTGTTTATGTGGTTACATTTATTTTGTTTATTTATTAAAATGTAATATTATAATCAATTAACTATATGTGTTAAATAAAAATAGTCTATTTTATATGTATATTTTTTTATTAAATTAAAGTTGAAACATACATTCATAGAATGCTCAACTTTCACTATGGTCACGGGTGCGCTCTACCGCATGACCAGCCGCAGCTTCGCTAGAATTACGATTACGGTAGCGCGCATTGTTTGAAAAGAGCTTTAATTTTTAGGATATTCGTCGTACGTTATCAACTTTTGCCAACTTTTCCTCGTGTTCGTTGTTCTTATCAAGTTTGTCAGAACGTCATTTCTTATCGTTCCTAATTATCATTATACTTTCTCGGGTTGCCGGGCGTGTATCTGCGGCAGTATTCCGTGCTTTATTCCCGTTTCACAATGCGCACGTCCGCAGTTTTTCGGCTTTCTCTTGATTCCCTTACTTTGTCAAATCATTTCATCGACTTTTAATCATTGTCTTTTCCTTGAAAATTGCTGTGCTTAGTTTCAATTCGCCTTCCTTTCGCTTGTCTTCGTTCAGCATACCGCATTTTTAGCTCGTCTTTCCTCTTCTTTTCTTAATCGTCTTTCGCATTCATTTTTGCGTAACTTTTTTCCGTTCGTAAATATAATCTTTTCTTTCTTCCTATTCTTATCGCCTGCAGAGTCTCTGCTCTTTCCGTGAAAAGTGTGTCGGGCCGTGCTGCCCCCCTACTGTTTTTGCTTCGCTCTTTCCCACCGTTGCCGCGATCACGGCTCTATCATTCGTTTGCTCTGCTCGTTTTATTATTTCCTTGTACCTTCTCTCTCTAACTATGTCTCTAATTGTCTCTCTCTCTCTAACTATTTCTCTGTCTCTCTCTGTTTCTCTCTCTCTCTCCCTGTCTCCCTCTCTATCTCTCTCTGTCTACTTAGGCTCTGCTCTCCGAAGGTCTTCTACTATCTCTCTTTAATCAAAACGACATTTCCTCTCTCTCTGTCTCTCTCTCTCTCTCTCTCTCTCTCTCTCTCTCTCTCTCTCCCTTTCTCTCTCTCCCATTATTCGAGAACTGCCCTCCTCCCCCTCCCCTTGACCACCCCCTCCGTGCTATCACATACATGTCTGGCCATTCAACGAACGGCTAGGCTAGCCCAACCGGGGCCGCTCCTCCCTTCTCCGTCTCTATTCTTCTCAAAAAACAGGAAGTTGTTCGCAAAGGGCTTACGACTTTTACGAATTCTTCATTGTTAGTGTATATTTTGCATCCCTGTGAAAAGAAAGAGTAGGATATTAAAAAAGGTAAGCTAAAACAAATTTTTCTGCAACTATGATTCTACTAGGTTATTCACCCATAATTCAGTTTGGAAATCACCGGGGGTGTAAAATATAAAATATTCACTAACAATGAAAAAAACACGTTTGGAGTCTAGCTCTATTCCTTTTCTTTCGCTGAAATTGTCTCGTCTACCGGAGATACTCGTGAATTCTTGATCTCGTTCCATTCCTAGTGCATGTGTTCGTTGCCCTGACTCGGCGCAGTGATCTTTGCAATTGTTCTAGTGGTTTCAGTGATTCTCTTTCTCTGTCTTTCTCTTTATCTCTCTCTCTCTCACTTTCGCTATATTTTTATGTCTTTCCCTCTCTCTTATGCATCTTTTCTCTTGTTTCGTTCTGCTTCAAATTCCAAGTCTGTCCTGTGATGGAAGAGCGAAAGAGAGAGAGAAAGAGAGCGAGAGATAGAGAGAGCGAGAGATAGAGAGTGAGAGAGAGAGAGCAAGAGATAGAGAGTGTGTGTGTGTGAGAGAGAGAGAGAGAGAGCGAAAGATGTGCTTGATGGCTGGGGGTAGTTAGTTGGCATACGTGGTGGAGGAAGGGAGTGGAGCGTTGAAATGAGTGTTAATGGGCGAGTAAGAAGCAGAGAAACGGAGACGCTTCTCATCACGTGTTTTTCTTCTGCTCTCAGTTGATGGCAATGCGACATATCATGAGAGAGGCAGAGAGAGCGAGAGAGAGAGAGAGAGAGAGAGAGAGAGACTCAGGGTTAGAAAGAGGGAGAGAGGGATGATTAGGGAGAGAGAGAGAGAACAGAGAGAAAGAGTGAGGGTTAGAATGAGAGGATTTTGCAGAGGGAGAGAGAGAGAGAGAGAGTGAGAAGTCAAAAAGGAAGGAGACCACCTTCCCAGGTCAGCGCCCACCCCACCGACTGCACGTCTTACTCTTTTGAGGTTCTCCTCAATCTTTAACCCCGTCACTAATCGCCTGGTCACCTTTTTTGCGTGTCTTTTCGTCACTTTCCATAAGACTCTTCCATAAATCAGCCGTTCTCCTCTAAGCTCTTCCATCAATAAAAGATAATACTACACAGCGGGCATACTTATTTTATGTCAATGATGTCATATTTTGACCCATTTGAAACCTGGAAATTTGTCAGTCATTCTTCCTTGTCTTGCTCCGTTCTCTTTCCCTTTTAATTCCTCGAAAAACTTCAAGTTGGCTTAGGCTGCTATGTCTTTCTTCCTCACTTCATCGTGCCTTCAATAATTTCATGCCATTCGATTGAGATTGCATATCTCGACTGAAATATGTGACAAAGACACCAAAATTCTCTCTTCTCCAGTGGCGGCGCCCGCATTCCATCCGCCCGCTGCATGCACACGTGGGAGACGATGAAGGCGACACTCATCCTAGACGATGGCACCGAGGTGGTCGGCACGGCATTCGGCGCCACGAAGAGTGTCGTCGGCGAGATTGGTAACTCCCGCAAATATCGTAACTTAGTTAACTAGTCTTTCTTCCTAGTCTTCCAAACGGGCATGGTCGGCTACGTGGAGTCGCTGACGGATCCGAGCTACGCGCACCAGCTGCTCGTGCTCACCTACCCGCTCATCGGCAACTACGGCGTACCCGAAGATGCCATGCCGGACGAGCATGGCCTGCCGCCACTCGAGAGCGAACGCATCTGGCCAGCGGCGTTGATCATTGACAGGTTGGTTGGCGGGAGATTCAAATGCTTTTAAAATGAGCCAAGCCGATCGTTTTGGCTACTATCCATGAAATGGGACTAAAGTTGAAACTGTGTTGATCTTTCTATTTCCTGTTCGGAAAGATAGTTCATGGGGTATGTTCAATTTTCGAAAAGATTATTTTTTTAGTAGTAATCTCGCAGAGGCCAAAAATGAGGAGGTTTTTTTTAAACTAGCCACTTCGGACACCAAGACTGGGATTGGCGGGAAGTTTTAAATAGCACTGGCTTTTTTAATTTGATCTCCTCGTCAGCAGCATATCATATTTCCAACACTTCTATATCTATTCCCTTTGCCCGTCGTATTCCTGGACATGTGGCTTGTTTCAGACTTTTTTGAGTCGCAATTTTGTTCTCATCTCGCTCGCTCTTCTCTCGTTTTACTTTTTCACTTACACTTATATGTTGCCTCTTCCCCTCTCTATCTCCCTCTATCTCACCCTCTCTTTCTCTCCCTCTCTTTCTCACCCTCTCTATCTCACCCTCTCTATCTCACCCTCTCTTTCTCTCCCTCTCTTTCTCTCCCTCTCTTTCTTTCGCTCTCCCATTTCTCTATATCTATTTTCTAATCTTATCTTAACGTAGACGTTCTTCTCTTGCCTAAACGGCTTATCTCTCTTGCGGATCTTTTATAGATCTTTTCGTTCCCGTCGGCGGTTTCCACTTCGTCATTCCCCTCCTCCCAAATGCTACCCGAATCGTAAAGACATTGGAGAAGCGAAGAGAAGATACGATAAGATAAGATGGCCTAATGCGATTGCATGATGTGCCTGTGAGAATCATGTAGAAATCACGGATGAGAACGGCTTCTTCTTTTGATACGGATAGGAAGGAGGGACACTGTAAACATGGCAGAAAAGCGTTTTGCATTTTTGGGGAGCAAATATTGGCTTAACCATAAGATTAACAATCTTTATTAACAATTTATATTGCTTTACTATTCGCTGGTCTTACAACTTTCCATGGCCTATTTGTATTTTCATTTTTAAAGAAGTGGTGGCTTCGGCAAGAAAAGTCATTTCGGTTTTTTACTGGTGATAACAAAGTATGAGGTACGACAACAAGTAAAATATGGGGGAAGAAACGCGAAAACTGGTTTTAGTTGGTACCTCCATGAAAAAGTGACCCTGCGCTAGCTGAATACAAGTCAAGAACATGAAAACAAAATGTAAGGATGATCGATAAATTGAACAATAAAATGCTAAAATAATTAATATGAATTTTGTTTGAAAGCATTTTTTTGCGTAGGCTCTGCTTGGACGGCGAAGAGTCGCACTGGGAGTCGCGGCAGACACTCTCGCAATGGCTGCAGAAGGCAGGCGTACCCGGGCTGGCAGGCATCGACGTCAGAATGCTAACGAAGAAGATTCGCGAACAAGGAACCATGCGAGCAAAGGTTGGACATTTATTATTTATTTATTTATCATACTTGAAAAAAATATTTGACAGCAAAGAAAAGTCGTCCATATAGTATACTGTAACTAAAGTAGGAGTATACGGTACCTCCAAGCATGATGGCTCGCAGTGTTTTTTTGTTCAATTCGAAATTATGGGAAGACTTGTTCGATCTACTGCGAACTTTGCTATCATTCTCTCTTTTGATTTTTATTTATTTATTTATTCGTACATCATAAAATATAGATGTGACAACATTAAGAGTTATAATACCGCGTATGTAATGAGCAGGTGCAGACTAGGGAAATTAGAGGAAGGGAAAAGGGGGGGGGGAGGGAAAGCTGAAACCTCCACACCTCTCGGCGTGCGACGGATGATGCTCTGGGCGATCGTGTAATATGGGGAAAAAGTTTTTTCTATCAGTTATTACACTATCTTATTGTTAGAAGTAAGCGTCTTCTTTTGTTCAGCTTATCGTGGAAGCAGATGATCCGTCCAAATTTGAGTTCACCGACATTAACCAGGAAAATCTGGTGGACGTTGTTGCAAAGAAGGTGAATCATTCATTCATTGAAAAAAAAAATATTTCATGTTATTGTCAACTAGTTTTATGACAGAAAAAGGTGTACCAAACGAATGCAAATACGATGATTCGTAAATAAACAGTAGTTATATGTTTATCATAAAGCCCACCATAAAAGCAAGGAAACTTTTGTCAAATAGTTGTGTCACAGCAAAAAAGTTACCAAGTAAATGCGAATTTTCTCTTTTATATTGTTCTATATCATGATAGATGAAGAAGAATTTAAGGAGGATCAACTTTGCAAAAATATTATTTGTCAATAAAAGTTGTTATATTTTTTTATATCAATCAGTACATATAAATTAACATAGTCCTTTAAGGAAGTTCAACTGCTGGGAGATGCCTCTCGCAAGCACACCGTCCTAGCAGTCGATTGTGGACTGAAGACGAATCAACTTCGCTGTCTGCTCAAGAGAGGACTCAGAGTGAAGAGAGTACCGTGGAATCACCCGATTGATCAGGAGAAGGGTGGGTTCATTTTTTCTCTGCTTCTCTCTTTCTCTTGCTCTCCATCTCTCTACCTCTCTATCTCACAATCTATAGCTTTATTTATTCATTTTTTAACCGCTCACCAAGGAGAACGGCCAGCACATTTGGCATGTTCCTTCTCATTTCAGAATCCCTTGATTCAGAAAACCACATGGTCCAAAATTCCAGGGGCTGATGCGGGTTTTAGTGTATAATTTTTTATTTAGGAACCAGTTTAAAGCTAATATTTTGTAGACGTTGCCGGAGTTTTCCTCTCGAACGGTCCCGGAGACCCGGAGCGATGCCGTGAATTGGTGGAGAGACTGGCCCGTCTAATCTCCAGCCCGGCCAGCCCGCCCGTCTTTGGCATCTGTCTCGGGCATCAACTGCTGTCCAGAGCTGCCGGAGCGACAACATACAAACTCAAGTAGGTTTCGATACGTGTTCTTGTCATTTATTGTCATTTTAATTAAAAATTTGTTTAAATTAATAAACTGTTTTTTACAAGGAGAGTTCAGACCATGAGAAAGCATTCCAGAATTGGATAAAAAGCAAGAAGTATAAATAAAAATAATATTGAGATAAAAACAGATTGGGTAAATAACTATTAAAAACAACATTTTTAGGTACGGTAACCGTGGCCATAACCAGCCATGCACACATAGCGGAACGGGTCGCTGCTTTATCACTTCGCAGAATCATGGATTTGCAGTCGAGTGAGGCTTTTATTAATTTGTTATGCTATTTAAAGTAGAAAATTTAAATGAGCAAACATTTGCGGGAAAAAATATTTAAAAAAAACCTGAGTTAGTAGTCCCACACATTCATCGTTTGATTGGAAGAGTTTTGGCGCGTAATTCAAATAACATTTCTTGTTTTTATTGATGAAGAAGAAAAGAGAGCCTCTTGTAGCGAGAAGACACTCCCCGATGGCTGGCAACCGCTGTTCACGAATCAGAACGACAAGACGAACGAGGGTGTCGTGCATACGTCCAGGCCATTCTTCAGGTCATAAGTTTCTTTAATTTTACAATATGAATTATAAGAATACTGTAAGTTGATGAATATATACTCCCATACTGTATCCATCCATCAACTTACAGTATTCTTATATTTCATATTGTAAAAATTAAAAAAAATATATCTAAAACAAAAATTTCATTACAATATAGTTCACAGAAGATTAAATTTAATTGGGTATCAAAGTATTATTAATTTCATTAAAGGTGCTATCTCTTTTGCAGCGTTCAATTCCATCCCGAGCACACGGCCGGCCCGATGGACTGCGAGTTCCTCTTTGACGTCTTTGTCGAAGCGATCGAGAAGTCGACAGCAGGCGAGAGGGAGTTCAGGTATTAATTTTAAAAAATTATTGAATTCATAATTGAATTTTTTTTATTGAATTTATGAGAAGACTTATTATGAGATGTTAGTTTTGTTTTTTTTTTAAAGAAAGGAGACAGTCTCGCACCCTTGCTGCACTGTGTAGAATTCACAAACAAAAAGAAGCTAGCAACGAGGCACAAAGAACTGTGATGAAACAGCCAGGTTTAAAATTTAAAATTTAATTGTAACTTTAGTGTCGCGCCCCTTATCGATCGCCGCCTTCACTACACTCCGACCTACGAAGTGAAGCCGCAGAGGAAGGTTAGAAGGAGAAAAAAAGAAATAGAATAAGACGCATTTTACTCTCTCAATAACTTTTTTTTTTTTAAGTGACATTGTAAAAAATTTATTAATCTATTTTAGTAATCTTTTTATAATTGCGATACTACTATTAAAACGAATCCATTGAGTGCAGGTGCTTGTACTCGGCTCTGGCGGCCTCACCATTGGCCAAGCGGGCGAATTTGACTACTCTGGAGCTCAGGTTGGAGGAGATTAGAGAGCACAATTAGAGATATCTAAAGAATTGGGCTCGGTTTTGCCTGGAAAAAAATGATATTGATATGACAGTTTTTAAAAGTTATTGATTGAAAAATGCATTGATTTTCTCTAGGCTCTGAAAGCACTCCGTGAAGAGGGCATTCGGACAGTGCTAATCAATCCGAACGTAGCGACCGTGCAGACGACGAAGGGATTCGCAGACTACACCTACTTCAACCCGATCACGAAGGAATACGTTGCAGAGGTGAGAGAGAGAAAGAGAAAAGAGAGAGGGAAAGAGAAGGAGAGAGAGAGAGAAAGAGAAAGAGAAGGAGAGAGAGAGAGAGAAGGAGAGAGAGAGAGAAAAAGAGAAGGAGAAAGAGAGAGGGAGAAAAAGTGAAAGAAGGAAATGGAGACAGGAATGCGAGAGAGCAGGAGAATGAAGCTTTTGTTATTCTTTTATTTATTTTTCTTTTTTTTTGACATATTTTTCCTAACATTTTCGCATTCGCTTTCCAGTTGATCAAGAAGGAGCGACCGACCGGTGTCCTCTGCACTTTTGGAGGGCAGACGGCGCTGAACTGCGCGATCGACCTGTACAAGGAGGGCGTCTTCGAGAAGTACAATGTTCAGGTTAGGGGAGAAATGTACTGACAATGAGCAGTGTACACCTTCCAAAATAAGAAGAAATGAGAACGTTTCGCAAAATTTGAGTTGCGTTAACAATTCCAAAAAAATAGTGCCATTTGATGAGAGAATGTCTGGATAATCGCTTTTGGTTTTTTTGAAACGACTATACTGTTCTTCGTAGACGGGAATACTGTAGCTTTACTGATGTGCAGGTACTCGGCACGCCGATCCCGACCATCATGAACACGGAAGACCGCGAGAGATTCAACCAAGAGATCCAGTCGATCGGAGAGCATGTCGCGCCCTCGCAAGCAGCCACCAATCTGGAAGATGCCATTGCGGCCGCCGAGAAGGTGGGAGGGAGCGAGATAGAGACAAGGAGGGAGATAGACAGAAGTGAGGCGGAAAATGCGGCAGAGGGCGAGTGAGTGAGGTAGAGATGGAGACGGAGAGAGATCGAGATGAAGGAGAGAGAGGAGGCGAGAGGTTGAGAATGAGGGTGAGATAAAGAGTGAGGTTGAGAAGGAGAGAGAGAAGGAGGGTGAGAGTAAGAGAGAAGGAGAGAGTGATTTAGAGAGGGAGAGATAATGATTTTAAAGATAAAAATGCTTGAAGCTTGGCTACCCTGTGCTGGTTCGCGCTGCCTTCGCGCTCGGCGGCCTGGGCTCTGGCTTTGCGGACAACCGCACGCAACTCGTCGAGATTGCCCGCCAAGCTCTCATCTACTCGAACCAAGTACTCATTGACAAGAGTCTCAAGAACTGGAAGGAGGTTTGTTTTTGTTTGGCGGCAAATTTGAATATGTATTTTTTTCCTCAGTAATTTCCAAGCTTGCATTTCGCAGAAAATTACCCAAGGAACTTTATTTAGATTGAATACGAAGTCGTCCGAGATGCCTACGACAACTGTGTCACTGTGTGCAACATGGAGAACGTTGATCCGCTTGGTATAAGATGTTTGATTTCATTTAATTTTTTTTTTAAATATAAGTCACCAGTTTTTTTTTTATTTTTTACTTTTTTTTTTAATACACATTTGAATTTTTAAAAATCTCTAAAACTAAACTGAGAATTATTTCTTGAGGCATCCATACAGGCGAATCTGTCGTCGTTGCGCCCTCTCAGACACTCTCTGATGCGGAATATAATATGCTGCGGACGTGCGCTATCAAGGTTTTCTCTATTGTTATTTTGGTGTCATTCTGTTATTTTGATACTGTAATAGTTTATCTAACGAGAGAAGTTTTTTTTTATTAGGCAGTAGGGAATTATTGTTTTTTTTGTTAATGCGAGTATTGAATTAGATGTAAAACGCAGGTTGTCCGTCATCTGGGCGTGATTGGCGAGTGCAACATTCAGTACGCGCTCAATCCGGAGTCGCACGAGGTTTGAAATTTTTGAAATTCCCGCCATTTTGTCCCTCCATCTTAATTGTTTGCTGTGAGAGTGGCTACGTTGTTAAAAGGCAATATAATAAATGGGAACGGAAAAAGTGGTTATTAAAAAAAAAAAAGTTCGCTGTTATGAAAACTACAACTACTTTTCAGTTTTACATTATCGAAGTGAACGCGCGCCTCTCGCGTTCTTCTGCTCTGGCTTCCAAAGCAACCGGCTATCCACTGGCTTACGTTGCGGCAAAGTTGGCACTCGGCCAACATTTACCGGAGATTAAGAACTCGGTTGGAATAGCAGTTTTTTAAAGATTTTTTAACATCAAACAAAATAGATACATATGTTGTAAAGTAATAAGAAGGAATTAAGGAGAATAATAAGGTAAATAAAATTTGCGAAGAGAATAAGTAAACATAATTGAAACGCATTCATTTGGGCAGGTGACCGGCGACACGACCGCGTGCTTCGAGCCGAGCTTGGACTACTGTGTCGTCAAGATTCCGCGCTGGGACCTCTCGAAATTCGCGCGAGTTCAAACACAGGTTATTTACAATTACGGCAATCATGCATCAAATAAGAATGTATTATCAATTCGTGAAATGGAGTATCTTCCCACACCACATCAACGTGATGGATGGACTTATCCAATTGATAATGATGTAAACTTTTTTTTAGATAAAAGATTATGTATATATTTAAAGACACGTATACATTTTTATTTACATAATTATTAGATTGGCTCATCAATGAAGAGCGTCGGCGAGGTGATGGGAATTGGCCGCAGCTTCGAGGAGGCCTTCCAGAAGGCACTGAGAATGGTGTCCGACCAGGCGGACGGCTTCGCGCCTGACGTCTTCCCGCGCATTCCTCTGGATACGGTAGCTAGTTTCTTCTTTACGGGAACTTTGAATATGAACTTTAAAAAATGTATTCAGTACTTGTTTTTGCATTATATTTATGTTAATATATTTTTTTAATATTGAAAAGCTATATTTATTACCGTTATATGGTCCCATGTGGGAAAGAATTAAAAAAAACAATCGTAGGACCTGAGCTGCCCGACGGACAAGCGAATGTTCGCGCTCGCGCGTGGACTCTTCTACGGCGACTTTGACGTCCAGAAGGCCTACGACCTCACCAGCATCGACAAGTGGTTCCTGTACAGGTACGGTAGTCGGCTTTTCCACGCAGGACAACCTTAAAAAGTACAGTAACCAAGTAGTTGTCCCGCCTTTTCCACTCAGGACCATAGTACTTACGGTCGTGTGGGATTGAAAATTCGTCACGTTGATATAATTTTGTGAAAACTGATTGAATTTAATAATTAATTTCACTTTTACAGGATGAACAACATCTCCGAAATCAACAGAAAGCTCAAGAGAGAGACGGTGCGTGGTGTTGATATTCTGTTTAAAAAATATTTGACTGTTTTCATTTGTAGAAACTTGAACAAATTAAATGAAAATATTATAAATCATATTCCTAAAGGTTCAAACAATCTCGGCCGCCTTGCTGTGGGAGGCGAAGCAAGCTGGATTTTCAGATCGACAGATTTCCAAGGCTATCAAAACGTAAGATATATTCTGTATAATAATAAGCACTAATAATACGCCTACTTTGTTCAGAACAGAGCCGAAGGTTCGCGAGCATCGCAAGCATCTTGGCGTGACTCCGTGCGTCAAGCAGATCGACACCGTGGCCGGAGAGTGGCCCGCCAAGACGAACTATCTCTACATCACGTACAATGGAATGGAGAATGATGTCGACTTTGGCATGGTTAGTCAAGGGTTACGGTAGGATCAAAAGAACCCAAAACTCAGCTTTGAATTCGCGCCCTTTTGCCTGACTATTCAGAGAGATGGGACTAAAATGATCTAGAAAATGAAGTAGATTACGATTTTTTTGAGCTTCGCGCTTCTTTAAGCGCTATTATTATTTCTTGGTACTAATTATGTTAATTTTTTTTTACTTTGAATTAGAATTTAGCATATTCTGGTTTTCATGAATTATAAACACAAACAGTAACAATCCTGACCTTACAATAAGAAGTATGCATGTACTAGGCAGGATACGAAATTTTTTTATTAATATTTAAAGTTGGCAATTGTTTTAGTACTAGGTAAACACCCTTTCTTTGATTCAAACATCTTCTTGCATATTGCAGAAGAATGCCGTGACGGTGCTCGGCTCGGGAGTCTATCGAATCGGCTCTTCAGTGGAGTTCGATGCGTCGTGCGTTGGTTGCGTCAATGAGCTGAAGGCACTCGGATACTACACGATCATGCTCAACTGCAATCCGGAGACGGTGAGGATTTGGTGGTGGGAGAGAAAGGAAGAGGAGGGAGAGGGAGACATGGAGAGATGGAGAGAAAGGAAGAGGAGGGAGAGGGACAGAAATTAAGAGGAGAGAAAGGAAGAGGAGGGAGAGGGAGAGAAATTAAGAGGAGAGAGAGAGAGCAGTGAGAAAGAGAGAAAAAGGAAAAGGAGGGAGAGCGAGAGAGGGAGAGAAAGGAAGAGGAGAGAGAAAGAGAGAGTAGCGAGAAAATAGAAAAGTACGAGGATGCAACTGACAAGGAGAGGATACCGAGAATTGAATATGCGCTAATTTGTTTTGCAATTTTTTTTCAGCAGAAAATATCGTAATATTAATTAGGAATAAATATTAATTGTTATAAAATAAACAGTAAATTGTATATATTTCTGCTAGAGTTGTATTTATAATATCAATCAGGAAAAAAAATGAAAAAAATGTATATAATTTATTTGCTTACTAACCATTAGGTGAGCACTGACTACGACATGTGCGACCGGCTGTACTTCGAGTCGATTAGCGTGGAGAGCGTACTGGACGTGTACGAGGCGGAGAAGCCGAAGGGGGTCATCCTGGCCTTTGGAGGACAGGCACCGAACAACATTGCACTCTCTCTCGACCATGCTGAGGTGAGAGCGAGCAAGCAAAGTGGAGGAGTATTGATTGGTGTTGCCTACTTGGTGTTATTATCTTTAAATTTTCATTAATTACTTAAAAAAGGAAATTTTAAGCTTTATAAAAATTATGAGCGAAAGAATTTTTTAGTCGACTTTTTTAAAGTAAAAATTAAATTTTTCCTCGAAACTATGAAAATAGCGTGAAATTTGAGGTGAAAATCTTTGGCACGTCACCGGACGACATTGACAATGCGGAGGATCGCTTCAAGTTCTCTCGCAAACTGGAGAAGCTCGGAATCGCCCAGCCACACTGGAAGAAGGTGGCGAATGTCGAGGCGGCCAAGGTTTGGGCATTTTTGAATGTTTTTGTTTCCCGCCATAACTTTTTCCCACCGAAATTGGCTAACATTTTTCCATCAAGTGTTTGTTGTATAGTGAGAAATGATAGCGTACACAGGAATTCTGCAACGCAGTCGGCTATCCATGCTTGATTCGGCCGTCCTACGTGCTCTCTGGCGCGGCAATGAAGGTTCGAGCAAGTGCATTTCCCGCCATAACATATGAAATGTAAAGTATAGAGCAGGGGAAAGGGTGCTACGAGAGTCCAAAAGAGAGTGTGGGTAGATGTGTTTTAGGCGCCGAAAAGATGGAAGTGTAATGTGGAAACGAATTTTTGATCAAAACATGTTTGTGGTGGTGCCTGTTCAAGGCCCAGAAACAGGCTTCATTTCGGACCTGAATTTTTCACCCTGCTCTAGAGTAATCAATAATTCCTCTAGAGCAACACAAAGAATGCCGAGTAAATTAATTAGTTGTTACTTGTGATCAGAGGTGTAAACGGGCCCAAAATTTTTGGGCCAGCCCGTCCCGGCCGGAAATTTCAGGGCCCTGGAATTTTGGGCCCGGCCCGCAGGCCCGTTTGAGTCCGATTTTCAAAAAAATTCTTTGAAAGAAATCCAACAAATTACAATGTTTTTTGAAAGTCAGAATTTTTCATGCTCGTGCTATGAACATTCATTTTAATGTATAGAAGTAAGACTTTTAGGGGGAAAATGAACAAATAAAGAAAGTTTTCCACTTATCAATGCCACCAGTCGTCGTGAGTGGACGACATTGTGTGCTTATCGGGCCCAATCGGGCCCACGGGCCGGCCCAACTTTTCTTGGGCCCGGCCCGGCCCGGCCTGGGCCCTTGGGAAATTGGGCCGGCCCATTTACACCTCTGCTTGTCTACTTCAGATTATTTGAAATTAAAAATAAATAAAAAAATTAATTACTATTTTTTCCAGGTGGTAGATGACGACCGAGATCTCGCGAAATTCCTCGAACAAGCGACGATTGTTGCCAAGGAGCACCCGGTCGTAATCTCCAAGTTCATCAGGTACTTGTTATGGGTATACTGTAAATGGTATCAGAAAATTGTTAGAAAAAAATATATCTTTAAAAAAAATCGGGAACAGTTTCATTTAAAGAAAGATGACTGGTCTTCTTGTGGATTATTGTAGTTGTTTCGGTTTGCGTGAATCAGCTTCCATTAGTTCGGTAGATACAAACAAATTAGGTGTGCATAAACATGCTAGATGAATTTTGTAAGCAATCCTTCCAGTATTTTGCACTTTTCGTGTGAGATAAATATTGATTTGCCAGCGAAGCGAAAGAGATTGACGTGGACGCCGTGGCATACGCTGGAAATCTTCTGGTGTCCGCGATCTCCGAGCACGTTGAGAACGCCGGGATTCACAGTGGCGATGCGACACTCGTGACGCCGCCTCAGGACATCAACGAGGTTACATTTTTATAAGAAATAAAAGAATATCATAATAATAATAATAATAAAATAATAATAATAATAATAATAATAACTGAAGAAAAGATGTTAAAAAAATTCGGATTATTTATTTATTTATTTTTTGAACTTTATTCTTTCCACCGTAGAAAACCCTGGGACGAATCAACGATATTGCCGTACAAATTGCACGGGAATTCAACGTCAACGGACCGTTCAACATGCAGCTCATCGCCAAGGTAGATAGATTATTGTGGCAACACTGAAAAAATGTACCGTATTCTGCATGGTGAATAGGAGAAAGGGGGAGATAAGGATGGGAGAGAGAGAGGGAGAGAGGGAGGGGGGAGAGAAAAAGAGAGAGCGAGAGAGATTGTAGAGCAATAGAGCGAGAGAGAGAGAGAGAAGTGGGAGAGAAAGAGAAATTTTAGAGCTATAGAGTGAGAGAGAGAGAAGCGGGAGAGATAGAGAGCGAGAGAGAAAGGGAGAAGACTGTGTCTCTTTTCAGGATGACAACCTCAAGGTAATCGAATGCAACCTACGCGTCTCTCGCTCCTTTCCTTTCGTCTCGAAGACTCTGGGCTATGATTTCATTGCCCTTGCAACCAGAGCCATCATGGTAGGTATTTGGTATTTGGTATCATGGTATTTGTGTTATTTTTAATTGTTTCATATTAATAAAATTTACTTGTTTCATACGAATAGACGCAAAACAGTTTGATTAACGATAGCGATGAATTAGGTTTTTTCTGCTGGTAATTGTATTTTTAATTGCTGGTAAAATAATAAAAAAGCGAAAAATAGATAAATATAAAAAAATATAATTCCCATCAGGGCAAGGAAAACGCTGCGCTGCACCAAATACTCCAGAAACCGATTGTCCTACCGCTGCCGGACCGTGTCGGAGTCAAGGTCTGAGAGGATTATTTATTTATTTATTTGCTTAAAATTAATTTCTTTATTATTATGTTAAATTTTGGAGCAGAGTGTTACGCGGTTGTTCTGCACTTAGTTCTTTTTTTTTTCGAAAAAAAAAGCCATGGTATTGATTTGTGTGAAATAAATATAAAATAATATTTTTTTTCTAGATGTAAACTAATTTTTCTGTGCAGGTGCCACAGTTCTCCTTCTCTCGTCTCGCCGGCGCCGAAGTCATTCTCGGAGTGGAGATGGCATCCACCGGAGAAGTAGGGTTCATTTATTTTGACAGATGAAAGATTATCTCTATCTCTTTCCATATCTCTTTCAATCTCTCTCTCTTCCTCTCGCGATCCCTTTCCCTACCTCTTTTAATCTCTCTCTCTCTCTCTCTCTCTCTCTCTCTCTCTCTCTCTCTCTCTCTCTCTCTCTCCAGGTCGGCTGCTTTGGCCGCAACCTCTACGAGGCTTACCTGAAGGCGCTGCTCTCCACCGGCTTCGTCCTTCCTCAGAAGAACATCTTCATCTCGCTTGGTGGCTTCTCGCCCAAGATTCAGATACTCAAGAGTATCAAGTTGCTCGTCGAGATGGGCTACCGCCTATTTGCTACAAAAGTAAGTGATTGATCTTTGGCATTCTCAAAAAAATTTCGCAATTAAATGAAGTCGTTAGAACAGATGAGTAATCTCGGTCGCCGTGCGTAAACATAAGCGTTCATAATAAATGGCTTAGCACGAGAAAAAGGAATATAAATATGCGTTTATAACTGTGGTAGTATTAATGAATGTGTATCCTAGAGCTATAACGCACTTTTCTCACTTTTCTAGCAAACTGGAACCGCCAACTACTGCGAGCATCACGGCATCCCTGTGGTGCTATTGGATGGCCGGGCAGCTGACGAAGGAGAGACGTCGACGGAAGAGGCTGAATCGTATGATTTCTTCTTTTTTTTAAAAGAATTACATACAACAATTCTGACATTTGTGAAGAGCTTAATTAAGTTTGTAGACTCGCTCTTTCTCATTCTTTCTCTACTTCTCCTTCTCTCTCCTTTTCACTTTTCTTTCTCTCTCCCATCTCTCTCTATCTCTCTCTCTCTCTCTCTCTCTCTCTCTCTCTCCCATTCCAGCTCTCAGTCTCTCTTTACGAAGAACGACATTCATCTGGTGATCAACCTGCCCAAGAACCTCAGTGGCCTTCGCGTCTCTGCCTACCGCACGGGTGGCTACCGTACCCGGCGAATGGCAATCGATAATGGCATTCCGCTAATCACAGACATCAAATGCGCCAAGCTTTTCATCAAGGTCGATTTTTTTTAAATTAGTTTAAAAATTGATTAGTAAATTAATTACTTTTACATGCGACATAATAAGCGTACTATTAATTCAGCAATTTTTTTTATGAAGAACAAAAATTTTCAAATTCTCCAGGCACTCCATAAAGTGGGGCGCTCGCCCGATCTGAACAGCGTGGTCGACTGCATCTCATCACGAACTCTGCGCCGACTCCCTGGACTCATCGACATTCACGTCCATGTCCGCGAGCCAGGAGCCACTCACAAGGTATCGAAAACCCGTCGATTCTCGGGTGCAGACATATTGTTTTTTTGGAAGCCACGCCCTCTTTTCATTTAGGAAGACTGGGAGACTTGTACGAGAGCAGCGCTCGCTGGAGGAATCACCACCATTCTCGCGATGCCGAATACGCAACCGCCATGCGTTGATGAGAAGACACTCAGAGAAGTCGAAGAGGTGAGAGAGAGAGGGAGAATGAGATGGAAAGAGGGGAAAAGAAAGAGAGGGAGAGAGAGCAAGAATAAGGTAAAAGAGTATAGGAAAGTCAGGATTGAGTGAAAATTCACCTATAACCTGACAGTGTAGAAAAAAAAGCCAAATTATATTATATTTTGTAATTTATTTTAACAATCAATTTGAAGAGATTGCATTATGCCTTAGAAACTACCTTTTCCAAAATTCTATTTATATATATTTGTGTGTTGAAACATTTGAATTTTTTTTATTGTATATATGGTAATAAGAAATAAATAAACTATAATGCCCACAATTTGTAGATTGCGTCATCGAAGGCCCTCGTGGACTACGGTATCTACCTTGGAGCGACGCCAGAGAACGTGGAGGAAGCAGCCAAGTTGGCAGGAGGGGCAGCCGGACTCAAGATGTACCTCAACGAGACATTCGCCGCACTCAAGATGGACAAAGTCACGGACTGGATAAAGGTGAGAGAGAGAGAGAGAGAGAGAGAGAGAGAGAGAGAAGGAGTGAGAGAGAGAGTAGAACATGAGGAGAGTAGAGTAAAGAATGGGAGGGCAAGATGATGGAAATAGGGAGGATGAGAGAAAAGAGAGAGAGAGAGAGAGAGAGAAATAGAGTGTGAGAGCTGGAAAGCCTGTTGTGGTGTAAATCTCATATATGTATGTATTTATATAGTTCTTTATTTTTCTCCACTTTCCCCAGCATCTGTCGACCTTCCCGGCGAGCCGCCCCGTTGTCTGCCACGCTGAGAAGCAGACTCTTCTCGCGGTACTCGGAGCAGCTCAGCTGGCCGGCAGAGCTGGTATTCATTTTGAAAACCCATTTTTGGAAACCCATTTCGGGTTTTATTTAAAATACTCTTTTCTGTATTGATTTTTGGCCATTTTTATAAGCACAAATGTTATATTAATTTGATCCTAATTTTAAGTTATGCATTTTTTTTATGAATTAAAAGTAAGAGAAATTTAATTATCTTCCCTCTGCAGTCCACATTTGCCACGTCTCGTCAGCAGAGGAAATCGAGTGCATTCGGCTCGCAAAGCAGCGGGTAATTTTTCTCTTTTTTTCATCCCACGGAAAGGCTCTTTTTCTACATTGTAAATATTTGTTAATTAAGTAAATTGAATCCCTGTTTAGAATCTAATAGAGTCTAAAAGAAGAAATGGCGTAGGTAAAATGAAAACATTTACAGGGTATCAAAGTGACTTGCGAGGTGTGCCCGCATCATCTCTTCCTCACCAAGGACAACCTGCCGGCAGGAGTGGTCGAGGTGAGGGTCAAGTTAGGGAGAGGGTGAGAGAGAGAGAGAGGGAGGGCGAGAGAGGGTGAGAGTGAGGGATATAGAGAGAGGGATTTGATAGAGAGGGCGAGAGATAGAGAGAGGGTGCGAGTGAGGGATATAGAGAGATATTAGATAGAGAGAGAGATAGAGGGAGGGTGAGAGTGAGGGATATAGAGAGATATTAGATAGAGAGAGAGGGCGAAAGAGAGAGAGAGAGAGAGAGTGGGGGAAGAGAGAGGCAGAGGGAGAGTGAAATAAGATAAATAGAGAGTCTGAAGCGATAGAGGGGGAGAGAGCAGATGATAAAAGGAACTATCGAGAGCGAGATGGAGTGAGAGAGATAGAGCGAAGAATTACAGTAACCCCTCTGTGATTTGAGGTGCGCCCGCGTCTCGGTACGAAAGAAGATGTCGATGCACTCTGGAAGAATATAGATGTCATCGACTGCTTCGCAACCGACCATGGTCAGTTCTCTCTCTCTCTCTCTCTCTCTCTCTCTCTCTCTCTCCCCTCTTCCAGCTCCCCACACTTCGGAAGAGAAGCACCGCGGCGAGTCAGCTCCTCCTGGCTTCCCTGGCGTGGAGTACATGCTGCCCCTGTTGCTGACAGCCGTCTCCGCTGGCAGGCTGACCATGACGCAGCTCATCGACAGACTCTCCAAGAACCCACGGAGGATCTTTGGCATCCCGGCACAAAAGGACACCTATGTCGAGGTATGGAGAGAGTGAAGTTAGAGAGTGATATGGAGAGGAGAGAAGAAAAGAGAGAGAGAGAAAGAGAGAGAGAGAGAGAGAGTTTTATGGCGGAAACATTGCGAGGACAATTATCGATTTGTACTGATTGATTTTATGATTTTGAATTTAAAAAAAGGAATATTTTTTTTATTGCAAAGGATTTAAGATTAATATTTTATGTTAATTTTTCGTTACAAAGAATAGTAGAAAATATCATTTTTTTTCCCTTCTTCAAGGTTGACATGTCGGAAGAGTGGACGATCCCGAAGGAGGGCGGCTTCTCGCGAGCCGGCTGGACGCCCTTCGAGGGCATCAAAGTAAAGGGAAGAGTCGTGAATGTTGTTATTCGAGGAGAGCAGGCCTACGTCGATGGATTGGTTAGGAATACTCTTCTAGTCTTCTTCTTTTTTTTCTTGCGATTGCTGAAATGGAATATGAAAAGAATTTACCATTCCTATGTACCTCCTTCTCTGACCGTGTTTTGTTATATTTTTTCACTAACGATCTCTCTCTCTCTTCTTTCTATCCCTCTTCTTCCCTCTTCTCTCTCCCTCCTCTCTTTCTCTCTCTCTCTCTTCTCTCTCTCTCTCTCTCTCTCTCTCTCTCTCTCTCTCTCTCTATCAGGTGGTCGTCAAGCCTGGTTTCGGCCGCAATGTTCGATCGGCAAGCCACGTCGAGACGTCAGAGATTTCATCCGTGAGTTTTCCGGCTGGCTTCCTTTCTTTTCTTCTTCTTTTCTCTTTATTTTAGTAAACTAGAGCAATAGAACTCGTGGATCTCACAATAAATACAAAGAAGTAGATAAAATTTTGCAAATTCCAAAACGATAGCTAGATCAAATTAAATTAATTTTAAACAATTAAGCTAATTTAATTTAATTAAAACGGTATATAGAAAGATGCGACGTCCTTAGATTGCCTCTCGCACGCCATCTCCGCCGGCCGAGTCGCCGCCAGTGACGTCCGGATCTCAGCGACAGGCTCCGCCCACCCGTCCGGCCACGCCCTCTCGCGCGCTCCTCACAGCGGACGAATGCTTCGTTGGCAAGAACATCCTCGCGGTCGCCGACTTCAACAAGGACATGGTGCATCGAGTGATGAGTCTGGCAGACAGATTCAAGTCTGACGTCGAACATCACAGGGAACTCGACGTTCTCAAGGTCTGGTTCACTCTTTTTCTCTCTCTCTCTCACTCTTTCCTCTTCTTCTCTGCTTCTTTTTTCTCTCACTGTTACTCTCTCTCTCTCTCGCTTTCTCTCTCTCTCTCGCCCTTTCCTCTTCTTCTCTGCTTCTGTCCCTCCTCTCTCTATCGCTCTCTCTTTTTCTTTATACCCTTTCCTCTCTCTCTCTCTCTCTCTCTCTCTCTCTCTCTCTCTCTCTTTCTCTCTTTCTCTCTCCCTATATCCATATCTTTCTCACAATCTTCTAACCATGAGCAAAATCTGTCCGCACTTGGTGACGACGAAGAATCAGACTGACATGAGAAGTAGGGATGTTGACTTCTTTCAGGGCTACATCCTCGCCAACATCTTCTACGAGTGTTCCACTCGAACAATGTGCTCTTTCGTTGCTGCTATGGAGGTATAATTCTATTCTTTTTTTCTTTTATATTCTAAAATAACTTAAAGAACTGATAATGTACTTTGTATATTTCAGGCATCAAATATATTTTTAAGTATATTATATGTATTACTCTTTTTAACAGAGACTCGGCGGCAAGGTCAACCCGATGGAGGCGCTCAGCAGCTCGGTGCAGAAGGGAGAGACTCTCGAAGGTGGTTTCTTTTTTATTTTAATTTTCAAATACCAGAAATTGGCGGGAAAGTTAAATCTAACGGGAACAATTTTAAGACACGATCCGCGTCCTTGGCAGCTACGCCGACGTCATCGTGCTGCGCCATCCGGAGATTGGCTCAGCCGCACGCGCCGCGGTCGCAGCGCGGCAGCCACTCATCAATGCGGGCGACGGCGCAGGCGAGCACCCGACACAGGTTAGAGAATGGAAACTATTTGGTGGAGGGTGGGTTGTATACTGTAGGATGTATGATTACGGTTTCGTAAAGGAAATGAGTGGTTTTTTTATCTTGATAAAATATTAATAATTTATTTATGTGTGCTAATCATTGTTATAAATAGTATAAAATAGTTATATAAAACAGTTGTATTTAATCTTTAAAAACTGTATTTGCTTATTTTTGCCGTCTTAATAATCTTCGTCTTCCTAGGCCCTCCTCGACGCGTACACGATACGCCAAGAGCTGAGCACAGTGAACAATCTGACGATCGCCATGGTTGGCGACCTGAAGCACGGCCGAACGGTTCACTCGCTCGCGAAGATTCTCTGCTTGTACAAGGTATGTAGATCCGACTAGTCTAGGATGCAGATTTAAAAAATTAAAAAAATCTGTAAATTGGTTCTGATTATTTGAAAGTGAAAATTTTAACCCTGTATATACAAGATAAACCCGCCCTATTCATTACGAATATGATAAAAGTTACTTGAAGGTGGTACTTTTTATTGACATAATAAAATTAGGGTATCACCCTTCACTACGTTGCGCCGACGGACGAAGTGAGCATGCCGCAGGATGTCATCGACTTTGTCGCACAGAACGCGGGATTCAAGCAGGTAAAAAATGGGTTAATTAATTGATTAATTATTGATTAAATTGTTAATAATAATTGTTATTATTTCTTGGATCCATTGGAAAAAGTTTCTTATTGCAGTCAACAATTGTTTATAATTTTTATGCATAAAATATAAAAAAAGATCTATTTGTAAGAATATTTCAGATCAAATTCACCTCGCTTCCCGAAGGAATCGCAGGTGTTGATGTCGTTTACATGACTCGTCTCCAGAAGGAACGCTTCAGCGATCCGGCGCTCTACGAGAAAGTCAAGGTTTACAAAGAATTTTTTTAATATTTTTTAATGGTTTTTTTTATTCCTGAATAATATATTTTCGTTATTTAACCGTTTAATGCCTGAAATAGACTTATGAAAACGAGTTAGAAAAGTGTACTAGTGAACATCAAATATTGATATAAAATTTTATTTTAATGTTTTGTTATTGCTGAATAATTTTTTTTATTAAATTGTGTTGAATAAAATACTCTTATTTTAATGAATAAAAGTTTAGTAAGTGAATGTCATTCAAATATTTTAACAGGACTCGTTCGTGCTGACTGCTGAGCTTCTGGACCTGGCGGAGAAGCCGGAGGCTGCGGCCAGCAATCTACTCGGTTTGCATTTGTTTTGAGTTGCATTAAAAAGTCATATGTGAAATACTTTTCGCAGACGAATTTCATTTTGGTGTTCTGCTTATTTATACTGTGCTACATATTTATAGTGTAACAATGCATACTATAGGCACTCGTCGCCCTCGACCGATTGTGATGCACCCGCTGCCGAGGAACAACGAGATCTCGACCGAGCTGGACAACGACGACCGCGCGGCGTACTTCAGACAGGTGGGGGAGATTGGGTGGAGAGAGAGAGAGAGAGTGGGGAGAGAAACAAGAGATGAGAGTAAGAAGAGAAAAGAGAGAGAGAGAGAGAGAGACAGTGGAAGGAGAAACAAGAGATGAGAGTAAGAAAAGAAAAGAGAGAGAGAGAAAGAGAGATGGCGTGAGTGGTGAGAGTAAGAAGAGAAGAGAGAGAGAGAGAGAGATAAAATAGCGAGAAGAAGTGGAATGTGATAGAGAGAGAAGAAGTAAACTTCAGGCGAGGAACGGAATGTTCGTCCGCATGGCTCTGCTTGCACTCGTTTGTGGCCGTGCACCGAAGGACGAATGAAGAAGTGAAAAGTTGACGGATTCTGTGGAATACTAAAATTACCCCAACAAACACACTAAAAATTGGATAATATTAAAAGCAAAAAATTATATTTTCTGCTTTCCTCATCACTCCTGTATCAAAGAAGTAATCTAATTACGTCAAAAACTGAAACATTAACTTTCTGTTTGTTTGTTCTCAACGGAGTATTTTAACTGATCAAATTAGCAGCTCGTTTTCTCATTTGGAGCATTTTGTTTCTTTTTTTTTTTGTTGCTATTTATCTAGCGTTAGACGATTTAGAAAAAAAGCCATTTGTTTTCTTTTGTTGCGTATTAATATCATAAACAATCTGAGGAGCCGACTCTGCACCAAAGCAGTGAATTTGTGTTGTTTTTGTCACATTGTTTTGCAAATTATTGCTTGATGCTGATTCCTGGAAGATGTTGAATTTTTCTTTCGTCGTTTGAAGTTGTTCTGCTATTTTTGCTTAATCTGGCTAGTTTTTTACTTGTTTACCGGAAGCCTACTTGTTTTGCTGAGTATGAGACAATATCACGATTAACCAGTACGAAATATCAGATTAAACAGTTGGAGAAGACAAACATTCGATTCTGGTGCATCCGAACGAGTTGAACATGTTGTTATTGTAGTTGCTCGCGCCCAAACTGACTAGCAGAAATGCCGATAAACAGTTGTGTTTTCATTGTCCAAGACGAATTTTCGTGGATTCTAAATAAGGGAAAAACGAAATGTGGTCGATCAATATTGTGGTAGACCTTGTAGAACAAGATTATGAAGTGAAGTTATCTTGAGAAAGGGCCGTATCGATTGATGGCGGTAAAATTCTCTTAATATTAGCAGGAGAATTTTGGTCTAATGTTTTGATACGAAAAGTCTAGATCACAATGGGAATTAAACTTTGGATATTACTGAACAAGGTGGTACTAAAAATGAGCAAGAAATGAGAATTTATTGTTACGGCTTCATACACGGAGGGGGAAGCAACTGATTGTGAGCTGAAAATGCCTAGTCATCAAAATACACTGTTTCATTCGATTTACGTGAAAACTCACGACACATTCGATTCAGTTTGATAAGCCACTCGATTTGCTTGCCTATCCTGCCAAAGCCGTTCTCTCTCACAACGCCTGTCTCTCTCTATCTCTCCCTCTCGCTCTCTCTCTCTCTCTCTCTCTCTCTCTCTCCGCCTGACCCCGCCTCTCGTGCAAGTGACCCACTCATACACACGTACATACGTTGGTGCACTAGGCCGATGATCCGTTACGTAGGCTAAGACTAATAATAACAAGAATCTTTCTTTCCCCTTTTATCCACTCATTCATTCACGTACCACTAGGCAAATCGTCACTAATTGTAAGAATTAGATCATTTATCCATTTTTCTTGTCATTCATTATTGCTTCCTTTCTTTTTACTTCTCCAAAGAGCATTATTCTTGTGGTAATTTTCTTTGTGATAGCCTCTATACTCTCTTTTTTCTTTCTCTATTTCGACCTCACACTCTTTTCACACTCTGTATTTCTTTCTCTATGTTTCGCTTTTTGTTGTTCTCTCTCTCTCTCTTTTTCTCTCTCTCTCTCTCTCTCTCTCTCTCTCTCTCTCTGTCTTCCTCTACAGTACCGCTCAACGGAGAGGGGTCAATTCTGTGTCATCTATGGCGGCCGAGGCCAAATGGGTCAAGTGGAATATCTCGCCGTGGAAAGTTCTTCAGGCAAAAATCACATATCAATTTAAAATCCCTGAATTTTTCTTTACTAATCCCGTTAAGAAAATCTTAAAATTTGTGAAATTAGCATTTTCATGACGTACGGTGACATAATTGCTGCGTTCGCATATAGTATTTCGTATGTCGTAGGTTCGAACCCCAAGCGGAGCAAATCTTTTGCTGCATTTATTTTGCTACATTTTTCAAGATTTGTTTAACGTGATTAGTGAAGAAAAATTGAAGGATCTCATTTTGTTATGTGATTTGCCTGAAAACGTTTTCCACAGCGAGATATTCCACTTGACCCATTTGGCCGCGGCCGCCATAGCCGACATAGAATTGACCCCTCGCCGTTGAGTGGTACTGTACATATATCTCCATCACTCCCTGTCTCTCTTCCTCTGTAACTCTAGCTCTATGTGATTCTCCATCTTCTCTCTCTCTCTCTCTCTCTCTATGCTTGCGTTTCTCCTTCGTCTCTCTCCCTCTCTCTCTCACTCTCTCTCTCTCTCTCTCTCTCTCTCTCTCTTTTTCACAACCACTCTCTCGCGCTCTCTCTCTCTCTCTCTCGATGTCGATGTAAAAAATTTCAAAGGAACAAAAATTTGTATATAATACCCTAGAAACAGATATAAAAAATTTAAATGTAGTGTTCATTTCATGCTCGAGCATCTGGCAAAGAGTCGTAAATGAATGAAGAGAGTGTAGATAGGGTGCAATGACGAGTGCTAATTCGTGGTCGCACCCCTCTTCACAGCACTCTCTTAGACGGGGAGAGGGCGCTAATGACAGTAAACGCTCCTCCACCAACTCTCCGTCCGGGTCACATTTCCAATTGCCAATTGTATCGTCCTGGCTCACGACAGCCACTTCTAACTGCCATTCTTTGTGCTCATTTTATCCAACGAAAGGCAGGCCCAACTTTCTTTAAATTATTAATCTTAATTCAATGTAACTGTATGTATGAGGCGCGACAGTGCGCGCTTTCTTTATGACAACTTATTCGACGCGTGGCCATATAACACTCCTTTAATGTACAATATGTACATATTGGCTCTTTTAACAGATGCCCGACGATGATTACGATGATGATGATGATATGGAGTACAGCGGCTTCAACTACGCGAGAGAAGCGGGCGTGGTCGGGCGACCAACATTCACACCATCGATCTACCGTGTGACTCACGTGATCGCCGACCAGAAACTTCGCAACGCCCATCAGCTGGACGAAGACGCTCGTTTCCGTGCAGATCAGCTGGAAGCACTGCTCGAGCACGCGGAGCGGCTGCGCCGTGCAGAGCGCACTCCATTCCATCCCGACAACTACGCGAACATCCTGGCCGAACTCGAAAGGGCCGCAAAGTCGGCGAGAAGACTGCTGAGGTTTGCGCCGCACGAGCGGCTTCAAACTGCCGTCGACGCTGCCACGGCCTTCCTGCAAAAGATCGAGAAACGGAAGATGGCCGAGCAAAAGTTCGAAGAACTTCTCGACAGACTCGCCTCTCTGCTAGACTTTCGCATTCATCAGCAGAAGCTCAAACTGTTGACAGCCATCGAATGTCGTGAGAAACTGGGCGAAGTTAGTGGGCTCATCTTTGAGCCCCGCATCAAAAACGACTTCAAAACTGGTCGCCACAGGGACCAGTTCCTTTTCGATTCCGAAGTCGACCATGCGCAAAACATGTGGTTTGAGATGGTTAAAGACAAAAATCTATTGGAGATGGCCATGAACGAGTTGCGGGCGGAGCACTCGTGCCTGTCTCAGATCATTGCCCGAAAACCAGGCAAGGAGACTCTGCAACGTCTTCAGCGGAAAGAGCTACCCGATCTCATCGCCGATTTCAACAATATTGAGCAGTGGTATAGACCCGACATGCCGGTTAAATATGTGGGCGGAATGACCATCCCCGCTTACACCTTTAAAACAATGCTCAATGTGCTGGAGCGTCAGCTGAGCGAGGCGCTCCAAGAAGTAAACGAGGACGAAACGGCTGAACTCGCTAGGCAGCTTGAGCAGAGTCATGAAGAAGTTGAGCAGGCTCAGGTGCCGTCTCTCTTATCGGAACAGGTTTGGAGAAAAGAGAATAAGAAATAGAGGGAGACAGAAGAGAGAGAGAAAGAGAGAGATGGAGAAAGCGAGACACAATTCTTTTGAAACTACTTTTTTTAACAAAACTAATGGTAAGAAATATTCGAGATTATTTGCGGAATACATGGATGCATGGAGAAAGATGACGATTGATGCATTTCGCTTTTCAGGAGGGCGCAACTGTCGATGAAGAGCGCGACCTTCTTCACAAGCAGATTTCTTCTCTGGAAGCAGCCATTGCACGTCTGAGAGGCGAACGAGAGGACATTGGGGAAGCATCTAACCAGCAACAGCAGGTCAGAGAGATAGAGAAGCAAAGAGAGAGCGAGAGAGTAGCAGTGTGAGACAGACAGAAAAAGAGGAAGCAGAGTGAGAGAGAAATAGAGAGGAAGCAGAGTGAGAGAGAAATAGAGAGGAAGCAGAGTGAGAGAGAAATAGAGAGGAAGCAGAGTGAGAGAGAAATAGAGAGGAAGCAGAGTGAGAGAGAAATAGAGAGGAAGCAGAGTGAGAGAGAAATAGAGAGGAAGCAGAGTGAGAGAGAAATAGAGAGGAAGCAGAGTGAGAGATAAATAGAGAGGAAGCAGAAATAGAGAGGAAGCAGAGTGAGAGAGAAATAGAGAGGAAGCAGAGTGAGAGAGAAATAGAGAGGAAGCAGAGTGAGAGAGAAATAGAGAGGAAGCAGAGTGAGAGAGAAATAGAGAGGAAGCAGAGTGAGAGAGAAATAGAGAGGAAGCAGAGTGAGAGAGGAAGCAGAGTGAGAGAGAAATAGAGAGGAAGCAGAGTGAGAGAGAAATAGAGAGGAAGCAGAGTGAGAGAGAAATAGAGAGGAAGCAGAGTGAGAGAGAAATAGAGAGGAAGCAGAGTGAGAGAGAAATAGAGAGGAAGCAGAGTGAGAGAGAAATAGAGAGGAAGCAGAGTGAGAGAGAAATAGAGAGGAAGCAGAGTGAGAGAGAAATAGAGAGGAAGCAGAGTGAGAGAGAAATAGAGAGGAAGCAGAGTGAGAGAGAAATAGAGAGGAAGCAGAGTGAGAGAGAAATAGAGAGGAAGCAGAGTGAGAGAGAAATAGAGAGGAAGCAGAGTGAGAGAGAAATAGAGAGGAAGCAGAGTGAGAGAGAAATAGAGAGGAAGCAGAGTGAGAGAGAAATAGAGAGGAAGCAGAGTGAGAGAGAAATAGAGAGGAAGCAGAGTGAGAGAGAAATAGAGAGGAAGCAGAGTGAGAGAGAAATAGAGAGGAAGCAGAGTGAGAGAGAAATAGAGAGGAAGCAGAGTGAGAGAGAAATAGAGAGGAAGCAGAGTGAGAGAGAAATAGAGAGGAAGCAGAGTGAGAGAGAAATAGAGAGGAAGCAGAGTGAGAGAGAAATAGAGAGGAAGCAGAGTGAGAGAGAAATAGAGAGGAAGCAGAGTGAGAGAGAAATAGAGAGGAAGCAGAGTGAGAGAGAAATAGAGAGGAAGCAGAGTGAGAGAGAAATAGAGAGGAAGCAGAGTGAGAGAGAAATAGAGAGGAAGCAGAGTGAGAGAGAAATAGAGAGGAAGCAGAGTGAGAGAGAAATAGAGAGGAAGCAGAGTGAGAGAGAAATAGAGAGGAAGCAGAGTGAGAGAGAAATAGAGAGGAAGCAGAGTGAGAGAGAAATAGAGAGGAAGCAGAGTGAGAGAGAAATAGAGAGGAAGCAGAGTGAGAGAGAAATAGAGAGGAAGCAGAGTGAGAGAGAAATAGAGAGGAAGCAGAGTGAGAGAGAAATAGAGAGGAAGCAGAGTGAGAGAGAAATAGAGAGGAAGCAGAGTGAGAGAGAAATAGAGAGGAAGCAGAGTGAGAGAGAAATAGAGAGGAAGCAGAGTGAGAGAGAAATAGAGAGGAAGCAGAGTGAGAGAGAAATAGACAAGTAAGGTAAGAGAGCTGGTTATGTTCAGACCCTTCCTCGTCCAACGCCCGCCAACGGACAATATCTTGAGCGAATTGCCGAGCTTGAACAAACGCTGGGCCGAGAGTTCATGCTCGTTGAAGAGAAGCGGCAAGAGGAGAACCAGTTTCTTGTAGTAAGTATGTTAATGTTTTGGTCCCCTGAGGTTAAGGTCTTTGTACTTGAGGTTAAGGTCTTAGCTGAGGTTAAGGTTTTTGGCCCCTGAGATTGTCCTAGTGGACTTGATGCATTTCAGTGTCCGATCCCTTTTTTATTAAGACCTAACGACCCATGTCTTGAGCTTCAGGGTAACCCGCCAACCGCTTGGTGGCGGCTCCGAAGAGAGAGAAGAGATGATCAAAAGCACGACGACGACCACTTCGCAGCCGCGGATTCTGGTGCTGCCGCTGCCTATCCGAAGCAATGCTCGGAGTTCCGCAAGGACGAACATGTCATGATCAAGGGACGCCCGTGCAAGGTCGTCGAGATGTCCACGTCGAAGACGGGCGAGCACGGCCACGCCAAGGTGCATCTCATCGCAGTCGACATCTTCACCGGCGCGACCCTCGAGGATATCTGCCCCTCCACCCTCAACATGGACGTCCCCGTCATCAATCGCAAGGAGTACATGCTCATTGAGATCGACGACGACTACGCTACGCTCATGGACCCGGAGTCGTGGGGCACCAAGGAGTATCTGAAGCTTCCCGACGGAGAAGTCGGCGATCAGATCCGCAATGCGTTCGAGAAGGGCGGACGCATCATGGTCGCTACGGTCGCTGCTTGCGGAGAAGAAATGATTCTTGGCTACAGGGTCATGAACAAGGACAACTAATTTAACATGGAGATTATTTCTATGTATATATGTACATATGTATATACATATATAGATACATTTGCGCCGCTCTCTCATTTCATTTTTTCTTAAAATCTGACAACGAGTGTTCTCATGTCCATACGAACATTGCTTGATCGCTCATAGTGATTGGTTGAATGAATGGAATCGTAGAGCAAAGATGTTGTTTCTTGGAAGCGGTTCATGTATTTATTAATTTTTACTCTCAGTTCTTTAAAATTATTTTATTAGGTGATTCTTAGCTCAAATAAAGTAAGCAAAAACAAAACAATCAATATTCAAATCTTTAAACAATGTATTCGATCGACCGAACGATTAATTGTTTCCTCACTTATTTTTACGAGTTCAATACATATGTACCTCCATCGGATCTAACCACATGTCGCCAGTTTTGAGGTTTTGATCGTAAAGCCTTACTGTATGTATAAAGGAAAGAATACTCTTCTCAAGCGCCTTTTATTTATTTATTTTTGTATCGACTACGCAGGTTTTGGGGAATGCCTCTTACAATAGCATTGGCTAGATCACGGGCACAAGAATCTTGTTTCAATGAATTAACGAAAAAATCTGTAGATCATAATAGCAATAAAAGTTTTTATTGGTGTTACTAAAAAAAATCCAGTCAGGGTGGAGAGGGTGGGCTGAGGATGAATGGAATGAGGGAAGGCGCAGATATTCAAATGTGGCTGGTAGCCTCAATTTGGGGATCGAACCAGCCAGATCCTCTCTCGCCGTCTGCTCTCTCTCTCTCTCTCTCTCTCTCTCTCTTCGCGTGACCCGACCTATCGAGCGGACCATCCTCCCGGTCTCTCATACATTCCCGCATATGGCGGTGAACCATTCCGATGATGCGCTCAGTTGGCTACTAAGAAGAAGATTTTTTCTTACCCATTTTTAAAAGTCAAAATGACTAACTATGATGGCTTTCATTCTTCTTCTTCTTTGCCATTTGTATTTCTTCTTTTTTTTCTCTAAAGCCACTTTGGAGATAAAAAAGATGGATGCAATGGTTGAACGCCTTCACTGACTTATTAACTAGATAGTCCACTAGGGTGGGACATGACAATTAGTAAGTCTTGAATGCGATCAATTTGCTTTTATCTATTTCTCTCTCTCTTTCTCTCTCTCTCTCTCTCTGTTTCTCTCCTGTTCCCCTCTTGTCTCTCTCTCTCTCTCTCTCTCTCTCTCTCTCTCTCTGTTTCTCTCCTGTTCCCCTCTTGTCTCTATCTCTCTCTCTCTATCTCTCTCTCTCTCTCTCTCTCTCTCTCTCTCGCTCTGTGGGTTTCTCTTCTCTTTTCTATCACTCTCTCACTGCCTACGTGTCACTCTCTCTCTCTCACACACACACACACACACACTGCCTACGTGCTACCCTCTCTCCACTCTCTACATGTCAGGGCGTCGCCCTCCTCTTCGTCCGGCTTATTACCCATTGTGGCGTGCAGGCCCGCGTGAGCCGCTTCTATCTCGTCATCCCTTGGTGCTCATGGACGACGGCTGGAATACGTGCGAACAAGAGAACGTGATGACAGAGTTGCGAGCGGAACACTCGAGGCTGTCTCGAGTTATTTCTGGGAAACCTGGCAAGGAGATTCTGGAACGTCTTCAGCGGCAAGATCTGCCCGATCTCATCGCCGCGTTCAACTGTATTGCTCCGCATCTCTCTGGAGGCTCTACAGTTCGCTCTAGAGTAATCAGCGTCGTTGCGGATAGTTTTAACAGAATGCTCAACGAGCTTGAGAGACAGCTGAAAGAGGCGCTCCGAGAAGCAAACGAGGACGAACCGCCTGAAATTGCTCCTCCAGCTGACGACCAGCGAATTGGCCAACTTGCAAGAGATTCCGAAGAGGAATCGGAAGAGCATCAGGCTAGAAAGAAAGAGAAAGGGAGAGAATGAGATTGAGGGCGAAAGAAACAAAATGGGAGAGGAGACGAAATACTTGAGCCACAACTCATGTCTGATGATGAGATAAAAGTTAGAAATATGTATGTATTCGTGATCGATAACTTATGGAATATATGTACATTTGCAGATAATTTTCGTAGTATCTAAATTGTTGAGCGGGACTGTACATATATGCAAGGAAGAAGAGGCTGACGGGAAAATGAATGATCATTTTCAGGAGCGTACAGTCGAGGAAGAGCGTGAGCTCCTTCGTAAGCAGATTTCTTCTCTGGAAGCAGCCATTGCACGTCTGAGAGCCCAACGAGAGGACATTGGGAAAGCATCTAATTGTAAGGAGCAACAACAGGTCAGAGAAATAAAGCGAGAGAGCCGGAGAGATATAGAAGCAGAGTAAGAAAGAGAGAGAAAGAAAGAGAGAGAGAAGCAGAATGAGAGAGAAGCAGAGTAAGAGAGTCTTATATTCAGGTCGCTGCAAGTCCATCATCGACCGCCAACAAAGCTTATCTACAGCGAATTGCCGAGCTCGAGCAAATGCTGGGCCGAGAGTTCATGCTCGTTGAACTCTCGGCCCAGCATTTGCTCGAGCTCGGCGAAGAGAAACGACGAGACGAGGAACAACGAGACCAGATTCGACTGGTAAGTGTGCTAATGGCAAGCAAAGGACTTCGTCCCCCGAGGTTGTCGGAGTGAGTTGATGCATTTAGTGTCCAACTTCCCTTTCTCATTTAATAAGACATATTTTTTTATTCTTTAATTAGGCGAGGCTACTGTTGGCATGTCGCAACGAGCAGCCCATTCTCAGCCGTGCGAAACGTGCCTGAATCGTGCGAAGAATGTTCGAACACCGAAGACCAATTCGGAGGACATAAGCGGTAATAGCAATGCTTTATTTCTAATTTATCGTAGCCTCATTAGCTTTCCATTTTCTCTGCAGATTATTTTCGTTGAACACATTTAAATTTTTTTTAATTAGTTGTATAACTATGTTCTTTCTAACCTTGTCCTACATATAACGCACTAAAAAACGAAAAAAATCAATATTAATTTTTAACGATATACTCAAGAAACCGAACGATTAATTTTCTCCTCACTCTCTTTTTACGAGATCTACCCGCCCACACATCATAATGTTTTGTAGCTTTATCGAAACACTGTAATCATGTAAAAAATGAGGTAAAAATCTTTATTCTTGAGCAGTCTACCCTTTTCATGTAACTTCTGTAGGAATTTTTCGTCCCATCTTCTCTCTTCTTTTCATTATCTGTTTGCCTTATCATGCTGCGAATAAAGTTGTAGCCAAGAGTTGTGCTAACATACATTGGTCATTATAGATTGTCATGGATTTTAAGGCTAAACAAAGTGTGGTCGGTGAATTTTTGAGTAGCAAAATAATAAAACGAAATTCACAGGAAAAAAGACCGTATTGATATTGATGGCTCTGGTGAATGCCTCCTAACATTGGCTGGATCACGGCACAAGCATCTTGCTTTAAACGTTTGATGCAAAAAATCTGTAAATCATGATGGAAGTGAAACTTTTGATGATGTTCCTTTTTTTTAAAATTGGGCGCATAAATATATGTTCCATTAGGGGTTAACACTCAGGCGGTAAGACGTAGCTTACAAAGTGCTGTTACTCATTGTCAGAAGTGGCTGATAAGCTCGATTGCCTATCGAACCTGCCAACGCCTCTCTCGCCATCCGTTCTCTTTCGCAATGCTTGCATCTCTCTCTCTTTCTCTCTGCCTCTCCTTCTCTTTGCGTGATTAGGCCTATCGGGCAGAGCGACCCTCTCATACGGGCATCGATATTGTACTGTTCGCTCGAAATGTTTGCTAATAATAAGCAAATGTTTCTTCCCATTTTAATTAAAAAAAATTTTCCCAATTTATTTAAGTTTATTTTTTATTTAAACTCCAATGGCAGTAACGAGTCCTACTTTTTTCACTACACTCACTTTCATATATACCATTAGGCAAGTCTTCGCTAAAAACTTCTACCGCATTGTCAGTGCTCCGGCATTCCTCATGCTCATGGACGGCAGCAGGAAGGGAGAAGGTTTAGGAGTCGCCGCAAGCTGGACTCGACAGGATCACAGCAGGGAGATTCAAATTGTAGATATGGTGACGTGCTTAATCTGGACACTGTTGCTCATATATGTACGTGCACAAAACCCGAATACTCTGATCGATCAAGCAGAGAAAATGCTACGTTCTGTCCTCAGTCCATTACATCTCGACAAGCACGCGAGCGCCGTTACTAATCTTGCAAGCGCTGCCCATTTAGCGCAAAGACTGCTAAGGATTGCGCCGAACGCTAAGCTTCAAGTCGCATGCGATTCTGCCACCGCCGTCCTACAAAAGGTCGAAATATGGAACATGGCAGAAGAAAAGTACGAGCAACTTGTGGACGCGCTCGTCGCTCTGCGAAAGCTTGGCGTTCCTGACAATGTGGCAAAGCGGAAACTGCTGTCTGCGATAGACGTTCGTGAGAAACTGGGAGAAGTTTTGCGCCTCAATATGAACCAACAGTCGTAACAGTCCCGACAAACGGACAATCGTAACACGTACGAATTCTTTTTCAAGACAGAAGTCGAACTCGCAGAGAACATATGCAATGGGATTATCAAGTGTTATGACAAGCGCAATGTTTGAGTTGAGAGCAGAGCACTCGCGTCTGTCTCAAGTTATTGCTGCGAAACCTGGTAAGGAGATTCTCGGACGACTTCAGCGCCAAGAGGTGCCCGATCTCATGAACGAGTTCAATATAATTGCTGCGCATTACACTGAACCTCCTACAATTCATTATGCTGATGGAAGAGTGATCAGCGTCGCCGCGGATGCTTTTAAAACAAAGCTCAGCGAGCTTGAGCGTGCGCTGAACGAGAATCTCCGAGAAGAAAGCGAGGACGAACCGACTGACTGTGTTCAGCAGTTCGATGTGCTTCACGAAGGAACACAACAAGGAGTTGAGGAAGACCATATTTAAGCTGACGAGCAGAGAACTGGCCAACTGGAAGAGGCCAACCTTGCAAGAGATTTTGAAGCGAATCTCGATGTTAGAGAGAGAGAGTGAGATAGAGAAAGAGAGTGAGACGAAATACTTGAGAAGCTCTTCATATTTGATTAAATTAGATTAATTTAAATATTTTTTCAGCGCTTATGGTTAGGACGCCGTTCAATGGGCTTGTCTGCTCAACCTAGACAAATTAGACACTGATAAATACGGTGTTAACATTAGTTTCTCAAAACTCATTGACACTGACGAGAAAATACATATCTTGAGCCATTTTAAAGAAGCAGGACGTTCGACCTATGTAGCGCATTTCGCTCATAGAAAAGTAGTGGTTTGCGTTAATATCAACTTTTTGATAAGCTATTGTCACTAGCGATGCGGAATTAGTCTTATTAGAACAGAAAAACAGAAAACTACGTTGAAATGTGAGATGTACTTGGAGGAAGAAAGTGACTGATTGTGGAACGGTATAATGAGTAATTTTTTTCAGGAGCGCGATGTTGAGGAAGAGCGTGACCTTCCTCAACTAAAGAAGATTTTTGCACTTGAAGCTGCAATTGCACGTCTGAGATCGGAGCGCGAAAATGCCGAAGGATTGGAGATTGGGAAAGCATCTCCAAAGCAAAAACAGGTCCGAGGAATAGTGAAGCAAGGTCGGAGAAAGAAGCCAAGTGAGAGATCGAAAGTGATAGAGAAGCCGAATGAGAGAGTGAGTGAGAAGCGGAAAAAGAGATAAACTAAGATCGAGAAGCAAAGTTAGAGAGACAGAGAGCAGAGAGAGAGAGAGAGAAGCAGAGTAAGAGAGTTAGAGAAGCATAGTGAGAGCGATAGAGAAGCACCCTACGAGAGAAAGTGAGATTGAGAAGCAGAGAACGAGCGAGATATGTAGTAAGAGAGAAAGAGCGGTAGAGAAGCAAGGAGAGATAGAAAAGCTGAGTGAGAGAGAAAGTGAGATTGAGAAGCAGAGTGAGAGGGCGAAGCATAGTAAGAGAGAAAGAAAGATAGAAAGAAGGAGAGAGATACTGTTATATTCAGGTCCTTTTTCGTCCAGCGCCCGCCAACAAACGTTATCTTGAGCAAATTGCCGAGCTGGAGCAAACGCTGGGCCGAGAGTTCATGCTCGTTGAAGAAAAGCAAAGAGACGAAGCACAACAAGAGCAGATTCGTCTGGTAATTGTGTTCAGGTCTTTGTCCCCAGAGGCTAATATGAGGTCTTTGTTTTGATGCATTTTAGTGCGCGATACTTGAAAGACGACATCGCCGTGCCAGGAGAACAATCCCTAAGAAGCCAATCGTACAGTAAAAACTCTCATTGTCAGCATGCAGAAGTGTACGTCAACTAGATATGTTGTTTTCGTTGCTCTTGTACATTCTCACTCACAAATATATTAACATTTCAAATGTGTTCTTTTGAATTAGTTTAACGATTCTCCTCACTCCCATATCATATATGAGTTCAATACGTCCATCGGATCTAACCAGACGTCGTAATGTTTTGCAGTTTTAATCGAAAACTTACTCATTGTCGGATAAAAATATGAATACTCTTCTCAATTTGTGAGCCCTCAGTAGAAATTTTTCAAGCCATGTTTTCAGTTCTTGCATTGTTTTTTTTTGCCTTCCAAGTTTACGCGGAATTCTTCGTAGTATGTAAATAAAGACTTGTTATCGAACCTAATTCGCACACACACTGCGAGAGAAAAATAAATTAACCTTTTTTCACCTATTGTTTAAGAAAGCTTCGAGGTTACTGTAGTGAGGGGGGGGGGGTGTTGCCAGGGTCTTGATGCAAGCTAAAAATTATAAAAAAATAATTATCTTCCATTTCCAAGTTATTTTTCGAGATTCTATATTATTTATGTTCAGCGATGCGATATGCTAATAAATGTAAGAGAAAAAAAACACAAATATGCGTCTCGGCTATATTATCAATATTATCAACATTATTAATACTATTAACATTACTAATGTTATTTACTATATAGTTAATACTATTAATAATATTAATAATATTATTCAAGACAGCTGATGGTGAGCGGTGTTGGAGAACGAAATGTGTCAAAACATTTTCTTTAGAAGTGCATGTCATTGTTGTCTGATTTGACATTCTCTTTCGTCATACATATGTATATTTTGTTCATTTCATAGAGTCAAACTAGGAAGTTTTCTCTGGTGAATTTTGCAGCTGGATATCTCTTCGTAAGACCGAAAGCATTCTGCAAAACATGGGATTCTTTCGAGAATAAAGCCTTATTTTGACGACTGGATTACTTATTGTCATTTATATCTCAGGATTAGATGCGCATCGTAAGATGTGAAGACCATGCCAAAACCGATTACAATACCTAATTCACGATGAATCAACAATACGTCTGGAAGATTGGCATAGGAGATAATCTTTTTTTTTGTCTACTGCGTTCTTGAACGATTTAGCAGGGAAGTTGTTAGACAGAGTCATAGACATCTTATTCATGTACATACAAATGTAGTTTAATGTCTAAATCCAGACAAATCCACTCAAACATACATAACATTTCATACTATACAAATTACGCATGTTTATAATCCGTCGGATTACGAATGGATGATAAATGGGATGCACCGCTGGTTGTATCTCAGATCGCCTAAGCTGCGCACACTCATTCGTAACATAAAGCTCTTCAGAGCTCGCAATCATGTCTAGGAGTTGCCTCGAAACGAAATTCTCGCATGTTTGAGTGGATTTGTCTGGATTTAGACATTATCTTTAATATACTGTGCGTTAGTTACCTCTTTGCGTCTTTGATACTGATAGAGCACGACTCACAGAAGGCATGACTCCTATGGACATATCCGAAGACGCACGCACGGTCATCAGTGTCGTCGAGTGGACGAGCATAGGCAAGAAGCCTGTTCAACTCCTTCCTGTGCCGTTCAATATCTCTTTCATAATACATCGTTATTTGACGAAAACTCAAATCTTTACCAAAACCTCATCGACGAAAACTCAGGCACCACTCTTTTTTCCTCCACATCCTTGTTGGATCCAGCATGATGGTGGAGAAACATTAAATGAGCTTATGGAAACAAAGTAAGGTTTATGAAAAGGCAACGTATTTTCATGTCAGATTTTCTTCTAACCGATAGTAAGTGTATTTAAGATGAGTTCGAAATTGATTAATCACTATCAGCATAATGTTTATTTAAAATTATTTTTCCAGTAACTGCTCTTATCGCCAACAGCGTCGTTCTCTTCCTTTCCATTGCATCGACCAGCGTCCACATTGGCAAGTACAAGTACTACATTATCGCCTTTGCTGTCCACGACATTTTCTTCACCATCTTTTGTGCCATTTTCCGTCCAGTCAGTTCAAAGAATCTCCAATTAAAGGAGTCAAAAACTCACTCTTTAATTCGACCTCTTTTGCAAGATACAAGGATAACATACATATGATTTATAGAGACACCACTACCATTCTCAGAAAAATTCAAATGGGTTACGGTTAAGGTTAGTGCTACTTTAATGCACACATAATTGATTTATATCGAGAAAATGAACAATAAAATATTTATTTTCAGGTTGCTGGAATGATCAAAGGCGACTTTTTCTTGTTTATGCCCGGAGTCGCTCGTAGTAGGTTTGTTTCGAAAGAAAATAAAGCTATCAAATTAGAACATTCTAATGACTTCCAAAAATTAGAGTTCAATAGTTGAACCATTAGTTTTTCGTGCTTACAATTAGTATAATCTCACTTTTCTGCTTCCATCTCTCTCGTCGGTGTCTATCAAAAGGAATATGTGGAAGCATATTAATAATAATGACATATTAAAAGAAAAGATGTAAAAAAAAAATTCAGCTGGAGCAATGGACTGTACAGTGGGACTCATACTGTCACCATTCTACTGCTCTCTTATTGCTTCCTTTATCGCTATGTCATGCTTTGCAAGTCAGCTCAATCAATTCAATTGTCATTACAACAACACAAACATTTTGCCAAATTCTACTATAAATATCATACAGTTTCGACCGTCTATTGACTGTGAAACTTTTGTGTGCAATTAACCAACGCATCTTATATTTAAGCTAGCAGTAAGCAGGCCCAAGTAGCTACATATGTATTTCTGAAGTCAAACAAACTAACCGAAATGTAAAGGAAGCCCAAGTCGATGATATTCCAGGCCCCATTTCCGTCCCTATCTCGAGTGTCGAGCGACCTTTGTCGTCCTGGGCGCCTTTCACTTTGCTTGCTGGGCGAGCTCAAGCTACCTCATCGGCGTTCGTCTTGGGCCATCGCCTGAGGAGCATGCAAACATGAAGCTCCTCATCTTCGAGCCGTACTACCCGTGGTATAATGATACGGCCTACGTGTACAACTCGGTTAGGAACTCAGCCGTAATTTATTTCTAAAAAACTAAAAAAATTAATGTTGCACTCACAACTCTTAAAAGGACATGATGCAGAATTGACCGTTATTTAGGAGACGAGCCCAAAGAAAATTCTGCTCCTTTTAAGAACCGTGGAATGGCAGAGCCGGCGAGGATGGCCATCTCGACGATGCTGATGCTGATGATGGGCGTTCCTCTCGGCGCCGTCGTCATCTTTTCGCACTTTATCATACACGGAATCAAGCAGGTTCGTTTGCAGGAAATTTAAATGACACGTTTGAATTCGCGCTCTTTTCCCTGAGAAATGAGCAAGATGGAGCGTACATATTGAAGACATATAATAGGTCGCGAGATTTCAAAACATTTTATTGATTGGCAATACACCAAGAAACAAACAAAAGCTACCGTTCATACCATGAGAGAGAGATTGCTAGGTTGTCAAAATTCATTCTTCACTTGTATTTAGGTGCGTACTGACACGAACTCTCTGAAGGTGGCCAACGTTCAGCTTCAGCTCTTCCTCGCGCTCGTCATGCAGGTTTGTGTCATTCACAAAAGGTGACGAAGCCACAAAAGTGTATTTTGACATATTTGTTTTTTCGCTTGTCCACTGAATTTAATCAAAAACAAACACAAATAACTCCACGTCAACGGCAAGCTTTCGTATAGGGATCAGATCTCTTCTTAGTCCACCACTCTTGGACGTCCGGCGTAGATATTTAACAGGCGGCAAAAACCTTGTTTCAAACTGCCGCCAAATCGAATGTTCCCAAAATTCAAAGATTACTACACCGATCGTGTGCATTTATGCGCCTGAGGCCTCTGCATTCTTCCTGCCTTTTGTCGGCGTGACTGTCGACGTTCCTCCGGGCTTCATCTCCATGTTCTTTCCCATCTTTCCCTGCATTGACGGCCTTGTCGTTCTCATCGTTGTCAAGGACTACAGGTCAGTTATGGAATCTCTTCAATTACATATAATTAATATTCTATCAATTCATAACAAAACCTGTCCACTACATGGATGCGAAGCGCAGTCATGCTTTCATCTTGCTTTCACCCACAGGGCCCAGTCCCTGATTGTGGAATAAACTTTGAAACATAACAAAACTGTGACCTTATAATTATTACTTTCGTGCAAAAAAAGCCAAGAACTACAAGATTTTGTCATATGACAACGAATATGGGTTTAATACTCGTAGAATTTGACTTCTAAATTTGAGGAAAACGATTGTGTCATTTGAGGAACGCCATTTTTGGGCTGTCGAAGAAACATCTGCACGGGCCGAGTCAAGTGACCATGGTCACCTCAACCGTCGCGCTTGGAGGAGAATAGACGTCAGGAGCTACCGAAAGCTAGAATATGTCATCGTTGTTTGCTTTAATCACTTCTCCATGAGTCGAATAAAGATGCTATTATTTCAAACAACTAACAAAGCGATACGTCTACTTTTCCTTATGATATTTGGATTTGGTTACGTTCGCACTCTCATAATCGCATGTCAGTTTCACTCAACGTATTTGTGCGGCCTTCAAAATAGCCTGGGAGAATAAGAGATTGCCTAACGTGGGAATTCAAAGATATCTCGCGATTGCAAATTAGCACGCGTATTCCACACCCTCTTTAGATTCCTTTCAAAATGGGGCAGCGTTAAATTTTTCCAGGTCATTCCAAGTTGGTCGTCCTTTCTAGAGAGCGACAAATTCCTCTTCGTTCTAGCATTCCTTGCATTTTTGATGCGCCATTATAATTGATAATATGTATATATAATGTGGAACGGAGGAGAGCTTTCATTGCTATCACTCATACATTAATATGTGTTACCAGAAAACCTTTTTTTCACAGCCATGCCACTCAACGACAGTGACTCCAACTCCAGAGCGGCAACACTGGAAAGTAGAATGATTTTGTGCCGAACTGAGCTCGAAACAATACTAAGCAGCAACAAATATGTCTTGCAGAATCATGAGATCTACCCAGCCGCATCTTTCCTTACTGAGCTCGAAAAGAAGACGGCTGAAGCGCTAGGGCTTAGACAGGAATCGGAAAATCGCAACATTCGACTTCGGTGTCACGTGATCGACGAGGTCGCCAAAACCGCCGAAGCCGCTCTGAATGATTTACGTGAGCGCATCGGCACATGGAATCGGAATAGAGAAGTGCTCGAACAGCATCGCGATCTGCTCGCTCGACTACAAAATCGCAGGTCATCGATATATGAGCGTGACATCATCGATCTGAACGAAGCACTTGCTAACCTCGCAGAAATTTTAGATAGAAATCCCCTGAAAAGCAATAAGGACGAAATCTACATACGCGACGCCATCCAAAACCTGGAGAAGAAGCGCGATGAGATTAAAACCGATATAGTGAATGGAATAAGGAAGGAGCATGCGCGTCTGTCGGAACTAATTGCATTGAAAACGAGCATCGACATTCTTGAAGAAATTAAGACTTGCCCGAACTGACTGAAAAATACAACTTTATTGCACGTCACTGTACTCCTTCTATGACTGAATGGTACGAAGTCAATATCGACAAGCTAGAGAAAGAGCTCGACAAGGCGATCCAGAAAGAAAACGAGAGAGGTGAAGAAGAAGAAGAACAAGCTGTTCTGACCATCAATACTCAGCAGAACGATGGTCCCCAGACAGATCGGCCACGACAGCTTGTCTTCGCCAAGACAATCAAGGTTTAGAAAAAGTGATGCGAGACAGAAATATAGCAAAAAAAGAATGAGAAAAGCCCTTCAGACATCCGACACTCCTGTGGACGATGAAGAGCGCGAGTATATTGAGAACCAGATCGAAAAGCTCGAATCTGCACTGGAACGTCTGAGATCGAAGAGCAAGGGGGTCGACGAGCGAGGAAGAGGACAAGAAGAAGAGAGAACAGAGGAGCGACAGAAGGTCAGAGAGGGAGAGAATGAGAGAGTGCACAGAGCGCGGGAAAGAAGTTCGAATGTTTAGAGAGAGAGAGAGAGAGTGAGAGAGAGAGAGGGAAAGATGTAGAGAATTAGAGTGGTAGAATAAACGGGACAAAGATGATCTTCAAAAATACAAAAATCCTGGTTAAATCTGATTGTTACATAGAACCGTTGTTTAGTCATCCCCCACTGTTGATCAAACATCGACTGGCTAAAACCAACATCAGCCTTGTGTTCAGATCCTTGATAATTCGATGGGCATAAATGATCTTCTTCTGTTACGGCTTTCCGAGCTCGAGAATGCGATCGGCCGCGAGTTCATGCGCGTTGAAGAAGAGCGACGAGACGAGGAAGAACAAGACCAGATTCGTCTGGTTAATACTTTAAATTCATTTTCGTAGAAGCCGTTCCTCATTAGTTGAAGTGTCCTATTTTAGACTCTGGGATTTTTTTACTTCTACATTCAGACATTCTACAATATTTTATTTTGTATAATTTTAATGGCATTTCTCAGGCACGACTTCTGTTGGCCTGCCGCAGCGAGCAGCCGCTTCTCAGCTGAGCAAAACGAGCCTGACTCTCAATCAGATCTTCCTTCAATGGCAAGAATACGGAATACACTTGGAGACGGAATGATGAACTAACCATAAGGTGAAATTTCACTTCATTATGACTGTCGTCTTAAAGCATTCTTTTAAAAAATTGATTCTGCTTAATCCCCCTGAAATAAGTACAATCCCGCCCAACATTTCAGGTACATAAATTAAGCAGATTAATAAGATTGCTGAATTGATTTTTCATCGTACAGGACGCATTTCAATGGAATGTGCTGTTCAATCGATACTAATTCGACATTGCTAAATACGCTCGCATCATTAGTATCACAAAACAACTTGACACTGTTGAGAAAATTAATATTTTAGCAAAAACTTCGCTTCCTTGGTGGAGATTTTTATCCAGCACTGTTACAAGGAAAGCTCGAATCCCCTTGAACAGATCATTTTGCAGTGCCTGACACGAGTATGCATTCAAACGAGATGTCCAGCAAGCTGATTGACATTCTCAAGAATAACCCGAATTTGACCTAAGAATCATTCCGTGTTGTCTGGCAGCTCTGCCCTAGAAGCACTGAGATCGATCAACGAAACGAGACATCAAGATGAGAGAAGAGAGTGCGAAGAGATGGAAAGATGGAGGAGAAAAAAGGGTAGAAAAGACAGTGTCCGAGGCACGCTAGGCTGACTCATGACGATATGTCGTTACTTGCCTGCGTCTCTTCCCAAACACGCTGCTCTAGAAAACTGCACGTTTAAAATCATCGGAGCCCCCAAAAAATTTCTCTTACCTTCGTATTTTTCTTCATCCCGCACTAGCCTATATGGCAATAGCTCTCTCTCTCTCTCACTTAATCTCTTTGGGTCTCTCTCACCCCTCTCACTCTATTTGTGCATATGTTCTTTCTTGCTATTTTTTTCATATATTTTCTTTTCATGTTTTCTTTTCACTTTCAAGCGGTTGTTTTCTTAATTTGTAATCAGTTTGAGATCCAGTAGCCGCGTGGCATTCTTGATTGTTGGCATATTCATTGGTGAAAAAAAGAAAGTTCTTTTGTGCAATGCTCGGAAGATTCTGGTAATTTTGCACATAAAAAAGTGAGTCTTTTTGAACTTGTTTGCGATAACTCAACAGGCAGATTCATTAAAGAGAGTCACGATCGCACCCCATCACTCTGCTTCTCTCGCACTGATACACACTCTCCCTCTCCCTCTCTCCCTCCCTCTTCTCTCTCCAATTGAAGCTGTGAACAACACAAAAAAGGAAGCGAAAACATATTTCATCCCGGAGACTTCTCGTTCATTTTCTTTTTCTTTTCACTGCATGTTTTTTCTCTCTCCATTACTATTTTCTTCCATTCTGCAACTTCTCGGTGTCTTATCTCTCGCTCACTCCTCTTTCATATGTATGTATGTATAATGTAGAACGGAGCTCTCATTGTAACCACTCATACCAGTGAGCTTGAAAAAGTTTTTCACAGTCATGCCGCTCAACGACAGTGACGACTACTTCGGATCGGCGGCGAGCCTGAAGCATAGAATCGATTTGTGCCAAGAAGAGCTGCTAACTATACTAATCGTAAGCGACAACAGCCATGTGGTAGAGAATGATCACGTCTGCCCAACGCCTTTTCTTTATGAGCTCGAAAAGAAGACGGCTGAAGCGCAAAGACTACGAAATGAATTATTTAATGTCAACTATTCGTCGTACTACGTGATCGACGATGTCCTCTCTCTTGCCTTTAATGTTTTGGACAAGCTACTAGCTCGCGCTGAGCACTGGAGTCGGGTCAGAAAAGTGCTCAACCAGCATCGCGATCTGCTCACTCGTCTGCAAAATGGCGGGTCATCGTTATATGAGCGTGACATAATCGATCTGAACGAAGCTAGGAATTCAAAATCTACTGAGCTGCAGCAAGGACACAATCTACCTACGAGACGCCATCCAAAACGTCGAGAAGAAGCGCGATGAGATTAAAACCGATATAGTGATTGGAATAAGGAAGGAGCATGCGCGTCTGTCAGAACTCATTGCACTTAAAACGAGAATCGAGATTCTCGAACAAATTAAGCAGCAAGACTTGCCCGAACTGACTGAAAAATACAACTTTATTGCACGTCACTGTACTCCTTCTATCACTGAATGGTACGAAGTCAATATCGACAAGCTAGAGAAAGAGCTCGACAAGGAGATCCAGAAAGCGGGCGAAAGAGATGAACCGGAAGAAGAACAAGTTTTTCTGGCAGTCAATACTCATCAGAACGATGGTGCCCAGACAGATCGGCCAGGACAGCTTGTCTTCGCCAAAACAGTCAAGGTTTAGAAAGAGTGATGCGAGACAGAAATATAGCAAAAGCATAACTAGAGAGACGACGTGATGAGTAATCTCCTTCAGACTTCCGACACTCCTGTGGACGATGAAGAGCGCGAGTATCTTGAGAAGAAGATCGAAAAGCTTGAATCTGCGCTTACACGTCTGAGAAGAAGAGAGAACAGAGGAGCGACAGCAGGTCAGGCAGTTAGAGAGTGAGAGAGTGCGCAGAGCGAGAAAGAGGTTCGAATGTTGAGAGAGAGAGAGAGTGAGAGAAACGTGTAGGGGTTAGCGAATGATAGTGTAAAAGGGAGAAAGTCTACAAGAATACACAATAGCTTTTTTCAACTGATAAGTTTAACCATTGTTTAGCAATCTCACATGTTAGATCGACCATCGACTGGTTAAACCAAACATCAGCCAGTCAACGAGTGTACATACATACATACATATTTGTGTTCAGGTCCCTGATCGTTCAATAGATACCAATGATCACCTTCGGATTAGGATTACCGAGCTCGAGAATGCGATCGGCCGCGAGTTCATGCGCGTTGAAGAAGAGCGACATGACGAGGAAGAACAAGACCAGATTCGTCTGGTTAATACTTTTTATTGTGCTTTTATAGACCCTCTAGCTCTTCCTCTAATCTTTATCTACTTATTCTCTCGGTCTTTTAAGCCAAACTGTCAGCTGTATCCGCAGCAACTGTGGCAAAGACAGTTGTCATAATTTCTCTTCCTGTCTCTCACTTCATTTTTTTGATGCAAATTATTATACAGTACAGTTTCTAGAAAAGCCCGTTATCATGTTGAAGAAATCGTTTTGAATTGCTTCCATTCAATTCAAATGCACCTCACAATCAGAAGCGTCCAAGCGATAATCATTGGAAAAGAAAGAAAAAAAATCAATTCCCTTGTTTTCTCGGAAGGTTTTTTTGACATCTCGAACCCAATACATCATGGCTTGGGTTGAACATCTTCGTGTCCATTTGATTGTAGCCTGACAACGAGTTCTTCTAACACTCGTTTCATTTATGGTATGGCGTTTGAAGTAAATTCTCATGCATTTTCAGTTAATTCATATATTGATAGTCTTGGGAAATTCGATAGAGAGATCTGCCGATGCAGCAGTGGTGAAACACTTTATCAGAGATGGTTGAATCAATATATGTACATATGTATGTACGGACGTTACTATAATAACAGATGCTGTGGATAAACCATCCTCACGAGCACAGAATTTGAGATCCAGATGAAGGGACGATGTCCATTCGCAAGTCCCCCATGTTGAATTCGCCCTTGTTAATATACTCTGACGAGATGTTCACAGTTCTCACATGAAGACAGATTTCCTGTTCCATTCGGCTCTATGCAATGACAGTATCTACTGTTTTGGTCCAGAATGTTTGCCACAGTGGTATCTCTCTCTCTCTCTCTCTCTCCCTTTCTCTCACTCTCCCTTTCTCTCACTCTCTTTGTCTCTATCTCTGTCTCTCTCTCTCTCCATTAGATTCGCGAATTCCCATGAAAAGTGTCCCCCCCCCGCGGGCACTCCTATAAACTTGCACTTCCTCCTCTACGCTTCTCCCGATCTAGGCGTGCATGTCTTTCCTATCGTGTAGTCCGATTATGGAACTCTTTACTTGAACGGCTTGTTTCTTGCAGCTCGATCTCATCTTTTCGCTCTTAATGCACCGATGTAGTGACCAAAAAAAGAATATCCTGACCAATGAATTAATTTGTCATTCTCTCTGTTCTACATATCGACTGCCATTATCTCTCGTATTTTTCATTTTCCCCCTCTTTTTCTTCTTCTTTCCATTGCTTGACCCAGAACTCTACACTGAATCTTACCCACTTGTATTATTCTATTTCCTATATTTGGGCTGTGCGATAAACGAATTGAATTAAATTGTATGACCGCTATGAAAATGTTTTTAATCGAGTTTTCCGTCTCTCCTCTCTGCCCTCTCGTGAAGTCGACGAATCCCAGCAAAACATAGAGATTCAGCAAAATTAGCACTCGTCGTCCACACCCTCTTAAGAAGCTCTTCGAAAGGGGGCAGCGCTAATTACAGCGAATGTTACTCCGTCACCTTTGTACGGGTCATTCCGAGTTTGGTGATAGGCACCTTTTCTTGTAGAGAACTGAATGGCGAATATGATGGAATAAAAATTGTTTCAAAAATAAGAGTCCAAAAAAGTTATATTGATTCATCTCAGTCAGCGAAAATGCGAGTGCACGAGGTTCAGTTAAAAATTCGAGAACATATATGTTATTCGATTTTTCTTATAACAACATATTTTGTTTCTTTTTTTATCCTCTTTCTTCTTAGCTATAAGCCAGCACCCGCCGTTGTCGGGAAATAGAAGAAGTGCTCAAAAAACTGATTTTCGAAAAATAAAAAATGCACAAAACTTGTTAAAAATGAAACTTTTTCAGGAAGGTCATTTATTCTTTTTTGTGCGCTTTCTGAATACACAACAAATAAAAAAAGAAAATTGAAAAATATTGAGTTTAAAGAAAGTTATGTGGACTTAAACATTTTGCGTACTTTTGCATGCCCAGTTAAAGAAAAAAATTTTACCACAAAATTGACCACCTAATTTTCTTTATAATACGAATGGGTACCCCATTAAAATTTGGTTATCAGGATCAGACACTTTCCCCCGGGGCAGGCGCCCATTGAAGGCTGCTTGATCCTTACAGAGAGACTCTCTTAATTGCTATTTACAAATTATTATTTGATTATGATCATGCGTGTTATAATGTGGAACGGACGCGACCATTCTTTGCCATCTTTCACATATTCACACATTTCATAATTATATCCGCTATAAAAAAGATAATATTTTTCAGATGCAAGCACGCCATAACTGCAACTTGACGCAATGCCCCCATGTCGTTAGGCTGGAGCCGTGCCGAACTGCACTTGAAACTCTTCTCGGAAACAACAACCATGTGGTGCAGACGATCACATCTATCCAACCGGATCTTTCCTTGCTGCGCTCACAAAGATGACGAGAGAATCACAAGGACTAATAGATGAGTTCGCAAACTATTCACAACTACCGTCGTACAAGGATCTCCAAGGCGCCATCAATACTGCCAACACCGCTTTGGAAAAGCTACTTGCTCGAGAAGACAATGGCATCGGGACAATAAAGTACTCGACATGAAGCGCGAACATCTCGCTCATCTGAACCATGGCAGGCCATCGGGATATAAGCGTGACTTCATCGATCTGGACCAAGTACTTGCTAAACTCGAAGAAATTCGAGGACGCGGGGATAGCAACATGGACAAAATCGACTTGCGCTGCGCCATCCAAAACGTCGCGAAGAAGCTCGACGAGTTTAAAAGCGATCAAGTGATTGGAATGAAGAAGGAGCATACGCGTCTGTCTCAAGTCATTGCTGCGAAGCCTGGAATCGAGATTCTCGAACAAATTAGGCTGCAATATTTGCCCTACTGGTGTAATTGTAAATTTTTGTAATTGCTTGGAGATTGTTGTACTTGAATAAGTGGTAGTTTGCCGATATGCGGCGAGATAAATGTGTTGGTTTTTTAAGCCCGGACTAGTTCTTCTTGGTGACAGTTCCGGAAAGTTTGGACGATTTTATTTTATCAGTTCACAATTATGGATAGAGGAGCCTGCTGCATCGCTGGCTTATTGAATGTAAGCAAAGTCTCAGAGAGATGATTGAAAGCATCGGCCAACTTGGAAAGGGCCTTATTTTGCTAATTGATAATTGGTTGGCTTTGGGTTGACGACTTGGATCGGCGATGACAGCAGAGGAGGCAGCTTTGATGATCTCAGACTCGTTTACTGATGCCAGCTTTGATGATCTCAGACTCGTTTACTGAATTTATTCTTGATCTTGGTCTTTGCAAGAACAGTGGATCAAAGTTGATCATTTTGCACGATAGAATTGAAGCTCAGATTTTTTTCTGAATTTATCTGAAAAGCTCTTCTTGGTTTACTGGATAACGCTACCGAGGGCCACCCACACCTGGTCAGCTAAAAGGCAAACTCCTAGTCGGACAATATAATTGGGCAAAACACTGATCGCACAAAACGAGACTAAACAAAAGAATTGAGTGTCTACATGTCTAGTGTCTTCTTTTGCTTTGCTCATTGCTCATACACAATTTCCTACCTCCGACTATCCATTTTACCCAAATATTACATTTTTTTTAAAGGTTTTCATTAAAACTTTGGATTTATTTTTCATTTCCTTTTCATCTTTTGCTTGCTGCTCTCCGTTTAATTTCCGTTTTTCCCGATCAAGGATTGATTGATTGATTTTAAAGCAAATTCCTGAATTCATTCAATTCTTATGATTCATATGATTCTTATGCGATGACAGCATTCCTTTACTTATTGTTCTTATACTTTTTATTCAAAGGGCCTAGAGAAAATGGCCAACGATGTACATCGCGAATGCGAGCTGCTGCAAAGCGAGACGAGGTTAAGGAAGGTCAGGGAAAGTCATACGAGGTTAGGCCTTTTTACTGATGGACGGGTGGGCGGAGCCTAACCAGACTGAGACACGTCGTGGTCCTCCAAATCGAGTATTGGAAGTGCTCGATGAAGAGCTACCGGTTTCGCTGAAGATGAAAAAAAAGATATTTGACTCATCTTTTGAAACTGAAAGTGAGGAGTGGGGAGGTGCGAAGAACCGAAGGACAAAGGAAGAGAGAGAACGGAACAAAGTAAAATGAGAGGGACGGGATAAGAGGGAAAGTGGGAGGGAAGACATGAGAGGGAAAGTGAGAGGGAGGAAAGGGGAAAGTAACCTCAGCAGCGGAAGATTCCTCGAGAGGAAAAGTAGGAAGTTGACGAGAAATTGACTAATCCGCCCCTCTTATACAGCCCAGAATGCGCTTTCAAAGCACCCATTTTTCGCATAATGAAGTTCGCAAACACGAAAACTTTAATGTTTCGTGAGTTAATAAACTAAAACTTATTATTATTATTTTGCATACTTGGCCATCCATTATTGCTTTGAAAATTTAGCAAATTTTGCTTTGCAAATTTTGAATTTTATTCACAAACTCTTCAGACGCGACATTTAGAGTTCTCGATTACAATCTTGGAAATCAAACATTATCGTCATTCTTCTATTGTCGGTAGGCTTCCTTCCACTGTTTTTTAAACTGTCCATTGAATTTAGAATGGAGGACCTAAAGGCAGAGTGTAGTTGAACTACACGACAGATCGATGTAATGATCTCTATTAAAGAAGGCAGAATAGTTGACACAAAAAATGCCGAATCCAAACTGATCTTGGAACAACCTATTGAATTTTCTATTTCAATTTATCATGTTCCACTAAAACTCATATGATACAATAACTACGAATAAGTTCAATTTTATATCGTTCTTGATTCAATTTACAGTAATAAAAAATGGGCAGGAAGCCGACCGATGAAAAACGAAGTATGTGATTTCCTAGACTGCGAAGGAAATTTTTTAATGTGACACCCGAAGAGGTTGGATAATAAAAAGTAAAATTTGCAATGCAAAAATTTGCCGTAAATTTTTCAGATAAAGTTTGCAAAATATAAAGGTTAAAACAAAAATTGCATAATAAAAAATTTACTATGTTTTTTCTGGGAAAGTGCTGATAAACTGAAAGTTATAATCCCAAATTATAGCTCCAAAACTCACATTGAACTACTCTGCAAGGAACTTCATCAGTTTCATCGTAGATTCCACGAACAATTCAAAGTGTTCAAAACGTTTAATTCCGGTGAAACAAAACTAGAATTACCATCTGGCACCAATTTATAAATTTTACATTAAAGAAATAAAAATCTCCCTTATTAAAATTTTCTATATTAATTAGTCTTGTTCCACTAAAAATAATGTGATACAAGAAAGATGAGCATGAATTAAGTTTATTTTATTTCATTCTTGGATCAATGGACATAAAAAACAGTACGATGGAAGCCGACAGAGTTCGCAGTGGCTGCAAGGTAGAAATTTTAAATGTGGCATCTGAAGAGTTTAATAAAAAAGCAAAATTTGCAAAGCAAAATGATAAAAAAAGCAAAATTTGCAAAGTAAAATGAAAAAAAGCAAAATTTGCAAAGCAAAATGAAAAAAAAAGCAAAATTTGCAAAGCAAAATAAAAAAGCAACATTAAAAAAGCAACGGCAATTTGCACGTGGGTAGAGGCAAAAGAATGGTACATTCCAAATTGTTAAAAAAATATTAAAAATGACATTTTTATATGCAAAAACTGATAACTTCTTATCAAATGATTAGAAATTATCGATTTTTTAACAGTAGCATCCGTTCTTCTAAGTAAACTAATGTACCATTTAAAATATTTTAGTCTTTCCTAGAAAAACAGTTATTAACAAGGATGCATTTGGATGCGTCGGATCCGAAGCATCCTTGGTAGCAAGATCCTGGGTGTGGCTGTAAGTTCAATTGTATTCCATTCTTTGATCAACGGATGTTGAAGAAAAAAGCAGTCATATTTAAGCCGACCGCGTTCGCAGTGGAAGAATGACGAGAATGTATGATTTCGAAAGCTTCAAAAGAGAAATTTTGAATGTGGCATCTGAAGATATTAATAAAAGCAAAATTTGCAAAGTAAAATATAAAGCAAATTTTGTTTGCCTAAAATTTGCAAACTAAAATTTTCAGGCTGAAATTTGCAAAATAAAGACGTCAATACGTGGATTCGAGGAAGATTCTTGATATACAAGATAATTTTTAGTTCACAAACTCATGAAAATAGAAGTTTTCGTGTTCCAAACTTCATTATGCGAAAAACGTGCTCTGAAAGTGCATTCTGGACAGTATAAAAAGGCTGATTCGACCATTTACCCATCATCTTCCGTTTGTTCTCTTCGAGGGATCGTCTGCTGAAGACTTCTGCTGCTGAGGTTACTTTCCACTCTCCTCTCTCCTCCCTCTCACCTTCCCTCTCACCTTTTCTCTCGGCTGCTCCCTCTCAGTTTCCACTTTCCCTCATCCCTTCCCCTTCTCCGTTCCTTTCCTTCTTTCTCATCCCTCTCCCTTCGCCCTTCGCTCTCATCCATTTCCCAGTTTTCTCACTTTCCGTCCCCTCTCCTCCTCCCTCTCACTTTCCCTCTCATTTCTCCCTCTTACTTTCCCTCTCATCTCAATCTCACTTTCCCTCTCAACTCCTTCTTCTCATTTTCCCACTCATCTTCTTCTCCCCTCTATAACTTTCCCTCGCCCTTCTCCCCTCTCACTTTCCCTGTCTTCTCATCCCTCTCACTTTCACTCTCATCTGCTCCCTCTCACTTTCACTCTCATCTGCTCCCTCTCACTTTCCTTCTTATCTAATCCCTCTCTCATTCCCTCTCATCTCCTCCCCCTCACTTTCCCTCTCACTTTCCCACTCATCTCCTCCCTCTCACTTTCCCTCTCACTTTTCCTCTCTTCTCCTCCCTCTCACTTTCCCTCGCATCTCTTCCCTCTCACATTTCCCTCTCATCTCCTCCCTCTCACTTTCCCTCTCATCTCCTCTCTTCCCCTCTCATCTCTCTCTCTCTCTCACTTTCCCTCTCATCTCCTCCCTCTCACTTTCCTTCTCATCTCATCCCTCTCACTTTCCTTCTCATCTCATCCCTCTCACTTTCCTTCTCATCTCATCCCTCTCACTTTCCTTCTCATCTCATCCCTCTCACCTTCTAATCTCCTTCTTTATCTGTCTTCCATTACCCCCTTTGACGGAAACAATATTCATTTCCGAACCTTAAAATATTTAAATTTTGCTTGACCACCAACGAAGTTCCCCTTTCTTGCAGAGCAATCTGCCTCAATGCGTCTCTGCACTCTTCTGCTCCTCTCTCTTCCTCTCCTTCTGCTGTCCGGGCTCGCCGAGGCGGAAGATGCGAATGGCAAGGCTAGGACAACGAATGGGACAGCGAACGGGACCATGCCCACGACTCCCCCGATCACCTCTCCGACTACTAGCCTGGTCTGCAAATCTTGCAAGAAACCTGCGACCCATGCCTTTCTACTTGCACAAACAAGCCTCGCATATTCCTACTAATTTTGTTTCTTATTGAGCAAGAATCTGCTTGTCCCAATCCGCTGACATCACCAATAAGGATGACGCTTAAGTAATAAATGAATAATGTATCTTGTTGAATGTATTTACAATCTTCTTTTACAGGGACCTCCACCCACGTGCCTTGCGGGCGGCACGAGCAGCGATTGCACAAAGGACAGTCCATTCTGCGCCGCCACTGTAACGCTGAAGCTGGATTCCATCTTTAACCCTCGTGCAACTGCAGAACATGGATACGTTTATAACGGATGTCAGAATGCAACGGGACACGGCTGTATAGTAGCTCTGGGCATCTACGCTGAAGCAAATCCAGTGTGAGTGATGGAACTTGTGACGGAGTGATCTGTTATGAAATAGTTCAGCAAAGAAAACAGTATACGATTTGTGCAGGTACATGTGCTACTGCGACAGCCGGATCAACGATGGCTGCACTGAAGAGCGTCTCATTAAGGTGTTTGACAGTAATTATTATGGTATATTTTGTATTTATGACATTTTAATTTTGTTTCTTACTGAAGTGCTTTTTCAGTATGATCTCATCGCAATCGCAGTGGAGATGTACAAAGTGGCACACTCGACGACTCCTCCGCCCACGACCACGCCCGATCCGAAGGTGAGAACTAATTCCTGTCATCTGAAGGGCTATTGTTTCCTGGAGCGACTTTGCACTTTTCCAAGAAACTTACTTTATCAGCAAACGAATTCCCTTCCCATTCAACCTAATTTTAGCACTACTGCCTCGTCGGCGCTGACAAGAAGTTATGCCCTGCTTCCTCCTTCTGTGGCACGAAGATCTTCCTCAATCCGTTCGGGATTCCGATTAACAAGACCGGGCTTGACTGTGTGGAGCAGCTGCCGGCATGGGGTCGAGAGAACAACTGTAGCAAGGTTTCTGTGTACTTGATTGGAAGTGCAAATTCTTAAATTGTATGTTTTTTAGTAAACAAAATTCAAAAAAACATGCTATTAAAATGTCATTCGTATTTTTTTTCAGAACGAGCCTTTCAACATCTCCGTCCCACTCTTCGATTGCTTCTGCAAGAGCGTTGCCGGCCGCGCCTGCAACAATCTTGAAAAGGTGTCTAAAACCTTTGTGGCAAAAATAAATTTGGCACATTTCTTTGGGTAAATAAAAAACCCCTACACCACAAATTTATAGGACAAGGCTCGCGACACGAATTGGACAGCGGAATGCGCGACCATTTTTGGGATTGAGAAGAAGGACGCGGAGAAGAAAAAGGACGAACAAATGAAGAACGAAATTGATGTCAGTGGAATTGCTTAAGTGTGAAAATTGCGAAATAAAAAATGTTGCGAATAACGTTTTGAATATGTATAAAATCTTAATTTCAGAAGGTGAAAAACGAAAGCGGCGACCTGCCTATTGGCGCCATCGTTGGTGGCGGTGGCGGTGGCCTCCTGGCGCTTCTTGTCATCTTTTTCGGTGCGTTTAGATCGATATTTAATTACTAATTAATCATAAGTCGATTAGAATCAAATTTATATTATATTCGATAATGAGCCAAAATCGATTGATGGCCAATTCATAATTCTGAGCTTTCAGTGGTCGGAGGGATCATTTATTGGAAGTGCCGCAAGACAGTCGTCATCAAGGAGGATGAAACGGATATGGACCGTCAGATCCGCACGGATGCGCAGAGTTCGTAGCATTGTATTAATACTTTATAATTCGTCTATTTTATAATTTAAGCATTATCTACTTTATATTGTAGTGTACTGCTACTCGACACTGCAAAAGTATACTATAATGTAAATATAGTTGCTGGAAACCCACATTTGAGAGAATTTGTAAGTGTCCTTTTCAGATTGCATCAAAGCGTTGAACAAAGTTGTCGCCGCCACTGTGATGAAGATGTGGTACGACTTTACCGGAAAGGATAATGAGGTATTCCGTCGTCCTTTCTCAGTCTAATCAAGCTGTCTTAAGTTGAAAGCCTCCGAATAACTTTAAAATGTGGTGCAACATGTAAATGTAAGCGAATATAATGCAAGAAATGCAGTGATTTATGAAATTTAGTATAAAATAAGATAAAATAATTCAATTATAGGGAGGAAATGCGCCTGCCAGCGAGCAGATTCCGAAAGACGTATTTGATAAGGACGTCATCCATATGTTAGTATTTTTTTCGGCGAAATTTCTTTACATAAAAATATTCAGATTAAATTTTTAATTTTAAATAATTTCATCACAATAATTTATTTGCAGCGTAAACCTTCCACTCGTTATCGCTTCCATGGTCGATCCGCAGTTGCCCGACGGCAAGAAGATGCACTGGAACTTCGTGAACGACGAGAAGACACTGATCGCGGCCATGGTAAATGTGTGAAATTTATCGATCGATGTATTCAAAGTCATGTCGACAAATTATTATTATTAATCATCTTTTCCTGTGCCCGAACACCAAGCAGCTGCCGCACTTCTTCCTGAGCGCCGTGCACCTCGGCGTCGCGTGCATCGTGCAGCTGACACGTCGCAAGGAGAAGACCGACGACGCAGATAGTGATGTAGTGTATATTTAGATATCTTGAAGATGAAAATGGGCGTTAATTGGGTTTGGCCAGGCCTTATACCTAACCTTTACGACTTTTGGAACTAATCATTTCTACCTTTGCAGATGGCCGAGTACCTTCCACAGGGCAAGACCAAGTTCAGCTTCTGCAAGGGGGTGATCGGCAAAACGAGCATCGCCGTTCACGTCGTCGATGTCGAAGCAAAGGTATAAGACCACCCCCCTCACACTTTACTATTGGATAGACAGACCCATTTTCTATACCGAACTTATCGAATCATTGCAGCCGTCGTTCATGCGCCGCCGCCTTGAAGTCGATGTGAAGGAGGACGAGACCGGCAAGTCGGTCGTGCACTCCATCGAGCACTTCCAATACTTCGATTGGAAGGACCACAACCTGCCCATCGAGCGCGGCGGCATCCTCGTTAGTAAATGTTTTGGCTTCGCCTACCCGTCCAAAAACGGATTTTAGCACCTAATTTCTTGATCGTAATCCTGCTCACCATTCAGGACTTCACGGAACAAGTCTTCAAGTACGCCACGTACGAGAACAAGTGCACACTCGTCCACTGCCGCGGAGGAATCGGGCGCACTGGCGCCTTCCTCGTCTGCCTGGTTTGGCTCCGCCCACCCGTCCATTAGTAAACCTCTACTAAATTGCCTTCACTTTCAGACCATGCTGAGACGTGCGTTCGACGGCAAGCAGCTTACGACTGAGGAAGTCTTCGGGATTGCGAAATCCATCCGCCTTCGCCGCTGCAGAGCCATTCAGAAACCGACTGTAAGGGGATCTCGTCTTGTTCAACCTCGTCACACCTTCACCTTAATCTACCCTGACCTTCTTTAACCTCCTCTCGCTTTGCAGCAGCTCGCCTTCGCCCTCTACATCGCTGCCTACACGCTGATCCAGCTGGCGGACCTTCCGCCAGAGAAGCTCGACTTCATCAAGTCCTTCGGCGAGCAGTGCAACATCGCCATCACGTACGTTCTTGCTAGGGCTACGGACTAAGATATCGATTGATTTCAGGGACGCTCAAGTCAAGCAAAAGAACAAGGAAGAGCAGGAAAAGGCTGAGAAGGCAAAGGCAGAGCCGCCAAAATAGGATGGCAAGACGACTGCCTGGGCCCTTAACACACCCTTTGACCCCTCTCAATCTATCCTCTTGACACCTCCCCTGAACACCTCCCCTGAACACTTCCCCTGAACACACTGACCCTCTGAATAAAGAAGATAAAGGGCAAATTAAAATAATGTTGTTATCGCATGAGCATCAATTGAAGTCTGGAAATTGGTGGGAAAACAATCAATAAATCTTTGAATTGGAAAGTTCGAGGCAAAGAAATTGTAGTAGGAGCAAAGCAAAAGAAGTGATAAAATTAAATTCAGTGGTCACTTCTCCTCCTTCAAAATCTGTCTGTCTGGTCTCCTTCTCTATGTTCAGTTTTTTTCTCAAGTTGACAATCCGATTTCAGACTTTTTCCATGTTATGCAGACAAGTAATTAAACCTTGGTCGAAACTGAAAAATACATCGCTTTTTCCTGGATTTTCTTCATTCTTCCTCAGTGAATTCGGTCGACTTCCTTCCTACTGTTTTTTTAAACTGTCATTGAACAAAGAATGGAATAAAATAGAACTTATCTAGTTTTCTTCCTTTTTTGAGGAATGACTGTGTTTTTGACCTCAAATAGTATGAATTGGTGTAAGAAAGTAATTCTTCTTTTAATCAACTGTAAATAAACCGTTTTACAATGAAATATTTGAAATGTTCGTGGAATTTACATTGAAAATTATGAATTTTCAATGTTTCGTGAGTTTCGTAGGCTTCATTATCGTCAGCACTCCTCCCAGAAAACACGTTTTTATTTTGGAAATATCTTTGGTCTTTTTAATCCCCGTAGAAGAGTTGTCATTTTGGGAACATTTTCACCATTTTGCTCTGAAAACTCGGTCTGATTTCATCTCATATGGACGAATTTGGAAGCCATCCCGTTGTTCTTGGCACCCGCGTGGTACACATTGTCACACTGAGGGTCATTAGAAGTAATCATCCCCGAACAGAACTTTAAAGTTCAATTGAAAATTTTTATTCAATTATTCGTTATGGTTCCATGAGCGATTTCAAACTTGAAGAAGAAAAAAGTATTCATTCGTTTTCTGAGCTCGAGAATGCGATCGGCCGCGAGTTCATGCGCGTTGAAGAAGAGCGACAAGACGAGGAAGAACATGACCAGATTCGGCTGGTTAATGCTTTTTATTACGCTTTTATAGATAATTGTAATTTATTTTAGGCACAACACGACTTCTACTGGCATGCCACAGTGAGCGGTGGCCTGGTGTTCCTTCTAATGATTTTTCTTCACATGATTTCTCTTCTCTCAACTTTTTTCCTATTCTTCTTCCAATGATTTCTTTTCTAATTTTTTTCTCAATTTTTTTCTAATTATATTTCTTCTAATGATTTTATTTCTATGATTTTCCTTCAAATGAACCTCTAGCTCTTCCTCTAATCTTTATCTACTTATTCTCTCGGTCTTTTGAGCCAAACTGTTAGCTGTATCCGCAGCAACTGTGGCAAAGACAGTTGTCATAATTTCTCTTCCTGTCTCTCACTTCCCTTTTTTGATGCAAATTATTATACAGTACAGTTTCTAGAAAAGCCCGTTATCATGTTGAAGAAATCGTTTTGAATTGCTTCCATTCAATTCAAATGCACCTCGCCCTTGGCATCATGGCCTGGGTTGATCATCTTCGTGTCCATTTGATTGTAGCCTGACAACGAGTTCTTCTAACACTCATTTCATTTATGGTATGGCGTTTGAAGTAAATTCTCATGCATTTTCAGTTAATTCATATATTGATAGTCTTGGGAAATTCGATAGAGAGATCTGCCGATGCAGCAGTGGTGAAACACTTTATCAGAGATGGTTGAATCAATATATGTACATATGTATGTACGGACGTTACTATAATAACAGATGCTGTGGATAAACCATCCTCACGAGCACAGAATTTGAGATCCAGCTGAAGGGACGATTTCCATTCACAAGTCCCCCATGTTGAATTCGCCCTTGTTAATATACTCTGACGAGATGTTCACAGTTCTCACATGAAGACAGATTTCCTGTTCGAATGGCTCTATGCAATGACAGTATCTACTGTTTTGGTCCAGAATGTTTGCCACAGTGGTATCTCTCTCTCTCTCTCTCTCTCTCTCTCTCTTTCTCTCTCTCTCTCCCTTTCTCTCACTCTCCCTTTCGCTCACTCTCTTTGTCTCTATCTCTGTCTCTCTCTCTCTCCATTAGATTCACGAATTAACATGAAAAGTGTCTTGCACATGCCTGGTTGGTTGGTGTGATGGAGCAGTTGCCGAGACTAGTGATTAAGCGCTGTATTAATTGTTCTCAAAAAAGTTCAACTGTAGCAAACGCATACGACAACACATGAAAGTAATTGTTCATAAATCCCACTTGTTAAAAAAAGAAAGAAAAGTTGTGTCATCTTTATTCCGAAAGATAAAGCAACTTTTTCTGAAATGTTCATCAACTTTTTGTGAAACTGGCACCACTTTTGTCAAGATAAATAGCACGGAAGCTGTTTGCCTTTCATAGATACCGTTTGCAAGAACGACAAGGACAGGCTACTATTGAGAGAGGGCTGAAAAATTGTTTAACCATGATTAAGCCATTGAGTTATTTTCCTAGTGGCTTACGTACATATCTATAAAAAGCGGACCAATGTCGTTAAGGATTTTTTGGCTTTGAAGAAAGGTGAGGTGTAATTAGAATCTGCTTTTGAAAGAATCCAGTAATAAGCACCACTGCCGCGGAGTCGCAACCAGATCTCGCTTTCGTTCATAATATTGCCGTCACATTTGAGAGTTCCCGACACGGAGATCTGCTGCGACTCATTACGGTCGAGCAGGCGTGGAAAGCGAGTAGTCCGTAACACAACCCGTTAATCATATCCGTTGTACAATAAGTAGCTGAAAAAATTCAAACGTAGGAGTGAATCCGAATGCATAGAATATTATTGGCAAATGGAGGTACGAGAACTTTGTTGGACAGTAGTTTGAGCTCGCTGTATTTTCTGGCCCTCTTTTATCTCTTTATTGAGTTAAGCAAGACAATCGAAGCGTGAATCAATAGCGATACATAAGAAAATGAAAGCATTGGAGCGGACGAGATGAGACGAGGGAAGAGGCGAGAGACGAGTTACAACTTCTAATCGTGAGATAATCTTTTTGGCAATAAAATGAATTAATGGTGAATAACACATCAACTGGTACAACGATTCGAATAGTTTTAGGTCATTTTCTGACAATGGCTGAGAAGTCGAAAAATGCGTTATTTTCATGGAAAATGATATTTCTATGTTTCCCACTCGAAATCCAACATCTGGATCTGGGGCAGGCCTTACTTTAGTCATATTGAGAGGCGGCTCTCTTAATCACTACGCGATGAGTCGAATAAAGATGCTATTATTTAAAACAACTAGAAAAGTTATACATTCTTCTACTTTTCTTCATTATATGTTTAGTTGGTTACGTTCCCACTCTCATAATCGCGTGCCAGTTTCACTCAACGTATTTGCCGTGCCTTCAAAATAGCATGGGAGAATGAGAGAGTGCCTACTCCCAGGGTGAAAGCGGGAATACAAGTTTGAATTAATTGTTTTCATTATTTTAAATAATACAGCAAATATATGAACATTGTTTCGTCGTTTAGGGGCCTTGGATTTACTTACGATTCTGATCTCTCAGATATATTCAGACCATTGCTAGGGAAGCCGCCGCAAGATGTGCATACATTCTTCAATCCTTTAAAACGCGTAACATTTCCATCCTTGGTCGTCTGTACAAAATTTATGTTCTCTCTATATTAGACTCGTTTTCTGAAATACATATGGAACCCCTCATCCGCCTTTTCCATCAGCAGTCTAGAGAAATCCAACGCAGTTATACTCGGACCATTTGTAAACGAGTTGGTCGACCCTTGCCATATACGGAATGTCTACAATGCCTTGGTTTATTGCCCTTATAATGTCGTAGAAAAGTCTCAGATTTAGTCACCGCATTTAAAATTATCCGGAAGCTAACCCCAATAGATCCATCTTAATATTCCTCCTCCCACCGCGGGCACTCCTATAAACTTGCACTTCCTCCTCTACGCTCCTCCCGATCTAGGCGTGCATGTCTTTCCTATCGTGTAGTCCGATTATGGAACTCTTTACTTGAACGGCTTGTTTCTTGCAGCTCGATCTCATCTTTTCGCTCTTAATGCACCGATGTAGTGACCAACCAAAGAATATCCTGACCAATGAATTAATTTGTCATTCTCTCTCTTCTACATATCGACTGCCATTATCTCTCGTATTTTTCATTTTCCCCCTCTTTTTCTTCTTCTTTCCATTGAATTCTACACTGAATCTTACCCACTTGTATTATTTATTCTATTTCCTATATTTGGGCTGTGCGATAAACGAATTGAATTAAATTGTATTACCGCTATGAAAATGTTTTTAATCGAGTTTTCCGTCTCTCCTCTCTGCCCTCTCGTGAAGTCGACGAATCCCAGCAAAACATAGAGATTCAGCAAAATTAGCACTCGTCGTCCACACCCTCTTAAGAAGCTCTTCGAAAGGGGGCAGCGCTAATTACAGCGAATGTTACTCCGTCACCTTTGTACGGGTCATTCCGAGTTTAACGCCCTTACTAGCGAGCGACAACTTCCTATTCTTCCTTGCATTCCGTGTATTTTTTACGCGCAATATGGAACGGAGGAGAGCTTTCAATGTTATCACTCATTCATACATAATTGTGACCTTAAACAAAAAATATATAAATTATAATATTTTTTAGACGCGTTTATTGCTTCAGATGGGGATTGAAGTCTAGAGTGGCTAATTGTCATCTAGAACCGGAAACTATTCTAAACAACAACAAGGATGTCCTGCGGAACGAGCACATCCATCCAAGCGCGTTTTTACATATAACGATTAAGCTTGAAAAGAGGACTACTGAAGCGCGAGGACTGCTACATGAATTGCGGACCCACAGACTACTGTCGTCGTACAAGAATCTAGAAAATGCAGCTTTGACGGCCGAAGCAGAACTGAACAAGCTACATGTTCGTGCCAACAAAGTGCAGCGGGCCTATGCAGTGATCGAGCGGCAACGTGCTCTGCTCAAGCATCTGAAGAATGGCGGGTCATCAGGATACATATAAGCGTGACTTAATCGATTTGAAGGAAGCACTTGCTAGGCTCGAGGATAGTCTATGTTTCGTGACCAGCGACGGGGACAAAAACCGCTTGCGACTCATAGTCCGAAATGTGAAGAAGAAGCGCGATGAGATTACAAACCAACTATTGATTGATATGAAGAAGGAGAAAGCGCGTCTGTTTCAAGTCATTGCAGGGACCCCTGCATCGAGATTCTAGAACAAATTAAGCGGCATGAGTTGCCAAAATTGACAAAAATACAACTTTATCGCACATAACTGGCTACCTTCTGGAATTCCTACTGAATGGAACGAAATCAACCTCAAGAAGCTCGAGAAACAACTCGACGAGACAATGCAAGAAGCGAGTAATGGAGAAAAGGAACAAGCCGTCAATTCTCAGCTGAGCGATGCTCTCCAGACAGGACAGCTGGCATTCGTCAAGACCATCAAGGTTTAGAGAGAATGAAATTTGGCAAATGTAAAAAAGAGAAAATTATAATAGGAAGTATACATAAAGATAGAGAAAGCATGCGATGTGACTTGTGTAGAGTATTCTCCTTCAGACATCCGACATTCCTGTGAGCGATCACAATTTTCTTGAGAAGCAGATCGAAAAGCTCGAATCTGCACTGACACGTCTGAGATCGAAGAGTAAGCGAGGAAGAGGACAAGAAGGAGAGATAACAGAGGAGCAACAGAAGGTCAGAGAGTTAGAGATTGAGAGAGTGCACAGAGAGAGAAATTATAACGTTCTAATGGAGAAATAGTTCGAGAAAGGGGTAGAGAGAAGGCTAGGGATTTATGGACTAAAAGGGTGAAAAGTTGTGTTTCCAATGAGAAAAAAACGGCTGTAATTTAGCAATTGAACTGTTGATTCGGACATCGACTGGCTAAAACCCCATCAGAATGTCTTTGTATTCAGGTCTCTGATCCTTCAATGGACACGAATGATCCCCTTCGGATTCGGATTTCCGAGCTCGAGAATGCGATCGGCCGTGAGTTCATGCGCGTTGAACAAGAGCGACGAGACAAGGAAGAACAAGACCAGTTTTTCCTGGTTAGTGCATTTTATTACGATTTCATAGATGATTTTTTCGTTGATGTTGGCGTATTCTTCGCCATGGTACTAATTCGGGTGCCCTCTTACCGATGTACATATTTTACCTACATAGTCAACAGAGAAAAATGAGTCTAATTCTCAAAAAGATGTTCCTTCAACGGAATATACATAACTATACAATTACATGCATATGTATATTTGGGAAAAAAAATGAGAAATCGAAATTTTCCTCGCCCATTACCGTTTTCCTAAAGCATGCATTTCATAATCTCATTAAAATATGTAGTAAATTTGATGGTTGACCTTTGGAATAATATCTTTTGGAAGTTTCATTGCCGTTGAAGATTCTTCATCGCAGTTCTCTTCTCATTTTAGTTGTTAATTAATACTCTCTGAAATGCAGTAAATTTGTATACTTTAATTGATTTTTGACCATAAATACATATGTGTTTTTTTTTCTTTTTAATTCTTTCAAGCTGAAGGAGTGCCCATTTAATGATGCATAGAAATATTGGGACGTTCGCATTCATCGGCTCCTCCGCACTTCTCACTTACAATCAACTCTTTCAAACTGAAGTTTGTAGTGAATGGTAGAAAAAAGGGAATATGTCGCGAATTCATAAACATTGCCTTCTTGTGTTTATGTATGAACGTATTATGTGTGCAAATGAGTTGGATCGTTGCCTGATACGAGTATACATTCAAATGAGATGTCCAGCAAGCTGATTGACATTCTCAAGAATAACCCGAATTTGACCTAAGAATCATTCCTTGTTGTCTGTCAGCGCTGCCCTAGAAGCACTGAGATCGATCAACGAAACGAGATATCAAGATGAGAGAAGAGAGTGCGAAGAGAGGGAAAGATGGAAGAGAAAGAGGTGAGAAAAGACACTGTCCGAGGCACGCTAGGCTGACTCATCGAAATGTCGTTACTTGCCTGCGTCTCTTCCCAAACACGCTGCTCTACAACACTGCACGTTTAAAATCATCGGAGCCCCCAAAAATCTCTTTTTTCCTTATCCCGCACTAGCCTGTATGCCCTCTCTCTCATCCCTCTCACTCTATTTGTGCATATGTTTTCGCTTGACAGTTTTTTTTGTTTTCTTTTTGCAAATGTTTTCTTTTATGCTTTATTTTCACTATAATCGGTTGTTTTCTTTTCCTCCTTCGCCATAGAGCAATCTGGATAGCATTCCGTTCCCATGAACCTTATCGTTGTAATCAGTTTGAGATCCAGTAACTGCGAGGCATTCTTGATTGTTGGCATATTCTTTTGGAAAAAAAGAAGGTCCTCGTGTTCAATGGTAGGAAGATTCTGGAATTTTTTGTTTTTTTATTATTTTGTTTTTGTTTTTGTCTTTTTTTTTATTAATCAAAAAAGTGAATCTTTTGAACTTCTTTGCGATAATTCAGCGGTCAGATTCATTAATGAGAGAGGCGATCGCAATTCCATCACTCTGCTTCTCTCGCAGTGATATTCTCTCTCTCACTGAAGCTGTGAACAACTCGAAGACCATTCGAAAACAGATTTCATCCCGGAAACTATTCCCTTATTTTACTTTTCTTTTCACTGCCCCCTTTTTCTCTCAATTACTATTTTCTTCCAATCTACAATTTCTTGGTGTCTTATCTCTCGCTCCCTCCTCTTTCATATATTCCGTTCAGTCGACCGCATTTGCCGAGCCGGAAGGGTCCATTCAACTTTGTATCGTCATTATGATGATTATATGAGTGTATAATGTGGATAGGAACTTCCAGTGCCATAACTCATTCATCCCTACTTGACCGTAAAAATTTTGTTCACAGTCATGCTGTACAACGAGAGTGACGACGACTCCAAATCGGCGGCGAACCTGGAAAATCAAATGGAATTGTGGCAAAAAGAGCTGCTAACTATGCTAAGAAACTACAGCCATGTGGTGGAGAACGATGATATCTGCCCAACGCCTTTCCTTTCTGAGCTCGCAAAGAAGAAGGCTGACGTGGAAGTACTATCGGTGAAAGCCAAACATCGGACTTACGCCTTCGACGATGTCCGCTCTCTTGCCAATAACACCCTGAACAAGCTACGCACTCGCGCCGAGCGATGGAATCGTGTCAGAGAAGTGCTCGAAAAGCAGCGTGATCTGCTTGCCCGTATACAAAACGGCTGGTCATCGATATATGAGCGTGATATCATCGATCTGAACGATGCACTTGCTAAGCTCGTAGGAATTCAAAATCTACTGAAAAGATACAAGGACACAATCAACATACGCGAAGCCATCGAAAACATCGAGAATAAGCGCGATGAGATTAAAAGCGATATAGTCAATGGAATAAGGAAGGAGAATGCGCGTCTGTCAGAACTCATTGCGGAGAAACCGAGCATCGAGATTCTCGAACAAATTAAGAGAGCCTCTCAGTAAGGCTCCAGTAGGCGCTGCCCTAGATGCAAGATGTCTGTTCCAAACATTGAGAATGTTTTCAGACATGACCAAGGACCTCAACATAAACTTTTTGGGAAAATTTTATTTTTATAAAAATTTTCTTTCCTGGAATACCCAAAAGTGTGCTCAAATTTTGAAAATTCATATCTGGCTATAAAGTCAAAATTATTTACTATTCTTTTTTTTATTCGATTTCTCGTCGAATGCTTAATAAAAATTATCACAAGACCTTCTTTCGAAGTTTCATTTTTGATGTTAAATTTTGTCAAGAATTTTTTTTGAAATGAGTTTTCGCACGTTGTGTACCCGTTGTGTACCTAAACCTCATTTGCGCGTGGGATTTTAATTTCAGATTAAAGAGCATGAAAAACTGTATAACATATCTGAGAATCAAGTTCAATTTCGTTCCCCGAAGCCCCGAAAAAGTTACGCGAATAGGAGTAAGTCTCACCAAGGCGATTTTACAAAATGGCTAAAACCGGCCACATATGAGAAGCCCAAAGAAAGAAAAACAAGTAGTTCTATTCAGCAAGTTATTCTCTACAATAACGTGTCTTTGACATTTTCACACAAAGCATGTTTCGTTGATAAAATCTTGAAAATTCAATTTTCGAGTATTTTGGAAAATGGATGAAAACCTCTTTCGTGAAGTTTAGTGCACACGGGCTTCAAGAGACCAATATATCTATTGTTGTATCTTGTAGAGCACAAAATTCTACACAACATATATTCTCGATACATTATTTCGAGTTCCCCCTTGCTTCGAAATATTAATTTCTAATTTACTGTCCGAGCAACATTTTTCTTCGGGTGAGGATTATAAAGGCGATAACTTTAGAAATAGTTGTTTTCGTGCAAAATAACAAGTTTTCCCGTGTTCCTGGTATCGAATAACATCCCTAAGCGAGATTTGGGGCAAAATCTTTTTTTACTTTTCACCGCCCATTTTTCATTAGCAGACAAAACTTGAAGAAAAAAAATGGCAAAATGGGCAGTGAAAAGTAAAAAAAAAAATTTTGCCCCAAATCTCATATTGGGGTTTTATTCGATACCAGGAACACGGGAAAGCTTGTTATTTTGCACGAAAACAACTATTTCTAAAGTTATCGCCTTTATAATCCTCACCCGAAGAAAAATTTTGCTCGGACAGTAAATTAGAAATTAATATTTCGGAGCAAGGGGGAACTCGAAATAATGTATCGAGAATATATGTTGTGTAGAATTTTGTGCTCTACAAGATACAACAATAGATATATTGGTCTCTTGAAGCCCGTGTGCACTAAACTTCACGAAGGAGGTTTTCATCCATTTTCCAAAATACTCGAAAATTGAATTTTCTAGATTTTATCAACGAAACATGCTTTGTGTGAAAATGACACGTTATTGTAGAGAATAACTTGCTGAATAGAACTACTTGTTTTTCTTTCTTTGGGCTTCTCATATGTGTCCGGTTTTTAGCCATTTTGTAAAATCGCCTTGGTGAGACTTACTCCTATTCGCGTAACTTTTTCGGGGCTTCGGGGAACGAAATTGAACTTGATTCTCAGATATGTTATACAGTTTTTCATACTCTTTAATCTGAAATTAAAATCCCACGCGCAAATGAGGTTTAGGTACACAACGTGCGAAAACTCCTTTCAAAAAAAATTCTTGACAAAATTTAACATCAAAAATGAAACTTCGAAAGAAGGTCTTGGGATAATTTTTATTAAGCATTCGACGAGAAATCGAATAAAAAAAGAATAGCAAATTATTTTGACTTTATAGCTAGATATGAATTTTCCAAATTTGAGCACACTTTTGGGTATTCCTGGAAAGAAAATTTTTATAAAAATAAAATTTTCCCAAAGAGTTTATGTTGAGGTCCTTGGTCATGTCTGAAAACATTCTCAATGTTTGTAACAGACATCTTGCATCTAGGGCAGAGCTGTTTGGACCTCTCCTTGAGTCTTACATAGAGGCTCTCTTAAGCAGCAGGACTTGCCCGAACTGACTGAAAAATACAACTTTCTTGCACGTCACTGTACTTCTTTCATGACTGAATGGTACGAAGTCAACCTCGAAAAGCTAGGTAAAGAGCTCGACATGGCGATCGAAAAAGCAAGCGAGAGAGATGAAGTTGAAGAAGAACAAGTTGTTCTGGCCGTCAATACTCAGCAGAACGATGGTGCCCACGCAGATCGGCCACGACAGCTTGTCTTCGCCAAGACAATCAAGGTTTAGAGAGAATGATGTGGGGAGAGAAATATAGCAAAAATAGGTAAATATATGCACTACTAGAGCAATAAATAGAGATACGACGTGATGAGTAATCTCGTTCAGACATCCGACACTCCTGTGGACGATGAAGAACGCGAGTATCTTGAGAAGCAAACCGAAAAGCTCGAATCTGCACTGGAACGTCTGAGATCGAAGAGCAAGGGGGTCGACGAGCGAGGAAGAGGACAAGAAGAAGAGAGAAGAGAGGAGCGACAGAAGGTCAGAGAGTGAGAGAGTGAAAGAGTGCACAGAGCGATAAAGAGGTTCGAATGTTGAGAGGGAGAGAGGGAGAGAGAAACTTGTAGGGGTTGACGAATGATAGTGTAAAAGTGAGAAAGTCTACAAGAATACACAAATAGCTTTTTTCAACTGATAAGTATACACACAGCGCAGATAGTTCAGAACTATTGGCACGCTAAGAATAGTTCAGTTTGATAGTTCGCCCTCGCTGTACTATCATGCCAGCCGACAGTGAACTATCAGGGCTAGAGTGAACTATCGTTTACTCGCTCCTTCCTCTCGCCCTGACCTGCTCGCAGTCCCATATAAATGTGTAGTCGAAAAAGGCCGGCTGATGTCGGTTGCGCTATGTTCTTTGGGTATCTTGCATCTTTAGTAACTCAATGATGTTGTCGGATCCCTACTGGGTGGCCGACGCTTCCGCGGCTGCCTGAACAGCTTCAGCTATTGAAGCTGGCAGAAGAAGTTCAGAGTGTTTCGGCGGGATTAGCTATCTGTGTGTATTTTTGTGTGACGTTCGATCGTAAGTATTATGACGAAGATTGAATGTTTGGAAGAATCAATGAGCGAATGAGGAGGCGAAATCAAGCAGATGGTATGGGGGGCAATGCCCAGTGGGTTGGCGCAATAGTTCGGTCTCGCTGAACTATCATGTCATACTATCTAGCTCTCTTTAACAGAACTATCGATAGTAGCTTCAGGGTGAACTATTTAGTTCTGGTGGAAATTGGTAACTAAATAGTTCTGCCTGATAGCTCGGCCTTGCAATACTATCTGCGCTGTGTGTAACCATTGTTTAGCAATCTCAGATGTCAGATCGACCATTGACTGGCTAAACCAAACATCAGATAGTCAGCTAGTGTACGTATTTGTGTTCAGGCCCCTGATGGTTCAATAAACACGAATGATCGCCTTCGGATACGGATTACCGAGCTTATTCGGATACGCCAGCGAGGTCTTGCGCGCTGTAGAAGAGCGTCGGGACGAGGAAGAACAAGACCAGATTCGTCTGGTTAATACTTTGCATTACTCTTTTAAAGGTTCTGTTCATTGACCGTTGATGTGGCCGTAATTTAGCCTCCGGCATTCGTGCGCCTCTTAATTTCTACAGTCAGGCATTCAAGGTTATATTATTAGGTATTATTTTAATGGTTTTTCTTAGGCACGACTTCTATTGGCGTGCCGCAGCGAGCGGCCGATTCTCAGCAGAGCAAAACGAGCATGATCTCAATCAGTTCCTTCAACGGCAGCAATATGGAATAAACTTCGAAACACAATTATGGACGAAGATGAGTCATCGTAATTAATGTTGCCTATCACAGTCGTCTTAAACGTTCTTTTTTCCCTTTCGCTTCCACTGCATAATCTCACTGAAATATTATGAACTACAATTGATGGATGACAAATTCATAATATCTGTTGTGTCCTCACACAGAGGGACAGGGAATGGTTTGCGGGAAGACGAGGAGAGAAGCGAAGAGAGGTTTATTAACCACAAGATAGAGGAGAAAGGGGGACAACCGCTTGCGGTTGAAGTGATGGAAGGAAGTGAGGAAGAGACAATGAGTGACTGCCGAACTGCCGTAAGCCCGTCGGCTTAAATACCTTATGACAGTGAGATGGAGAAGCTCACGTAGACGATTATAATACAACAGGACTCACCGAGTCCATATTCAAATGTACATAGTCGCCAAGAGCTGCCCGAACTGAAAGAAAAATACAACTTTTTCAAGAGTTACTTGCCTTCTTCTGCACTTCCGAATGAATGGGACGAAATCAACCTTGACATGCTAGAGGAAGAGTTAGACGAGGCAATCCAGCAAGCGAGCAAGTTTAATAAAAGAAAGGAAAAGGCTGTTCTCGCCGTCAAAACTCTGCAAAACGATGGTCTCCAGACAGTTCAGAGGCGACAGCTGGCCTTCTTCAAGATAATCAAGGTTTAGGGAGAAGGAGGTGGAGAAACAAATATAGCAAAAAAATGAAGAAGAAGTATACATATGTATATAGTATAAAGGGTTAACATACATATGTATATATATATATGTACATTATAAAGAGAGAGAGAGAGGAAAGAGAGCGCGATAAGACCATGGGGTGAGAAATCTCCTTCAGGCTCCCGAGACTCCTGTGGAAGATGACAAGTATCTTGAGACGCAAGTCGAAAGGCGTGAATCTGCACTGGCACGTCTGAGATCGAAGAGCAAGGGGGTCGACGATCGAGGAAGAGGAAAAGAAGAAGAGAAAACAGGGGATCGAGAGAAGGTAAGAGAGGGAGAGAGTGCAAATGGAGTCCGAACGGTGAGACAGAAACGTGTAATGGGATATAGAGTGGTGGAGTAATAAGGAGAACGAACATCTTATTTCCTCTTTATATCTCCATATAACCGTTGTTTTGCAATCCCATTGTGAGATTGACTACCAACTGGCTGGAACCAGCGTCACCCAGTCAGTGAATGTACAAATTTGTGTTCAGGAGCGCGATGGTTCAATGGAAATGAATGCTCGCCTTCGGCTACGGATTACCGAGCTTGAGAATGCAATCGGCCGCGAGTTCATGCGCGTTGAGGAAGAGCGACAAGACGAGGAAGAACAAGACCAGATTCGTCTGGTAAGTGCTTTTTATTAGGTTTTTTTTAAAGATTCTGTCGCTTGATCATTGATGTGGCCGTATTTTATGCGCCGTCATTCGTCTTTTTACTTCTATAATTAGACATTCTTGTATATTTGCATAACCTTCAACTGTTCTTTTTAGGCACGACTTTTGTTGATCTGCCGCAGCGAGCAGCCGCTTCTCAGCACAGCAAAACGAGCTTGACTGTAACAATAAGTCAAAACGTTCTTTCAAAAGCATTGCGGAATATAGTTTGAGACGCAATGATGAGACATCAAATTTTTATTTGCCTATCATCGTTGTCTTAAAACATTCATTTTTCGCTCTCTCTCTCTCTATTGATCCTCCATAATCTCACTGAAATGCATATACATATATTGTAAATTCATAATATAAAAATTGGAGGTTTCATTGTCATTGAAGATACTTCACCACAATTCTCTTCGGATTTTAGTTGCTTATTAATACGCGCTATTTTTTTCGCGAGAATGCAGTAATTTGTAAACTTTTGAATACTTGGGTTGCTATTATTTTTCTTATTTTATTTGAAGGACATGAAAGACATGAAGGCATTCTTCGAAAGCAAAATCACATTCTCTCCTCCATCTATCCTCCCTCTCCCATTTTGTCTCTGTTTTGCTTTTGTTTGTTACTATGTTCTTTCTCCCTCCCTCAATCTCTCTCTTTCTTTCTTTCTTTGTCTTTCTCATTCTAACTCAATCTCTCTCTCTCTCTCTCTTTCTTTGTCTTTCTCATTCTAACTCAATCTCTCTCTCTCTCTATCTCCATATAAGACAGTGTGAATTAAAAAGTTTGGTTTTTTTCTGCATTTTGCAGTTTTGCTGTTATTTTTGGCAAGCAAATTTGCCAGTTTTCAAACCCAGTTATCATGCCATGACAAGTTGTATGATTGTCAAGAATGTCATCAATGTTTATTCCTCATTATTCATCATGCCAAAATCAACAGCTGTCTAAAATGGCAAAAACAGCCTAACCAAAAAACAAACGAGTCAAAAGTGGATAGGCAAAGTTGTACAAGTGTCAAAAGAACATGGCACAGAAAATGGTCGAAAAATTTGTCACAGCTTCTCGAGGAGGAGTGGGCCTTTTTGCCAAAAAAAGCAGCTAATAAATCTGCCAAGATTACCTGCCAGAATTGATCAACTGCAAAATTTGCCAAGCCAAAATATTAGAGTGAAAAATTTGCCAAATCAGCTTGCCAATTTTGACGGCTAGCAGAAATGGCATGGCTGTTTAAGTAGGCGTCAAAAAAGTCCGGCAAATTTGATGGCTATCAAAATTGGCAAGGCATTTTTTACGTTTGTCAAAACTGGCTCGTCATTTTCAACGACCGTCAAATTTGGCCAAAGGTCGTAATTTCAACATCGGACTAATTAAAACAAAGTGCTAGAAATATGGAGTATGGAGCAGCAGAAAATTAGTGAAATTATAATGTTAACTATTCAAAAATCAGCTCAAGCAATAAGTGGACTTATCAATTATATAACGGACAAACATGAATTCAAAGTGAATCCATCCTCTTATCAACTGATTCCAAGACTCATTGAATCGGTCTCCGTTGGTCTTCTTCCTCCTCCCCATATTCCAACGTTGCTGGAAATGTGGCGTATCAGCTCACGTATTGTCTTGACAGCGTCGGCAATGGCGTTGTCATCTCCGCTCAGCAGCACAACGCGGCCAGTCGACTTCGGAGCGCAGTGACCTGAAATTCTGTTTCATTATTCTTCATTCACATTTTGTGCCCGTTCTTCTTCTTTTACGTTAGAACTCTAATCCTCCCCCGTATAACCTTAATCCACCCATATTCCATAAAGTGAGAGGATGAAAGGAGAGAGAAAAAGATATATGGAAATTAACTTATTAATAGAGAACTATTGAAGAAAAGTTGAGTGCAAGCATTCCTAAATCTCACTCTGCATCTGTTTCACTAAGCTTCTCTCTCTCTCTCTCTCTCTGCTTCTCTCTCTATCTCTCGCCGTACCCCTTCTCTGCTCCCCACGCCTTACCCGCTCTCCCTCTCTTTCTGTTTCCCTCTTTCCGCACCCTCTTCGCTGTGCTTCACTCTCTCGGTCTCTCTCTATCTCTCGCCGTGCCCTTTTCTCTCTGCTCCATATTCGCTCTCTCTCTCTCTCTCCCTCTCTCTGCTTCTCTTTCACTCTGATTCCAATCACTTCACTGCTTACAGTAACCCCCTCACATGCATATCAATAACAAAAGAGGTTGTTAACCATAATATAACGCGCCCCAATTAAGTAAAAGCTCTACGCAATCGTAAATACAACAAAAATTCTTAACATCCATAATTAATCAGCCCACTCGAATCCAACAATAAAGAGAATCAATCAATTAAATATAATAAAACAAAATACCTTAACAAACAGAACATATGTTTGCTTATTATTCCCATGCCACAATAGAAAAAGAAAGAAAAATAATTGTTTTTTTTCATGAACTTACTTTGACTTTAATATATAACATAAACCATTATAAACAAAAAAAAATAAGAAAATAAAAAAATTTCTGACTATGTATAGTAGCTGGCCCACCCACCTTCACATCTGAGCTCCCCCCCCCCTTCCCCTAAATACTTCCCCTTTAATAGCCCCCCCCCCCCCCCCCCCCCCCTCCTTTAATACCCGAGCTCCCTCCACTCCCCCCTTAATATCTAAACTTCCCCTTAACAAGTGACTCCCCCCCTTCCCTCTTAATAAAAAAATAGGAGTACCTTGAAGTGCTTGAGTGGCCGGTGTGGCCGAAGTCCATGCCGACTTCATTGAAAGGCGGTCGGTCTTCCTGTCGCCTTCGACGCATGCTGGAATAGGAATACTTTACACTATGCAAAGGACAATTTAATCAGTAGAAACCAATAGCGTTTTTTATCATATGTAAAACCAATTTGGAGAAAAGATTCATAAATGAAAATCTTTATTTATCCTATACTATAGAAAAAAGGAAAATAAACTTTCCCCGCTTTATCTCTTTCTGTTCAATATTAAAAAAGAATTATATTATATTTCCCATAAACCCAAGAAAGTATCACGGTGTGAGAAAAAGCACTACATTATCATGTCTTCCAAATCCATATTACAGTACACCACCCGCATTCTCTCTGCTTCCCTCTCTCTCTCTCTCTGATTCTCTCTCTCCGCACCATCTTCGCTGTGCTTCACTTTCTCTCTCGCCGCACCCCTTTCTCTCCGCTCCCCCCCCCCCCTCCGCTCTCCCTATCACTGTATACCATTGGAGGGGTAGTCGCGTCCCTAGGCGCGGGCGAGCGAGTCCTCCGGTGGCTTCGGTGTAACTACAAAAAAAAAGTTTAACTAGAATCGAATATCTTTAGAAAAAGGATAAAAGAAAAGAATTTCATTCGATTTCCCACTATACAATATGCATACTCAACTAAAAAAGGAAAACAAAAGTATCAGCAAATGGAAAAATAATCTGAAAGCTATTCCCAAAATGAATGCATTCTCGAACATATAGTTAAGAGCTAATGGATTTCATTCTAATGAAAAACAAACTTAAATAAGAACAAAATGCCTACGCTATTTTCAAATAAAACAAAACACTTCGAATATCCCACAGTTAAACAAATAAAAATAAACCTAATAAGTACTTTCATACCTTGGAGACGGCATTGACCCTAGCGCCAGTAGTCGTCGCTGCCCTGGTGCTTCATTTCGATGCCGTTGTGAGGATGGCGGGACTACAATCGAAAGAAAAACATAGAAGCAAATATCCGCCGTCAAACATTAAATAATTATAAAGAATACTTGCAGAAAACCTAACAGCAATCCATGAAAACAAAAGCCACAGCTTTACCGAGGAATTTCGAAATGCGACAGTTAATTTTTTGCACGGTGCACGATGCAGTACTGCGCACCAAATGACATAGTGATAAATTTCCCGGCGACCATTAGTGATTTTTCTTATTTTTAGGCACGTGTACCGTGGAATAATGTAAAGTTACGTACAAATAATCAAAAATCGTCTTATTCTAGTGCAATTAAGAACTATGTCATTACGTGAACAGTGTAGTGTGCATGTGCAAAATGATAACTGCCTTAAATGCCACACGCGTTGCGGTCGCGTCGCAGCAATGAAACTTATTCAGAACAAAGCGAGATTATGTGTTGATGTTGTTGCTGTTACTTTCTTTTTTTCTTGGCTTGTTATTTATGTGCTAACTTTACACTTTAAGAGAAGCTAAACGCTTGGCGCCTCTTGTCCTCCCCTCCCGACATGCTGGCACGACTTCGGCAGGACCACCGCGACCCACCACTTTGAGGTTTTCGCATTCTCTTTGATATTTGTTTTGTTTTCTATTCATTTTGCTTTATTTTATTACGAATTGACTTTACAGTTTCACTTTTATGATTTATTATTTGGTCATTCCCGTTCACTTTTATGATTTGTGATTTGGTCATTTCCTCGTTAAAGTATTTTTTTTAGCAAGTTCATTTGTTTTTTCTTAGGTGACTTGCAAAACGGCCTAGATTTGAAGTACTTTTCGTTTTTATTCAAGTTATTATGGCTTAGAATTCTCTTTTAAATTCAATTGTTTTTTTTTCGAGCATGCCACAACCGAATTGGCTAGAATAACACGCTCTTCTTAATTCTCTATCTTACTATGGAGTAAAAATTTAGCTCTTGAAGCCAATTTTTAAAGTTTTGAATGCGTTTTTTTTCCATTTTCGGGTTACTAATGTTTGGCCGTAAGCAAGAAGTGCAAATTGTTTTTCTTCAAAATCATATCGCTCTCACTTTTTTTTTCAGTTTGCATCCTTCATTTCTCTTCATAAACAGATGACTTTCAGTTTGTGCCTGGCCATCTCTCGGTCAAGATCATGGCTGAATAGGAAGAGGCGCAGCAGAAGAGTAACACCCCGACTGCATGCTGGCTCAAGAGGTCTATAAAACTCTCATTCCTGATCTCTCACCCAGTATTTTTCAAATGTTTTTACAAAATGAAATAGAGCATTGCGTGGTTAATTTTTAATGTTATACGATGGTAGGCATATCATTCAATAGAGAATCGCGAGCTCTTTAAGCTGCATTCAAACACTTTTTCAAAAAAAAAACATTTTACACTCAAAACTCTCCCCTAAATTTTTGACGGCGTAAATATTTTTTATGCCGCTTTAAATTTTTTCTGCTGAAATTCAACCGTCCGGAGGGCTTATCGTTACAGAGAAGACGAATATTATATTCAATTCTTATCGTGACGTTTTATAAATTTCTCGAGTTACGTTGTGTATACGGTATAGCGTCCTTTTACTCTAAAATAAGTGTTAATCATTTCCGTTTTGTTATTTTGAATGGGGAACACAATTTTACTTCTAGTGTTTCTTGCTGAATTTTATTTCAAACCAAGCAGTAATGATATGATTTACACATTTTGTGGAACTATTATGCCTAATACCGTATACTTACCGTAACTTGGAAAAATAACGTCATGATAAGAAATCGCAGACACCTTTAATGGGGTTTTCTTAACATTAAATAGTATTCTTGTTTCAGATTAGATATCAAGCTGGTCCGTGCAAGGCAAGGATGTGCAGTGCGAGTGCCGCCGGAGATGGACGACCGCGTCCAGTTTGGACAGGTTTTGTTTTATTATTGTTTTCCTGTTGTCTATTATAAATTTTTTTATGTTAAATAGATTTGATATTCTATGGGGATGGAAAATCTTTCATTATGTGCACTTGTTGGCCATCAGTTTTCGTTGCTTCAGTTTTGCCAAAAATGTTTGATATGCAGGGAATAAAAGCCACTGTTGAGGACCCAGAAAATTAGGGCGGGGAAGGAGGTATTGGGCTCAGAAACCAGGGTGGGTTTGCTGTTTCTGCCTAAATGTTACTCAAAAACATGGTGGGGTAGTGGTTTGGGAAGGCCCAAAGTCAGGGTGGGTCTGTCAAATCGACAGTACCTTTTTCCCCCTGTTGATATGTAAATAAATGAGAATCTAATTCAGGAGGTGGTGGTGGAGCAGCCGGTCCTCGCCGTGGCTTCTTTGGTGGCGACGTCGATGATGGTTCTGGCGGCGGCCCTCCGCCTTCGTGTGTCTTGCGTGGTCACGGATTCTCTATGGGCAAGTCACACGAGGACATGCATCTCGCAGCTACAAGAATTGCTTCTTCCAGTGACGACGGCAACTCGAGTGCCTAGTATGTCTGATTTGCTAACATTTATCAACTCTTCTAGAATGTTATAGTGAATGTAATATGGTATTTATTTATGCAGAACTCTTATTGTAGAACCACTCTTGTTTCATGACTGATTGAATGTGGTATTCTTATTGCTTCCTTCTTGTTATATATGCGTATATGTGTAACTTTAGTGATCTTAGTATGAACGCGAATTTAATAGGGGCGATAAGCCTTTTTGGGGACGAAAAAGGATTTGCCTTTTTTAGCGGCCATCAAAACTGCCAGCCATTATTAATAGCTGTTAAAATTGGCTTGCCATTTTTGAAGGGTCGAAAATTTGGCTTGACATTTTTTTTGCCCGTTGAATTTGCCAAGTTGCCATTTTTGACGGCTGTCAAAATTGCCAAGTTGCTCGGCCGACAGCCGCTTCCTCGTGGCACGTTTAACAGCTGTTAAAAATGTCAAATCCTTTTGCCAATTCTGATAGCTGTTTATTTTGGATGTGACATTTTTTATAAGTGAATGGCTTGCCAAAACCATTGAAATTTTGAACATATGCAAATTGCGCCATGGAAAATTTTGAGGGGATCAAATTTGGCATGCTATGAATCCACTTTTAAAGACCTCTATTTTTGCCACGCCAAATTATTTTCCTGTTAAATATGCCGAAGCCGGGTTGTCAATAATTAGGACACATTTCTGTGGATCAGCCATTTTCTTCGCTTGTACATTGTGCCCGTCATTTTATTAACCGTCTTATTTGTCATGACGAATTTGAATCAATGAATAAAATACTGCCACATTTGCTTGTGTGTTTTACCTGCCAAATTTGGCAAAAAAAACAGCTTAATCGAAAATTGCAGAAAAAAACCAAACTTTTTAATTCACACTGTCTTATATGCTGCGTTGACCTGCTAACCGCAAGCAGCTGACCGAGCTTGAAATCGATAATTGCGAGATGTATTCGTATCATTACGCACCTAATAAAAGCACCGAGCTGCATTTATTGTGCCTTTAAGCAAGGATATGCTGAATAGGCTAATAAGGTGGAATACTCTGGAATACCCCTCCGCCACTTCTCGTCTTGGCATTTCAACGTGCGTTCTCGAAAGAATTAAACAACTTTTCAGAACAGGTAAAGAGTGTCTGAGTTTGCGGTAGGAAGAGCAAGCTGGAAAGACAGTCTTCGCGAGTTGCAAAAGTGGAAATGACGTAGTCGGTATTCCTCATCAACAACACGAGCAGAAATCATGCTATCGTCAGAAATAGTATCTCTGTTTGGAAAGTCAGATAAATTTTGTCTGCGGCGGCTGAGAATCTCGGATTTTAACTGTAAGCTGAATAAGAACTTTAGTGCGTTTATTCTGGTTCATAGACAGCGTAGAATGTCTGCTTGTTGTCCTTCTTTAATTCAGAAATGAAATGTGGTCCTTCAAGTTTCCAGCATATTTTATTCCGTACTTCTAAGTCGTTTAAAGGAATCTTCATGCATGTCTCCGTCTGTTTCCGGAACCGAGCGAGTACCTCAAACGGCAGTCTTACATGTAACGTGTCGTTCTGGTATGTTGTGAAGGGTTGTGAAAAGTAGCATTTTAAAATAAGATGCAATATCTTTGCAGAAGAAACACCCAAAACTTTTGTCATTTTACCATTAGCCGAATATCATGTTGATTCCTTGTACAGGTATGTACATACATATGTTCATAAGTATATCGATTAATCAAAAAGGGAGAAAAACATTCCTTTGCAAGGCGATGGGAATCATTTTCAAATGGTCGGAACAAATGGTCTCTGCCCTCTTGTTATGTCGACGAATCCCAGCAAGGCAGAGATTTCGCGATTGGGCAAATTAGCACCCGTCGTCCACGCGCTCTTAAGAAGCTCTTCGAAGGGGGCGGGGCGAATTACAGAGAATTGTCCTCCCTCACATTCGCCTGGGTCATGCCGAGTTGATCCTCGTTTCTAGTGACACTGCATACAAATTGCTCTTCGTCCTTGCATTTATTTTATTTTATTTTAATTTAATTTGTTATTTTAATGAAAGTCAGATGTTTGCTTTGATTAATTAATTCACACTCAACATTGTTTATGATGGATTGTGTTCTCTTAATGTGGAACGGGAGCGACCATTCTTTGTCATCTCTCACATGTATCACACTTATAACCGCAATAAATGATAATATTTTTAGATGCAAACACGCCATCTCTGCGGCCTGACGCCTTGCCCCCATATCGTTCGATTGGATGCCTGCCGAACTGCACTTGATACTCTATTGCATGTGGTGCAGAACGCTCACATCTACCCAACCGGACCTTTCCTTGCTGAGCTCGCAAAGATGACGGCAGAATCACAAGGACTAATAGATGAATTCGCGAAATACTCACAACAGCCGTCGTACAAGGATCTTCAAGGCGCCATGAATACAGCCAACACCTCTTTGGAAAAGCTACGTGCTCGAGCCGACAAATGGCATCGGGACAATAAAGTTCTCGACCAGCAGCGCGAACTTCTCGCTCGTCTGAAACACGGCAAGCCATCGAACTTCTCGCTCGTCTGAAACACGGCAAGCCATAAGCGTGACTTTATCGATCTGGACGAAGCACTTGCGAAACTTGAAGAAATTCGAAGTCGCGGGGATAGTAACGTCGACAAAATCGACTTGCGCTGCGCCATCCAAAACGTCACCAAGAAGCTCGATGAGATTAAAAACGATCAAGTGATCGGAATGAAGAAGGTGCATACGCGTCTGTCTCAAGTCATTGCGGCGAAGCCTGGAATCGAGATTCTGAAACAAATTAGGCTGCTATATTTGCCCGCACTGACAGAAAAATACAACTTTATCCTTCACCATTGGGCACCTTTTGGACTTCTCACCGAATGGAACGATATCAACCTTGACGAAATCAACCCGGACAAGCTAGAGAAACAGCTCGACGAGGCAATCCAACAGGCAAACGAGAGTGATGAAGAAAAGGAACAAGCTCTTCTGGCCATCAACAACCAGCGGAACGATTATCCTCAGGTAGGACAGCTGTGGCCTTCGTCAAGAATATCATGTTTTAATGAAGATTAAAAAAAGAGGAAAAGTGTAAATATATATATATATATATATATATATATTTGTAATTAAAGTGAGAAAGGGAGTGAGAGCGTGATAAAATGACAGACGATGTTATGAGTCATCTAATTCAGACTTCCGACCCTGTGGACGATGAAGCGTGCAAGTTTATTGAGATGCAGATTGAGAAGCTCGAATCTGCACTGGCACGCCTGAGATCGAAGAAAAAGGTGGTCCAGCAAGGAAGAGGTCACCAAGAAGAGGTAATGGAGGAGCGAGAGCAGGTCAGAGAGCGAGAGAGAACACAGAGTGAGAAAGAATAAAGTTCGAACGAAGGGAGAGTATGTAAAGGATTAGAACTTTCCCTCTTTTCTCAGATCGCAACAACCGTTGTATATCCACGGTTAGATCGACCTTGAACTAGCTAAAAACAACATCAGTGAATGTCTTTGTGTTCAGGCCCTTGATCGTTCACTGGACCCTTCGGATTTCGAGGTCGAGCTGACGAATGGCAGCGAGGTCATGCGTGCTGGAGAAGACGGGGAAGAATAATATTATATTCATCCGGTTAATAATCTTCATCTCGCTTTTTGCCGATCCTGATCGTAGACATCTCCTAATTTATCCAGCACGCTTTCACTTTTATAGTCAAACATTCTATTTTACTTTATAAAATTTTATTTTTTTAGGCTGGACTCTACTTGTAGAGCAGTGGACTGATTTGTCTTGTAATGATTTTTTCTTCAAATGAGTTCTCTACTGGCTGCTTTTTTTCAAATTTTTCTTCGCATGATTTTTGTTCAAGTGAATTCTCTTCTAATTTTTCACGATTTTTCATCTCTTGATTTTCATTTAAAAAAAATAAATCCTTGAATGATTTTTCTTATGATTTATCTTCTAATGATTTGTCCTCTAATGATTTTACGTCATATGAATTGTCTTCTAATAATAAATTCTTGAATGATTTTCTTCCAATCATTTCTCTTCTAAGTATTTCTAGAGATTTCTGAATAACTGCTCGGTCATATGATTAGAAAGTGGTAACAGAGCTCCGTGAAATAAGTAACAAGTGAAATAAGTAGACCGCTGATTGTAATAGAGAGCACAGAGAAGTGAGAGAGTATAGAGAATTGAGTAGCGTTTCTGGCAAAAGAACAAGGGTGTAGTTATCTCACTGAATCAAAATGAAGTGTGAAACCTGTGCGCAGTGAAATTCAGAGAAGTTAAGTTAATTTAATTACTTAGAGACATAACGATATCGAGAAGAGAGCATGAGAATGGTTTTTACTTGTAATATACATACATTCATATATATATGTATGTAGGTTCTCCGGCGTGTTCTCTCGTCTCTTCATAAGACTCAGACATTTCTTCACTCTTGCGTGCCTGCTCCTCTACACGATCATGCAAATGTACAGTCATTCGAACTCTGTCTTCTGTGCTCTCTGCACGAGACACACATTCTCTGTTTCTCTCTCTCTCTTCGCTCTCCGCAGCGCGAACGATCAATGCGTTCTCGGCTGAATCAGCTTTGTTTCGATGTCTGTGCTCTCATGCGATAGTGTGTTCTCGTCTTTGGGCAAGTCACTGCTCCTTTCTTGTGCATTTCTCTGCGCTTTCTTTTTTTGCATGCATGTGAAATAACAAAAACTGCTTGTTTTTCTTCACTTTTCTCATTCTCGGCGGTATATATATATATATATATATATATATATATATATCCGAGATGCGGTGGCATAATGTTGAGTTCACTGAAAAAGTAAATGTCGGGGACACCCAAAGCCTCTTGACCTCCTTTGAGTAGATTTTTTTTATTCGAACCACAATCAGTTTTCGTGCTAATCTCTCTGAGTGATTGTCGATGGGATGAAGGAAAGTCGCAAGTTTAATCTGATCAGTTCTTCTCTCCTATCTGCCCCCCGTGAAGTAGACGAATCCCCAGAAAGTCGGGAATTACCCGCGGCGTACACACCATATTAAAGGGATACCCGACGAAAAAAACAATCATCTTCCTTTATCTTCCAATCAGAAAAGGCACTAAAGAACGAGAAAAGTTAAAAAAATGACAGAAGTAGATACATATGTAGCTACTGCCCAATGGTTTTTCTGAGCTAACGCTGTAGCCTCGCCCCATCTCCTTCAACCCAGTCAGTTCAGACTCTTTTCACGGTGTATCCTTCAAAGGAATAATTAAAGAACTCAACCAGCTGTATCTTTAATGGAATGTTCCACATTCGCACAGCGAAACAGAACCAAGAAAAATTCCTTTCGACCTATCTCAGAGAAAATTGCAGTGATCTTTACCTTCTCCCTGCAAGCTGGCATTTCTCTTACTACGCAGCAGTGCAGTCACGTTGTATGATCTATACTGCATCTATGCCTCTCTCATATCTGCCATTACTCTTGCCCTGCAGCCTTGCATCCTCGTAGTTGCCAATCACTCTCTAGAGAGGATCTCACTCCGAATGTACTGCTCACGGGTTTGCCAGCACTATCACTCTCGGCTTTTCTATGATGTTCTGTTCTTGCCAGTAGTACACTCTTTTCAATATCTAGCTAATACAGCAATCTTGTAGTGTCCCATTCTTGTTTAGTGGTTGTTTGTTATTTATTCCTAGTGTCTTTTCATCGCTCAATCTGTCACATACAGTACCGTCCAACATTCTTGGGTCCGCGATTAATATGATTAATCCGATTAATAAGATTAATTAAATTAATTTAAATAATTCAAACTCAAATTGTGGAGCGGGGGCACATTCTCATGCGGTACTTTACAGATAACAAATTTCACGATTTGGAATAAGAATTTTACAAGCTAAATTGAGAAAATGCAAATTAAATTATAGAAATCTGAAAGGTCACATTTCCCTTTTTTTTAAATTTTTTTTTTAAATGAAAATATGATTTTTTTTCAAACTTGGAGACTTGAAACTAATGTAAACCTAAATTGATAGCCATGAATAATTCTGAAATAGTCCCGCTAATACAATAAAAAATTTAGTTGAATAATCAAAAATAACAATACACTAATTAAAGATGGTTGTAGTCTCCAAAATGGAATAAATGATGCAAATCAATGGGAAATTATGCCCTTTTCAGATTTCCGTCATTTTATGACATTTTCACAATTCAACTTTATGATCGCTTATTCGATATCGCGAAATTACCTCTCTCAAGAAGATCGAGTGTAAATCACATCCATTTAGCTCTTTATAAAAGCAGTCATCATCAAGAATTGATGCATGGTTCCGGAGAAGTGGGCGGAGCCTTTCTATACTCAGCAAAATTCAAAACTGTTATTTGTAAATGTGCCATCATCATAGTGCCGCGTTTACTCACAATCAGTTTGTAAAGCTAATATAGGAACACGCTTTGTCAGTTGCTAGAATATACCATGCAGAAACTTCTTCTCGGGCTTTCTCAGCCTGTCAATACGTAAACCTCCGTCTGGATTTGAGCATCTTAACTAGCGAGCGACATATCCCTTCACTCTTTGTGTTTTTATTTTAAACTTTTGTGAAATAAAATAAAGATTTTGTATTATCATTAAATGATCCAAATTCAATGTTAGCGCGCCATTATTATCGATACATGTAGTGGAACGGAGATTTCATTGCCATTCATTCATTCGTACTTGTGATATAATTTATAATGTTTTAACAGTAATGTCGTTCAACGACAGTGACTCCGATTTCCTCTTGACAAGCCTGGAGCGTGCAATGAATACATGCCGGATTGATCTTGAAGCTCTACGGAACAACAAGAACGTGATGCAAAATAGACACATCTACCCGACCGCGTCTCTCCTCTGTAAGCTCGAAAAGATGACTGCAGAAGCACGAGGAATTCTACATGAACCGGCGTTTAACTATATACAACCGTGGTCGTACAAGAATCTCGCAAACATTGCCATGACCACCGCTTGAGAAGCTCCGTGCTCAATGCCGTCAGGCCAGAGAAGTGCTTGACCAACAGAGTGTTCTGCTCGCTCGACTGCAACGATATTCAATGTTTGACTTCATCGACCTGAGCGACATTCTTGCTGAGCTCGAAGAAATTCGATGTCTCATGAATTGCAAGCTGGACACACTCCACTGGCAAGACGCCTTCCGATACGCCAAGAAGAAGCGCGATGAGATAGCAAACGATCTAGTAACCGGAATGAAGACAGAACAAGCCCGTATGTCAGAAATTATTGCTGGAAATCCTGGAATCCAGATCCTAGAGCAAATAAAGCGGCAGCAGTTGCCCGAGCTGACTGAAAAATACAACTTTTTAACACGTCACCGACTTCCTTCTGTGACCGAATTAGAGGAAATCGACCTCGACATGTTAGAGTACGAGCTGGAAGAGGCGATCGATAAAGCGAGCGAAAGGGATGAAGAAACGGAACAAGCTCTTCTCACCGTCAATGCTCACCATCAGCAGAACGATGCTCCACAGACAATTCGTCGACAACAGCTTTTCTTCACGAAGACAATCCAGGTTAAGATGCGCGACAGAAATGTAGCAATAAAAAATAAGAAACATATGTATGTATGCATGTATGTATGTATGTATGTATGTATGTATGTATGTATGTATGTATATATGTGTCATAAGAGAGAGAGAGAGGGAGAGAGAGACGGGCAATAAAAAGAGAGACGATTAATGAGTAATCTCCTTCAGCCCTCTGACATTCCTGTTGACGATGAACCGAAGTTTCTTGAGAAGAAGATTGAAAAGCTAGAATCTGCACTGGCAAGTCTGAGATCGAAGAGCAAGGGGGTCGACGAGCGAGGAAGGGGAGGAGGAGAAGAGAGAACAGAGGACCGACAGCAGGTTAGAGAGTGTGAGAGCGAGAGAGTACACAGAGTGTGAAATATTGGATCCCTGAATTTTTCTTCACTACTCCCGTTAAGAAAAATCTTGAAAATTTGTGAAATTAGCACTTTCATGATGTACGGTGACACAACTGTTGCGTTCTCATATGGTATTTCGTATGTAGCAGGTTCGAACCCCAAGCGGAACAAATGTTTTGCTGCATTTCTTTTGCTGACTTTTTCAATAATTGTTTAACGTGATTAGCGAAGAAAAATTCAAGGATCTCATATTGATATGTGATTTCCCTGAAAATTCTTCTCATATTGATATGCGGCGCAGCATTGAACCCTCGCCGTTGAACGGTTCTGTAGTAATAACAAAAAAATGCTAAAAAAAAAAAAATTTCCTCCGACATCTATAAACGTTGCATTCCTTCTGCTAGATCGACCATCGACTGGCTAAAACCAGTAAATGAATGTCTTTGTGTTCAGATCCCTAATGGTTTAATGAACACGAATGATCGCTTTCGGAAGCGGATTACCGAGCTCGAGCACGCGATCTCCAACGAGGTCTTGCGTGTTGAAGAGGAGCGACGAGACGAGGATGAACAAGACCAGATTCGCCTGGTTAATACTTTTTTATTATGCTTTTATAGCATCCTTTCCTAAATCGTTGATGCGGCGGTATTTTTGACTCTGGCATTCGGGCGCCTCTTAATTTCTACAGTCAGGCATTCTAGTTTATTTTATTTTATATTCAATTTTAATAGTTTTTCTTAAGCATGACTTCTATTGGCATGTCGCAGCGAGCAGCCACTTTTCAGCAGAGCAAAACGAGCCTGATTCTCAATCAGATGTTCCTTCAACGGCAGCAATACGGAATATTCTTGGATACCTAATGATGAACAAAGATGAGTCATCGTAATTTATGCTTCCTATTACAGTGGTGTCACACGTTCTTTTTTTATTTTCGGTTGATAATGCATACTCTCGCTGAAATATGAACTACATACATACATAAAAGTGATGGATGACAACTATATAATTTCTAGTGGAGGTTTCATTGCCATTGAAGAATCGTTTTCTATTGCTGTCCATTGTAGACATTAAGCAACCACACTTGCTTGTTCATTCCTTATTTGAATATCTCTCGCGTCTTTCGTTTCGTATCGCTCTCCTAACATGAGCTCTTGTCAAACATTCGCAAATCTTCTAACTTGCGTGACCAATTAAAGCATTTATCTTCTAAAGTTGCTACTATTCTTGATAGTGTATAAACAAATAAAAACCTCCCACAAACTTGCGGCGAGCCAACATTTCTATTGAGCCCCAACAAAGATGCACCTATGTATATATTAAATTGGCATGCTTCTGAACAAATTCAGGCTTCCACTGCAGAAATGGCAGTGCGTGCTCTCGTGCCGATCGGCAACGTTCAAGTTCGCGATGATGGCGTCAAACTGGCAAGATTCTCGCCGTCTCCGAGCACGCGATCCTCTGGCGCCACCCTCAGCACATCAACGCCCTCAGCGCTGACTTCCCTACGGCCTCGAGACGTCTTCTACCCGAGGACGACAGCATCAATCCTGACTTTCCCCCAGTCAGAGTGTACAATGGGAGTGGTTTCGGCTGCTACTATTTCATCACCCCGCTTGCTCCGATGACGTCATCACCAGTACTGGCTCAACACGCAACATGCGTTTTACCTCTTCCATCGAGCGATAATCAGAACATCTTTCATGCGGCGAGCTTCGCAAGCTCAACGCAGCTCTTCTTGCCCGTTTCAATCGACAATATCAACTTTGTGATCGTGCGAATCGTCTCAGATTCGCCACTCTTTAATAACGAAGTCGCGTACGAAGTCTTGCAAGGAACAATTGAACGTCCGCACTTTGCCAAGGACATCTCACTAATTGTCGAGCAACCAACCAACCCAGACCATTACAGTATTCTCGTCTACGAGAACTGGTTCTTTGTTTTAAGTATTAAGACAGTTTCGCGCTATCGTGTTCGCCGAGACGGTGGCGACGTCATCTCGAGCGAAAAAGTCATGGAAATCGAATACTTCCCGGAGGCGCCCTTCCATGCCATATATGAAGCAGGACGGATTCGCGAGATTCAAGAAAGACGCGCTTATTATGTAGACTATCACAGTAGACTGTTTCGCAATGAATGGATAAAAGGCAAATGGCAGAGAAAGCCTTTTCAGCTTGACCCTCAATTGATTCGGCCACTGGTCACTGCAGCAGTCGGCGCTGTTCTTCGAACCGGTCCAAGTCTTCGGCAGTGCCGTTAAAGCCGGCCGCCGCAATCAGCAGGACTCCACAGTCATCCGATCACTTCTACTTATCGTCGAGAGCGGCAAACAGACAATCTTGCAAACAGCTGAGATGAAGCAGGGGGAGGACGACCAGTTGGACGGCCCGTTCGGAGGAAAAATGAGAGCAAACTGCAGCGTTGCGTCTTCCCGACAAGGACGCGTCGTCGTGCGCTTCGAGGGCGACATCTACGCAGTAGGCACTTTCATTCGAAGTATTTTCGTAGTTTCATTAGAATTACTTCTATAAAACTAACAGGCATAGACGGTAACAGTAAGACATTTGTTAAAAAGTTATCAAACCTTTTTTGAATATCTTGAGCGCTTCAGATATTTTACTTGCATACATGTAATAAGAAAATAAGTATTGAAAAGCACAATAGTCTCCTTTTTAAGTAGTAACTATTAATATGATTATCAGGGTTTCGTAGCGGGCGCGTTACCATCTCTGGAAGAAGCTGGTCAAGCGGCTTGCTTTGATCTACTCGCAGGGATTCAGAGACAGAAATTTCTGCGCAAACGAGCATTCGATTTCAACTCCTTCATCCAGTTCTGTTCAACGAATGATGCTGGATCACATTGATCCTTATATTTCTCATAATTTTGAATTATTCAAAATGCTTCTTGACACGTTAAATTAATAAGCAAACCGAAAGACGCATTACTTTTGTGAATTAACAACGGCAAGTATTCAAAATATTTATGCAACAGGTGTTCGAATCAATTATTGACGTTGATCTGAGCTTGAAGCACAAGAACTTATTCATCGTTTTCCGCCTCAACATTAATTATGTAGTCATAAATGCTAAATACAAGAAAAGTAAGTGGAAACAGCATCTTAATCAAGTAAAGATGCATCTATTAAATTAAATAATATATAATAAATCTCAACAACAGTGGGAGAGTGGGAGACTGAATTGGGTTGTGACCTGGAAGAAGTTGCCAGCGATGGCCGGCTGGTGCATGTGTGTTTTCTTGAGGAAAGAAGCAGTGGAGAAGCCGACCCGACCATTCGCTGAGATAGCCGGGATAGTCAGACGACGTGTTTGCCGCCAAACAGTGATGACGTAGCGATGAAGACCTGCATAAATACATCCTCTTCCTGGCCTCTATCAGCTCCATTCAAGGAACTTTCTAGTCGGGAATCAATGAAGAGGTGAATTCAAGAGAGTCTTCTGACCGCTTCCCTTGGGCGGGCCAGGGGCACTGTAATCAGCGATGACATCACCGGCAGAGATGTCAGAACCGGGGACATTCACAACCAGCCAGTGGAGGAACTCGCGGAGAAAGGGGTTAGCTCAAGAGGGAGCACCCGGGTCTGGAAAAGAGAGAGAGAGAGAGAGAGAGCGAGAGAGAGAGAGAAAGAGAGAGAGAGAGAGAGAGAGAGAGAAAGGGAGAGAGAGAGAAAGGAAGATAATGATCGAACCGGTAATAATAATAGTGTAGAGCACATTGGGTAGGGGATGCCACTTTAGAGTGGGGGATGACGCCATGCTCCTTGTAGGGTGAGATGGCCGAAACTTGCCATGCACTTCAATTGGTAAAGATGAGAGAGAGAAAGAGGAGTGGAGAGAGATGGAGAGAGAAAGAGGAGTGGAGAGAGATGGAGAGAGAAAGAGGAGTGGAGAGAGATGGAGAGAGAAAGAGGAGTGGAGAGAGATGGAGATAGGAAATGGATGGAAAAAACACAGAGAGGAGAATAAAGAGAAAGGAAAGTGATGGAGAGAGATTAAAGAGAGAGAGAGAGAGAAGAAAAAAAAACTGACACTGCGATGAGCAAAATCGCCTGAACTATCATTATCCCTGAAAATGAAGTGAAAGGGATCCGAATGGTTTGCAATCCGTAACTTGGAGAAAAGCATTTGACCAGAAAACAGGACACTGAGAAAAGCACCGAGAATGAGAGGAGAGCAGTGTTGGCCAGTGAGAGGTTAGAGAGGTGTATTAAAGAGAACAGTTTTGTATGTAAATTAAGAAAATTTAAAGAAAAAAAGATACGAAAGGAGTTCTTTGCAATCAATATTGGTAATTAAGACAGGAGATATTTTTCGAGCAAAAGGTTTCTCTCACGAAAATTGAGAGCTGGGGGCAGTCATTGCATCGAGATACGTTGAATTTCCGCATATGACGGCCTTTTATATATTCCGATCCCCTTCCTTTTCCCATCACTCTTCAAATAAAGCGACACGTCATTAAACTGTGCTTCTATTGAGCCCATCTTGTCTCTGATCACGAATTTGGTATAAAATTTGGCGAATACGATAAATATATCAAAAACAGTGACTCTTTATTTGTGTAGAGATGACGGTATTTTGTGGTGGATGCACCCGGACAGATGTGTAAACAAGGGAGGCAGACGTTCACTAACAAACACAAACTATCGATCACGAAAAGAATGCAACGTTTCTATGAATTCGTCAGTGGATGTAATGAAAAAATTCCATTAAAGAAAATTTAACAAGATTGTTTCAAAATATGTTGATCACAAAATACCCTAATCCTTACAAATTAAAAAGTGCAACGTTTTGATCTAAAGCACTCGCCAAATTTTATATCAAAATTCGTTGTCAGAGATATGATGGGTTCAGTAGAAGCACAGTGTAACGTGTCGCTTTATTTGATGAGTGATGTGAAAAGGAAGGGGATCGGAGGATATAAAAGGCCGTCATATGCGGAAGTTTAAAGTATCTTGCCGCATTGACTGCGCACAGTTCTTAATTTTAGTGAGAGAAACCTTTAGCTGTCTAAGTTAACAATATTGATTGCTAAGAAGTTCTTTCCTTTCGTACCTTTTTTCTTTACATTTCCTTAATTTACATTTTTTTTCTTTATTTCTTTAATAAACTCTCTGAAACCAATCTCTGACCACCTCTGCTCTCATCTCACTTTTCGGTGGTTTTCTGATTTCAAATGCTCTCCAAGTTGTGGATTGCTAACCATTCGGTCAGCTTTCACTTCATTTTCAGGGATAATGATAGGTCAGGCGGTCTTGCTCATCGCAGTGTCAGTTTTTTCTTTCCTCTGTCTCTCTACCTCTATCCTTTCCTCTCTCATTAATCTCCTCCTCTCTCTCCTCTCTGTGTTTCTTTCCATCCATTTCATTTCTCTCTCTCTCTCCATCCCTCTCCACTCCTCTTTCTCTCTCTCCATCTCTCTTCACTCCTCTTTCTCTCTCTCATCCTTCCCAATTGAAGTGCATGGCAAGTTTCGGCCATCTCACCCTACAAGGAGCATGGCGTCATCCCGGATGTTCTCAAGGATGAACCGCATTATAAGCTGCTTGTCATGTTTACTGATGGAGTCCAGGTCAGGGCGTGTAAAATTGAGACAGAGAGAGGGAAAGAGAAAAAGGGAGAAAGAGAACGAGAGAGAGAAAGAACGAAAGAGTAAATGTAAAATTGGAAGCCATCATTCTGCAGGCCAATACCGGGAACGTCCTCACTCCGACTGCCGTGCAGAAACAGCCCACTCTAAAGTGGCATCCCCTTCCCAATGTGCTCTACACTATTATTATTACTGGTTCGATCTTTATCTCCCTTTCTCTCTCTCTCTCTCCCTCTCTTTCTCTCTCTTTTTTTCCAGACCCGGATGCGCCCTCTCGAGCTAACCCCTTTCTCCGCGAGTTCCTCCACTGGCTGGTTGTGAATGTCCCCGGTTCTGATATCTCTGCCGGTGATGTCATCGCTGATTACAGTGCCCCTGGACCGCCCAAGGGAAGCGGTCAGGAGACTCTCTTGAATTCACCTCTTCATTGATTCGCAACTAGAAAGTTCCTTGAATGGAGCTGATAGAGGCCAGGAAGAGGATGTATTTATGCAGGTCTTCATCGCTACGTCATCACTGTTTGGCGGCAAACACGTCGTCTGACTATCCCGGCTATCTCAGCGAATGGTCGGGTCGGCTTCTCCACTGCTTCTTTCCTCCAGAAAACACACATGCACCAGTCGGCCATCGCTGGCAACTTCTTCCAGGTCACAACCCAATTCAGTCTCCCACTTTCGTTGAGATTTATTATATATTATTTAATTTAATAGATGCACCTTACTTGATTAAGATGCTGTTTCCACTTACTTTTCTTGTATTTAACATTTATGACTACATAATAAATGTTGAGGCGGAAAACGACGACTAAGTTCTTGTGCTTCAAGCTCAGCTCAGCGGCTAACATCAATAATTGATTCGAACACCTGTTGCATAAATATTTTGAATACTAGCTCTTGTTAAATCACAAAAGTAGTGCGTACAGAATCACCCTTTCTTTGATAAATGTGTTATAAGGAAAAGATGTAACCGGATAAGTCGTAAACTAAATTTGAGCGTGGCCAGGGCCTTGAACTGAATGGTCCGACCATTCAGCCCGGCAGCGCTCCTGGCGCTGAACATTCAGCTGCCCTCGGGTGGGATGTAACGATGCCGGAACATTGTGCGGTAGTACCGCAACGAAGCATATTTCTCTTTCTCTTTCTCTCTCACTCTCTCACTCATTCTCTCTCTCTCTCTCTCTGTGTCAATCTCACCATGCTAATGAGATCGAGCAACGCGAAGCGTTTTTTTTAATCATTACACACCTAATATGTCCCTCTGCACTCTCGTGATTCCCAGAAAGTCTGAGATCGCGCGATTGGGCTAAATATAACGCGTCATCCAGACACTCTTAAGAAGCTCTTCGAGGGGGGGGCAGCGCTAATTGCAGTGAATGTTCCTGGGTCACCTTCATCCGGGTCATTCCGGTTGATCATCTTTACAAGAGAGAGACAAATTCCTCTTCCTCATTACATTCCTGGTTGTTTTTTTTATTTTATCTTTCTTTATTTTAACAGTTAGATATTTTAATTTGATTAATTGATACAAATTCATGGTTGATTATTAGCGGCCATATGAGCAATAATGTGGAGCGGAAGAAAGATTTATTATGTTTTTTTGAATGGAAAAAATATTATATGTATCTTTCAGATGAGCAACCAACCCCATAACTGCAGGTTGGAGCCCTGCCCTCATATCGTTCGATTGGAGTGCTACCGAACTAGGCTTGAAACCATACTAAGCGACAACAACCATGTGGTGCAGAATGGCCACATCTACCCAACCGGATCTTTTCTTAGTGCTCTCGAAAAAATGACGACAGAAGCGGGAGAACTACAGCATGAATTTCAATACTACACTCAGCACTCGTCGTTCCAGGAGCTCCAAAGAGCCGTCCATGCTGCCAATAGCGTCCTGAGCGCTCTGCGTGTTCGCGTTGAGAAATGGCATCAGGACAGTCGAGTAATCGACCAGCTGCGCGATCTGCTCGCTCGCCTGAAACACGGCAAGCCATTGGGAGGATGTAAGCGTGACTTCGTCGCTCTCAACGAAGCACTCGCTAAGCTCTTAGAAATTAAAAGTCGCGGTGATAGCAACGTCGACAACCACCTCTTGCGATACGCCAACCAAAACGTCGAGAAGAAGCACGAAGATATCAAAGTGATTGGAATGAAGAAGGAGCATACGCTTCTCTTTCAGACATCCGACACTCCTGATGAGGATGAAGCGCGAAAGTTTCTTGAAAAGCAGATCGAAAAGCTTGAATCGGCACTGGCACGTCTGAGATCGAAGAGCAAGGGGGTCGACGAGCGAGGAAGAGGAGGAGGAGAAGAGAGAAGAGAGGAGCGACAGACGGTCAGAGAGTGAGAGAGGGCACAGAGCGCGGGAAAGAAGTTCGAATGTTTAGAACTGCAGGTCAGACAGGGAGAGAGTGAGAACGTGTACTGACAATGAGAAAGATGGAATGAAGTTCGAATGGAGAAACGGAGAGATAGAAACGTGTAAAGGGTTCGAGAGTGATAGAACTAAATGGTGAATGCATGCGCATACATCGACCATCCACTGGCTCCATCAGCCAATCAGTGAATGTCTTTCTTCTCAGGTCCTTGATCCTTCAATGAAATCGAATGATCCCCTTCGAATTCGTATTACCGAGCTCGAGAATGCGATCGGCCGCGAGTTCGTGCGCGTTGAAGAAGAGCGCCGAGACGAGGAAGAACAAGACCAGATTCGTCTGGCTAGTGCTTTTCATTTCACTGTTACATATAGATGCTGTTCCAAGATCGTTGGTGTGGCCGTAGCTTATCTAGATTCTGGTATTCCCGCGCCTTTTTTCTTCTATACTTAGTAATTCTGGTAAACTTTGTTTTGTGTAACTTTTAATTGTATTTATTTCTTAGACACGACTTCTGTTGGTATGCTGCAGCGAGAAGCCGCTTCTCAGCAGAGCAAAAAGAGTATGATTCTGAAGCAGATGTTTCTTCAACGTCCGCAATATGAAATATACTTGGAAACGCAATGATGAACGAAGTTGAATCATGGAAATTTTATTTGTGAATCACTGTCGTTTTAAAGCATAATTTTTTGTTCTCTCGATTTTTCTGAATGATCTCGCTGAAATATGTTGGTAATACATGTGATGCATGATAAATGGATGACATCATATCTGTTGGGGGTTTCAATGTCAGTGAAGATTCGGCTCTATTCAAGTGTAGGCTTCCCAAGGAATAATAGCGCCCCATAGAATTTAAGGCGTCCAAAGAAAACACGTGAAAATTATTGTACATATGGCTTAATTAAATGTAGTAGGTGGCGGGACAATTGTCGCTTTCTATAATTTCTTCAGAGATGTTTCCGAGGATTGATCCGAAAAAAACTCAGTAACTCCGTAACTCGGTGGACCCGAAAAGATAGTAGAGAAAGATGAATCTCTTTTTTTAGGTTTAATAGTCAAGATATGCAATGTGTTGTATAATGATGTTGGCAAAATACAACAGAGAGTGAAAATTGCACAGATACCAAGTTTGGATGTTCGGCTAGCGTGATTTAATAAAGTTTCTTTTGTCACTTTCATGTTTTCGGACGTGGCGCCAAGATTTTTAAGGGCGCATCAATATCTTCCATCGGACGGAAGCTATCACTTGAAAAGATTCGAACATTCTAAATCATAATCGTTTCAGCCGTTTTTTAATGTGTTCTAATTTAAATGTAGTAAACTTGTAAACTTTAGCTGATTTTACACCACCTGTGCGCTCTCGCACTGTGTCTTCCCTCTCCTCTCGCTCTCTTTTCATCTTTTTCTCTTTCCCGTTTTGTCCTTATCTACTTCTTTTTTCGTTTCGACCTACCAACCGACCCTTTTAATCAATCTCTACGACCCCCGCTGTTTTAATATACGATCACTTTCCTTTTCTAAACGCAAGGGCTTTTTAGCCACTTTTGTTTAAAAAAGAAGAAATAAATTATTCATTTCGGTAATTCTCTTCAAAAACGTGATGTTGGCGCACTTACATACATATGTTGTACTATTGATAAAGTATTTTATCGTTCGTGATTTGAATTCACTTACTATGCAGAGCAAGAAGTGCTATTTAAATACTATTCAGAGCAACAAGCGCTGGCCAATGATTCATTGTCACTTCATCCGCATTCTCCGCTCGCGATTGGTCGGGTTGCCTCTCTCCTCCTTCTTTCCTTCTTCCAATCTTCGTCTTGGCTTCTTTTTACTCATTAAATACATGAGCGATAGTCTAGAAGTTCAAATTACCGGATAAGACGACTGAGAAGACAGCCGGTTTAATCTCGAAGCACCATGTTGCCGCTGCTTCTACTGATTTTCGCTGTCGTGGTGGCAGCACCGCCGATGCGTGAAACCGCGCGCCAGCTCGACATTGGAACTTCCCAGGTAATGAATTATATTACTAGGTCTTCTAAATGGACAAGCACCCAGAACATCAAAAATTACAGAGTAAAAAGTTTTATTTTAAAAATTTTTTTTTAAATTTTGTTTTCTCTTCTCAGGGATTCATCGAAGCCGGAAAGATGCTCGCCGCTGCCATGAATACAAGTTTACGTTTTTGCACATAAAATATACATATATATATATATATATATATATACATATATATATATATATATATACCGCGTTTTCTCTATTAGTACCCCTCCTTCTATTAGAACTCCCCCCGCCCCCTCTAATAGTACCTCCGGGGACACTAGTATTGAAAATACGGTATGTATGTACATATGTACATATGTAGGTGGACCCATGCGAAGACTTCTACGGCTTTGCGTGCGGTGGCTGGATTGCTGCACATCCGATTCCTGCCGACGAACTTGAATCCACGCCATTTATGATAATGAAAGATTGAGCTAACGACGCGCTTAGAGGTTATAGAAGAAAATCCTGCAAGATTTGGCGCTAGCTTTATAACAATAAGGGAGGAAAACTGCCATCATTGCTCCAGCATTCGTTTTCGTGCCCAGATATTGATGTTCTTTTTCTTAAAGATCTACTGTCGTCCGCTCCGGACTCTTCTCCATCCAAGGCCAAACAGATGGTCCGTTCTCTCTACCGGGCATGCATGGACGAGGAGGCCATTGAGAGAGCTAAGGGAGCCGATCTCATCAAAGGAATCAAAGTCTCTCGCCTTCATTGTCATCTCTCTTCTTTCTCTTTCCTTCTCTTTCTATTCTCTCTCTATATTACTTTCTCTCCCTTTGTCTCTCTCACTCTCTCTCTCTCTCTCGCTCTCGCATTTCCTCCGTTTTAGTCTCTCGGTGCCTGGCCAATGCTCACCCCGGACTGGCATTCGGATGCCTTTGACTTGACTTCCCTGTTTGCCGGCCTTTACTCTCGCTTCTCGACTTCTACCTTTATCATTCTCGACATTGGCATCGATCAGACAAACACTACGCAAAGCATTATTCAGGCGAACGATTCCTAATATTCTGGAGGCAGTTTTTTCCACCATCATTTCTAGAATTACGGAGATATGTATGTACATATATCATTTGTTTTAAAACAATTTGTAAGTTATTTAAATTGAGCTTGGAAAAGGAATGCCTATCATCGGAGTTCCCGAGTTCTACCAGAACAAGAAAATTTATGCAAAGCAGATCGAGATGTTTAAAAAGATGGCATTCGAAACGGTTTGCAGCAGAAATTCGTGTTAACATTTATGATTTGAAGTGAAATAATGAAGAAAAAAACTGAATTTTTAATTTTCTTCCTCGAAGGTATCGTTAATCGCATTTGATAGCGCGGCTGTGAAATATCGAAGGAAAAGCTTCGCGAGGACATTGATCAGGTCTTCGAGTTGGAAAAGAGAATAATTGGCCTGAACGATCAAATCGACGGAAGCAATTTGGCGTCAGTGCGAGCGAAGCTACATAGCAACTGTCGATATTTGGGTTTCCTGATTCAATATATAGTCGTCCGCAGTTTTTTCTAAACAACTACTTCTTGTGATTTAACTGCTCTTGTTTGACCCTGGCCCTAAATTGACGGGTTTTTCGCGCAGTTGAGTGAAAAGATGCTTTCCGATCCCCGGAAAGCAGGTAACACATGAGTATTGTTTAAGGTTCATTGTCACAAAGATGCAGACGGCGTTTCCGATTGTTCGTTTCAATTTCTTCTTACCTTTCTCATTCTTTTTTCCCTTTAATTCATTAAATCAGACTGCTCTTCGTGCAATAGTAATAAATTTTTTTTTTTTTGACTGGCCGCGGTACTTCAAGTTGTCAGACCCGTCGTTTCTCGCCTTCTTCGATGCTGATCCTGACGTTTTCGTCGAAAGTTTACCCTACCTGCAACTCCTGAGCCAACTGCTCAAGTGAGTCTAGAAAAATATGTGAAATAATAAAATATGTACATACATAAGTACGTACATATTTAAAAGAAATAAGCCCATCCATCTAATTCGATATATTACACATTAAATCATGATTCTTCTTTCTTACTTCAGTGAGACCGACTCGCGTGTAGTAGCCAACTACATCTTTCTTGCGTACGTGGCCACCTACAGCTTGGAGCTGGACTCGAGATATTACAGGCATCCTAGAAATTTGTTTTCTGATTGTAAGCAAATACTACGCATGAAGATCACTATTTACAGCCTTGGGAAGGATCTCCTCCAGAGCGGTCTTTGAAGTGTCTCGAAGAGGTTCAGCGCCTCAAGTACGCAAGCAGCTCTCTTTACGTCGAGAGGCACTTCAAGGAGGTGCTGTGGTCATGGTCCCCAGTGGCTTCTCAAACAGTACCGACTCTTCGCTTGAGGATGCGATGGCGGCGACGAAGGCGATGATCGAGGAGATCAGCGCAGCTTTCCGCGAGTCAATCGAAGAAAACGATTGGATGGACAACAGCACTAGGAATGTCAGCTCGTCTTAAATTCCGGGGATCAGTTTTGATACTACGCATGAAGATCACTATACGATATTCTCACTCTAAGAGTGAGAATATAAATATCGTCTATTTGGCTTCCAGCCAGGGATCGATGTTCATAAATCAGAATTAATACTAAGGATTCTCTAACAAAGCCGAAAATTTTTTCGCAATAATACTTGTGACGTCTCTATATTCCACTGATCTGTCTCCAATTCGACGGCATTTGTATCTATTCTTATCCGCGGAAAGCAGTTGAAACAAGGATAAATAGAACTTCAAACTGCTGCCTCGCTATACTATCTGCACATATGCAATGCATCTTAGAACGGTCAAATAACTAGATTCGCTTCTTTAAGGAAGCACTGAACAAGCTCGGCTCCGTCTTCCACATGATTGGGTATCCCGACTGGATTTTGGATGACGAGAAGCTGGACAAGTTCTATGAGGCTGTAAATAATTTATACATATGGATATGCCGAAAAATCATAAAAAAGAGGATTTCGCAAATTTCCAGTTGGATAGTCCTGCCAACGGACTCTTATGCCGAGGGAATAGCCAAGGTTCTTCAGTGGGAAGCCAACATTACAATTGGCCGCCTTTTCGAGCCAGTCGATCGATTCGAGATCAACGAGAATCCGACCAGAATCAACGCTTTCTACAGTTTCTACAAAACGGCATTTGTCAGCCGGACGGATTGCCAAATTATATTATACAGAGAAAAGTGTTTTAAATCCTCCGGAAAAACTCTCAAAATTCCGTGTGTAATTATAACAATATATATTTTTGATGTACCAATAATATTATTTAAGACCTTATGTATTTATTTATTTTATTTATTTCTGCATACATCAAAGATGTGACAACACATGGAATGGTGAGACAAAACGGAATTGTAATATTGGAAGTGTAAAAATGTTGTATGTGCAACCGAGAAATGTGACTCCGAGAAAGAAAGAAAATAAATTGTCCACAAGCACTTATCGATTGCCAGATGTCCCTGCCGGGATTCTGCAGTCGCCTATCTTCTGCCACGGCTTTCCACTTGCACTCAATTATGGCTCCATCGGAACTCTCGTCGGACACGAATTAACGCATGGATTTGACAATCATGGTAAGAGACAGTGAATTTAATTTTAAAATGTATGTTATGAAAGCAGGCAAATTTGTTATGAAATAATAATAATAATAATAATAATAATAATAATAATATTTTTTGTATTAGTATTTTAAAATAAAAATACCCTCCTGTTCGGCGCAGGCAATCACTATGATGGCAACGGAAACAGGCACGATTGGTGGGAGCCGGCGACCAGAAATAATTTTGAAGGACGTTCTCAGTGTTTCGTCAAACAATACTCCGCTGAACATGTCCGTTGATATAAATCTCTTAAAAATTAATTATGAAAGTTTTACTAATTAGCATTTGTACTTTGGAAGTAGTAAAAACAATTCTTCTGCGTGTCATTGAAACTCTCATAGTTCGACGAAGTCCAACTGAGTGTGAATGGAACATCTACACTGGGAGACAACATTGCAGACAACGGCGGAATCAAGCAATCTTTTGATGTAAGTGTTGAACTTGGAAAGCGTACATCTACAGCTATAACTAATCAGTCGAATATTAATAACTATAGAGCACAAACTGCCATCTTTTCACTTTAAATTGTTGTTGCAGGCCTACCGCAAGCATATCCAGAAGCACGGCCCCGAACCTCGCACGCCCCTCGTCGATCAGTTCACCAACGAACAACTCTTCTTTGTCGGCTATGCGCAGGCAAGCCATTCATCCTAATAGTTGCTGCTCTCAAGTCTGTTTTTAGCCGTGGTGCCGAAATGTGAAGCCGAAGCGGTTGGCCAGTCAGCTACGCAGGAGCACTCATTCGCCTGCCCGCACTCGCGTTAAACTCCCCCTGGCGAAGCTGCCAGAGTTTTCTGAGGTCACTCTGAATATTGACACGAGTTTATCAAGAATCAATTGCAAATATAGCTTTCTTGAAATTGATCCAGAATTAAATTAATAGAGAAAAAACATCCGAGGATGTCATAGCCGACCCTGCAGGCATTTAATTGCCCGGTCGGCTCCACAATGAATCCTGGCAATGAGAAGCGTTGTTCAGTCTGGTAAAAGCCAGATATCTTCATCCCAATGCTCTTCACGATAAAAGGTTTTTTAGAGCTACAGTGCAAACATTGAAATACCAATCTACCGCACTCATAACATAAAGTAGACGATAGAAAGGGCAGGGAGATGAAACAAATAGTGGAACGGCTTTGCTTTTTTAGCCAAAACTTATGTGTAAATTGGAAACAATCTTCTAAATTTGAGCATCTAGGGCAAATAATTACACGTTGGTGATTGGTGTGGGTGAAGAAGCGATTGTACATCGCGTATAACGTTAGACGCATAAGTGTGGTTTGAGTACCGATTGTGGGGCAATTGTAGTGGGTGGAATGGTAGGAATGTGGACGGAAACGAGATGGGCAGAAGGACGACTAGGGTGAACCCTGGTCTCTCGATTCGTGAGCAATTGCCGAATGGTGCTGAGCTGATGGTGAGCTACAGAGCAGAGTCCCGTCACTAGTTCGCACGATCGGCAGCATGCAGTGGTTCGTGTGTGTGATTGAGTTGTTCGGTTGCTATTCCCTTTTTCCCTTCAAATTTTGGCATTGAAAAAAGCGTCACATTCAAGAAAACAACTTATTCTTTCTTTTCTTTGGTAAAATGCAATTGCTGTTATAATTATTGAATCATGTACTTCTGTCAGACCCGTCTTTAAAAATAAGCCCTTTCGAAATTATTGGACGCAGCATTCTCTAGATCAGACAAGCACATTTAATACTAGGAAAAATTATTTTTTAATAGTTAATTTAGAGTCGGTGTTTTGAGATATTACTGCCAAATTGCCGAATGTCAATCGTCTTGTCGTCTTTTCGTTCAGCGATCATCCAAGCAAGGCTTCCGACTGGAGTTGTGAGTCGACGAGCTACGTAACTGCTGTAGCAAAACATGAACAAGAAAGAGAAATCTTCATTCAAGTACATATATTTATATTTTAAAACAAAATCCAAGACGAAAATAGAAGTGATGAGGATTCCGCCTATTTCCGCAAAGAGCGCGAGTATCGCAAACTTCTGCCTTTATTTAATCTCTTAGTCCAGCATTCAAGTCGACCATATATGTATGTATGTAGTGTACATCGTTTCAATGGTGCGATTGTTATGGGTGTCAAAACCAAGACTGTGAACACGGCATATATATCTAACAATAAAATTTTTTCGTAATTTGAAGTAATACTATTTGTAATTTGAAACTTGAAGTATGCATGGATGCCGTTATTGAAATACAGTTTTTAATTGGGTATTTTCTTAGCTCCTTTCTGCCCTCTCGTAAAGTCGACAACTCCCAGCAAGTCGGAGATTTCGTGATTGTGTCGTCCACACCCTCTTAATTCGCTCTTCGAATGGGGCAGCGCTAATTACAGTGAATTTTCCTCACAATCAGTCACCTTCGTTCTTCCGAGTTTGTGTCTTTTCTAACAACGACAAATGTAGTTTTCTTTAACTTTCAATTAAGAAAAATAAAATCCAGATATTTTGATTTATTTAATTGATAAAAACTTCATGTTGAAGTGCCACCCTAAGAGCCAAAAGATCAGCAGTCTTTATGCATCAAGAGACGTGCAGATTGAGGAAGGGAGGCTTCTCCTATTCGCCATTAATCTCTCGCCATCGTTCTTAGTAATGAAGAGCGTCCTCTGCTGGAAAGGGCAGAAATAATTGGAAAAAATTCTAAAATAGAAATGTAGATTATCTTACATTTACATTACATTTATGGGTATTAAGACAGTAATTATATCAACATAAATTTATTAATATGCAACGGCTCTTGCCAGGAAATTCAACTATATTAAAAAAGAACATTGTCGGTGATCTCAAGGAGATGCCTTCCACGCGGATTGACCGCCTCGAATCGGTCGCCGCCGCACACGAGTTCCGAGTGGAGCAGCTCGGTGCCGTCGGCCAGCCGAAAGACGCGCACCGCCTGGACGCGTGACGAATTCAAAATTATTACTATTTATTTATTACAAATAAAAGCATTCAAAGAAATCAGCTCAAAATCTTTGCTTTAAAAAAATATTACAACTCTGCGCAAGTGCCACGAGAGTTCACCAGCGAAAACTCAGTATATCATTCTGAATCTTTTCTCAGCTACGAACCTGACAGATGCGGAATGTGCCTTCGGAGAAGCTGCAAATAATGAAATTGTAACGCGTAGTGCTATAAATTAATTAATTTTTCATCTGCAAGTAATTATTGTGGTAATTATTGTAATTTGTTTTAATTGCCTCGTGAGGCCGCATGAGTAGCCTTTCTTCGCATGCTCTCTCTCCTTCGTCGTCTCTTTCTTGCTCTCCTTCTCCGTCTCTTTCTTGCTCTCCTTCTCCGTCTCTTTCTTGCTCTCTTCTTTGGCTGGCTGCTGCGTCGGCTGCGAAACACGACGATTCTCGGGTGCGACCTTGGATAGGACGCTTTGGTCGGACGGAGTCATTGCGAGGGACGTGCAGAAGACCGGCGTGAAGTCGGCGTTGTTCTCAAAATGATAAACTTTATTTATTTTGCAACTAGTTTTACAAAAAGCCGTATCAATCGATTGGAAGAGCATCGATAACCGGTTTAAAAGAAATTCTTCATAGGACTTCGCCTTACAGTAGCCTTCCCCCCACCCAACCCTTCGGCTTTTCTTCCAAGACCTCAAGGAAGGAGATGTCGTAGCTGATGACACCGTCACTTGTAATGCGTCCGCGCTCCAAAATCTCCTCAGCAGTGATCGGCCTGAGATAACAAAAAAACCTTAGAGGACTATAACCGAAAATAATTAATGCTGGTTCGAATTGCCGCGTTCACCCTGAGCGAAAGATGGCTTTCTCGTGTTTTATTTCACAGGTCGAAAAATATCTTTAAGTATGCATGCCCTTATTTACATATTTGCATTAGTTGCTCAATTGGCGGACGCTAAAAGTTATCGGCCTGAGATAACAAAAAACCTTATGGTTAGAGGACAGCAACCGAAAAATAATTAATGCGGGTTCGAATTTCCGCTTACACCCTGAGTGAAAGCTGGCATACTCGTGTTTATCTTTAAGTATGCATGACCTTATTTATTTGCATTTGTTGCTTAATTGGCGGACGCTAAAAGTTACTTAGATTATGTTAAATAGGAGGCAATCGAAACTTGATTCGACCGATTTCATTCCTGAAATAATGCTCAAATGACTCATTTTGCTTCCAAATAGACTGCGCTAATATATTTTTTCATCGAACTTTCAGTTTTACGTGCGTGCGAATTGAAAGATCTGCTTTCTGCTTATTTATCTTCTTCTTCTGCTTACCCGTCCGGGAGAAGATGCTCTCCACTGTGGCACAGGCGGCGCATTGGAAAAGAGGCAGGGCGCATTGGAGGAACTGCTGCGGACGGAAGAGTCTTTGCTCCCTTTTCCGCTGCCATCTTTGTTGAGAATGAATGCAAGTCGCTGAATAGAAACATAGTAAGTTTAAGTTCTTAAATTGATAATAAATAATCATAATAGTTATCTTACCCAGAATATCCGTTGTATCACAATAATGTAAATTTTTTTTCATCTTAAACGAAAACTATTTGGAAATGAAGAGAAAAGAAAACGGGAATGAAACAGCAAATAAGAGAGCCGACCTGCTTTGGCTGAAGGAAGAATGTGAAGTGGGAACCTTTCATATTCTCAAAGCTAACGACAACTTTGTAAAGCACGTTAATGGTGCATGAATTGTATGGCTTTTCGTGCATAATGATTTGATTTTTCATGCCTTTGTCTTATTATTTGCACTTATGTAAACGAGGATACTTCTTACATATGCGATATGGTGAGATGGGTAAAGTGCAGTGAAGAAACTAAATAATTCGATACGAAATACACTTCTTATTTACATATGTTTGATGCATAGTTCCAGGTTCATTTAACGTGTTTAGGCACAATTCGGTGATAAAATAATTGGAATTTTCGGGGATCGGATTGGAGCTAATCCTCGCTCACTCCACGAGAATTTTTTTTAAAAATAAATCCCGTCTTTTTGGCTTCCGGCCTGGGGTTGAATAAAAGAAATACTATCACACGTAATACTAAATACATACATAAGAATTCTCAATTTTTATGTCACCTGACGTTCCCCTCAATCTTCACACAAATCTCCCTCACAGCAGACCCATATGTACATACATATTTGCCAAACTACGAAAATCCTCAAAAAATATTGACTGTAGAACGATTCCTGTTTCTATAGTTTAAGAGTTCGGTTTATAATTCTTTAATTTTTCTTGCGTCAGATATGTACGGGAGGCAGTCGGAAGTAAGTCCATGTCATTCCTCTCTCACTCTCTCTCTCTCTCTTTTTCTCTCTTTCTCTCTCTCTCTTTTTCTCTCTCTCGCTTTCGCTCTCTTTCTCTCTCTCTCTCTCTCTCTCTCTCTCTCTCTCTGTCGATCTCACCACATGCTGCGTTGACCTGCTAACCGCAAGCTGTGATATTGAGCACCGTCTGCATCATTGCGCACCCAATAAAAACCTGCAGAAGTCAGTGCATGCCATTCATCTCTCATTCTCTCTTTCTCTCTCTTTCTCTCAGTCTCTCTCTCTTTCCCTCTCTGTTTCTCTCTCTCTATCTCTCTCTCTTTCTCTCTCTCTCTTTCTCTCCCTCTCTTTCTCTCTCTCTTTCTCTCTCTCTCTCTCTTTCTCTCTCTCTCATCAGTGTCACCCTATGTAGCGTTGACCTGCTAACCGCAATCTGTGATATTGAGCACCGCCTGCATCATTGCGCACCCAATAAAAACCTGCCCCCTTCATGCATTGTGTCCTTAAGCTACTGATGATGAGGTGTAATGTTCTTCCCCTCTCCACCACCTCAAAACTTGGCATTTCAAATAGGTTGTTCCTTTTTGAGAGAGAACTAAACAACTTTGCAGGACAGATATAGAAGGACTAATGTGCATGCATACATATAAACACATGTACATACTATATCGCGTACATATGTACATACTATATACTATATACGTAAATCGCGCTAGGAAAAGCAATCCGAAAAGAAAGACCACAAACCGCTCTAAAAAAAAAAAGCATTCGGCGAATCATTCAAATTTTGCCGTTATAACAGAACATCCTTTTGAAGATATGTATATATTTATGTACATATGTAGATCGATTAGAACTGCAAGCGAGGCAGAAAGACCGCTCCTGATCAAGGCGGTGGTTATCTTTTCGAATGGTCGAAATCTTTCTGCCCTCTTGTGAAGATGACGATTCCCAACAAGTCAGAGAGAGTCTCTCTTTCTCTAAAATTAGCAAGCGCCGTCCACACCCTCTTAAGAAGCTCTACGAAATGGGGCAGCGCTAATTACATCGAATGTTACTCCGTCACCTTCGTCCGGGTCATTCCTAGTTGGTCGTCTTTTCTTGCGAGCCAAAGTTGAGCGAGCGAGTCTTCGTCCTTGCATTTCTTTAGTTTTTATTTTATTATTAAATTTAAACGTAAACGCGCCTTCTTTGTCATAACTCGTGCATGCATACATACATACATTGTACATATGTACATATGTATGCATGTACCCGCACTAAAAACATTATAAAATTAAAATATTTTTCAGAGGCAAGCATTTATGACGCTCGACGACCCTGTTTCGAGAATGGCGAACTGTCGAGATCGGCTAGATACTCTACAACGCGTCAACAACAATGTCTTGCAGAACGTAGCAATCTACCCACCTGCATCCTTCATTACTGAGCTCGAAAAGATGGCGGCTGAAGCGAGAATGCTACTAAATGAACTCAGACCGTGCAGTTGGTTTCAATCGTACCGCGATCTCGACCGTTCCGCCAGAAAAGCCGAAGACAACCTTAGAAATCTACGTGCTTTCACCGACAAACGGCATCGGGTCAGAGAAGCGCTCGAGCTGCACCGCGACCTGCTCATTCGTCTGCAGAATGGCGAGTCATCGGGATATAAGCGTGATTTCGGCGATGTCAACGAAGCAGTTGGGAAGCTGAACGGAGTTCTTGGTGAAGACATTTCATGCGCGGACAGAGCGTACGTAACAAGCGTCTTTGAAAAAGTCGAGAAGAAGCGCAATGAGATGGGAAAAGATCTTGTGACTGGAACGAAAAAGGAGCATATTTGTCTGTCGGGAGTCATTGCTGGGAAACCTGGCATCGACATTCTAGAACAAATTAAGCGGAAAGATTTGCCCGATCTGATTGAAAAATACAACTTTATTGCACTTCACTGTCCTCCTCCTTTTACTGACTGGAACGAAGTCAACCTCGACAAGCTAGAGAAGCAGCTCGATGAAGCACTAAAACAAGCGAGAGTGAGTGATGAGGAAAAGGAACCAGCCGTCAATACTCAGCAGAATGATGGACAGCTGGTCATCGTCAACACTATCAAGGTTTACAGAGTATGATTAGGAGAGAGAAATACAGCCAAAATAAGAGTCATTCTATAAAGATAGAGAGAGAGAGAGAGAGAGAGAATGCTTGTGAGATAAAATGAGAGAAGATGTGATGAGTCTTCTTCAGACATCCGACACTCCTTCAGACGATGAAGCGCGCAAGTTTCTTGAGCAGCAGATCGAAAAGCTTGAATCGGCACTGGCACGTCTGAGATCGAAGAGCAAGGGGGTCGACGAGCGAGGAAGAGGAGGAGGAGAAGAGAGAACAGAGGAGCGACAGACGGTCAGAGAGTGAGAGAGCACAGAGCGAGCACTAACGAAGCTCGAACGAAGATAGAGAGAGAGAGAGAGATATGTAGAGGGTAGAGAGTGATAGAGCAAAAGGATAAAGAACATCTGCTTTCCTCTGACAGCTATTATCTTAATACTGTAAGATCGACGTTCAGGACCCTGATCGTTCAATGGATGGAAATGATCTCCTTCGTATACGGATTACCGAGCTCGAGCACGCGATCGCGCGCGAGGTCATGCGCGCTGAAGAAGAGCGACAAGAGGAGCAAGTACATGACCACAATCGTCTGGTTAATGCATTTTTATTTTTCTTTCATACATAGATTGAATGTACACACCAGCAAACGGTGAGAGATCTCAGAGGACAAAAGAATACAGGTAAATAATCTCAAAATATAAAACGTCAGTCGATTTTGAACAGCAACGGGGTAAATATTAACGGGTCGAGTGAATGAGTGGACCAGGAAACGGGCATATCCGCCGAATCCGTAGAGCCCTGGCGCTTCAGCGCGTAAACAACATCCATGGCGGTGACAGTCTTGCGCTTCGCGTGCTCACAATACGTCACGGCGTTTACCGTTTCATAGATACCGTTTCTTACGTTGCAAACATGTCTTACTCTCTCTCTCTCACTCTATCAATCTCTCTCTCCCTTCCAGGTACAACCGACGGCTACGACTATATCACCACGGATTACAGGTTAGCTATATTATCGACTCTTGCCATCTTTATTGGCATTCTCTTCTATTTCACTGCTGTTTTGGTCACTACAAGGCCAAACGCAGCTTAATCTGACGTTGAGAAAACCATGGTAATTGGCTGACCAGATACACAGGATAGCGAGGGAGCCAGAACGAGAAAAGAGAGAGAGAAAGAGAGAGAGAGGGGAGTGAGTGAGGGAAGTAGCATCTTTCATTAAGTGCTATAAGTTATTAGTACCCCGCGAACGAGGAACAGACCAAGCGTGAGAATGAGGGAGATTGTGTAGCAGACTGTTTGAGAGACAGATAACAACTACAGTTTCGGAAAAAAATCTTGAAAAACTACATGGTAGCATGCATAAAATTGCAGAAAAAAGTAAATGTGCCGGCTATCTGCTGCGATATTTTACGAAGCTTCCTTTGGGCACACTAATACCCACCCCAGCTTTATTCACGAATTAGATTCCTGGTCCTTTCGCTATATATTACGAATGTTTTTTTTCAGTGTGTCGGATCATCTTTAAGTAGTTTATATTGGGTAGAAGGTTTAGTTGATTTACTTAAAGTGATGCTTTGCGTTTCAAAAACAGTTTTGCATAACGCTAGTGAGAATTAGTAAACTTTTCCAGGTTTGGTAGGCTTATTGCATCCCTGGCTTAATGAGCTATCAAGGATTTCGGCGATTGCTAAACACTGTGATTTTTGACTCGATCATGTATTTTTCGGATTCACTTTAATATCTCGTTTGACACTGTACTGGGTATTCTATGTATAACAGGAGAGTATCAATCAAGTAATTTATACGGTGTAACATGAAACAAAATATCAACATGCAAACGTCCATCAGTTTATAAGTTAATTCATATTTGTTCATAAGCCATAATTCTCAACAAGTATCTAAACATATTTCTAGCAACACTTTTAACAATTTATTTGCGTTATATGAATTAATCATTAAATTATAAGGACAGTTTGTCTAGTGGACCATCCGTGTCCCCTTGTAGAAGCAATGGCCGGTGGTTTGTTTCGTCTGGACGTGCCAATGCTGGCCGAGCTGAAGGAGAGCGTCGAGTAGCCCCGAATCTGGATCGCCGGTCCGCCTTGGTACGTGTCTTTTAAAGAAAATAAGTTCGCTTGCGTATCCGTATGTATATTTAGCAGCATTTGCTGTTCAATCGATTTCAAACAATTTCAAGATCACCAGACAGTCCATTTCAGGCACTTGTCCGTGAATGCTGAATGCTCGGTGCGTACTGGCAATGTGAACATGTTGTCCGTGTTCATCTTTTGCAACTCGGAAAGCCAGGAAACTGATTGGAGCTGCGACAGCAACGTAACCGTCACTCTTCTGGCGCAAAAGGCCGGCCATAACGCGTACTCCAAAACGGTTAGGGAGCACATGCGTGGAATTATAATAAAGCTGGACCCCCAGCCACTCTCATTATCTCTGGTTCTCTTTTTCAGTTCTCGAGAACGTTCAAATTGAACGAAGACAAGGAAGGAATTGCCTCGTTTATGATCTGGGACGACGTCCTCAACTCGGAGAATGGCTTCATCAGAGCTGATGGAGGAATTGCCATCGAGGCTTCGATAACCGTAAAGGATGCCATCGGGGTAGAGTTAGCTTCTTCTTTCATATTTATTATTATGATGTATTTTGATTCGCTATTTAATGATACTAACTTAATTTTGAAAGCTTTGTTACATCGTGGATATACATAGGGGTCAATGTAATCTCACCTTATATTCCTATGTACATAGATCAACACCTCTCAACGACTTCTCAACCCCTCAGCCGAACATAACTGATATTGTTCTCCTCGTCGGAGATAAGCGCCTTCATGTCGGAAAGCAGGTCGATTTTGCTTACTAGATAAGCATCACATATTAAACCTTATTCAAACATTCAGGAATCAGTTACATATGTGTTTCCAGATTACTTCTTTTTCCATTCTCATTTTTTCCCATTCAGATTTCAGATTACACAATCAGACTACAAACGGATTAAATTATAAAAAATTGAAAGAATCGTTTATATTTTAAGTATCTGTCTACATTCTCGCCCATCTTCTACGCGAAGTTCTACAAGGACCCCGTAGAGAAGGACAAGAAGGAGATCATTCTTGACAAGGTTGTCTTCGAAGAATTCCTTGAGCTTCTCCACGTCATCTATCCACCTCGCAAGGTGGTCACAGGTAAAAAAAATATATATTTTTTTAAATTAAATATATAAATATATATATATATATAAATATATATATATATATATATATATATATATAAAGAAGCATTACACAAATATAATAGCTGTGATCATTCTAGCCGAGACAGTCGAGTGCGTTCTCCGGCTCGGCGACAGATTCATGATAGACGTGGTTGTGCGCGAGTGCTCTCAGTTCCTCTGTGGACCGGAGAGCAACGGAATTCCATTCGAGAAGAAGCTCCTCCTCGCCGATAAGTACCACCTCGGACGTCTTCAGGTATGTGCTTAGGCTTTTTTCATACTTTACAATCCTTTTCTTTTCATATCAAAGTCTCTAAAAGCCTAAACAACAACTTTGCTTTTGTTATTACAGTTTCAAAAAGGATTATGATTGTTTTATGTATTTTCAGTTCCTCTGCCTGGAATCGCTGAAGACGGTCGAACATGTGATGTGATGTGATGAAAACATGACGCTGAAGGGAAAGCGAGAATACGTCGAGTTCTCGGGAGAGATGAAGACAGCTCTGTTCGAGAGAATCTTCAAGCTCACACGCTGAGAAGCTTCTCAGCGTCCCTGATACTTCTCTTTCTCTCCATCGTTTTACTCATCTTTCTGCCGATCTCTTTATTTTTTCTCCTCTTCTTGACTATTTCTCATTATTTTCTCTCCATTGATCTTATGGAAAATTTGGAGACTTGTTGCTTGGGACACATTGAAGATTCGCTGCGACGACTATTTTATTTGTAGTTGTGTTGTCAGGATATGTCATGCTCCCATTTGTTAAAAAAAAATCAATATTTTGCGTGATAACTTCGCAGCTAATCTGAAGGGTAGGGCTGGAAGGCAAGGATTGTCGAACGGAAAGGGCTGAGAGATAGGGTAGTGAGAGATTATTGAATGCCTGTGGAATGGCAAAAATCTTGCCTAATGGAATACACAAAAGTGTGGCTTGAGTAGCGAGTGGGGAGGTTATATTAGGTGGAAAAAGGGAAGACCAGCATGCGGAAACGAAAGAGGCAGAAGGAAGACTAGTGTGAACCCTGGTGGCTCGATTCGTGTGCTCGTGCCATATGTTGCCAAGCTGCAGTGATGTGCCTCTCATGGTCGGCAGAATGCGCTGCTTCGTGCGTGCGTGTTCTTCTGTTGCCATTCCATTCTGATGTGCTTTCCAAATCCTGTACCTATTACAAAATTTGGCGTTGAAAAAATCCTCACATTCAAAGAAAATACAATACAAATTTCTTGAATTATGTATGTCGGTCAGCTGCTCACCGTGCTGGGAATCGGGAACCGCGAAAAGGTGTAGCACTATTACGCACCTTATAAAAAGCTCCGATCTTCTTTCACTGTGTCCTTAGGCTAGGATCAGCAGTATATTGATGAGGAGGCTAATAAGGTGAAATACTCATCCGCCACTCTGCCACCTCTCGACTTGGCATTTCAAATTGCACGCTTCATTTGAGATAGAATATAACAACTGTACGGAGAGTAGTAAGAATGACTGAAATCGCGCTAGGAAGAGCTACATACCTATCTTCGAATGCGTTATCTATTATTTGAAACCGAATATGGCACTCGCTTCAGCAGCTTCGTCGACATCGCGATTTCGTCAGCTTCCGAAAGATTAACAACAAATATTTTTTTCTCTAACTTACAAATCGCATCACTTTCCTTTTTTATCATTTGATTTAATTCGTTTAATTATTGAGTTATTACGATTTTGAAATTCGAAATAATTGCACACCATCACAGTTATTGTGGAGTTATGTGTATATAAGTAGAATACGTGACTTTGGGATTCAAGGGAAATTGGGAATAATTACACCTGCATCATCCTTCCCTGAGTACACCCCATTGTCCGTAAAGGACTACATCTTCCATCCCTTTATAAACCCCCTCCTACCCAAGAATAAATGAGTTCCTGTGTTCTACGTGTTCTTCTCTGGTTGTTCCCGCATCGCAACTACTTTATCTCGATTCTCTCGGATCTCTGCGGCTGGTCGTCGTTCCCTCTGTCCCCCTTCTTTCAGGTTCCGGCGGTGTTCGGAAGAGGAGTGAGGATAAGGAAGAAGGATTGAGAAAGGAGTACGACCAGCGAGAGAGTTAGGTGAGAGAGATAAAAGAGTCCCGGAGGACTCGTGAGAGATACAGCAAGCGGTTGCTGGCGAGAGCGTCTCGCCGTACGATATCTGGCGCTTGTGTGAGAGGCCAATTTGGTGAGAGCGAGAAAACCTTGTAATCTATCCTTTTCTGGCGAGGACGAAAGATTACAACTACAGTAATGTCAGTAAGTTTAGAGTTTGGCAGGCCATTTTTTTAAGCAATAAGAAAATGCTCGAAGGGTCATAACTAAAGAGTTTCCATTCAAATAAATTATAAAAAATATAAACCGAACTCTTAAACAAAAGAAACTAAAATGATTCGACAGTCCTAATTTTAGAGCACTTTTAGAGTATGGCAAATCATTTTTTTTCCTCCGACCTTGAATGCAATGTCCGAAAACAAAGGAGAAAGAGTGTCAGTTTGCATCTAAAGAACTTGCCGTAATTGAAAATAATGCAACCATATACGAATGCGTATGCCATTATAGAAATGTTGCTCTAATTGAATCTTCTCTTTTCTTCTCACGGCCCATTTGTGAAGTCGACGATTCCCAGCAAGTCAGAGACCTCTCGAATGGGTGAATTAGCAGACTTCGTCCACGCCCTCCTAGGAACCTCTTCGAAACGGGCAGTGCTAATCACTGCAAATCTTCCTCGTCACCTTCGTCCGGGTCATTCAGAGTTGATCGTCCTTGCTTGCGAGCGACAAATTCCTCGAATTCCTCGTCGTCTTTGCATTCTTTGTGTTTTGATTTATATTTTATTATTAATTTTAAATAGACACATATTTGCTTTGACTAATTGATTCACATTCAATGATGATTATGATCCCTCAAATGCATTATAATGTGGAACATTCTAACAGAATTGTAACTCTATTTTTATTCAAATTTTTAATTTTAATGAAACTCAGATATTTTGCTTTATTCAGTGATACAAACTCAATGCTGTAGCCTCACCTAAGCGCCTAAGAGCCAAAAGAACAGCAGTCTTTATACATCAAGAGGCGTGCAGATTGAGGAAGGGAGGCTTCTCCTATTCGCCATTCATCTCTCGCCTTCGTTCTTAGTAATGAAGAGCGTCCTCTGCTAAAAAGGGCAGAAATAATTTGCACAAAAAAAAATTTTTTGATGACGAATGCTTACAATTAAAGACATATTAAATAGAAATGTAGATAATTTTTAATTATAATTATACAAATTTACCGGTATTGAGAAAAGAATTATATTTAAATAAAAAATGAATTAAAAAATAACGGCTCATGGCGCGAAATTCAAATCTATTTTTTTTTAAATGCAATCTATGCCTTCCACGCGGATTGACCGCCTCGAATCGGTCGCCGCCGCACACGAGTTCCGAGTGGAGCAGCTCGGTGCCGTCGGCCAGCCGAAAGACGCGCACCGCCTGGACGCGCGATGGGTCCTGGCGGTTTATTCAAAATTATTACTATTTATTTATTACAAATAAAATCATTCAAAGAAATCAGCTCAAAATCTTTGCTTTAAAAAAGATTACAACGCTGCACAAGTGCCACGAGTCCAACCGCGAAGATTCACCATCAGCATATCATACTGAATCTTTACCATCAGCTACGAACCTTACAGATGCGGAATGTGCACTCGGAGAAGCTGCAAACATTATGATATTGTGACGCGTAGTGCTATTAATTATTTAAAGGAGGGCGATCACCGAAAAATTATGCGATATTTCAAATTGCCGCGGCTCTTCGTACTCTCATTCGCGCGTGTTATTTTCACGCATTTGTGCGACCTGCGAAATAGCACGCGAGAATGAGAGGGAGGAATCACAGGGCAGCGCGGTAATTCAACCCCGTTTTAAATATTTTTCGGAGATCGCCCTTCTTTAATGATGTATCTACAAGTAATAATTGTGATAATTATTGTAACTTGTTTTAATTACCTCGTGAGGCCACATGAGTTGCCTTTTTTCGCATGCTCGCGCTCCTTCTTCGTCGCTTCCTTGCTCTCCTTCTTCGTCGGTTTCTTTCTCTCCTCCATCTCTTTCTTGCTCTCCGTCTTCGTCGGTTTCTTTCTCTCCTCCATCTCTTTCTTGCTCTCCTTCTTCGTCGGTTTCTTTCTCTCCATCTCCGTCTCTTTCTTGCTCTCCTTCTTCGTCGGTTTCTCGCTCTCTTCTTTGGCTGGCTGCTGCGAAACACGACGGTTCTCGGGTGCGACCTTGGATACGATACTTTGGTCGGACGGCGTCATTGCGAGGGACGTGCAGAAGACCGGCGTGAAGTCGGCGTTGTTCTCAAAATTATAAAATTTATTTATTTTGCAAATAGTTTTACAAAAAAGCCGGTTAAAAAGAAATTCTTCATAGGACGTCGCTATACAGTAGCCTTCGCCCACGCAACCCTTCGGCTTTTCCTCCAAGACCTCAAGGAAGGAGATGGCATAGCTGATGACACCGTCGCTCGTAATGCGTCCGCGCTCCAAAATCTCCTCAGCAGTGATGGGCCTGAGATAACAGAAAACCCTTAGAGGACTACAACCGAAAAATAATTAATGCTTGTTCGAATTGCCGCGTTCACCCTGAGTGAAAGCTGGCATTCTCGTGTTGTATTTCACAGGTCGAAAAATATCGTTAAGTATGCATCGCCTTATTTATTTGCATGAGCTGATCAATTGGCGGACTCTAAAATTTATTTAGATTATGCTAAAAAGAGGCAATCGAAACTTGATTCGACCGATTTCATTCCTGAAATAATGCTCAAATGACACGCAATTGACAGCGTTGATATTTTTATCGCAGCGATAAAAAAGCGAGCGTTCGAATTCAAAGTTGATGTGAGCTTTCTGCTTATTTCTCTTCTTCTTCTTCTGCTGCTGCTTACCCGTCCGGGAGAAGATACTCTCCACTGTGGCACAGGCGGCGCATTGGAAAAGCGGCAGGGCGCATTGGAGGAACTGCTGCGGGTGGAAGAGTCTTTGCTCCCTTTTCCGCAGCCATCTTTCTTGAGAATGAATGCAAGTCGCTGAATAGAAACATAGTTTAAGTTCTTAAATTGATAATAAATAATCATAATAGTTATCTTACCCAGAAAATCCGTTGTATCACTATAATGTAATTTTTTTCATCTTACCATTAAACGAAAACTATTAGGAAATGAACAGCGAATGCGAGAGCCGACCTGCTTTGGCTGAAGCAAGAATGTGAAGTGGGAACCTTTCATATTCTCAAAGCTAACGACATCTTTGTAAAGCACATTAATGGTGCATGAATTGTATGGCTTTTCGTGCATAATGCGTTGATTTTTCATGAATGACCTTTGTCTTGTTTTATGCACTTACATATGTATGTAAACGAGGTTTCTTCTTATGCGATGTGGCGAGATGGTTAAAGTGCAGTGTAGAAACTTAATAATTCGATACGAAATACACTTCTTACTTACATATGTTTGATGCATAGTTCGAGGTTCATTTAACGTAGTTAGGCACAATTCGGTGATAAAATAATTGGAATTTTCGGGGGATCGGATTGGAGCTAATCCTCGCGCACTCCACGCGAATTGTTTTTAATATATCCCGTCTTTTTGGCTTCCGGCATGGGGTTGAATAAAAGAAGTGCAATCACAAATAGTACTAGATAAGAATTCTGAATTTTTTGTCACCACACATATGTATGTATGTACATATGTCTATCACAGCAGACACATACAGTACCGCTCAGCGGCCAGGGGTCAATGCTATAGCGGCTATAGCGGCTATAGCCAAAAGAGGCCAAGCGAAATTAAGGCCTGTAACATTTTTGTTTTCGGAATTCATTGTTATTTCTGTCTTCAGGGCAATCTTCTGCATCCATTAAGCTCAAAAACTCTACAAAACAATGCATATTCACCAAAATGGAAAATCTTGTGAATATGGGGTGCAGGAACACCACAATTAGTAGTGTGTGAATGTGTCATCGTTTCAGTGAAATTTATAAAGGCACTTGCTCGAACTGTATAACAACTTTAAATTACAGTTTCAAGCTCTATTTTGCATCCTTTTGTCTTATGAAGATACTTTTAATGCTACAAGTGTAAAAGGTATGGCAAAAAATCTTGCAAAAAAATTGGAAGAAATTAGCTCAAAAGAGGAACCGAACACCGGCTCTTCGGCTCATGAACATGCTAAGCATACCAGTGCTCCATCCAGCCATAACGTTAGCCAACTCGAAACAATTTTAGGGAACACTGACGGCTTTTAAGAGTTGTTAGACCTTGAAAGTGGGTCTCTGTGTTACGTCTTGATTTGCCCTCTCTTTGCTTCGCTTTGAACAATCCTCCACTTTGAGCTCCGATCTTGACTCTCCTTAATTTTTCCTAGGCAAAACATTCGCCCCGGTAGGGATTCGAACCTGCGACGCTCAAAAGTTCTAGCTGGAGCGCAACTTACTGCGTTCCGCAGGCCACATCAGAGGCCTAAAGCCAGGCGTTGACTGGTCTCCCTTTGCTCTGTGGACCCGAAGTTGCTCTAAATTCATGCCACTTCGAGCGAAGCAAAGAGAGGACAAAACAATACGTACCGAGAGAGCGAGAGAGAGAGAGAGAGAGAGAGCGAGAGAGTGTGAGAGAAAGAAATTGAATGGCGACGAATATGGCTGATCTGCCATTATCTTTATCGAGCTTGAGAGCCCGTACATGGCCTGCGTAGCGCAGTAGGCTGCGCGTTAGCGTGCTGTTTTGAGCGTCGCAAGTACGAATCCCAACCGGGGCGAATGTTTTGACTAGGAAAAATAAAGAGAATCAAAGCATGTGCATGAGCCGAAGAGCCGGTGTTCGGTTCCTCTTTTGAGCTAATTTCTTCCAATTTTTTTGCAAGATTTTTTGCCATACCTTTTTCACTTGTAGCATTAAAAGTATCTTCATAAGACAAAAGTATGCAAAATAGAGCTTGAAATTGGGCGTTTGGAGGTACGCTCTCTCTCAGAGGCGAGCGCGGTCGCGTTGCGGTTAGGGTCACGGGGTCACGGGGAGGAGAAAAGGGGGAGAGAGAGGGGATTGCGTCATTCTACGCCAGTGTGTCCGTGAGAGACGGTTTGGTGCCCACCCAATCCCGGCCCGAGGGCAGTAGCGCGAAGCGGTTTGTATGGTTCCCTGCCTAAGAGTACGGTATTTATGACAGGCCCGAGGAAGAGGTTTCTATCGGAGGGCATCAACGAGCTTCCTTCCGACCTACAAGGAGCAATTTGGCACGCGGCGGAAAGATCCCTGGTAGCCAGTACGCGAGAGATGTACGAGCAGAGTGAGCGAGCCCGGATCAAGTTCAGCCGCAGCATTGGCCTAAACCCAAACCGCCCGCTGGCTTTGTGCGCGTATGTAGCGCGCAAGTATGCGGACATCACTTCGGCAGCGACACTGACTACCGCAGTGGCGGCATTCAAGTCGGCCACCGGGCAGGCGATGGATCCCGAGAAGGAAGGAACGGTGGTTTCCATGGTTGGAGGGGTGATGGGTGGCATAGCGGGGGAAAAAATGAGGTTGCTTAGGCACGGGCAGCGGCGCAGAGGCAGCAGGCGGTGCGTCATCATTCAGCGGCGGAGAGGGCGGAAGTTGACAAGCTGATCGCGTGGGCGCTCAGGAAGAACGCGCCGCAAGAAGACATCCGCATCGGGATATTTGCTGCGCTGGCCATGGCTGCCCTCCTTCGGGTGTCGGAAACGGTCGCACTGCAGAGGAAGGACATCACGGAGGAAGGCGATGTCATCGCCATTCGGATCCGTAAGGCGAAAAACGACCAGCTGAAAGAGGGTAGAGTCACTAGGGTTATGGCGGGGCCAGGTTCTTGTGGTAGAAAGCTGTTTGAGTTGCATATGAGTTGGCTTCCTAATCAGGCTGAAGCATTCATGTTCGCGAGCAGGAGCACGGGTCGGCCGCTCACGACGTCCACAATACGGAAGGAATTGGCCCGAGCGTGTGCAGATGCGAACATTGCGCGGATCACTACACACCAGCTCAGAGTGGGCGGTGCGGCGGTGTCAATTGGGTCAGGGGCGGCCCTAGAGCAGGTACGCATCCGCGGGAGGTGGCGCTCCGTAGGTGGCATGCAGCCATATATTAGAGACTCGTTGCCGGCCCAGGGAGGGGCCCTTCCGCTATAAGAGTCACGGAGGAGGTTTTTTGTTACCTTTATCTTGCGCAGAATACTAGAGTCCCAGGGAAAAGGGTTAGTTTTGTTTTAGCCACAGGAAAAGTACAAGGATTTCAGAATTCGATCTCCTTGGTTGCCGCAAAGCAGGTGGTGCGGGGTTTATCCATATATGTTACGGTTCGCTTCGTGATGCATTCGTAGCGGCATGCATATATGTATATATGTATACATATGCCTATTCCTATTGATGTAAATATATGCCGGTCTGAAGGGCCATGCTTCTTTGTTTACGGTAGCCTTTATAAAATTCACTGAAACGATGACACATTCACACACTACTAATTCTCGTGTTCCTGCACCACATATTTACAAGATTTTCCATTTTGGTGAATATGCATTGTTTTGTAGAGTTTTTGAGCTTAATGGATGCAGAAGATTGCCCTGAAGACAGAAATAACAATGAATTCTGAAAACAAAAATGTTACAGGCCTTAATTTCGCTTGGCCTCTTTTGGCTATAGCCGCTATAGCCGCTATAGCATTGACCCCTGGCCGCTGAGCGGTACTGTATATTTGCCAAACTCCGAAAATCCTCAAAAAATATTGACTGTAGAACGATGCCTGTTTCTATTGTTTAAGAGTTGGGTTTCTAATTCTTTTATTTTTATGCGTCAGATGAGTACGGGAGGCAGTCGGTAGTCAGTGCATGCCAATCATCTCTCACTCACTCTCTCTCTTTCTCTCTTTCTCTCTCCCTTTCTCTCTCTCTTTCTCTCTCTCTCTCTTTCTCTCTCTCTCTTTCTCTCTCTCTCTCTCTTTCTCTCTCTCTCTCTCTTTCGCTCTCTCTCATCACTTTCAATCTCACCCTATGCTGCGTTGACCTGCTAACCGCAAGCTGTGATATTGAGCACCGCCTGCATCATTGAGCACCCAATAAAAACCTGCTCCATGATTCATTGTGTCCTTAAGCTACTGATGAGGAGGCTAATAAGGTGTAATCCTCTTCCCCCTCCACCACTTCTCAATTTGGCATTTCAAATTGGTAGTCCGCTCCTGATCAAGGCGGTGGTTATCTTCTCGAAAGGTCGAAATCGCTCTGCCCTCGTGTGAAGTCGACGAATCCAAGCAAGTCGGAGATGTCAAGACTGGGCAAATTAGCACGTGGTAATTATGTAGAAATGAGCGATACCGTATGAAAACTCTGTTCCATTTCTATCGCCAACATTGAATTTGGATCAATTGCCTTATAAAAGATTAAAAACACAAGTAATGCAAGGAAGACGAAGAATTCGCCCCTCTCAAGAGAGGACCATCAACTCGGAATGACATGGACGAAAGTGGCGGATTAATATTCGCTGCAATTAGCGCTGCTCTCTTCCGAAAAGCTGTTTAAGATGGTGCGAACGATACGTTCTTATTTTCAAGAGATCTCTGACTTGTTGGGGGATTCATCGACTTCACGAGAGTGCAGAGAGACTTTTTATTAATGATGAAGAAGTTTCGCGGGCTCGATTTCAAGTTCGCTGAGCGGCTTGCGGTTTGCAGGTCAGCGTAGGGTGAAATCGACTGAGAGAGAGAGAGAGTGAAAGAGTGAGAGAGAAAGAGATAAGGAGAGTGAAAGAGAGGGAGACAGAGAGGGAGAGCGAGAGAGGAACATAAGTTATGTAGAAGTGGAAGAAAGAGATAGTGAAAAGGAGAGAAGGAAAATTACGATGGAGATGATGAAATTATGAAAACGAGGCTATTATTTCGAATTATCAAAATCTCTGTGCCCTCTCGTAAAGTCGACGATTTCCAGCAAGTCAGAGATCTCGCAGTTGACCAAATTAGCACGCTTCGTCTGTTAAGAAGCTCTTCGAAACGGGGCGTCGCTAATTACAGCGAAAGTCCCTCCGTCACCTTCGTCCGTGTCATTCCGAGTTTATCGTCCTTTCAAGCTATGCGAAAAGATCCTCTTCGTCCTTGCCTTCCTTGTGTTTAATTTTTCTTAATTTTATATTGTAATAAAAGTAGATATTTTACTTTTATGAAGTGATGCAAAGTCAATGTTGTTGCGCCGATGTTATGATCGGTTATTTGTATGTATGTAATAATAGTAATATGTGGATCGTCATCGCTTATTATAATTATTATATATATACATATATAATTTTCAATATTTTCAGAGGCAATCATTCATGAAGGATTACAAAAGTTCCGCCGAACGTGCGAATAATGCCTGCCAAAATCAGTTCGAAGCTGTGCTACGCATGTTGCGCAGCGATGTGGTTAAGGCCGGCGACATCTACCCAGACGCGTCTCTTATCCGCGAGCTCGTCATGATTACGGAAGAAACGAGAGCAATCCTCAATAGATTCCTGTCCTTCAGCGGCCTTCATTCGTACCAGGAGCTCAAATATATTGCGAGGCGTGGTGAATCCGCGCTGGAGAAGCTACGTGCTCGCGCTGCCAAGTGGGATCGAGCCAAAGAAGTGCTCGACCAGCAGCGCGATCTGCTCACTCGTCTACAGAATGGCAAATCATCTGGATCTATGCGTGACGTCATCGATCTGAACGAAGCAATTGCTAAGCTCGAAAAAATAGGATGGTTCGTGAATAAGAAGGAGGACTTCCGCGTGGTCAATGCCATCCTAAAGAGGCGCAACGATATTGCACACGATCTAGTGACGGCAATGAAGAAGGAGCAAACCCGTCTGTCAGAAGTCATTGCTGGGAAACCTGGCATCGAGATTCTCGAACAATTAAAGCGCCAAAAGTTGCCCGAACTGAAAGAACAATACAACTGTCTTATAAATCTGTTGGACGGTTTTAAGGCGCCGCCTAACTGGAACAAAATCTACCTTAACCTCCATACGCTGGAGAAACAACTTGATGAGGCAATTGAAGCGCACAAGTTTCTTGAGAAGCGTATCGAAAAGCTTGAATCTGCTCTGGCACTTCTGAGATCGAAGAGCAAGGGGGTCGACGAGCGAGGAAAAGGACAAGAAGAAGAGCGAACAGAGGATCGACAGAAGGTCAGGCAGTGCGAGAGTGAGAGAGTGCGCAGAGCGCGAAGGAATGAGCTTCGAATAGTGAGACAGACGGACAGAGAGAGAGAGAGAGAGAGAGAGAGAGAGAGCAGACCGTTGGATAGCAAACCCGTTGTTAGATCGACCATCGACAGGCTGAAACCACCATCAGCCCGTCAGTGAATATCTTTGTGTTCAGGTCCAAGATCCTTCAATGGACACGAATGATCCCCTTCGAATTCGTATTACCGAGCTCGAGAATGCGATCGGCCGCGAGTTCATGCGCGTTGAAGAAGAGCGACTAGACGAGGAAGAACAAGACCAGATTCGTCTGGTTAATGTTTTGAATTACTCTTTTATTGATACATGCCTTGATAGTTGATGTGGCCGTATTCTTTTTATTCATTCGGCGCATTTTTACTTCTATACTCAGACTACCTAGTTGATTTTATATAATTTTAATCATTATTCTAAGGCACCACACGACTATTGGGATGTCGCAGAGAGCGGCGGCATGATTTTTCTTCTAATGATTTGTCTTCAAATGAGTTCTCTTCTATCTACGTTTTCTCGATTTTTCTTCGAATGAGTTTTCTTTAAGTGATTTCTTTTCAAAATTTTTTTTCATAATGATTTTTTTTCTTAAGATTTAACTTCTAATGATTTTTCTTCTAATGATTTTGCTTCAAATAATTCACATTCCAACTTTTCCCGATTTTTTTCTGATGATTTTTCTTCTAATAGTATATTCTTGAATGATTTTATTATAATGATTTCTAAAGATTTCTGAATAAATTACTGCTCGTTTTAATGAGTAACAAGTGAAATAAGTCTAGTTTGAGAGAGTGAAGAAGTGAGAGAGAGAGCAAAGAAGTGAGAGAGTGAAGAGAAGTGAGAGAGTGCAGTGAATTGACGTTAAGCTTCTGGAAGAGGACATGGGTGTAGGTTCATACATTTGAAGTGTGAGATTGGTGCGCGCAGTGAAATTCAGCGAGATAACTTTAATTACTAAGGAACACGAAGTCTGCGCGAAGATAACATGAGAATATTTTTTGCTTTAACATATCAATGTTGCAATTAGGAAGAAAATAATAAAGTTACGTAAAAGCATTACAAACAAAATAAAAATATAATGAAACATTCGCTGAATATGTTCAATTAATGGTAGGGCATTACGAACATGCAGAACCAATGGATGGCGAATATCGGAAGCAGAATGCATGAACCGAAAAGGTGACTGTGCTTGCTGACCACGGACCAGAAGAAAAATTCGTTCTCTACAACCACTACCGTATCCAGTCCGAGGTGTACCATTGACGAAATGCTCTAAATTATGGAATAATACGAAGTTAATATAAGCAGTAATTCCTTGAAATATTAACAAGTTATCGTCGTTACTTATACAATTATTCTGGTGATCATAATTTACTCAGAAAAAAAGTTTCTGAAAGTACCACGAAATGTGGAACATTTCCGTTTCCCAACATTAATCTTTTGTTCAGTTTGGGTATACTTGACCACTTTTTGGAAGGAGACAAGCAAAATCAACTATATTTATCATTTGGAATGCAAAGTATGTGAATCGATCGTTAGTCAACATACTCAAAAAATGCACCCAATGAATATGACTGTTGTTATAGAAATGTTGTTCTAATTGGGTGTTCTCCCCACTCCTCTCTGACCTCATGAGAAGCCGACGACTCCCAGCAAGTAGGAGTCTCGCGATTCTTCAAATTAGCACGCGTCGTCCACACCTTCTTAAGAAGTTCTTCGAAAGGGGCAGTGCAAATTACAGCGAATCTTTCTACATCACCTTCGTCCGGGTCATTCCGAGTTGCTCGTCCCCTCTTGAGAGGGTACATACACGCTTGCCACCGCGATGAAAAATCTAATTATAATATCTTTTCACAGGCAAGAATGTAGCCGTTCGACGACGACCGAATGAACCGCTGCCGCGATGAGCTTGAAACTCTGCTGCGCAGCCACGAGAATGTGGTGCAAAACGATGACGTCTACCCAGACTATGAACTCTACGATGAGCTCGAAGAGAAGACGATTGAAGCGGAGCGACTACTACAGGATTGATGGAACTTCACACGAGTGTGGTCGTACTGGCAACTCGACACTAACGTTACTGCTGCAGCTGCGACGATGTGGAAGCTGTATGATCGCGCCGAAAGCATGAATGAGGCCAGCAAAGTTCTCGAAGCGCAACGCGATCTGCTCAATCGTCTCGAAAAGGGCTGGTCGACGAGCGACAAGCGTGACTTGCGCGATCTGAAGGAAGCACTTGATAGACTCGAGGACATCGGGTTCATGATTACGAAAGCGGACAGAATCGATTGGCGGGACGTCGTCCAAAGCGTCGAGAAGAAGCGTGATGAGATAATAAACGAGCTCGTGACTGGAATGAAGAAGGAGAAGTCGCGTCTGTCTCAAGTCATAGCTGCAAAGCCTGGCATCGAGCTGCTAGAACAAATTAAGCGGCAAGACTTGCCCGAACTATACGAAAAATACTACCTTATCGTTGATCACTCTACTCCGTCTCTAAGTGAACGCGTCGACCTGGACATGCTGGAAGAACAGCTGGACGAGGCACTCCAACAAGCGAGCGAAAGTTATGAAGAAAAGGAACAAGCCGTTCCTAACGTCAATACTCAGCAGAACGATGGTCCCCAAGTAGGTCGGCGACGTAAGCTGATCTTCGACAAGACAATCAAGGTTTGGAGGGAATGCTGTTGAGAGAGAAATATAGCCAAAAAAGACGAAATGAGGCAAAATCTATAAAGATCGAGAAAGAGAGAGAGCGCGCGATTAAATGAGAGACAATGTGATGAAGAACAATCCCCTTCAGACATCTGATACGCCGGTGGACGATGAAGAACCGAAGTTTCTTGAGAAGCAGATCGAAAAGCTCGAATCTGCACTGGCACGTCTGAGAGCGAAGAGCAAGGTTTGTCTCTATGAGATAACAGAGGAGCGACAGCAGGCCAGATAGAAAGAGAGAAATGTGTGGAGGGTTCTTAGAGGGATAAAATAAAGTATAGAAAGAGGATCTACAAGAATACACAAATAGCTTAGCGTGCTCCGCCAATTAGAACTCCGACTACTATATCAGCCATCGGCTGGCTAAAACCAACATCAGCCAGTCAGTGAAGGTATTTGTGTTCAGGTCCCTGAGGATTCAATGGACACTAATGACCGTCTTCGGATGCGGATTGCCGAGCTTGAGAAAGCGATCGGCCGCGAGTTCATGCGCGTTGAAGAAGAGCGACAAGACGAGGAAGGACAAGATATGGTTCGTTCTTTTTATTCTGCTATTAAAGATTTCATTATTCGTTGATGTGGCCGTATTCTACAGGCTTTGGCAGAGGGCTCCTTTTTAATTCTGTATTCATACATTCTAGTTATTTTGAATGATTTTAATTCTTTTCTTAGGCACAATTCGACTTTTGTTGACATGCCGCTGCGACGAGCGGTGGAATGATTTTTCTTTTAATGATTTTTCATCAGATGATTTTCTTCAATCAACCTTTCCCGATTTTCGTATTTATGATTTTTGTTCAAATTATTTCTCTTCCAACGTTTCCCGAATTTGCAATGATTTTTTCTAAGTCTTGAATTATTTTTTTTGTATGATTTTTCTTCAAATAATTTTTTATGGTGACGTTGTTTTAAATAAAAAATTTTTTACCATTGTATACAGAGTACCTCGCGAATATTAACCATAAGCGCTGAAGTGAGGTTGTGAACACCTTGCACTCAAGAGATTTCTGAATAACTGATCGGTCAATTTTTTTGACAGAGCTCGGCTGAATGAAAAAGAAGTGAAATAAGTTGACTTTTGAGAGAGCTGATAATTGAGAGAGAGAGAAAGCAGAGAAGTGAGAGGGTGCAGAGAAGCGATTTAGCGCTTCTGGCAAGAGGACATGGGTGTAGTTATCATATTGAAGCTCTCTGAGCAAAATGAAGTGTGAAACTCAGTAGAGAAATAAAGATATCGAAAGGTAAACTATAAATGCTAAGTCGACAAGTTTGCAAGAACATAGAAAATTTCGTGTTTTCAAGCTCTCTCTCTCTCTCTCTCTCTCTCTCTCTCTCTTCCTCTGGATGCATTGCATTGAACTGCCTGCAATGATAAAGAACTTTCAGTAATTGAGATAGCGATAAATTCCTCCTCTTCATTGTATTACTTGCGATTTAATTTAATTTTAATTTTAAATTTTAGTCTGATATTTGATTTTAATTGACTGATCCGAATTCACAGCTGATTTTGATCAATGTGCAATAATATGCAATGGAAGCGAGCGAGCATGCCATCGAGTTCTCAGTAAATGAAAAAAGGCTTATTGACAGGATTGCGCAAGGCTTATTAAAAGGCCTGCCAATAAGCCTTTTTCACGACGCTGAAAGGCTGATTAACAGGATTCTTTTTGTGAAATGCACCATGCACTGTCTTTAATTTCTCAGGGCTTCATATTTCATTGCGGTTGAAGCGCATTAATAAATCTGTCTTTATGTGTGGCTTACACACGTTAAAAGTGTAAGAAATATTACAATAACGGTCTAAAAAGTATAGGTTAGTCACTCAGTAATACACTTAGTACATGGAAGGACAGCTTAGTAGGCATCGACATGAGCAAATATTGTTTGAATGCGAGAAAAAAGGAAAAAAATTATGGATTCCCTAGAATAGAACGGCAAAACAGAACAAGAAAAAAATGGGAAGGGGCGACCTATAGAAAAAAAACTAAGACATAAAACAGATCCACGTGCAAGAAGGAGTGGCCTTGTTACATAACCGTGTGCTATAAGTGCCTCTATGATGAGAGGCGTGTGACAATCAGGGACAAGGTGAGAGCGAGAGAGAAGCGAGGAAAAGAGAAAAAGAGAGAAGAAAAGAAAGACCATGACCGGCAACGAAGTTTATATGACAAAACAGGGACGCACAATCAATGCATGAGAGAAGGGACACAAAAACTGTACGGCAAGGGAGTGAGAGGGTCGGAATGGACATGGGAGGGGGCATGAGAGGACCCTTAGGGTCATTGATGGCACCCTCTCAGGGTCAGGAGGCGGCAAAGAGATCGATGATGGCTGCGGCGGAGAGGGGGACGGCCTTGCCTGGCTGGCCACCACCACTTCCACTCCGATCGCTTCGTTCCCAGCCATCGATCCGCGACTTGAGCAGCTCCAGCTTCGAGCGGAGTTCCGTCTGTCGCTGGCACATCTGGCATTACCAATATAGTTTTTAATAAGTATTTTAATTAATTAAAAAGAATTAATTGTTTCAAATACATATTTGAACTAAACGTAATGAATTTATGGGTTTTAGGATTTGTAACAGACCTGGAGAAAAGAGAGGGAGGGAAGGGAAGGGGTCAACGAACCAAGCCCGCAGAGATCGAAGAGTCCCGTGACTGCGAGGTCGAAGTTGGCTTCTCGCAGTTCTTTCATAACCGAGTCGCGAGAAAGAGTCACTGAAGCCGATGCGGCGGGCAACCAAAGGGCCTGTCAGGACATCAGGCATCATCAGAGAGAGAGGAGAGAGCACGGTCTGGAAGGAGAGAGAGAGAGAGAGAGAGCGGAGAGGGGGGAATAAGTACTGGATAATGGCATCTACCGAAAGTGTTTGGAGTAGAATCTAACGAGACATTGATATAACATAGACCAAAAGCAGCAAGAAATATCCAACCGCATCGTTGTTGTTCTCCTGAAGCAGATCAGCCATTCTAGCGTGGAGGGAGGAGGGGCTGAGGAGATCGTCAGGCAAACCATCAAGGGAAGCACACTCCGCCAGGGCATCTCAAAAGGTAAGACATTGCAAATTTTCAACACTGCGGAGGAAAAATCGGAATACAAGATGAAACCAAATAAAAAGAAAAAAATATATATAGCCCGCACGCTTACCTTCCTGATGACAATGAGGAGGCTGCTCGTACTGCGCGATGCGGTCGCGTTGCGGATTGGCTGAACCGCCCGAGCCTCTAGCAAGGCAGCGCAGCACGAACCTAGTAAACAAAGAATATTTGTTTGCTGAATAAAACACTATTAAAGTTCGCGAACTAGCAAAATTATTTTGTAAGAAGGTTGTGGTTCACGACTAAGATACGGTATAAAGTGTACAGTAACCCTGTGAAGTAAATAAAACTTCACCAACAAATATAAAAAAAACCTCTTTCGAATGCTTCATATAGAAGAGCAGGAGGAGTGCTCGACCAGTGCATCGCCGGCGAAGACTCCGCTCAGAGAGTTCCATCAGGCTGAAGAAAGCTAGCTGATTTAAAAAAAAAAAACAAGTTTCTCGCTTTCAACAAGCCTACTTAAATACACCAAAAACCCTCTAGTTTCTCAAAAAAAGCTTTTCTTTTTCTTTCTTCTTTTTAAATAAACCCTTCCCCTTTTCAACAGGAAAGCTAACGAAAGTAGTAACGGCTTTAGTATCAAAGCGGGTACACCGGTCACAAAATCTTTAGAGTTCCACCAGCTGTTGCATAAATAAAGAAAAGCAGCTACATATCCTCATACTTCTAATTCAACTTGAATCACCTATGTATAAACACCATATATAATTACGACAAATAAAAACATTCTCTCAACCTTGAATTCTTGATCGAGCAGCCCGCATGAGACCGCGCTTCTTGCATACGCGCTCCATGACCTCAATCAAGCGAGTTTCGCTGGCCATATAGCTTATTCTTCTTTTCGAAGAAAATGGGTATCAGAAACAGAAAATGGAAACAAGTTAGCTAAAACAAAAAGAGCAAAACCTTATTGTTATCATTCGCATGAATGTCGCTAGGTGCGACACCAATCAGAGTCGCACTTCGCGTACTGCAGTCACTAGATTCTGTTGACGACCTTACTTCATTCTAAAAGGAATAACACTGGCAACTGTTAAAATAATCATCATAAACTAGCGAAAAGAACGACGAGAAGGTTCTAGTTGCGTCATGGCAAGTACGAGAACGGCAGGGTCAGCACCATCCTCATGAAAAAAAGAGAAATGTTCGAATAAATATGTAATAGAAAAAAAACATTTTCTAGTAAAAGGGATAAAAGCAGGAAAACCTCAAAGGGAACGAGAATTGCCAAACGTGCGAGATTTTCTTGGCTCACTTGTTGGCAGCAACAACATCAAACTACAAGTAAGATCGGCGACACAGCGTACTTCCTGATAAAAAAAGCTTCTTCATTATAGTATGTCCACGGCCCTCCAAAAGCGATCCTCTAAGGCTGTCAGTCTCTCGATACTCAGCCGTGTCCGCGCGTGGTCAGATATATTGGAAATATGTTTTAAATTAAAAAGCGCGGGGAGCACGGGCATTGATTTTTCTGCGTTAATTTGCTTGTATTCCTTGTCATTGCAGTTTTCCTGCTTTTCCGAGTCGTTTGCGATTCCAGCCGCGCTTGTCCACCAAGCCATCCTCCCCATCTACCTCGAGTGCGAGAAGAAATCCGCATTCCGATTAGATCAGTCTCCATTGCTTTGCTTTTTACTTTTTTAGTTAACTTTTTTGTTTCATTCTTTTTGCCTTCTTTTTCATACGGGTTGTGGCTTGTGGAATATTTAAAGGTGCTGGGCGGTCGAGTGTTTTGGCATCGTTCTCTGGATCGCCGCGTTCACGGGATTCTATCTTCATGATCCCTTGCTGTTCTTCTGCTACTGGTTTCCTTTTTTTTAATTATTTGCCCCTTACTTATCTTTTACTTACTCGTTTACTTACATATTTTTTTTTATTATTATTTCTTTAACTATTTTTTTCTTTTTTTCCTCTTTTATTTCAGGAACCAAATAAATTAGGTGTTCAAGGGATATTAGTTTATTCACAAAGTTAGTAACATAGAATATGGCGAACAGAATATTATAAGTAGCTATACTATTAATGCATAGTAGTCGTGTTCTTTTCTTAAATCCTTGCTTCTTCGCTGATTGCCCTCCTCTAATTGTATCTCTCTAATTGCCTCCTCCCTTCCTCTAATTGCTTTCCTCTAATTCCCTCCCTCTCATTCCGTCCTCTCACTGCCAGCGGTTCATATCATGTAGTGCATTCATCACGGCAAAGTCCGTCAGCTCAGCTCTCCATCTCAACTCCTCATTGCGAATGGGGGCATACTGCTTTGCCCTTCTCTTTTCTTCTTGGTGAAGGGCCTCGATTGGCTGATCTGAGAAAAAGGCCCAGCAGCCAAACCTCTCCACCATCTCGGGAACATGAGAGATGAGGCCATGGATTTTTGGCGTTCTGTTTTGTTCAGGAAGTGCTTTAGAAGCAAGCTGTTCGAATTTGTTTATGTGCTCAAAAAGTTGTTGCTTCTCACTTCCATCCAAATCGTGTGGAGTGGACAGCTTGCTGATGCATTTCAGCTCTTTCATGATCTGTATCTACTCAGAGAGGTGTTCTTCGTCCGGGTAGAGGGACCACAGAGCCTCGGGCTGCTCCAGGCAACGCTGCACATGATTGCCTACAAGGCACTGCCCAAAGGCTTGCCGGTCAGCACCAATGCTTCGCAGACGAGCATCGAGTGCGAGTTGCGCTTCCCCTGTTCTCGTCTCACTGATCTTTTCTAGCTCCTTCTTTTTCTTTTCGAGGGACTCTCTCTGCTCATTCAGCTGAACTTCTTCCTTCTCACTTTGCTCAATGCACTCCTTCACCTCCTTGATTCTCTCGCTCATTGTTATTGCCCTTCCTGTTGCACATGTCGAACAAATATCACCATCTTGTGAGTCGACCTTATCAATTTGCTGCATTGTGAAAATGCCTTCACAGACAAAGTTATGGTATTTCTGGCAGATGGCGCAGGCAAATCCTCTCTGAAAGCCGACCGTCTCGCTGAACCCTGAGCTGGCTTTGTGTTGACTGAGGCAGACGGGGGCCTTGCACTGAACGGGTTGGCTTCTTCTTGGTGCACGCACCCGCTGTTCTTGGACTGCATTTAGGCACTCAATTATAATTGGGCCGTCCTTCTTCTCTCTCTCTGTTTCTCTCATCTCTGCCTTGTTCGTTGATATTCTGAGCCGTACAGCTTTAAGCTCTTTCTGGCATTCGAGGTTAGAGGCGACCTTCCCACCGTTTTTCTCTCATCATAATTGTCTGGACCAAGTGTCTTCATGGTCACTCCCACATTCTTCAAATCGGTGTTAAGCGCTGCAAGCTGGAGAGGGTTGATGGCCGTGGCAATGGCTACACCGGACACAGTGTGCATTTGGGGAAGGAGGATGTTGCTGATGGAAATGACTGTGAACAGTAGCTTCTCTCCTTTGGTCACACCACACTCACCATTCTCTGACCACTTTTCAAAATCCTCCAATGTTCGAAGCGGGTACAGCGGCTCATCCTCACTCAGTTTGCAGTCACGACTACGGGTGCAAAGCGGGCAGTTGTTACATGACCTGGGTCCCTTCATTCCAAGACATGCATAGATAAACATATAGTCCCCGGCCAAGAACCATTTGAGCATAATCTTCTATGACTCATCATTGATGGTTACGTTCAGGAAGTACAGTTTGTTGATCTGGTCGACGACGTTCTGGATGAATGCACGCAGCATGGTGCCAGAGTCGGTTTCCTTGTACATTGCCACGATCATGCTGTTTTGAACAGAGTTCACTTTCTCAATGTTTCCGATCGATATTGAAATTTTGGTCTTGTCTCCACCCTTATCACCAGTCACGCATAGCCAGATTCGATTAGCAAATTTCCCATCAAGGATGAGTTGTTCACTTTCCAAAAGATCATGAACTCTGCATGTGAGTGCCTCCTTGATATTTTCCATTTGAATGACAGGAATAGAACGGGACTCTCCATCTTTTTGGATTGAAACTGTAGAGAACTTGTAGCGGAATCGGCTGGCATACTCCACTCTTAGTCTGCGTACTAGATATGACGCGATTTGCGAGAGTATCAAAATGGCCGGGGACCCGGCAAAATTAGATTTCGCTCAAAAGCTCTTTCTAGGTACTTTTTAACACGGCGAAACGTTTGGAATGGGTCCGGGAATCTGAAATCGTCATTTTGGCGAGCTGTGCGAGGTTTGAAATTCGAGAGCCAGATGAGCCTTATAGAGATGGTCGCACATTCGCGTTCGCTGTTTAGCACACAATAAAGCAATATTCGTGAATTTTTTTCCATAAATAGAAAAAAATATTGCTTTATAAAGCTACTAAAGTAGAATTTGAAAATATTCACTTTTATGGTCTCAGCGGCGTCTAGAATTTGGAGAGGTGCCATTCTCTTATATGGAAAAAACGCATGGGTTTTCTATCATAAGTTGTAGAGCAAAAAATTATCTTTCCAATGAGCTATAGTATGCCAACCGACGAGCTTTTTTATGATTCCCAATCATAAAACTCTTGAAATACGCGCGGTTCAGCGTTTCTATGACCTATGCACCGGGCAGGGTAAGAAGAAAGACATTGTCTCCTAGAACATGGATGATTTAGTGTAGTGCGAATGATTTGGAGTCGCAATGAAAAGGTCCCGGGTTCGATGCCGCGGGCGAGCTTAGTCTTTTGCCCATCAATTAACAAATTTGTTTTGCATTTAAATTTTATTTAAACAGTTACATAAAAATCCACATAAATTCCCTAGACTACCTTCATGCGGTACATCGCTTGTGCTGCGCTTTTGGCGTGGGCAACGCCTAAACAATGTGCAAGCCGATGCACAGGCACTGAACCGCGAGTATTGCAACAGTTTTATGATTGGGAAACATAAAAAAGCTCGCGGTATCTTGCATACTATAGCTCATTGGAAAGATAATTTTTTGCTCTACAACTTAAGATAGAAACCCCATGCGTTTTTTCCCTATAAGAGAATGGCACCTCTACAAAGTCTAGACGCCGCTGAGATCATAAAAGTGAATATTTTCAAATTCTACTTTAGTAGCTTTATGAAGCAATATTTTGTCTATTTATGAAAAAAAAATTAACGAATATTGCTTTATTGTGTGCGAAACAGCGAACGCGAATGTGCGACCATCTCTGTAAGGCTCATCGGGCTCTCGAAATTCAAACCTCGCACAGCTCGCCAAAATGGCGATTTCAGATTCCCGGACCCATTCCAAACGTTTCGCCGTGTTAAAAAGTACCTATAAAGAGCTTTTGAGCGAAATCTAATTTTACCGGGTCCCCGGCTCTTTGGCTTCCTTACGATTCTCTCGCAAATCGCGTCATATGTTGGCGAGAAAATGTCAGAGTTGACGCAGGCTAGGAATGATTTGCATGTTAGCCGCTGACTCAAGTTGATTCGCGCACTAGTACAGAGAAGGAGATCCAACCCAGGCGTGAGCTTCTGAATACCGGAGTCTAGCGTAATGTTGTGTCGCCGAATGTACAACCGGATAATTTCAGTTATTTCAGCCCGTTGTTTCTCTCGATCCTTGGAAGCCTCGATTCCGGCGTACCGGCTCATCGTGCCATGAAGAGCGGCCAGACGTCTCCGCTGCTGAACTGGCTGAAATTGCGAGAAATTCGCCATCGCCTTCACCCTCTTGTCTCTGTTCATGATCGTAGCGAGTTGTTCTTGCAAATTTTTGATCTTTCTATTTGCTCTGCGCTTCTCATTTCGGAGGTTTCTGATGTTGTCACTCTGCTTGTGTAATATGTACTGTGAAGGAGTGCGAGCACGGACACGCAGTTCTAAATCGATGCATCTTGCCTTGACCTCACTCAACTGCAACCAGTCTCTCTCAGCTATTTCTTCCAAATCGGTGTATTTTGTTTGAGCTTCTCTCAACTGTTGTTCTAACTCGGTGCAGCTTGTCTTCACCTCACTCAACTTTTGTTCTAAATCGGCGCAGTTTGTCTCGGCCTCTTTTAACTGCAGTTCTAAGACTCTCTTGGCCACTTTCAAGTCCCCGCTTTCATTCCCTTGCCAATTCACCCGTTGTTCAAGTTCCTCATTTTTCAAATTCAGACACGCTATTTCGTCTTCCTTTTCAGCCAAGAGAACTTTAAGCCGGGTGAGCTCCATTTCAGATTCAGCATTCCTCCTGGTGGCCTTCTCGAGAGTGAACAGGCGGATTCTCGTGTACGACAACTCATCAGTGGCTGATTTCAGCTCAGCCTCCAACTCGCTGATCCTATCTGCTCTACGATCGGCGGCCTTCTTTCCAGACAGTTGGAGCCGTTCTGCTATCCTCTTTGCAGCTGTCTTGGCAGCGTCCTTTGGGCTTCGCATGCTCAACCCTTTGAACTGGGGAGTCGTCTGCGTGCTCAACCCTTTGCGGGGGGTTGTTTGAGTGCTCGACCCTTTGCGGGGAGTTGTGTTCGTGCTCGACCCTGTCATCTGGGGAGTTGTGTTCGTGCTCAACCCTGTCATCTGGGGAGATTCCATGTTAGATTTCCTCTTCCCTCTGGGTGCGAATGACGACGGGGTCAGATTGACGACGGGGGGCGGCATTCTAAGGTGGGCAGAGGGGCTGGCAGGTCTAGGCCCAGCTACTTCTACTTCAACGGAATCATCCACCTCTGGCCGTAAAATTGGCATCTCATCATCATCCACACTTCCGTTCATTGTACTGCAAGTGAAAGGACGTAAAAACAATTTTTTTTTTCTTAAAACAGCAACAATTCTCGCGAACAAAAACAACAAACTACGCGTTCTACATCAACAACAACAACAAAATGGGGAAGGGGCTTGTCGAATTGGGGGGGGGGGGAGACGGAGTCTGCGCGGTCACCGGGATCTGCAAGTCATCATCTTCAAATACATATCTGAACCTCTCATTATCTCTTTCATTCTCTTTGAAAAATAGCTGACTCATCCATATTGCAGAAGGGGTAGCAGAGATCATAGATGAGAGAGAGAGAGGGGGAGGTGACGATGGAAAGAGACGGCAGCGGCGGCCAGAGATGATTTCTGAAATCAGCAATTTCAGGGTGAGAAGGAATGGAGATAGGAAGAACAAAAGAAGACGGAGATATTCCTGGAGCTCCCCGAGTACCTCCAGGAGTACCTCCCCGAGCACCTCCCGGAGTACCTAACCGAGCACTTCTCGGAGTACCTCCAGGAGTACCTCCCCGAGCACCTCCCGGAGTACCTCCCGGAGTACCTCCCGGAGTACCTCCAGGAGTACCTCCAAGTGTACCTCCCGGAGTACCTCCAGGAGTACCTCCCGGAGTACCTCCAGGAGTACCTCCAGGAGTACCTCCCGGAGTACCTCTAGGAGTACCTCCCCGAGCACCTCTAGGAGTACCTCCAGGAAAGATTTCAGAATATGTAACCTCAAAGGACGACGCCAGAGACAGCAGACGACGCCAGAGCGCGAGGCAGCAGAAGAGCAGGAAGATGAAGACGGAGAGATTGAGATGGGGAAGAGTGGGGCTGCAACTAGGGTTGGGTTGGCTAAAAACGGAGTATTTGTCATCAAAATGTTCCTCAGTAAGTCATAACCAACCTGGACAAGAAGGGAGCCGGATCAGAGAGACGAGCTTGCGGAGAGGACGGGGTGGCTGCAAGATCACGCTTATAGTTTATTGTTACAATATACATAAAACGGTGACTAACGGCGGGGGCGTCTTGTGGTTCCCAAGAGGTACCAGAGCCTTGCGAGGTGGCGGCGGGGCTGGATTAGTCTTCTTCGAGGAAGCTGGCTTCCTGCAAAGAATAATGCCAAAGTCGTGTTTCAATTAATACATTCCACCGACTAACTTATCGTTCTCCGAGGATGACGACGCAGAAGAAGACGAAGAAGATGAAGATGAAGAGGAAGACGAAGAGGAAGACGACGACGAAGAAGAGGACGACGAATACCTTCTAGGCAAACAAAAGCGATTATGGGAATTTTTGTTAAAAAAAGGTACTCTTCGACTACCACTACCCCAGAGAGACCAGAAAAAAAAACAACGCGATCAGAGTCAAAATTAAATTTCATAATTGTTACTACATCGTTTTTAATGAGGTTATAATTAAAAATGAATGTTATATTCGTGATCCCCGCGTCAAGCAACCCACCCTTTGCCAAGTGTCAGCGAAAAAATAATCAACATTTTTGGGGCCAGTGATAGTTGAAGAGTACCAAAAAAATAATAAAAAGAATGAAACCTGCGACGCCTGTTTTCCTTGTCCTTCTCCTTCTTGTTGCGCTCCGTCTTCTGCTTCTCTCGCTCTCTCTGCTCCTCCTCCTTTTTCTCTCGCTGCTTCCGTTCCTTCTCCTCCTCCTCCTTCTTCTGCTTCTCTCTCTCTCTCTTCCTCCTCTCGCTGCTTCTTCTTCTCCTTCTCGCTTTCTTCTTCCTTCTTCTTCTTGCGATCCTCCTTCCTCTTTTTCTTTCCTTCTTCTCCTCCTGCCGCCTTCTTCAGCTTCTTTTTCAGCTTCTCCTTCATTCGCCGTCTCTCTTCCTTCCGTACTTTCTTCTTCTCTTCGGCCCTGAGGAAATCAAAAGTTAAACAGTGTTGATCCACATGGGAAGAAAAACATCCTAACCTTTGAAGGGATTCTTCAACTCCTTTCTTTATTCCATCTTCGATTCGCTGGCGGACGTACGGCGGAGTCTTGCGCAGCCCGCGTCCTCCGCGCCTGCCTTCATAGTAACTCATCACCTAAATAAAAGATAATTAACTGTGATTAACACATCCTACGTGTAAAAGACGAAAGAATAACAAGGCATGACTAAATAGATTAGCAGAAATTCTAGAACGAGCGGGAAAACGCGTATTTTATCTAACCACGCGCGGACACAGCTGACGCGTTGCGGTCGCGTCGCGGCCTGACCATTTTAGCACTGGCGCTGAGGATCGTTTTTAAGCCTGCATAAATGACCGTGTGTCTATAGGCGCCAAATAAAAAAGACAAGTAAAGAGAAACACGAATATACATAAAATGAAGAGAATCCACATAGCCAGCTTTCCAAATTTCGAAATCTTGTTAATTAGACTTGCAGAATCCTGTTAATAAGCCTTGCACCCGAAATTCCTGTCAATAAGACTTTCGCCCCGTGAAATCCTGTTAATGAGCCTTTGCATGTGCACAATTCCATCAATCAGCCTTTTTTCTTGCACAATCCTTTTAATCAGCCTTTTTTGTCGAACAATCCTTTTAATCAGCCTTTTTTCATTTACTGAGTTCTTGAGAAGCGAGATCGGAAAGCTTGAATCAGCACTGGCATAACTGAGATCGAAGAGCAAGAGGGTCGACGATCGAGGAAGAGGATAATAAGAAGAGAAAACAAAGGAGCGGCAACGGTCATTTCATATTGCATTTTGGACTTTGTGATAGAATGGAACGACTTTGCGAACAAAGCTTTCTGCAGTTTAAAAATTTTTCTCGCAAATTTTGAGCAGTTTGATGACGAATGCCATTTCAGGAACTCCAGCGAGCATCTCAAATAGCTGTCTTACTTGTCTTATGAACGGTCATGAAACAAATAGGGTAATAAAATAAAATGCACTATATGCATGTATTTGCAGAACAAACACTCGGCGATTCCGTGCAATTTTTTATTGTAAAGGAGCCGATTAGAGTTGCAAGCGACGCCGAAAGACCAATCCTTTGCATGACGGTCATCATCTTCGGAAGTAATAGAAGCGAGCTTCGTCAGATGCGCTTCGGGGCGCCGAAATATGGCTACCATCGTCATCGTCGCATACTTTAACAAGAGACATGCCTTTTCAGTACCTTCATGACAAATCAGTTCCAAAATTCTAATTAGCAACTCCCCCACGTTAAATACATATGTATTCATATATCCTAAGGACAAACTTCCTACTTTTTGACCGAGCAAATCTGAGCGAATTTGCCGTACCCATGTTTCTTCGCCTCTTGAAGTGAAGCCACAATTTTAAAATTTTAAATATACATAAGCTTACTTTCCCATTTTCAACCAGCTAGGGCACGCCTCTCTTTTTTATTCACTAACTCTTTTCATCTACATTAAATTAGTAGCCGCGCCCTACTTTCGAGTCTCATAAAAACTTTATTGTTGTGTTTCGAATACGATAAAAAAATACTTACCGGATTTCATTAAAAACATAAGAACGCCATTGTCTAAAACACTGTTCAAGAGGCTGTCACAATTGTTTAATGCGACATTTTATGTCTTGTATAAATAGGGTTACTAAAGAATATGTTCTCTTATGAAGCAAGGATTTTCATTCATATATTCAATTTGCTCCACGTTGCGTTTTGACGAATATTTTCTATAGACAAATTAACTTGGAGTTACTTCCTCATTTTACTTCTTCATTTTACAAAGTTCCTTCCTTATTTTTCCTCATTTGTCACATTTAGTGCTGCTCAGCCATAAGATCAATGTCTATTAGAAGTCATGCATACATACATATGTATGTTATTTTCCCAAGATTATTTTGTTTCTCTGGGATTCCTTGCTTGCCATACAACGGCATTTGCTGTTGCGATTTCTATGACAAACAACAGTCGCTGACATATGTACACATAAATCGCTTTATAACTGGTTAATTATTTTCTCTTCGCATGGATGGAATTGCTTCTTCTCGTCAACATCTTTAAGAGAGTTCAAACTACATTTATATCTTTCACAAATAGATATCACAAATAGATATAAATCGAATAAGACAGATTCATTTCTGCTGCCCTGTGCTCGAAGCAAACTTCTTGACTCTTTACAATGCACAAAGGCAGAGGTCACAATGCCCAGAAATAATCTAATTACTATGTTCTCTTCTAATTCATTCATTTGCCGTATCGTCCATACAATCTGCGCATTTGAATATAATATTATATACTCAAGGTGCAAGACATTTCTTGGAAGTATGAATGTTTTCTTAGCTGTTGTTGGTTCATTTATAAGCGCTTAGGGAAAAAATCGACCAGTCGTCCTTTTACCTGAATATACTCGCATGTTTGCTAAAAGTATGTGGCTAAAAATTAAGAAAAACTCGAATTAACTTAATTTCACAAAAAAAATTTAAAAAAAAAGATTCAAGCAGCACTAATCAAAGACAAGAAGGATGTTCGTCGACTGGCTGACTTCCGGCTTCTTCATCGCCGCGGGCATCGTGACCTTTCCTCCCGCTCTCTATGTCTACGCGCACATCTTGCGCACTCGTGCTTACGCGACCAATCTCATCTTTCGACTTGTCGTCATTAGCGGATGGATCGTTAGTCGTGTCACTTTTTACTACTTTCTAAAGGCTACTTTTTATGTATAAAGTTCAAAGCATTCTTAATATTTGCAAAATGTACTGTTTTCTTTTGTTTCGAGCGGCTCTATGATATCAAAGTCTATACTGTAAAGTTGGGGTATGCAATACTTTTGTTCTGTAAGAATAAAGTGCGACTTATCCATTTAGGACTTCCTGATGTATCTCCAGCTGATCGCCGACACACAATTCTGCTCGTGGCCATCGCTTGCGTGGTGGTATGCACTTTTGCTAATTGTGTATCATATCCGTTTTTGCTTTTGTGGTGCTAATAAATATAAAAGAAAAATAAATACAAAGAAGAATAGCCTGTGATTTTGGCTGCTCTTACGTGCAAATATTTGTGCATGGTTGAAGCAAATTTTTCTTCCCTCCCTCGTGATTTCTCTAAGTTAATTATCGCTAATCCCTCAGACAATTACTACATACATACACACGTACATATATGAAGGTACGAGTTTGTGACACGTCATTCGCTGACGTCATACGTCTTCTTCTTCTTCACCCTCACACAGTGCGCGCAGCTGCAGACGGTGCTCGCGCTGGCCGCCAACCGTCTCTTCGTCATGGTCTGCCTCCAGCTGAATCTCTCGTCGCGACAGAGTCTGCTTATTACGGTCTGACAAATTGACGAGCTCTCTTGCACCACTCCATGGCTCAATTATAATCCGATAAGACTGATTTTCCTTGAAATAGTCAAAAGGACTTATTGTTAGTATTTTGCTAGTAGAGTCAATCTTCTCTCCTTGTGTCAGGCAAAAAGGAGCGAATTCAAGTGCAAATTTTGTCTCCTTTAAGGGAGAACGCCATGTGTACTACACATCGCTCGCTCTCACTTTCTTCCTTCCATTCCTGGCTGGCCTGCCGAACATCTTTCTCGACTTTCAATTCGCACCACTCTTGACAGCCGATGGCCGTCGGGCTTACTACGCAAAGTGGCCACCACCTACAGTAATTTTTTTAAAATCTATTTTAATCTATTTTATCAAATTGTTTTCGTGATTTCGTGCAAAACGAGTAGTTTCTTGGTTTATACGAACAAAGAAGTCGTGTCATCAGGTGTACAGCACTCTTCAAACCATCTACATCGTTTCCATTTCTATTTTCACACTTTTTGTCAACGTTCTTCTCGTCATCGTGACCCATCGACTTCGATCAAAGGTTGGCAGTGGCACTCAGTTCCAGGGGAACTTGTGATGCAAGGGATAAAAAGAAACGCAGCGAACAATAGAAATGTCTTCGGACAATGCTTTTGAATACTTACATATGCAACTGAAGAAAGTGATGAAAAGATTGTTGCAGACAGGTTAAAATTATGCATATATCAGAACTAATATAAAACATCCACATCTAATAAGATTATATACGGAGGAGATATGTATGCTGTTTTTTCATCAGAGACGTTCTCCAAAATTAAAATATATACATGTGCGAATATGCATAAATTTTTATTTTGGATTTTTCTCGTGTTCTTTGTTCGGCGTTATTTCTGAATAAGTTTAAACGTGCATTTTTCCCATCCTCCTAGCGGACTATTGAAGCAAGCATCCAAGTATGTACTTACAAAGAAAAGGTAATGAAGCATTTTCAGAAATTAACGAGCTCAAGATAATGACATGAGAAAAAAAGTCGAACTTTCCAGGTGCAAAAATCACGCTCGCCCGTTGAACAGGGAATGGTCATCACGACAATTGTGTCATTTCTTGCCTACATGGCCTACTACGTCTCAGCGGTGGGTATATTGATATCATTGATATAAAAAAAAACATTTTGCACTTTTATAACATATTCTCTGTGTCGGTGCTTTTTTTACACAGTGATCAAAAAATTATCCGACCAAAATTAAAGAATAATTACTTTCTGAAGGTTGTTAATCTTTCTTACTTTCTCATGCAAAAGAAATGACTCCGAAGTTTGAAGTTAAAAATAAACAGGCAAATATGTGCATTGTTAAATGTCCGCCTGATAGACTGTGCTCTTGTGTACCTTCACATAAGTATTTCTCAGCTTTTTCACATATGTATATACATATGTATAATTGCAACAGACTGAATTGAAACAAGAAAGTTAAGGATAAAAAAAATATAAGTTCAAATCTTCAGAGAAGTATCCAAATATATTAACACTAAAAAAATGATATATGTAACTAATGCAGAATAGAATGTCATTTGAAATAGCACTTTTCTCTCCAGAAATTTTCGTTTGCTGCCGGAAACGTCTTCATGATTGCGTATGTTCTGCCAACTCTCAACTGCCTGTCGTGTGTCGCGCCCTTTTGGTGCGTGCCTTCTTCTAATTATTATGAAAAGAACATTAAAGGAACACTCAACCCTAATCTACTTGATTTTTTTTCTGACCACTGGAGTCGCGTCTCTCTAAATCACATGCTTTCTCACTTTCTGTTTAGCAAAAAGGCGCTGAATTCAAGATTCAGTGTTTGGCTCCTTTAATTACTCGATAGCCTAATGAAGTTAAAAAAAAATATGAAACATGGTGTCTGAAAATGAATAAAACATCAGAGATAATGAGAGTCAGCGGACTCTCTGGACGGCATCGTCAGGTTTGATGTGAAGAGTGGAGGGGAACCCTCGCCTTGTACACTGCATGGTTTTCCGAAGAAGAAGCTCCCGATCCAAACGATTTAAGAGCAACAACATAGCATTCATTTGAGGTGCTTCATCGCATTCTCTCATCGTCTCCGCCGTGACGTCATCGCGGGCAGTCGACTCTGCGGCATTCTCGGTTGCTGCAGTTTCTGCGGTGCTTCCCGTCGGCTGAATGTCGAAGTCACACTGACGGCAGCAACTGCTCCGCGAACAGCGACCATTACGCCGCGATAAAGAAACATCATTCCATCATTTTGCCCTTATCAATTCTTCTTTGTCATTTATATGTACTACAAAACCTTCATTTGAAACCTGAACAATGCGAATAAAGACGAACGACCAGAAATTAAGTCTTACCATTAAAATAATCTATGTTGAATTGTTTTACATCTCAAATTTTTAAGTACAATGTCATTTTGGTACAAGAAGAGAAGTTTTTGAAGAAACATGAACAACAAGGACTAGCGGAAATTATATATAGGGAGTGGCAGAGAACTGGGAGATATGACTTGGGAATACATAGTTATGGACGTTGTCTTTTGAGGATTCATTGCGAGACAGTGAAATGCAAGGGAAACATTAAAGAGAGAGAGAGAGAGAGAGAGAGAGAGAGAGAGAGAATGAGAGAAACAGTGAAAGATAAAAGTGAACGAAAGAAGGCAGAAGGAGAGAAAGAGAAAGAATGAGAGGGACAGAGAGCGAAAGTGATCCCTTATCAGAAGGATGACGGGCGTGTACCAAATGCACAATTGCGTGGCACATTATTGCGGCTTGTCAGGTTATTCATAAGCGAGTTCCATGTGACTAAATGGCATCTATTCTCATTATTTGCATGATCATTATTATTATTATTTAAATCTCACTATTTTTTTAACAGTTTATCCGACTTTTTATATTGCATTGTTTTATTCACTTTCTCTTCACATAGTCTAATTTACCTCCAGTAATGCTGATTTGTTGTTCGCAAACCATAACAACGATATTGTCAATGAGACAATATAGCCACGATCTTCTTAATGACGTGACATTGTGTTGCTTGTAGCGTGGCATAAGTAGCAGCTGCTGCCAATGTAATGTCATGGATAGCATTCGTCTCGTTTCTTTGATTATCGCGGTTCTCTGGCGCCTTTCATTCGCCTCCGACAGCTACTACTTCATCGCTGACGACAATCGCATCAACTACACGTGCAATGGGCTGATTGGACAAGGTTTCGTTCGTTTTTTTTTTTTAAATTGTTAACAAGATTTTTAACCATCCATAAAGACTACAAAGATTTTTTTTAAATAAATGCATTATTGCACGCATCGTAGTTTAAAGGAGGACACACAGAGAAAAATAATTGGGAACTTCCGCGTCCGCCCTGCGAGATGGCACTCTCATTCTTATGCGCTATTTCGAAAACCGGAAAATGATACGGCATTTTGAAATTTTACAAACAAATTTTTTGGTGATTGCTTTCCTTTAAGAGAGGATGTCAGTAAGACTCGAGCATGGCCCTATTATGGCCTGCCCTAGGATTTTTTTTTCGAATTTCTTCACCAAAATTGATTACAGTATACAACTCGACGCGGTGAACAAAATAGGCTACATTTCAAAGTTGAAAAAAATTTTCCGCGCGAGACCCAGTACAGTAATCTTTTAAATTACATTGGTCATAAGTCGCTTCAAACTTATTATTATATAACCATCGAGCTATCATTGGATAGCTGATTGGACGGGCTTTAATTATCATGTTGACCATGTTTTCATAAAATTTTAATTTGGCCCTAAAATACGGCCCTGAACATTTTCGAAAGTGGTGAACACTTTGTGGAAATGAACGTAAAATGCATAATTTGGCCAAAAACCACTTTCGAAAATGTTCAGGGCCGTATTTTAGGGCCAAATTTAAATTTTATGAAAACATGGTCAACATGACAATTAAAGCCCGTCCAATCAGCTATCCAATGATAGCTCGATGGTTGCCTAATAATAAGTTTGAAGCGACTTATGACCGATGTAATTTAAAAGATTACTGTACTGGGTCTCGCGTGGAAAATTTTTTTCAACTTTGAAATATAGCCTATTTTGTTCACCGCGTCGAGTTGTTTACTGTAATCAATTTTTGTGAAGAAATTCGAAAAAAATTTCCTAGGGAAGGCCTTGATCGAACGATACTGACAGGCTCTCTTAAAACAAGCTTTACGAATTTTCCTTCTACCAAGGCTGGACAGCGGTCGGGAACATTTGCGTGAGCGCGAGCTCGCCGAACATTACGACTTGGTCGGCAGCAAGCGACGCGTGCGCTGAGAGGTTGGATAAATGCATGCATAAATATGTATCTCTCTCTCAGTTCCTCAACAAAACTTTTGCCCTACCTTTCCTCCTCTCTCACTTTTGTTTGCTAAACTCTTTCCATTCTATCGTCATTTCCATATCTCTTCTTTCTCTCTCTCCAGCTCTCGCTGTCATTCCCTCTACCTCTCTCCTTCTTCTCTTTCTGTCTCTCCTGCTCTCTCTCTCCCTCTCCTTCCAGTGCAAGTGTGCCACTATCACTGCTCGGCTGGCTCTCCGGTCGACTTCTGACAGCGTTTCTTCTGCCGCAGAACGGCTCCTTCTGGACGGCATATCGCACGGAGAACACGAGCGCGCTCGCGACCATTCAGGTATAGCTAAAAACGACATTGCCATGCTATAAAATTTTCTTAGGTAGAATTCTGCACGTCTATCTATGAATATAACAAACTTTTAACAATAATAAAGATAATAAGAAATAAATCTGGAAAAGATGTTTAGAGTAGAATAATAAGGAATAGATTATAATAATAAAAAATAGGGTCGCCTGACATCGATGTACAATCCGCTCTGGCGGCCGCTCGAGCCGCCACGCGACCGCAACGCGTCGACGTGGTGCGTCGCGTACGAGATCGATCGATCGGCGTCTGCGAGTAGCGCGACTGGTGGCTGGCGCCTTGAGAGCTGCGCCGCGCAACTCCTACCTCTCTGCCAGACGTTCGCCTGTCGCGATGGTGAACGCTAACTTTTTTTAATGTATTATAATTGGCCTACTTTATTGCATCAAGAATAATTTTTTGACATATTAACACTGACAATTAAAATAAGTAGCGTTATTTGTTTTTTTTATATTCTCTATTCGTCTTTTAAATTAAGTCAAATTTCTGTAGATATACATAGTACATTTACAACGAGACATTTTAATGTCCTCACGTCGTATTTCTTTTTCCTAGTTTCCTAGTCGATAAGTTGTTTATTTTCGTACCAGTCGTATTCATTTAATTTTTTTATTAACTTTTCTTCCGTTGCTTTGAGACGAATTCCGTTGCGGCGACCGGACGCGCTGCATTCCGCGGTCGGCTGTCCGCGACGGCGTCGTCGACTGCGCGGACGGCAGCGATGAAGCGGCAGCAGAGTCGCGTCTCGAAAACTCGTTTGATGAGACGAGACGAGGTTTACCTTTCCGTTCGAAAGTCGATTTTAATATTATCATTTTTTTTTTGCTTTTTTTGCTGTGCCTCTGACAACACACACTCATATGTATCTATTTATTTTGTTTTGGACTGGCGCCAAACAGATATCGATTTACGACAAAATTAATAGCGAGACAACATCGCTTGATACATATTTGAGACGACCGCAGCGCCGCGTACATTTGCCCGCTGCCACGCGATCTGCGACGCGTGCGCATCCGCTCGGTCGGCGGTTACAACAGCGGTGACGTCATCGAGTACGAGTGCAACGACGGCTTCACCAGTCCGTACGTCGACACGGCCGATATGGCAGACGAGGAGCAGCTGCTGCTTCGCTCGGTCTGCGTAGGCACGACGCGCGAGTGGACACCGCCAGTCAGCTGTGGCACAAGTTGGTGTTTTGATTTCTCCTCAAGCTGCTAAAAGATATTTTCCTTCCTCAAAAGGTTATAAGAGCCAAAACACAATCTTGAATTCGGTTTTTTTTTTAGATTTGCGACTATTTCAATATTGCAGAATGCAAATGCGAGAAGGAACCACAGTATCTTGACCTGGAGCGCGTGGTTAACGGCAGCAATTTGCACGGCGGTCGAGCTGAATTCAGCATACCTGGTAAAGCTTTTGTGTTATTGAAATGCTTGGAATTCATTCAATTGGTTATGTTGTTTTCTTTTTAAATAAAAGCAAAAGATGAGGCGGGGGTTCCCATTTTATTTTTTAGTGTCAGGAAACAGAGAAAAATAGGAGAAAAAAAAAGAAAAAAAAATTCAAGGGCACGAACACGATGACGAATGGCGCGTCATCGCCTTTTGCGACGCACGCCGCTGCGCAAAAGACGGCACCGGCGGGCGATGGATCTTCTTCAACGTGAAGCTTCTCGATTTAGGTATGGCGGGAAATGTCTCACTTTAGATAATTGTTTTAAGATGGACATATCAATGTGTATTAACTATCGGAATCTTTGTTAACAATTTTGATATATGTATGTAAATACATTGCATCAAACTGTTTTCGAAGATTTCGAACTTAGTGAGCAAACAATGATATGGAAATTGCCGATCTAATAATAAAAAGAGTTATAAATAAAAATTAAGGATAAAAGGAAATAATTTGAACGACACAGCGAGACGCTGCTATTTGCCGACGGGCAACTACGTCGTATGGAACGACGAGTATGTCAACGCTAACGAAACGGCAAACTTCACGTGCATGCAGAACACGAGGCCGACCGCATTATTCGCGCCCTTTTGCTTCCCGAACGGAACGCTTTCTGAACTGCCAAATTGTTCATTCTGGATGCCGCAAGGTCAGTGAGTTACTATTGCCAGAAGTACTATTCTTTTATTATATCGCTTTATTTATTCATCTATTGATTGATTTATCTACTTACTTATATATTTACTAATTTATTAACTTATTTTAGCAAGTAGTTTCAATGTTGATATCGTAACAGAGGAAAAGATTTATTGAAAAGAATACAGTGATGAATGTGATTCCGAAAGATTCAGGTCTACGCCATAGGCATTTCCAAGAGACAGATATAGGAAATGCATTTAGACTTATAAAATAATTTTTTTTTTAATTATAAAAAGTCGCGCGAACTCTGAAAGTATGTGCATACATAGTATGTACGAAAAAAAAGAGAATACGGCGCTTCCCTATTTCCAGACCCTTGCATTCACGGCCAGCTAGCCTGGCGAGTGCCAAAGTACACGTGTGCATGCGAAGTCGGCTTCCGCTTTAATGGCGTCACATGTATCGGTACAAATCACTGATTATACGTTAGCAATGTGCCAACTTGTAATTAGCACACCAAATCGCGTATATTATTTTTATTTTTATTCTTATGATTATCTGCAAACTAAAATTTACTAAAGAGAGCCTAACTGACAATACTTTTTTCAACGATGGTTGAATATGTACATACATATGTAAGTGCTCTCAGAATCCCGAGAGAAAGACGAGAAGGAGAAAGGTGGAGCGAAAGTGCCGTAGAGGCCTAGAAGTTCTTCAAAAATGCTATCAATCCTAGCGTTGCAATTCCAGCCGAGAGAAATGAGAAGGTTAAAAGACTACGCTTTGAAAGTTCTGCGTGTCGCACTTATTATTATGAAAACCAGATCCGTTTGGGAACGAGAGTTGACATACATATGTACATATTTTAATAGTTCTGAAAGGATTTCGCAATTAAAAACTTTTTAGGAAAGAAAACAGAATACAAACGGTTTCTTCATTCTTATTCAGTTGCCCAATTGTTGAGATATCGACGAATGCGCAGAGAATCTCGCGATATGCGACCCGCTCTCGACGTGCATGAATCTGGAAGGCAATTATACATGCGTGTGCGGTGAGGGCCGCTGCTCCTATGCCGAAAACACGGGTACGTCGTCATCTTAAAGAGGAGGCTGTTCAGGGTGACCTTAAAAACTTCTGTAAACTTCAAGAAAAGAATATGCAAAACAACAGACACCGACAGTAAAGTGCATAGATACATATATGTATGTATATATACCTTTTTTTTAAATTTTAGACGAGCTTCATGAATTCCGAATGTCTTTATGACAGTCTATTTCACCAAAATTGTTTATTGCGGCTGATCTTTTCATAACGTTGAAAATTTAAGTGATGAAACTTTTTTATCTACAGTAGTATTCATTGATCAGGATCATCAGCGCGCAGTGAATGCCCGTGTCCAGTCGTCTACAACATCGTGAACCCAGATATTTACGACAAGCTCTGCTACAGTTAGCCGAGCTATCTTCACCTTTCCTTTTTCATGTGCAATTCCACGGCAATTTCAATTCGATGTGAATAACACCAATGAGGCACCCGAATCATCATATTAAAGCGTTATTTATTTATTTATTTATTTTGTAATATTTTTAGTTTTTATTAAATCAGTTTAAAATCAATTACCGTAACACAAATCATATGAGCACACAGTGTAATCGTAGTTTATTATTGAGCCTGTCGTTGCGGGAAAGCCGACCTTCAAAAGCTGTTGACTGCCTCTCTTCTTCCCGGGAGTCCGGCGGCGGTGATAGTTCCGCAAGCCACCTTGTACATTGGCCGAGTCGACGTCTACTGGAAGCCCGCCGACGTCATGATCCGCTATACGGCGCGATGCGAGCGGCAACAGTGGAAGTTGCTAGAGCATTGTAAGATTTAAGATAAGCTTATTTCGCTGTTGACAAGAAGATCCAGAAGTTGATTCACAGAGCAGTATCATCAAAAGAATATCTGCTGTTATTAATAACCTTTCTCACTTTTCATTTGTTGTTGTTTTTATTTAATTACTTATTTAAGAGAGCCAATCAGAGAGACTCGACCGTTCCCAATTGTAAAAGGACATGGAACAAAAGTACCATTTTATCCTAATTTCCTTAATACAGCGTGTGTAGGACCTAAATGGCTTCCCAAACACGTTTTCAGAAAATTTTTTTCTCAAGTATGTCTACAGTATGCCCTGATAGACGAAAAATATTCAAATGAGAGTAACTCTGTTCAATGGCGACCAATCTCAATTTTGAAACATTTGTTCGATTCCTTGTCTGATGGGGCATAAAAAGACTCCAGTAACCTTTTTCTAAAATCTTCATTATAGGGCCATTTTTGCAAAAATCTATTTTGAGGGGTCCATTTCGGGCTTCGGGACCCCTCCATGTCAAAAAACGGAGTATACCACGTGAAAGAGTTACCTCTACAACAATTATTGTTACCTCTACAACAATTATTGTGAAAGTGGAACTCTTACTATTTTTTACGGTATCACTCGAAAAATGCGCGCAAGTCGGTCAAAATGGCCCATTTTCGGCCTCCGAGGCACCGTGCAAGCGGGATCCATAACTACGCTCAATTTTAATATTACAAAATCGTTAGTATATGATTTAAGAGCTCTCACGGAGATCTTCAAATGTTGCATACACACTTTTGTTGAAAAGTTTGGATTTATATGGGAAATTTCGTTCTGTACCATTATAAGGCTTTAATAACTACTACAAAAACATTTCCACATGTCCTATGATACATCATTAGAAAGTATATGAAATTTGGTACCAGATGAACCCCTTTCAATTTAATTGCATGCATACGCTCTTTTGTTATAAGCCATAAGAGTAGGATAAGAAGGCCTTATGGAAAAAAGTGTAGAAAAAGGGATTGGAATATTCTAATTCGAATAAACTAAAATGTGAATTCTTGAGCGAAATGGCAGCGATGCTACTGGCACTGCTTTTATGATTTATAACAAAAGATCGTATGCATGCAATTAAATTGAAAGGGGTTCATCTTGTACCAAATTTCATCCTCTTTCTTTTGATATATGACTCGTTATGTGGAAACGTTTCTGAAGTAGTTTTTTAAGCCTTCTTATTATACAGAATGATATTTCCCATATAAATCCAAACTTTTCAACAAAAGTGTGTATGCAACATTTGAAGATCTCCTTGAGAGCTCTTAAATGATATACTAACGATTTTGTAATATTAAAATTGAGCGTAGTTATGGATCGATGAATGCGCTTGCACGGTGCCTCGGAGGCCGAAAATGGGCCATTTTGACCGACTTGCGCGCATTTTTCGAGTGATACCGTAAAAAATAGTAAGAGTTCCACTTTCACAATAATTGTTGTAGAGGTAACAAACCACGCTCTTTCACGTGGTATACTCCGTTTTTTGACATGGAGAGGTCCCGATGCCCGAAATGGACCCCTCAAAACAGATTTTTGCAACAATGACCCCTATAATGAAGATTTTAGAAAAAGGTTACTGGAGATTTTTTTAATGCCCCATCAGACAAGGAATCGAACAAATGTTTCAAAATTGAGATTGGTCGTCATTGAACAAAGTTACGCTCATTTGAATATTTTGGACTATCAGGGCATACTGTAGACATACTTGAGAAAATTTTTTTTCTGAAAACGTTTTTGGAAAGCCATTTAGGTCCTACACACGCTGTATTAAGGAAATTAGGATCAAAGGGTACTTTTGTTCCCTGTCCTGTGATGGTCGAGTCTCTCCTGTGATGGTCGAGGCTCTCTTAATATTTCTTATTTGTTGTTTTTTAGTGTTATGCAACACGGCACTGCAGCGCGGTTGGACAGCGTCGCGTGTCGTGTACGCGCCTTTCGAGCGCATGGAGCTGAACTGCACGCTCGTCGATGGAGACAGACCGCCAGTCGACGTCGTCGCCATGTGCGGCCGTGAGGGCGATCCGGTCAGCCTGCTGCCCGCCTGCTCGCCCGAGCCCGAGCCTCGTCAGTTTCACTGATTTCATTGATTACTTTCTAACTGTTAACATTCTACGATCATGATCATTCGCGTCACTCAAGAAACGCGAACGCAATTACAATTGAGCGGATGACTTCTCAACTTTGAATTCGCGCTCTTTTCCTTAAATAAGGCATTTGAATTTGCTAACATAGACGACGTATTTGTGGAAATTTGCAAAAAATGATCGACCTTACTGTTGCTTAATTTTTGATGCTTTCAGCTGATGCCTGTCAAAAACTCGGCTGTATCCGTTCGAGTACGGCAAAGTGTGAGGATGTCGGCTTAGCAAAATGCGAATGCATTGAAGGTACTGTGACTGATTTCAGGAAATTTACTATGATTGATCTTCCGTTGCTTAATTTTTATTGTTATTAAACTATATTTATACAGATATACATGTAGTATGCGCATATATATAGTATGCGCATATTTAAATATTTTCAATTTATTTATTTACGGCCATGTTATTTTTGACAAACGTACATAATCGTTTAGGGTTTTACGGCGACTTCTGTGAGTTCGAGGACAGGCGCGAATGTGGACCGCAATTTGTAATGGTACGATGAAAAACTCTAATCTTTTCTTGCATTGTCGCACGCCAGCATGGCCAGGTCAGCAGAAATTGGTTGAATTAATTGATGTAAATAATTATTTTAGATTAATATGTAATGACTTAAGCAAGCGACAAACGCACCAAGAAGCACGATGTCGCCCCCTCCGGAGAGATCTTCAAGGCATACTACAGAAATGGTCAGCTACATATTTCATTAATAGTTTAATGTACTTCATTTCTCGACAGCATCTTGTATTTCACTAATCGATAATTTATTTTCTTATTTCATTAATCGACAGTTTCTTGTTTATCATTAATAGATAGTTGCTTATTAGCCAGCTACGTTACGTCCAGCTACGTTACATACGTCAACGTGGCCGTTGTTTACGAGCCGATCAACTCGGCTTCTTGCGGGATCCGTAAGCCTTCTCATTTACTACAAATTGGTCGAACACAGACGGAATTCTACAACGTCCCTATTGCATCAAAATAAACAATTAGCAAAAAAGAAGAAACTAATTGTTTTACACCCTCACTCTCACACGCTATGTTCTATAGTGCAGCTCCCAAATTCACTGCAATGGCCAGAGGATTAGATGAATAAGATATGTATGTACGTGCATTTCAAGTGTTTTCTTTTATAAGTGAAAATGCTAATTTCGCGCCTATTTGCCTGAATTTGAAAATACTGCTCTTTTATATCGGGCAACTAGTTGTATTGGTTGTAGTCTCTGTCACCTTCAGATAGGAACAGTCAGCCCGCTACAGCATTGCACGGAAGCTGGCGAGGTCTGCACGATGCTAAGCACGCCCGATGACGTAGAACATGCAATTAGTGCAGGTTTGCCAGAGCACGACATGGAGAGCGAACGATAGAAGACAAGGAAGAGAGGGAGAGAGAGAGGGAGATAGAGAGAACGATAGAGAAAGAAAGAGGGTTATAAACGATTAACTCTTTAAAAACCTAACATCAAGAAAACGTGTTCACTTGTTAAAGATAATGATATAGTGGAAAACAGGGAGAGACAGCGACGGAAATAGTGCGAGAAGCAATAAAGTTGCGAGGAGATACAGGCTGCGGCTGCGTGAAGAACGCTGCACCGCGGCCCGGTGATGATCAGCAGCTCTGCCACGCGACCTTCGATGCGTGCGACGACCGCTGCGAAGGCAAAAGATGTATCACGCAGCAATTCCCAGGCCAAGAATACTTGGGATTCAACTGCTTTTGCGAGTCTGGTATTATTTGAAGTAATTGCTAAAAGCACTTTCAAAGTTTAATTTGATAAAGTTAGTCAAGAGTTATTGATCGATTCGGCAGTCTTGCTCTAATGAGCCTGGCCGCAAAAAGCTGTGGTTCCAAGCGTTCGCGAGGAACGATAAAAAATGAGCGGCCAGGCTCAGAGGCCAGCCAAATCGGAGGCTCACACTCTACTGTGTCTTTGCAGGTCGCCTTGGCGAGTTCTGCGACGTCACCTTGGACGATTGCCAGAATGCATATGCCCATGTAATTCCATTCGAGCGACATATCTATGAATATTTTTTTTTGCTTTCTAAAATTTTTTATTATCTTTTTTACTGGCTATACCTTGAACAATGAATTCATACATCATTGAATATATATGTTTATATATATACATATTTATATACATATGTATATATTTGTTTAAATCTTTATCTATTAAGATGTGATCGCACTGGCAAAATGCAAATATGAGATAATGGGACGCCTTTTAATCCCCTAGTGTTTGGGGGCAGGTATTTTAAGCGAAACTTTTAAGGCGACATATATTGACGCGTACCGCAACTACTACTGCGTGGATGGCAGTCGCTGCTTTGTTAACGGCAATGATTCCTTGGAGCCATTTCGTTGCGATTGTCTTTCTGGTAAGTTACACACTTTGCTAATTTTATTCTTTTGTTTGTTGTTGAAAATAATGAGGTTCAAAGTGGGAGCACTCGATTATTACGAACTTCCAGAAATATGATGTTTATACATATGTATGATGCTGCTGTTAAATATTGCAGGGTTCACTGGCGTCCTGTGCGAGGAAGTCATTCTCTGCGACGAAAACATCCACTGCAGTGGTCATGGCGAATGCATGCCCATTGGGCCTGGGAGCTGGGAGTGCATCTGCAAGCAGGGATGGACTGGAAAGGACTGCGGAGTACGTAGAGAAAGAGAAACACAAAGGGAGAGTAAGTATGTGTCTTCAGAGAGTGAGAAAAACTGTGAGAGAGAGAGGTGACGAGAGTCAGTTGTGACTTGTGAAGACATCCATTGACGACTGCCGCCTTTACGAAGACTTCTGTTTGAATGGAGGAAGATGCCGCACTGAAGATGGGAAGTGCGAATGTCTGGAGAATACTTGGAACGGTCAGATATATTACTTTTTTTGTTTGTCCTGCAAATGTTCTAAGGAACATTTGCAGGACAAACAAAAAGAGGTTAACCCTTGCGGTTCCAGGTACATAATAATTATAAAAAAGTGCGTAATGAAAAAAACGACTACAAACCTATGAACAATAAACAGGAATCCGCTGCTCAAAACCTTTCGAAGAATACCGACACTCTGGATGTGACTGTGAATTCGGCAGGTTCGTCACTTTCTCTCAAACTTTGTGGTATAAATTTTATTACTCTCTTTAAAGGAGGTATCCGGGGAATAATTAATCTATGTTCAGTTCTATGTGGACAAGTTCAAACATATATCCAGAAAGTTTAAACGATTTTTTTCATTACATTCTGCATGCAGCAGTAACGTGAAATATGGTTTGTAGAGAATTGGTTACGGTAGGTCAGAGCGGCCCTCCTATTTCATATGCTCTCTCGACCGAGAGACAGACAACTTTTTGAGCGGGCGCATTCAAAGTGTTTCTCTAGCGCTACTGTAGAAAACTTCCTCTGATACTTCCTTTAATTATACACGGATATGAAATAAATGAGACTGCACACAAAAGTGCATGTTCAAAGCATTCAATTCTCAGCGTGAACGTTTCTTTTAATAATTGTCCTTCTGTGACGAACATTCCGTTTTGTGAGTGTATAACAAAGCAATAAAACTCAGTTTCCAGCTGCGCGTTTACGAAGGATGAGGGCGAGTCGGAGGCGACGCTTCGCTGTTTTTGCGAGGAAAACTACAAGGATTACTATAAGGGCGAGCGATGCGACGAGAAAATACGGGCAAGTTTTGTCGTTTGCTAAAATTCCATAAACGCTGCAGATATTCTAGAAACGTCTTGAAGTATAGAGAAAAGGAGAAACAGTTTGTTTGCTGGGACATTTTTTTATGTAAATTTTTTCTTTACTTGAAAATTGAGTCTCATGTCATTATTCTTGTTTTAAGTTCAAATTCCCTTCATTTTATTGTCATAAATATTGGTACGCGTAGGTGTAAATAGGACACACAAATAGTTTCATAGGAATTTGGTATGTAATAATGTGAATTTTTTTTAGCACTGCGCCTTCTCGCCGTGTTTCCCGGCCGGCGGAAAGTGCGTGAATGACACGGCGGAGAGCTACGCGTGCGAGTGCGGGCAGAGTACGTGTTGTCGCAGGCATTGTGCATTTGTTTGCTACTTAATTACAAAAACCACAAGATATTTTTCATCTCCAACTTTTTCTATGTTGATTGCTTTTATTATTCACCATTAATTATTAAAATTCAATTTTTGTTGGATTTGGGAAAGTTCACAAGAAAACCTTTATGCCCTCAGGCTTCACGGGCGCTATGTGCGAGCAGGCGATGGACGCGTGCGCCGGTTTCTGCGAGAACGGCGGCGAGTGTCGGCTGCTGGCGGGCGGAGTGCCAGAGTGCAAGTGCACTTTGGAATGGACGGGATCGCGATGCGAGACGGAGAAGAGACAGACAGGCGAGTGGAGAGAAAGCGAGAGAGAAGGAGAGAAAGAGAGAAAGAAAAAGAAAGAGAGAGAGAGAAAAAAGTAGAGAATTAGAGAAAGAATGAAGTAGGGAAAAAGAGAAAGGGGTTCAAAGCGAGCAGACGATACAGATTTGCACATTAGAGACTGTTATCCAAAAAAAAGCTTGTCTGAATCGCTTTTATTTTAGGTGAGAACTTTATAGGATCACAAAGCTCAAACCTTAATCTATTGTAATTTTTATGACCACTCTAATCACATGCTTTCGCGCATTTGTGTCAGGCAAAAAAGGTGCCAACTCAATATTCTGTCCTTGGCCCCGTTAAAAAGAAGTGGCATTAAGGTGATGGCTCGGGAAACTTAAGAATGACGATTGAGACAAGTATGCGCGAGTCTGCAAAGATTGACACTGGGTATACTTTTACTCTCTCACTTTTCTCGCTTTGGCATTTTTCTTGCTTTTTAACTTTTAGCTTATTTTCTTAATTGTCTCTTTCTTCTTTCCTAATCTCTAAATCCCTCGCTTTTTCTGCTTCGTTCAGCAATTCGGATGGCGTCTCAATCTGCGGCTGGCTCCGCTGGCAGCCGGCGACGCTCGCGGCAGCAGCAGCCGAGTTCATGCGCATCTCTACGAGTCAGCAGTGAGTGCTCTCATTCTATTGCTTTACTTTACTTTGCTAAAATTGGTAATCTTTTGAATAAAATCGTTGTGACCATTGAAGAAATGAAGTTTAACATTTTTGTTATAAACTAAGGCAAAAATCTTGTTCAGAATTCGCTTCACCACAAGCGCAGTTCACTTTGGAAGCGTATCCCTCGACATGAAGCTAGCGCCGTTCATGTGGCAACAGGTGCTCGACTAGTTTTTTTCATGCTCAATAATATTTTTTCAACTGCTCGTCCATACATACTATGTATGTACATGGAACTTACTAAAATGAAAATAGGAGAAAATAAGGTAGCTAGAAATAGTAAAAAAAAAAATTTAATCTTTAATCTTTCCCGCAATTCCTTGTAGTTCTGCCTTGTATATGAGGGCGGCCGCTGGCGTGTCGCAGTGAACGGCGTGTTCACCTCGCAGCCGGCACTTATTACGGGCTCGGTTCGATCGCTGGACGGCGCACGCATTCAACTGGCGCCCTCTCTCGATTCGGCTGCTTCGTCCTTCGTCGGCGAGCTCAACCACATCGAGGTACGTCTCCTTCCTGCCGGTCATAAGGTCTTTTCCAGGGCCAAAAGGCAGCCGTATCGATGAAATAGAGTTACTGTAATCAATTCTTCGTTTATAATTTGGTATGCAGAGATACGGAATAGTTGCTCCATGTTTGTTTCATTTTCTTTGCTTTCATCTAGAAAACAATAGGCAAACAATGTTACACACCTAAACAGAGCAATAAAACACTGAGGTCATCCAGAGAATGAATGGAAGAGCAGCAAATACTAAATGACGCCAATAAAAATGCGAATAATCTTCGATCATCTTGCAGTTGTATCCACGCGCGTTAACGAAGGACGAAATCGCCCAAATGGCCTTTGACTGCTCTTCATTCGCCAAGTCCGTGATACCGGGCGAGAAGGGAATCGCGTGGCGCGTGCTCGTCGAGCTCTTCGCCCCCGATGACGTCCTTCTGCCGCCACTCTGCGAAAACGCACTCTGCTTTCCGGGAAACGACGTCTGCGGTGGGCAGAGTCAGTTCGGTGAAAGGGGGCGGGACGTCGTTATCATATAAAAGGCAGATAATTCTACCGGCTCGATAGCCTTACAAACCTACCTGTTCATTTGAAAAAAGACTATTAATATAGGAGAAATAAAGATTTGCAGAAAAAGGCTGATATTTATGGCAATGAGGTCCGAAGGATTCCAGAAGACAAGATCCCTCCGGTCGCCGTCAGCTGCCCGAGCGATTTCATCGTGACGGCGAAGCCAGCAAGCAATCTCACGATTGTGACGTGGAAGGAGCCGACGTTTGTCGACAACATCCAAGTCACGAGCGTCTCCAGCAACTTCCTGCCAAATCGGCCGTTTCCTTGGTTCGCTAGCGTTTATCACTTTTCATCGTTTTTTGTTGTTGTCTAAAATGGGATCCTTACTTTTCTCCCAATATTCTTAGAGAAGAATTTTAATGTTTTCGATTTCTACGGTTTGAAAAATGTAAGTTTTAGAGGTGACATAAACAAATTAATTAATTAGAAATTCTTTTCAAATTTGGCTAATTCCCATGTTAGGGGCGAATTCGACGTGGTCTACGTGGCAGCGGACGCTGCAGGCAACACGGCGACATGCACGTTCACTGTCTTTGTCCAGCCGTTCGCGTGCCGCTTCAATGAAATGAAGCCGGAGAACGCAACGCTGTCAGTTAAAGGAATCATGCGGGGAATAATTATTTTCTCTTGCGCTACTGTACGTTATGAAGCGCTACTGTAGCATCTCGCCAGTTTTAGGCCCGAGAGAGCGTTGTAAAATAGGAGGGTGCTAATATATGCAGGAGCCAATTCTCAACCCGTAATATTTAACATGACTATAAATCTGAAATGATAAGATGAAAATCGTTCAAACTTTCTTCATCTATGTTTTACGCCGAGACGAACTGAACCATGCTAAAAAATGATGTTAATTATTCGCCGGAGTCCTCCTTTATAGGGGCCCGTCGGAATTAGTTAGTCCAATCCACTTTGGCGAGTGTGGAATTGTCCCCTCCAAAGCGTCTTTTCTCCATTGCCAAAAGGGGCGCATTGACGAAGAAATAGAAGACGTGGAAATAGTAGTGCTTCTTCTACAATATGCAAATATGACAATACTGTTCAAATTCGCAGCACCGAATTCAAAGTTTAAAGGTTCAAAATCAAAGCAGTCGTTCCTATTCACAGTACCGAGTTGACGGTCGTCGGTTTCGGCACATCCATGGAAGCATCATTCAAGTGCACGGACCCGCATTACCCACTCTCTGTTCCCGACTTTTTCACATGCGACTATTTGGTAAGTATTCTCCAAATATGTATATTTGTAATGTTGCCGCATCAACTAATGTCTTTGCGTTCAAAAAAGTTTTTAAAGCTTGTATTGACCGGATTGACACACCTCCTATTGTAAGGGCCAGTGGAGCAGGCAGTATATTCTACGGGATCTCTTTCTTCCTTCCTGCGGCAGCACGATTCCAGCGACGAAGCAAGTCGCATGCGCCGTCAGCGCCGTTGCCGAACTCTGTGACGACGGGGGGACTTTGATTTTCGAGGAGAGTACGGTAGCCCTGGATGACGTCATCACCATGCTGAGTGATTTGGAAGATTGTCATGACTGGTGTTCACGTCTTTCTGAATGTTTGATCAAGGTTCGCGAACAGTTCGATGAAATGTGGTTTTTTTCATTGCCGTCGATCAAGAGAAGGGCTTCCTTGTGATAGTTTTAATGTAGTAACGATATAATAAATATAACTGCAGCACGCCGTAACCGCCTACGACTTTCATTGTGAAGTCTTGCTCCCTTCGTCCAATGCTTCACAAATGTTGCGTCTATGGACCAGGTGCTCGAGCAGTACCAAGTTTGAATGGACAATGCCAAAAGTAGTACTTTAAACGTTCAGCGCAGCGGAAGGCGAAGGTGAACTCGCGCGCCTCTGCCCATTCGGCCGTCTGGACGTTGCGTACAAATGCGACAATCAAGACTACCCCTTCCCCTTCGGTCCCGACGGCGAACGTTGTCGTGAGCAGTCTTTACTTTCTTTCCCGCAACATCTTTTCCAGCGAGCAGTTTGCATTTATAGCTTACTGACCGCCAACGGAATGGTATTCGAACTGCAACTGAGACACGTTTCTCACTGACACTCTAACAAAACGATTCTAAACCTTCACGCTTACGAAAATACTTTCTGTTATACATATGTACATATCACTAAGAGTTTGTAGAAAACAAAATAATAATAAAATTGGCTTTTGGTGAAAAAAGTCCTTTTGAAGTCCGCTGCCCACTCGGGACGTTCGGCTCGATCGGCAGCTGCACTCTGTGCCCGGTGGACACGTACAGCGACGAGATCAACACGCACGACCACTGCAAGGCGTGCCCCGACGGCTTTATTACTGGCAATCAGAAAGGATGCAACAAGGAGAACGACTGCTATTGTATGTAGGTTTTATGGTGCTACTGTATAAATCCAATGTTCAATTTGTGGTCGCTAAATTTTTCTTAAATAACAAGCCTTTATTATTAGTTGTTAAACGGTGCCTTCAATGGTGAAACCGAGGGAGGGCTGCAATATGCCTATCTATTACAAGTGTCGACAAATAAAAGAAGAGAATGTAAAAATGACCGTGTAGTCAGCTGCCCCCCGGGCCAGCACACGGACGAGAAGGACCGGACAAAGTGTGTCGACTGCGGCATTGGCCACTACAACGACAAAAGCGGCCAAAGGCAGTGCCCATTCTGCCAGCACGGCGGGACGAGGATAAAGGTATGGCATTTTGTAGATGTCTATTTATAAATGCCGCACCAAAAGATGCGAATTCACATATTTTGAATTTTAAAAAAGTTTTTGAAAGGAACAAGATTGTGTAAAGTAAGAATTAAGAATGCGACAAGTCCGAACGATTGCGTGGATATCTGTGGTCCAGGAATGGGCATGGATGAAAACTTTATGTGCCACCCGTGTGAGCAAGGCAGTTTCAAGGTAGGCCAAGCATATCTATTCATAAACAAATATGTACATACATACATACATATTTACATATTTACATATTTATATACATTTAAGCATACAAATACATACATATGTATGTATGTATGTATATATAGATAGACATATTCTTGACGACTTGCATATATTAATATAATGCTTATTTATTCAGGGCAAGGATGATTTTAAATGCCTACCATGCGTACAGGGACTTACCACGGTTGATGTCAAGTACGAGAAACATTACGAATTGCTTCTTCATTTAAAGGCTCCTGTAAAAGAAGAAGCGTAGAGATTGGGAACTCTTCTCTAGGTGTAGCCTTAGAAGAAAGATAATGTCTCGATATGACATATTGGAAAATCGTTCCAAACGAAAGACAAAGTACAGTTCCTAATCTCTATCAGCTTCTTCGATCCTTTAATGTTCTCTTCTCGGCATTTCAATGCGCCTTTCTCGTCTTTCCTTTAACCACCTGTCCTCACTCTACCTTTCCGTCCTCTTCTATCCAACTACGAGCCTTTTCAGGAGTACATCTGCATCTGATTGCACCTTGTTGAACTGCATGATCGACTCTTACGTTAACTTGAGCCTGCCATGCAGCGGGCTCAACCCGAACAGCTTCGTCTACGGCGATCACTGTATTCGCTGTCAGCCTGGCACGCACCAGGCATGGTCATCTATTATTTATTACTTCCTCTCTTACTCTCAATCTCAATCATCTAACTATTTCATAAGCTGGTTGCCAGCTCCTTGTTCTCTGCAGCCGGCGATGAACCAGACATCGTGCATCCCTTGCTTGCCTGGCCAAGAGGTGCAATATGCAACCTGCTCGACCAAGCAGCTCTGCTTGCCGAACGAGCCGACTTGCCCGGCCGGCAGCTACTGCGCCAAGCCAGAAGGCCAGCCCGTCTACTCGTGCATCAAGGGCGACGATCCGGTTGTGTATTTACGTATCTATTTATTTATGTATTTATAATGTTAATTTAATTATTCATTTATAATGTTTACTTACTAATTTATATTGTTTGTTCCACATTGATTGATAGCCCAGATTAATGATGGTTTGATGCTTTATCGGACTATATCAAGAAAAGAAGAAAAGGAAATAGTATTAGATAAGTAGTAATAATATGTGTTTGTATATCGATTTCAGAAGCCGCCTTCCAGATTTGTTCCTTATTTCAAAACCTATGCATTAATTAAAATTAATCTTCAGTCGAGCACGTCGTCCAGCTTCCCCTGGTGGATGATTCTGCTCATCGTCGCCGGCTGCCTGCTCATTGTGACTGCGCTTGTGGCGGCAGTCTATCTGAATCGCAAAAGGTCAGCATGCCGTGAGGAGTCGAACTCGGGTTGCCCGTGTATAGCGTCTATCTGTTAACCACTAGGCTGACGCCGCGCAAACGCTTTCCATCCGATGTCTTGCACTCGACGCCACCGATCGCGACGATGAGTTCGGCTGCCGCTGGAAATCCGCTTCGCATCTATCCGGACGAGGCATGGAGCAACGACGGCGATAAGACACCTAACAGCACGTTCAGCACGAAGGCCATGGTGCATTCTTTGCACGTCTATAATATTTTTGTTTTTCTTATATTTGATTTTATATAAAAAATTTTAATTTATTTATATTCATTTTTGTGTGTTTATTAAGCACTTTTGCGCCTGCTATTTGTTTTGCACTTCCTCTTGCTACCTATGTAACTTTCTTCTAACCATTTCGAATTCAAAATTCGGTAAGTCTTGTTTCAAGTAAACGATGAAGATTCTTACTTCGAGAAGGTTTTGTGCCAATTGAGATGCACGGCGAGCAATCGGCGACTGCGCGGCATCGCATGGGCATCACGCCTTTCGACTTCATCCCCGACGGCCAAATGGTTCGCGCCAACTCTCATTTCAAATCTCTTAACAAATATCAGTTAAATTAGGAAAAAAACAATCGACTAACGAACTTACAGATTATTAAAAAATTAAAATAATCTTAGCAAAAGTATTCTTCAAAAAAGATCTTACTGCCACGCGCGCTGCTCACCGAGGATGAGATGTTGACTGGCCGCAGCAGAAATGACACAATGATTACCTTTGATTCGAAACCGGACGAATCTCATTATCAACCGTCATCGCAGGCGGATAGGCCAAATCCGGTTAGTTTTTGTTTTGCTACCATATCTTTCATTAAATACCACTATTTGAAAGGTTTCTCATCACAATACATTCCAAAGTAATAACACTACTTCTTTGCATATAAATAAAGTAATAGAAGACATCACAATCAGAAATATTTAGTTTCTCCTCAGAGAACACAAGATTTTGTATTTTGGAGTCCATTCCTCTATTACTTCTATTCAGTTGGAACTCCTACGCCAGCGTCATCGCAGAGGAATACCGGCGCTTGATGAACTTCAGCAAATTCGCTTCGTGAGTGCTTTTAATGAATATATGTTTTCCCATTTTTTATACTTTATAGTTTTAAGCATTACGATTGTGGAATTTTTAGACGCCGTCACTCTCGATTAACCCTTCCTATGACGACAACGACGACTTAATATCCTTCGATTAATGCGATCATTGTCTTCTCAATTTATGTTTTTTACTTCTTCTAATTACCGAGTTTCTTAAATTAGTTTTACATGTGAGCTTTATTTTGCTCTTTACTTCATACTATTTTAGTATCAAACGAAAGCAAACCTTTCCTAATGCAGAACTATTTCCGTTAATATATTTTGTTCATTCTTGCATGAAAGGTTTTAGCTCTCATTTGCTTGCAAAAAGGATATTGACCTACATACATACATACATATGTAGTACTTTGAAATATTAGTTTGAACGCTGTAAAAATAACTATTGTTCATTTATTTCTTTGAAATTCTTGTCTAAAAGATATCTCTTTTTCTCAATACGTCGTAATGATTTGGTGAAGATTTTGAACTGCTGTGGACGTATCGTGAAAAAAGTAAAACAAATGAAAATTGTGTTGCTGAGTGAATTCATGACTATTAAAAGAAAGCAAAGAAGCCATAATAAGAAAAAAGGAAAATGAGGCATTTCCCGAAATATGCAGGATTTAAATTTTTTTAGGTAAGACACGAAAAAGAAGAAGAATTTTCCGCTCGCGCGCATTGAAGAGGACATGATGGTCCTGACAATTGTGTCATTTTTTGCCAATAGGGCTTTCAGCGAATAGAACTTTGTTATTATTATGAAACATCAAGAATTCTTTTCTAATTTACCAATTCTTCTTTGTCATTTCCTTTGTTTGTAACCTGAAAATGATGAACGACTTAAAATAAAGTCTCTAAATAATCAGCGTGAATTTCTTTTACATCACCAACGTACATATATTTAGGCACAAATAGCGCTTATGCAGAGACTTGATCTACAAGAAAGACCAGCGTAGATTGTAAAAGGAGTGGCAGAGAACGGGGAGATATGGGTGGGGAATAATTATAGGCGTCGTCTGTTGAGACTACATGAGAGGCACTAAAGTGCGTGGAGATAAGTAAATGGAGAGTGGGAGGAACAGACGAAGAGAGAGAGAGAGAGAAAAAATGATCCCTTATCAAAAGGATGACGGGCGCAAACCAAATGCATTATTTTATTGGTGCTTGCCATGTATGTATTTCATAACAGAGTCCAAATGAAAAACGTTGCCTTTCCTCGTTGTTTCTAAGATTTGTACTGTTCAGAAACATTATTATCATTAAGACTTCTTATTTTTTAAACAATAATCCAACTTATTATTTAATATATTTTTATTCGCTCTGAAGTCTTTGTTCCTCCTCAACAATTATTCTATCCCAATCAGTAATTTCTCTTTACAGCGTGACATTTAAAACAGCTGTTGCCAATGTAATATGGGTAGCTTTCGTCTCTCCTTGATTGTCGCAGTTCTCTGGCGTCTTTCATGCGCCTCTGACAGTTACTACTTCATCGCTGATGACAATCGCATCAACTACACGTGCAATGGGCTGATTGGAGATGGTTTCGAGCGTTTGTTGCCTTTTAACACTAAGACTAGAAGTAATTTTTTTATTAATAATGTGCATTTCTTATTGGTTTCACCTAGGCTTGAAAAATTTAAACGAGCACGAAACACAACCTAATCTATTTGAATTATCTTGACTAGTGTTGTACGTCGCAGTGCTTCCTCACCTTTGTGTCAGACAAAAAGGCGCGAATTCAAGATTGAGCTAATGCCTCTTTTAATGAGTTTTCTTACTACTAACAATAAGGCTGGACAGCGGTCGGGAACGAGCGCGAGCTCGCCGAACATTACGACTTGGTCGGCAGCAAGCGACGCGTGCGCTGAGAGGTTGACATTTTTTTTTAAATCAAAACTAAACTTCATATCCCTTCCGTCTCTCTGTACGTATCTTCCAAAGTGACTGTCTTGTCATCTTTTCTCTTACTCACAATTACTTTCTCTCTCTCCCTCTCCTTCCAGTGCAAGTGTGCCCCTTTCGCTGCTCGGATGGCTATCCGGCCGACTTCTGCCAGCATTTCTTCTGCCGCAGGACGGCGCCTTCTGGACGGCATATCGCACGGAAAACACGAGCGCGCTCGCTACCATTCAGGTTTACTTCAAAGCCTTAATTCGATATTGAACCGAGTTTTACAGAATTCTAAGTTTATCCTGCATATTTAAAACAAAATAAAATTTGTAAATAATAAAAAATAGAAAAAAACTGGTTATTTTTGTTTGCCTGACATCGCTGTACAATCCTCTCTGGCGACCGCTTGAGCCGCCAAGAGACCGCAACGGATCGACGTGGTGCGTCGCGTACGAGATCGATCGATCGGCGCCTGCGAGTAGCACGACTGGTGGCTGGCGCCTTGAAAGCTGCGCCGCGCATCTCCGGCCTCTCTGCCAGACGTTCGCGTGTCCCGATGGTGAATTTCAATTCTTTTTTTTTCGAAATTCGCCCGCTTTGCTCACCATCACTCGCAACCGTATCTTTATATTAACATTCCATATTGACGTATTTTCCACACATAGTGTTCACCAACTGAAAAGGCTTTAGCATTTTGACGAGTCATTCCATGTGTCTTTAATGTAAGACGAATTCCGCTGCGGCGACAAGACGCGCTGCATTCCGCGATCGGCCGTCCGCGACCGCATCGTCGACTGCGCGGACGGCAGGATGAAGCAGCGCCCACTTCGTATCGTCTTGCCAACTCGTTTGATGGACGAGGTTGTTTTTTTTTTCGTTCGCTCGTCGACTTCAATTTTATTGCTAGTTTGTTGTGCCTCTGACAGCTGATGTACATAGATTATTGTGTTTGAATTAGATCCAATTATATAACGATCTAACCTTGCAATGAACCTCAAGAATAACCTATTTCATTTTTCCACTCTATTATAGTAGCGTCTCCTTAAAGCATATGCTATCTCTCGCCCCCATGTCAGACAAAAAACATTCAAGATTGCGTCTTTGACATGTTTAATAGCGAGACAAGTCTGTTTAATGTTTGAGACGACCGTAGCGCCGCGTACATTTGCGCGCTGCCACGCGACCTGCGACGCGTGCGCATTCGCTCGGTCGGTGGCTACAACAGCGGTGACGTCATCGAGTACGCGTGCAACGACGGATTCACCAGTCCGTACGTTGACACAGCCGATAGAGCCGACGAGGAGCCGTTGCTGCTTCGCTCGGTCTGCGTTGGCACGACACGCGAGTGGACACCGCCAGTCAACTGTGGCACACGTTTGTTCTCGAAATTTTCATTTCGAACTTCTACATTTTTCTATATTTAGGCCATTGTCATTTAAAATATCGGAAATATGGCATGATCAATTCTAGCCATGACAATTCCTTTTTATTAGGTTTCTGACTCTTTCAATCTTGCAGAATGCAAATGCGAGAAGGAACCACAGTATCTTGACCTGGAGCGCGTGGTTAACGGCAGCAATTTGCACGGCGGTCGGGCTGAATTCAGCATACCTGGTAAGGCCTTTTTTCCTTGAAAAACATTTTAATTCGGTGGGCTAATTTGTTATCAATTTTTGATAAAAAAAATTAATGAGCCTGTTTTTTTCATACACAATGAAATTTTAAGGACACGAGAACGATGACGAATGGCGCGTCATCGCCTTTTGCGACGCACGCCGCTGCACAAAAGACGGCACCGGCGGGCGATGGATCTTCTTCAACGAGAAGCTTCTCGATTTTGGTATATTTATTTCATGATTTAAGTTACATATGCAATAAGATATTTACTTCAAAGTAACAGTTGTATATTTATTAAAATGGATTTGCTAGACAGTGGAGTAGAGGTCACGAGTTCAGCAGCTCTTGTTTGATAAATTGCCTCAAAACTGCTTAAAGTTTTGAACAGTTTTTGAAATTAATGAATAACAATGTTATCCGAGTCATATGAAATGGCCGTATCAGAATAATTACATATTGGGAAATTACATAGAGACAAAATATAAATGACAGTAGAACTATTCTCGCCCTTGGTTCTCCCTTGTTCTGTCGGCATGTAATAACGACGAATCAGTGCAGAAATATAAGAGCGCAATGCAAGTGGTAATTTATGGCAGTAACATGCCAGAGGTTATTGAAGTAGTGATAGATTAGAAAGAGAAGCCAGCCATTGGGCGTGGCTTTGAGCAAGGCAATGCCCCGCTCTTGGTTCACTAGAACAAGAACAATGAAGAAATACAGAAAAAAGTAAATGACGCAGCAACACGTTGCTACTTGCCGACGGGTAACTGGGTCGTGTGGTCGGCCGAGTTGGTTCACGTCAACGAAACAGCGAACTTCTCGTGCATGCCGAACACGCGGCCGACAGCACAATTCGCGCCCGTTTGTCTCCCGAACGGAGCGCTTTCCGAGCGACCAGTCTGCGAATTCTGGGTGCCAAGCGGTCAGTGGAATCTGAACATATCGAGAATAAAATACTCTTCTCTGGACATAACGAGAACTACATACATATGTAGGTCTTTCCATTTGCAGACCCTTGCGTAAATGGCAAGCTATTCTTGCAATTGCCAAAATACTGGTGTCAATGCGCTGTCGGCTTCCGCTTTGATCTCGTCACGTGCATCGGTTGGGATTTCTCAACATTTTCAAGTGACAAAATCAAAGCGTCTGCATTCGTTTTGTTCTATATTATTTAGATATCAACGAATGCGAAGAGAATCTTGCGATGTGCGACCCGCTCTCGCGGTGCGTGAATGAGTTCGGAAGCTACAGATGCGAGTGCGGCGAGGGCCGCTGCTCCTTCACTGACAGCAGCCAGGAATGCCCGTGTCTGGTTGTCTACAATGAATTCGACGAAGTGTATAAATTATATCACCATCTCTGCTACAGTAAGCCAGCTTGGACAGTCCCATTGCATGTGTGATTACTTGGAAATTGCATTCGATGTGAACTATGCTGTCGTTTTCAAGTCTCACATTACTGTCGTTTTCAAGTCTCACGTGGAATCATAAGTTATCATTAAGCCTGTCGCTGCGAGATATCCGAGCAAAGCGAGCTGTTGAACGCCGCTCTTCTTCCTGGGAGTCCTGCGCCAGTGATAGTTCCGAATGCAACCTTGTACATGGGTCGAGTAGACGTCTACTGGAAGCCCGGTGACGTCATGATACGCAACACAGCGCAATGCGTGCAGCAGCACTGGAAGTTGCCGGAGCATTGTAAGATTTTATTTATTTTGTTATTTATTTCTTCAATGTTTTCACCGCCTTAAGCTAAATTCGCTGTTGACAAGACGAGCCAGATGCTGATACAAAACATTTCTAGACCAAACACTGTGAATAAGCATTAAAAGAATTTCTCTCGTCATCGATCAATTTTCTCTTTTTTTCTTGTCCTTCTTGCAGTGTACTGTAACACGACACAGCTGCACGGCTGGAAGGCGTCGCGTGCTGCATACGCGCCCTTCGAGCGCATGGAGTTGAGTTGCACGCTCGTCGCAGGAGACAGACCGCCAGTCAACGTCTTCGCAATGTGCGGTCGCGAGGGCAATCCGGTCAGCCTGCTGCCCGCTTGCTCGCCCGACTTGGAGCCTCGTCAGTTTCGCTGATTTTATTGTCGATTTTTGTTATAATTAACTTTGAGTCCGCATCTCTCTCTCTCTCTTTCTCTCTTTCTGTTAGCACCTTTTACAATCATGCTCATTCGCGCTACAATCAAGAAAGCGAACGCATTCAGTTTGAATTCGCGCAATTTTCCTGAAATTAGGGATCTGACTTCGCTTTGCCCGATGAATTAATTCAGGAAATTTGCTACGGTTGCGTTCATGTGGCTACATTTTTTCATACTTCTAGTTGATGCGTGTCAGAAACTCGGCTGTATCCATTCGAGTACGGCAAAGTGCGTGGATGTCGGCCTGCCAAAATGCATATGCAAAGAAGGTTCTGTTATTTATGTTTCTTTAATTATATTTTATGTTGTTTTACGCATACAGTACAACCAACAATTCTATCAAATTGTGCGTTTCTCCATAAACACACGTCGATTTGGTTTGCAAATTTATGTTCAGCCTCGCGATTAATCTTACATTGTGTCAATGAGATGTCGTCGATAAATGGTCACGATCAATTTGTATATCAATGACAGAAAACAATACCGATAAACTGTATATGCGGTATTGCATTCAGTCGAAACGGTGTAACGGTCACGACCCACGGTCATATCCATGAGCGTGCCGCTCTGCGCCTCTCACAAATATGTACTATCACGTTTTGGTCATGACCATGGGTTGCTTCGGAGTGGACGTGGCTACCAAATTATTGCTCTGCGGTCATGACCGTGTCAATGACACAAGATGGATTGGTCACAACCCATGTGTATTTAGATAGGACCGTAATTTTTAATAGCGATTTGCGCAGGATGATTTCGCAAACAGTAAAATTCACCCATTCACCAATTGCTCGCATTCACCCACAAGCTTGTTGTTGTATTATTATGACTGATTTGCGGACATTTATTAAATTATGATAGTTTAGTTTGAATTCCGGTTCAGCTATGTTAAAAAATTCACTTGTCATAAGTCGCAAAAAACTTATTATTAGACAACCATCGAGGTGTCAATGTGTAGCTTTTTCACAGTTCTTTAATTTTCATTAGGGATGATGTTTTCATAAAATTTCATTTTTGCCCTAAAATACGGCCCTGAATATTTTCGAATGCAGTTTTTCGCCAAATTATGCATTTTCTGCTCATTTCTACATTGAAATTTGCTACAATATATGTCTCTTTCAAAAGAATTGATGGTCCCGCACTTATCTTCCCAGTAGTCTGAACATAAAGTAGCCGGTGATACGACAAATGCGCAGTGGTCAGAAGCGCAGCGGACAAAATCTAACAGTGAAGTGAATTAAATCACAAATCAACCAACTTTACAGAATCGTGATATGTAAAGACGAAATGGATCTGTTATCAAGAGGTTCAAATGGTTTGAACAGATAAAGCCGTAAAAAGTAGCCGTTATATGCGCACCAGGCCGCTGTAACGTTTACATCTGTGCCTCCTGTTTAGGAATTATGGGGTGTAGCGGTTTCCCGCGCTGGGTAGTGCTTTAAGGTTTATACACACTTAAAGGAGGTATCCGGGGAATAATTAACCTATGTGTTGTTTTGTGTGGATAAGTTCATATTGGCGTAAAACATATATCCAGAAAATCTGAGCGATTTCATTACTTTCTGAGTAATAGTAACGTGAAATTTGGCGGGTAGAGAATTGGTTACGGTAGGTCATATCCGCCCTCCTATGTCACATGCTCTCTCGACCGAGCGACAGGCAACTTTATGAGCGCGCGCATTCAAACTGGCTCCCTAGCGCTACTGTATAATTATTCGCCGGATACTTCCTTTAATCTACGCATACATAGTCACGAGCGAGAAGGGGAGGGGGGAACGACCGCCGGGCAGTGGTCCGGTCTTGCCACTCCCCGGGTGGAGGTTTCTCGGGTCGCCCCGCCCTTTGGGCGGGGCCACCCGAGGGGCCGTTCCCGGGGGGGGGGGCATGACACCGGACTAATGGGAACATACATATGTACAGTCCCGCCCAGGATCTTGGTACCAAGGATGCATCGGACGCATCCAAATGCATCCTCGTTAATAACTATTTTCCAAGGAAATACTAAAATATTTTAACTGGTACATTAGTTTGCTTATAGAGAACGGATGCTACTGATAAAAAATCGATAATTTTTAATCATTTGATAAAAAGTAATCAGTTTTTGCTAATAAAAAATTTCATTTCTAATGTTTTTCAACGAAATTTCTCCTGTGCCATTATTTTGTCTCTACCCACATCCCCAAACAGTAAAATTTGAGATTGTATCACTGATAACGGAAATCGATAAACCAGCCCTTATCACGCGTGTTCATTAGCTGAGAAGATTCGCCTAACGATTCTGAATCTAATTATGTAATCAGTTTTCAAAATAAAGTGCCGGTTAACAATATATTTTTGATTGTGTGTACTTTGCATTATTTACTTCAGAAAGAAAAGGGCAGGGAGGCTTCTCAGGCCAAGGGGGCGGGGCCTACCCCTTTTTTCTCTGGCCGTGCTATTTCGCTACCTCAAACTTGGGTAATTAAACCGGAGACGAAAGGAGCGCGTGTTACATTTCTAAGTATCAATGCCAGCGCAGCAACCTAGATTTGAAGTATCATACCAGGCCAAAATTTTGACAAAGACCAAGACAATGGGGAATCCTGAAGAAAGACCTTCAAAGTACACGCAATCAAAAATATATTGTTAACTGGCACTTTATTTTGAAAACTGATTACATAATTAGATTCAGAATCGTTAGGCGAATCTTCTCAGCTAATGAACATGCGTGATAAGGTCTGGTTTATCGATTTCCGTTATCAGTGATAGAATCTCAAATTTTACTATTTGGGATGTGGGTAGAGACAAAATAATAATACAGGAGAAATTTCATTGAAAAATGTAAGAAATGAAATTTTTTATAAGCAAAACTGATAACTTCTTATCAATAGAAATTATCGATTTTTTATCAGTAGCATCCGTTCTCTATAAGCAAACTAATGTACCAGTTAAAATATTTTAGTACCTCATTGGAAAGCAGTTATTAACGAGGATGCATTTGGATGCGTCCGATGCGTCCGACGCATCCTTGGTACCAAGATCCTGGGCGGGACTGTAAGTGCGGGACCTTCAATTCTTTTGAAAGAGATATGTGTTGTATCAAATTTCGAGTACTTTTAGAATATGATGAAGCTGTTCTGTAAAAATGAATAGAAAATATATAATTTTACCAAAAACCTTGGAAAAGAACCTCCGACAGCATCTGGGGCCATATTTTAGGGCTGAAATGAAATTTTCAGTTAGGATGATAATTAATCGCCATTCGAATAGCAAAGGTTTTTTTTCTGAAGCGGTCAAAAATGAGAACCTAAAACCGATAATTTGGACGATCCCCTGGTGCCTTCAGTTGTCACTTAAGAGAGCCTCTCTGTATGCCTCCAGTAGGGCCTGCCCCAGATCCAGATGTTGGATTTCGAATATGAAAACATAGTCAGGCATGGCACAGGGCCCCATTAGCAAGATTAAATGGTTAAAAAAAATTTTCAAAAATTTTTTTTGTGTGAACAGTTGAAAGTATGTATATTTTATGAATAGACGTATATCGCTTCAAACTCAATATTTCTCAATTTTCTTTTTTTTATTGGCATCATCGTTGGATTCTAAACAAAAAACTGCCCAGATGTTTCAGTCAACTATTTCATTTTCACATCGAAAAATTACTTTTAATATTTGAATTTGACGGTTAAGTACCTTATACTCATTTGTGCGTGGGTGTTATATCTCAAAATGTAGAGCATTAAAAACTGTATAACATACCTTCTTTTCGTTTAGCCTGGATGTCTCCTAAGCTGTCAAAAATAGCCTCAAATTGGCGAACCTCGGATCTGTGGGATTCAAGGAATGCGTGAAAAAGAAGTTAAATTCTTGTTGTAACATAAAATGAATCATTTCATTCGATTCAGCTTGTTCCTTTTCATAAAATCTCCCTACAAAAATTTCATAAAAATATTAATTTCTATGAAAATAACGCATTTTTCGATTTTTCTTCAATTGTCAGAAAATGACCTAAAACTATTCAAAGCGCTGTATTTTCAATGTTTTTAGCGAGAACAGAATGCGGATAATACTGTTCAGTACGCGACAAAATTCTCTACATCATACATCCATTACATCTGGATAGGGCGTCCACACCAATGACAGTATCGATTTTCCTATGGCGGTCACGTCAAAACTGACAGATCCGCATTTTCCAACTTTTCGTGCAATCTTAATTTTTCGTACTCATCCAATACATCATTCTGCTCCACGAAGCACACTAAGGTCAGAATCGATGTTTGTTTTGCAGATTTCCCGTGGTAAAAGCTAGCAAAAGGGTTTGCACACGCGCGGATTTGAACCTGCGACCCATGACATTCGACTTGCACAACCAATTGGCGAAAGTGACATAAAAAAATTCATTTCTGGAAAATGCCAAAACCAATCTTAAAGGTTGACCTATCAACCGATAGCTATTTTTGCGCTCTATCGAAATAAATATATCCACCAAAAAGTGTAAATTGGCAGCAAGGCCAAATAAGTGTGCAAAATATTCGAACCCAAAAAAGTAGATCAAATAATCTATACATAATAACGTGATGTATGGGATAATTGTTCGTCTTCGTGAAAGCAATCGAATGGCATATAACATGTGGCGATAAGTTCAATACGTGAGCAATAACAGCCGCGGTAATCCATCACCAACAAATTAACTTTCCAAAGGAGTTCAGGGCACTTTTTCGGTACTCCAGCCGAATAGCAAATAGTGACTGATAAATAATGTCCTCTCTATTAGTAAGAGTACCGAAAAGTGCCCTGGACTCCTTTGGAAAGTCAATTTATTGGTGATACATTACCGCGGCTGTTATTGCTCGCGGATTGAACTTATCGCCACATGTTATATGCCATTCGATTGCTTTCGCGAAGACGAACAACTATCCCATATATCACGTTATGATGTATAGATTATTTGATCTACTTTTTTGGGTTCGAATATTTTGCCCACTTATTTGGCCTTGCTGCCAATTTACACTTTTTGGCGCATATATTTATTTCGATAGAGCGCAAAAATAGCTATCGGTTGATAGGTCAACCTTTAAGATTGGTTTTTTCATTTTTCAGAAATGAATTTTTTTATGTCACTTTCGTTAATTGTTGTGCAAGTCGAATGCAAATATCCACGCCAAGTTCGAAACCCGCCCTATATCTTCCGTCATACTGGGGCTTCGATGCAAAGAATTTTCTGGGGATAGCCTTGGACCTTGAGGACTATCCACGCCAAATTTAAAGCCGTCCCGGCCTATACTTCCTTCATACTGGGGTTTCGATGGTTCAAATCCGCGCGCGTGCAAACCCTTTTGCGGGCTTTTACCACGGGAAATCTGCAAAACAAACATCGATTCTGACCTTAGTGTGCTTCGTGGAGCAGAATGATGTATTGGATGAGTACGAAAAATTAAGATTGCACGAAAAGTTGGAAAATGCGGATCTGTCAGTTTTGACGCGACCGCCATAGGAAAATCGATACTGTCATTGGTGGGGACGCCCTATCCAGATGTAATGGATGTATGATGTAGAGAATTTTGTCGCGTACTGAACAGTATTATCCGCATTCTGTTCTCGCTAAAAACATTGAAAATACAGCGCTTTGAATAGTTTTAGGTCATTTTCTGACAATTGAAGAAAAATCGAAAAATGCGTTATTTTCATGAAAATTGATATTTTTATGAAATTATTGTAGGGAGATTTTATGAAAAGGAACAAGCTGAATCGAATGAAATGATTCATTTTATGTTACAACAAGAATTTAACTTCTTTTTCACGCATTCCTTGAATCCCACAGATCCGAGGTTCGCCAATTTGAGGCTATTTTTGACAGCTTAGGAGACATCCAGGCTAAACGAAAAGAAGGTATGTTATACAGTTTTTAATGCTCTACATTTTGAGATATAATACCCACGCACAAATGAGTATAAGGTACTTAACCGTCAAATTCAAATATTAAAAGTAATTTTTCGATGTGAAAATGAAATAGTTGACTGAAACATCTGGGCAGTTTTTTGTTTAGAATCCAACGATGATGCCAATAAAAAAAAGAAAATTGAGAAATATTGATGTTAAAGAAAGTTATGTGCACTTATACTTTTACCCTACTTTTGCATGCCCAGTCAAGGAAAAAAAAATTTATAACAAAATTGACCTTCTAATTTTCTTCATAGTGCGCATAGGTAGCCCTGATTAAATTTTGGATAGCCAAATACCGTGTTGTAGAAATGAGCAGAAAATACTTAATTTGGCGAAAAACGGAGCATTCGAAAATATTCAGGGCTGTCTAATAATAAGTTTGAAGCGACATACATATGATAAATGTAATTTATAATATTACTGTACCTGGTCCCGCGCGGAAAAAAGTATGAAAAATATGAAATGTATTCCATTTTGTAGAGCAAGTCGAGTTTTATAAGGTAGTAATTTTTTGTTTAAAATATTATTGAAAGTTTTCCTAGGGCAGGTCATAACACAGCAGTTTGCCCCATTCAAATGTGGGGGAACAAGCCGCACTCTATTCTCACCTCCCATCTCTTTTTGATTACTACCCTTTGCAGTCTCTCTCCACTGAATTTTGTGGCTGGGCATTCGCAATTTAAGGGAGCCTGTTAAGAAAAGGCCGGCCAATGTCGGTTGCGCTCATCTATATGCACAGTTTTTGCCTCACGAACCCCTTGGCCCCGATGGCCACGGAGGGTATCTCGCCAATTCTTTTCAAAAATTGCGGGATATTTGAATAATATTCCTGGCAGTAATTTAGCGCGAGTTTTGAAATTTTTCCACATAGTGAGCAAAACTGAATGGTTTTCCACCATTCCAATGTACTATGCATAATAGGGCCCTGCCCGAATCTTATGGACATCCTGTCTTAAGAGAGATGGGAGGAGTGAAAAGAGTAATCGTTTTGGGTTTTACGATGACTTCTGCGAGTTCGAGGACAGATACGACTGTAAGCTGCAATATGAAGTGGTAGGATGAAATGCTTCTAATCTGTTTTTGTTTGTTTAAAACTCCGGCACTATAAATATTTTAAATAAATATTATTTCATATAAATAAATATTAAATATTATAAATAAATATTAAATATTATAAATAAATATTAAATATTATAAATAAATATTAAATATTAAATATAATAAATAAATATTAAGTATTATGAATAAATATTAAGTATTATAAATAAATATTAAACATTATTGATAAATATTAAATAGTATTAATTATTATGGATTAAATATTCCTTAAGCAAGCGGCAGTCCCCTCACAAGGGAACCATCTAAGCATAACCCGGCGGATTTTGATCGCACCTATACAGATCGATAGTCCAAGTCGAGAAATGATGCCAACAATTTTTATTTTTTCCTAAATGGCCTCCGGCGATTTTATATTAATTTTTAAAAATTTGCATAAATTAAGGAGGTAGGTTGCTCATAAATATTTGCAATTGTCATCGTCCAGCTTGAGTGCCAAAAACATGGCCTGCGTGGCGCAGTTGGTTGTGCGCGCGCCATGAGTTTTGAGTGTCACCCGTTCGATCCCCATTCGGTGCAAATATTTTGCTGATTTTGGTTATTCACATTTGATAATTTATATACATAAAAAATTTATTCTGATGACGGGAAAGGCTTTGTACACTTAAAATAAGTTTAACCAAATTTTACTTTTTGCATATTTCGTATTTGGTGTTGCAATGCGGTCACTTCGCCATGTTTATCAATCCACAATCGGTGGTTCGTCTCCGGAAAGATTTGGCGTCTCTGATAATGCAAATACATAAAAGAAATTTATTCTCATGAAGATGATATGGAAAGTGGGACAGTGCTTGTGATGTAGATGTTTCTCATAAATATTTGCCATTGTCATCGTCCAGCTTGAGTGCCAAAAACATGGCCTGCGTGGCGCAGTTGGTTGTGCGCGCGCCATGAGTTCTGAGTGTCGCAGTTTCGAACCCCGTTCGGTGCAAATGTTTTGCTGATTTTGGTTATTCACATTTCATAATGCAAATACATAAAAATTTATAATATGCAAAAAAAAATTTAACCAAATTTTTTTTTAAATTTTAAAGACAACATTTTAAAGACAATAAGCGTTGTCTTCCATCAATTCAAGCACCCACGCTATCAACCCTTCCTGGAGTATGCGTGGTTCAAGGCTGGATATCTCGCAAACCGCCCGCCCCCGTTCCTAACACCAAATGAATATTCGTTTGGTGCGAACGTCATCGGTCCCTGCGAAGAACCTCCTTGCTCCAGTGAGTGCTTCCTCCGTTGTTCTCATTGTGAGAAAAATCTGTGCCTCACCTGCTTCGTCGTGGACTATCACATTTGCTGAAACATCTACATCACAAGCACTGTCCCACTTTCCATATCATCTTCATGAGAATAAATTTCTTTTATGTATTTGCATTATCAGAGACGCCAAATCTTTCCGGAGACGAACCACCGATTGTGGATTGATAAACATGGCGAAGTGACCGCATTGCAACACCAAATACGAAATATGCAAAAAGTAAAATTTGGTTAAACTTATTTTAAGTGTACAAAGCCTTTCCCGTCATCAGAATAAATTTTTTTTATGTATATAAATTATCAAATGTGAATAACCAAAATCAGCAAAAAATTTGCACCGAATGGGGATCGAACGGGTGACACTCAAAACTCATGGCGCGCGCACAACCAACTGCGCCACGCAGGCCATGTTTTTGGCACTCAAGCTGGACGATGACAATGGCAAATATTTATGAGCAACCTACCTCCTTAATTTATGCAAATTTTTAAAAATTAATATAAAATCGCCGGAGGCCATTTAGGAAAAAATAAAAATTGTTGGCATCATTTCTCGACTTGGACTATCGATCTGTATAGGTGCGATCAAAATCCGCCGGGTTATGCTTAGATGGTTCCCTTGTCAGTCAGCTCGACGTCGCAAGAAACTCCAGAGAGCTCATCATGGCTGCCTGCTGCAACAGTCAGCTTTCTCAAGCTCGTATAGCTTACATGCGGACTGTGTTCGAATAATATTAAGATTTTGATGAAAGTAGAAGACTTTTCTTATTCGCATATGGTTTAACAAACGTGGATCTTTTCGCATCTTTCTAAAGACTTCCCGTGGCTGCGTGCCAGAGGCAGAGAGAGAGAGAGAGAGAGAGAGAGAGAGAGAGAAAATATAGGATGGCTGATGCACAAGACATTCTACTCCGGAAGCCATTTTCATATGGATAAACCAGATTATTCCCGTCTAAATAAGGGAGTAACTGTCTGCGTACTAGACGAGAGATACCGGATGTAAGAGAGATAGGCTACCGTCCACAAGGATTCGATTATCGCAGGGATGTTCTTGAATGCAGATCAACCATCTATCCAATATAAACCATCGTAGAATACCGACCAATGAAACCAATAATCTGCTGCTATAAGTCTGACAGTAAACGGAAACAACCCGGAAAATTTCATGTTGTGTCCTCACGTAGGGGACGTTGGGTCCTTCACACAGAGGGACATGGAATAGAATGCGGGAAGACGAGGCGAGAGCGGGACAAGGGTTTATTGAGAGAGGGAAGAAGGAAAGGAGAGTCGACCGCTTGCGAGAGAGGAGAAGGAGGGAAGTGACACGGGAACACGAAATAACCGAATGAGGCGGGAAGAGGAAGTGACAATGGAGAGACGGGAAGTGACTGACTATGAGTCTGACTGTCGAGGGTTTATATACCAATGCAGTCGCACTTTGACGAGTATACTAAACAGGACTCACAGAGTCCATACACAAATGTACATAGTACATATTAACAAGAGTAGATATTCATATATATACTCAACATTTCATTAAAGTAGAAAATGATGGAAAAACCCCTACCACGAAGTTCCTGACAGATAGGTTAAAAGTACGGTGTGAAGAATCCACAGAAATGGTGCTACTGCCCATTGTCTCTCTCCAATGAAACTAGTGGCTTGAAGAACTAGCAGGTGTGCTCACGTGTTAAGCAAAATCCGGTCAATGTTGGTTGCGCGACCCATATATGTAAAACTTTTTAGTGCAAGATTCGAATGATCCCATCGGCCACAGTGTTGCTCAGCCAAAATGTTTTGAAAATGCCGGGAAGATAAAAATATTCCCGAATTCTAAGTAGAGAATACTGTTAACTTCCTCAGGGCAGAGGGGTCTTTGTGACTTCGGGACACTTGCAATCGAAGTTTCTAGCTCAACCTGAGCAAATAATGCGGAAAAACAATACACTATTTATTAGCCTCGGACCTCCTTTAAGTTTCGTTTACCGTGAAAGAAAATATAACAAGATTTTTTAGTATTCGTATCTTTTTGCACGGTACTTTGTTAGTAGCTGTAGTCACCAGATTAGCATCGGCGTTTTTACACAGGATGAAGAAGAAAGAATTTAAACAGATTAAAAATTTAAAGGGAAGGAATTTAGAGAGCGCCTTTAAGAAATGCATGTGGAGTCCTGTCAGGGATGGTACACGAGATGGCAAATTACGAAGCAAATTATGGAAAACAACTAGTTGTCTTGCATTATCTACTTCATCAACAGCGCCGGCTCATCATATTGAATTGAAGAAAGGCAAATGCATCCACAAATGGACGCTGTCACTCGCACTCGCATTTTTGAGTGGTGCATCAAAAAGATGCACGACATTGATATTAGAGGATTAGAGAAGAATTACCGTGTGTTCGTATGTTTGCAAAAAGACCTATTGTCAGAGCACATAGAAAAATTGTTCCATCCAAAATTGTGGCCAACATTGCGAAATGGGAGCGCACATCGAAAAAATGTGATATCGGATGTCACAATTTGGAGTGAAAGGAGGGAGTTGCCGGTGTGAGAACCAAAATTGTGACATTGTTCCACCGAGGGCCGTGCTCGCTCCCGCCTCTCTCCCCCCGCCGTTGTCCCCAAGCAGTATATAAATTAATAATCGAAAAAGGCCGCCTAATGTAGGTTGTGCCGGTAAAGTGGGGGGAAATCTCAGGAGTACAGAAAACATATGGGTGCTTGAAGAGCTGCTGCTACGCTAGCTAGCATCCGACCAGCATGCTGGCAGCGACAGCTCAAACATGCATAGGATTCTTTTTATATTAATTTTGAGTTGCGAGATGGTTGCATCTTGAATGAATGACTCGATAACACCAGTCATGAGTGAAGTGGGAGAGATGAAAGAGGGCGGGGCTAACGGTGCTGACCTGAGATGTCACAAAAGAGAGAGAGAAAGAAAGAGAGAGAAAGAGAGTGAGAGAACAGGGAGAGAGAGAGAAAAAACAGTAAAGTTACGAGGAGTCACAGGCTGCGGCTACGTGAAGAGCACGGAGCAGCAGTGGTTGTCGCCTGAGATCTGCCATGCGACCTTTGATAAATGCGACGACCGCTGTAAAGGCGAATGTGTCTCGGTGAGAAACTACGACCTACCATTCTTTGGATACACCTGCAAGTGCGAACCAGGTAAACAAAAAAAATCTTCTTATTTATTTAGTTATTTATTTATTCATCGGCGTATATGTACGAAGCTGCCAGAAATAATGGGACGCTACCGCAGATAATTTGCATTGAATATTGTTTCTACAACAATGCTTGCTCAAACAATTCTATAATTGTCATTTTTTAGATGGCGTTTAATTTTTAATAATTGTTTACGTTTTACGTATTATTCATCGGTTCGGTAAGGGTATGGCATTTCATCTAATGACTATGTACCTCACGCTGCTCTCTCTGTCGTCAGGTCATGTTGGCGAATTCTGTGAGGTCGCTTTGGACGCGTGTCAGACAGCATATGCCAAAGTGATTCCATTCAGGCAACATATTTATTGATACAAATTTTATTCGATTAAAAAACTTTATGCGATTAAGATGTGAGAACACTGGGTGAAATATTTTGTTATTGCTTTCTATCGTTTGTAATTGAATGAAGCTTGGGGGTTTTTTAGATGGCTTAATTAGCGAAAACATATGCTGGAGCAGGACTAGGTGTGGTTTTGTTTGAAGCCGGAATTTTGAGAGCAGACTTTTTAGGCGGAAGATTACGAAATTTACGGCGGCGCCTTGTGTCTAGATGGTAATCGCTGCACTGTGAATGGCACAGGATACGATGAACCATACCAATGCGAATGTCTTCCTGGTCTGTCATTTTTTGTTGCTTTTATCGTGATCAAAATGATTTACGCACGCGTTCGTTCTAAATGTCTGATCATTGGATTATTACGAACCTGTACATAGGGGTTGCGGCCCCGTGCCCGGACCGGGGCCTGGGCTGGATATTTTCGGCTCCCGGCCACCCACCGCACACACATTAACATACATACATACCAATGTATGTACATATGTATGATGATGATAACGTTGAATCTTCCAGGGACTTATGAGTATTGGTGCTTCGTAAAGTTTTTCTGCGATGATGCGACCGACTGCAGTGGTAATGGCGAATGCATGGATACTGGGGTGGAAAGCTGGCAGTGTATCTGCAATCAAGGATGGACCGGACCGGACTGTCGAGTACGCAGAGGGTGTGAAGGAGAGAAAAAAATAGAGATATAGAGAGAGTGAGAAAGCTGAAGAGAATCGATTTTGCCTTGTGAAGACGTCAATTGACGACTGCCGCCATTACGAAGATTTCTGTCTGAATGGAGGAAGATGCCGGACTGAAGATGGAAAGTGCGAATGCCCAGAGAATACTTGGGACGGTTAGATGTATTCTTTTTTGTTCAACAAATATTCTCACTCTTATCACGCTGCGAAATATGTAAGCAAAAAAAGACTCGGACTGCAAACATTAAATAAACAAATCAGCCGAAACAGCGTCTACAATCAGGCTTCCGCTGCTCAAAACCTGTCGACGATTATCGACACTCTGGATGCGACTGCAGATTCGGCAGGTTCGTCAATTTCTCTAAAACTTTGCTGAAAAACTGAAGATATGTATGACGCTCATTACTAGTAAACGAATATATAACAAGTTTGACTGTTCGCAACAATGATGTTCGTAACATTCAATTCTAGGCATGAATTCTGAGACAAACATTCCATTTTGTGAATATAGCAAAAAATTCAATTCTCCAGCTGTACGTTTGCGAAAGATGTCGGCGAGTCCCAGGCGACGCTCCGTTGCTTCTGCGAGGAAGACTACAATGATTACTATAAAGGCGAGCGGTGAGACGAGGAAATACGGGCAAGTTCTGAGTCTGACCAAAAGAGCCTTAATCCCAAAAGTAAACCACAGCCAAGCAACTGTACAAGGACTTTTTTAATTTTCGAAATCAAAATGCATGAAAATTGAGTTCCATTTTCGTTGTTTTGCATGCTTTCTAAATAAAAGTTTGACCTTTAATTAGTAAATTTTATTGGCATGAATAATGTTGCTAGTTCATGTAAATAAGTAAATGCGTAACTAGTTTGATGGATTATATGTAGGTATTTGGCATTTAGCACTGCGCCTTCTTGCCGTGCTTCCCGGCCGGCGGAAAGTGTGTGAATGACACGGCGGAGAGCTACGCGTGCGAGTGCGGGCAGAGTACGTGTAGTCGCAGAACACTTTCCACACAGAGAACGATGTGACAAGGGATGTCACAACTTCATGTTACAATATTGTACCGATTTCGCCTCGGTACAATTGTGTTCCACCCCATGTCACAATTAAAATTATGACATCTCAGGTCAGCACCGTTAGCTCCGCCCTCGTTCATCTCTCCCATTTCACTCATGCCTGGCGTTATCGAATCATTCATTCAAGATGCAACCATCTTGCAACTCAAAATTAATATAAAAAGAATCCTATGCATGTTTGAGCTGTCGCAGCCAGCATGCTGGTCGGATGCTAGCTAGCGTAGCAGCAGCTCTTCAAGCACCCATATGTATGACGTACTCCTGAGATTTCCCCCACTTTACCGGCACAACCGACATTAGGCGGCCATTTTCGATTATACATTTATATACTGCTTGGGGACAACGACGGAGCGAGAGAGGCGGGAGCGAGCACGGCCCTCACAAGGGAAGTGTCTCGAGTGGCGGAAGCTATTGAACATGTTCTCTTCATTTTTGGAGTGCATCGATTAGGTCTAGCACAAAGTTTCAGAAATCGCTAAAATGACCTAGAAAGTAGGTTTTTTTTAAAATTTTTATATTGTTTTTATTTAGGTACTGTGGTTTAGGGTTTTGGGGTTTTACGGTTGGGCGTTTTGAATTTGTGTTTGTCTTGGTGCGTGTGAGTTTTGGGACGACAAGAGGAGTCGAATGAGCTATCGATGAGGTCTGTACGACGTCTGGGGACCGAGATACGCTGTTGGGATGCATACTGTCTGAACGGGATGGGATGTCGGGACGAGATGGGATGGGGGTTCGGATCGGATGCAAATCCCGACAGCGCATCTCGGTCGCCAGACGTCGTACAGACCTCATCGATAGCTCATTCGACTCCCCTCGTCATCACAAAACTCACAAGCACCTAAACAAACACAAATTCAAAACGCCCAACCCTAAAACCCCTTTATGCCGTCAGGCTTCACGGGTGCGATGCAGGCGATGGACGCGTGCGCCGGCTTCTGCGAGAACGGCGGCGAGTGTCGGTTGCTGGCGGGCGGAGTGCCAGAGTGCAAATGCACTTTGCAGTGGACGGGATCGCGATGCGAGACGGAGAAGAGGCAGATTGGCGAGTGGAGGGAAAGAGGAGAGAGAGAACGAGAGAGAGAGAGAGAGAGAGAGAGAGAGAGAGAGAATTGAGAGAATGTCCGGGTACATGAGGTTGAAAGGAGCAGGCGATATCGCCTCTATATTTTCTTATGTGACTACTTTATAGGAGCACAAAACTCAACCGCAATCTTTTTTGAATTTTAATGACTATTGTTGTCGTGTCTCTCCAAATCACATGCTATCTCGCCCTTGTGTAAGGCGAGGGAGGGGGAATTCAAGCTTGAGTCCTTGGCCCCGTTAAGAAGAAATGGCATTTCTGTTTAAGGCGATGGCTCGGGAAATGTAAGAATAACGAGTGAGACGAGTATGCGCGAGTACCTACCTTAAATGAAAGTTAATAGATTTTTACATAATGGGAAACCTTCTATCATCCCTGTTGTCATGAAGCCTCTAAGGAAAGAATAACGTTTGCATGTACCCCTGCTATAGAATAGTACGGTATTCTTCAAGGTAGCAAAGTAAACCCGAAAAATTTAATATCTAGTCAAAAAATCACTTTAATCGATACAGAATTGTCTTCAGCAATTGACTAAATGCCAATTTGATAATTTAATGCTGTGATTGATCTAGAATAGCCTGATGTCAGATATGGCCATTTGTCACTTCATAGAGCTCTTCAATCGTTCATTGATTTCTTGAGGTCTCACGATGCCAGCGATGAACGAAGGCTGCCCAATATATAAAAATCTAGTATCTTTCATTTAAGATAGAGAAAACCGTTTTTAAAAACACGGACCCCGGAACTGCATCACTTTAAGTACATTTGGACTACGGGCCAAAGTAGACCGCAGTGTTCTTATGGTTAGGGGGTTGATCTAATGAGCATATAATTTTCACAGCTTAACTAACCATCTGAATAGGTTTTTCACTGATACTCTTAGAACATGTTAAAATCATAAACACTATAGCCATAGTAGTAAATGATCGCTTTTGTCCTACTGAACCTTCTGCATATCAGGCCGGGTGCATGAATCGCGAACTGAAGGCAGGCAGCATGTAGCAGAACGGGAATAAATCAATAATAGATCAAAAAGTTATCAATGGGACCTTCTGCAATGCAACTAGCCATCTATCCAATAAAAAACTAAAAAAAGATCAAAGAAATAAATTATTCTGTCCTGCGCGTCTAAATGTGCAGTTCTTACGATTCTAAGTTATTGATTTTTTCTCGATCAATAGTTTGGTCAATGAAACGAATAATGTGCTAATTGATTCCTAACAAGGTAAAGAAGTAGGTAACCCTGAAAATTTCATTTAAATTCTCCAATCTTTAAAAAAGTTATGTTCAGAAAACATGAATTCCCAGTTTTTATGAGCGCCACTGTATGTGTAAGGAACCAATTAAAATGAAAATTGTAGAAAAGAAAATAGCTAGAAATATAACAAAAAAAACATTTAAATCTTTAATCTTTCCCGCCATTCCTTGTAGATTTGCCTCGTGTATGATGGCGGGCGATGGCGTGTCGCAGTGAACGGCGTGTTCACTTCGCAGCCGGCGCTCATTACCGGCTCCGTACGCTCGCTGGACGGCTCACGCATTCAACTGGCGCCCTCTCTCGATTCATCGGCCGCTTCGCCCTTCGTCGGCGAGCTCAACCACATCGAGGCGCGTCTCCATTTTTTTCCAGGGCGAAAAGGCAGCCTTGACCACGAAATTGAATAATTCGTAATCAATTCTTCGTTTATCATATGGTATGCACAGATATGTAGGGAGTAGTTATTCAATGTTTGCTTCATTTCTTTCGCTTTCATCTTGAAACCAATAGGTAGCCTATTTGTTACATACGGAAACAGAGCAATAAAACACTAATTGTACGGCCATCAAGAAAATGAATGGAAGAACAAATACTGAATGAAACCGATTAAAAAAAATGTTAATAACGAAAAAAAAATTCGTCGGTAAATCTTGTAGTTGTATCCACGCGCGCTGTCGAAAGACGAAATCGTCCAGATGGCCTTTGACTGTTCGGCCTTCGCCAAGGCCGTGACGCCGGGCGAGAAGGGAATCGCGTGGCGCGCGCTCGTCGAGCTCTTCGCGCCCGATGACGTCATTCTACCGCCACTCTGCGAAAACGCACTCTGCTTTCCGGGAAACGACGTCTGCGGCGGGCAGAGTCAGTTCGGTGAAGGAGGGGGGACGTTGCTGATGCGGAAGTGGAACAGCAGGCAGAGAAGATTATCGCTATCATAGCCTTATTTATGTATGTATGTATGTACATACATACCTGTTCGTGTGAAAGAAGTCTATTAAGAGGAGAAAAAGAATTATGTACAGAAGTGGACAAAAAGAAATGTCTGAATGGCAATGAGGTCCGAAGGATTCCAGAAGACAAGATCCCTCCGGTCGCCGTCAGCTGCCCGAGCGACTTCATCGTGACGGCGAAGCCAGCAAGCAATCTCACGATTGTGACGTGGAAGGAGCCGACGTTTGTCGACAACATCCAAGTCACGAGCGTCTCCAGCAACTTTCTGCCTAATCGGCCGTTTCCTTGGTTCGTTTCGCTTTATCACTTTTCATCGTTTCTTTCTTTATTTTTGAAAGAAGTGTGAACATCGCGTAACTCCGAAAATTCTTGAAGAAGAATTTTATTGTCATACTTTTCTAAAATCTTATAGATTTTGCAAAATTTCTACAGTTTGAAAAATTCTAATTTGAAGCTTAAACAGATTAATGAAGAATAAATTCTGTTCAAATTTGGCAAATTTCCATCTTAGGGGCGAATTCGACGTTGTCTACATGGCAGCGGATGCTGCAGGCAACACGGCGACATGCGCCTTCAACGTTTTTGTCCAACCGTTCGCATGCCGCTTCCCTGAGGCGCCGGAAAACGCAACGATGTCAGTTTAGGAGCCCGTCGGAAATTCGAAGTCCAATCCAGTTTGGCTAGCAAATTTTTCGCAGTACAATAGTCTTTCCCGATGGTAAAAAGGGCAGTATTATCTAAGAAATTGAAGACTTCGCAATCAGACTTCTTCTTTCCATTATAGGAGAACACTGTACAAATTCCATGCACCGATTTCAAAAGTTCAAAGATTCGAAAAGTTCAAAGGAGTTGTTCCTATTCGCAGCACCGAGCTATCCGTCGTCGGTGTGGGCACAGCCATGGAAGCGTCATTCAAGTGCAAGGACTTGCATTACCCACTCTCTGTTCCCGACTTTTTCACATGCGACTATTTGGCAAGTATTCTTAAAATATAGTCTTAACTTTATTTTTGTGCAAAGTGGTCGTATATGTAAGTGGAATATTGTCTCATCAAATGATGTTGTTTGCGATTACAATTTTTGTATAATATTCACCTAATTGTAAGGTTATGTTTTAAAAGCTCGTATTGACCGAATTGACGCAACTCCTATTGTTAGGGCCAGTGGAGCCGGCAGACCATTGGACGTGATCTCTTTCTTCCTTCCTGCGGCAGCAGGATTTCAAGTCGCATGCGCCGTCAGCGCCATCGCCGAACTCTGTGAAGCAAGTCGCATGCGCCGTCAGCGCCATCGCCGAACTCTGTGACGACGGCGGGACTTTGGTACTCGGGGGGAGTACGGTAGCCATGACTGACGTCATCACCATGCTGAGTGATCTTGAAGATAGTCATGACTGGTGTTCACGTCTTTCTGAATGTTTTATCAAGGTTCGATAACATTTCGATGAAATGTGGTTTTTTTGATTGCCCTTGTTTATATAATAACAATCTAATAAACATAACTCCAGTATGCCGTAACGACCTACGATTTTCATTGTGAGCTCTTGGCACCGTAGTCCAATACTTCACAACTTTTGCGTCTATGGACCAGGTTCTTAAAATGTTGCAAGTTTGAAAGAACATTGCCAAAATCTTTAAACGACTCGCTGATCCACCATTCAGAACAACGGAAGGCGAAATCGAACTTGCGCTCCTCTGCCCATCCGGCCGTCTGGAAGTGACGTACAAATGCGATAATCCAGACTACCCCTTCTCCTTCGGTCCCGACGGGCTTCTTTGTCGTAAGCGCTCTCGTGCACTTTTCTCTACTTTCTTTTCGGCAAAATCTTTTCAAATTATAAGTTTTCATTCATAGCTTATTGAGCGCCAACGAAATGGCATTTAAACAGAAAATGTGACACGTTTCTAACCGACACTCTAACAAAATGATTCTAGACCTTAATAAGGTTCCCAACAACACCAAGTTAGTTAGACACATTTATCTATGTATATACAGGACAACAAACAGTTACAAGCATAGCAAGTCGGGGGCTCCGGAGGTCGTACAAGGGGGAGAAAGAGAGGTTGCTGGAATAAGGCTGCCGGCTCTCAGCCCGTCCCTCTCGGTACATCTCTGTATCTCGACCCGGGTTTTTATATCTTATTGGCGCGGCGCGGACGCGGCCGCAGATCTGAAAGTAGTCAACATTATGTGTCACGGGATTGAGAAAGAGAAGGAGAAGAGCTGTAAGAACAGAAAGTGGTTAACAGTACCGGAAGTGAGAAGAGATCGCTGAGAACTTACATAGATATGTATGTACATATATTTCATCTCTTTTACATGAAAACAGTTTGTTCTCCCAGTTACTTCACTAAGAGTTTGTTGAAAAAAAAAGAAAAAAAAATTATTTTGGCCTTTGGTTTAAAAGCCCTTTTGAAGTCCGCTGCCCACCCGGGACGTACGGCTCGATCGGCAGCTGCACTCTGTGCCCGGTGAACACAGCGACCACATCAACACGCGCGATAACTGCACAGCGTGCCGCGACGGCTTTATTACTGGCAATCAGAAAGGATGCAACAAGGAGAACGACTGTTATCGTACGACTTTTTGGTGCTACCGTATATGTATATCCAATCTTCAATTTGTGGTTGCAATATTTTTCTCAATACATATAATAACAAGTAGGTATTATTAGTTGCTCAACAGTGCCTTCGATGGAGAAGACGAGTAACGGATACACAACCTGCCCATTACAAGTGTTGACAAATAAAAAAAGAATGAAGTGCAGGTAGCTGCGGCCCGGGCTACCACACCGACGAGAACGACTGGACAAAGTGCGTCGAGTGCGGCATTGGCCACTACAACGACAAAAGCGGCCAAATGCAATGCCCAGTCTGCCTACACGGCGCGACGAGGATAAAGGTCTGGCATTTTGAAGATGTCTTTTGCATATGTCGCACTTAAAAGATGCACATTCACATATTTAGAATTTTCAATTTAACAAAGATGTTTGGAAAGTAAAAAAATAAAGTTGAATAGTTAGAAAGCAGTTTGTATAGAGTGAGAATTGAGAATGCGACCAGTCCGAACGATTGCGTGGACATCTGTGGTCCGGGAATGGGCATGGACGAAAACTTTATGTGCCACCCGTGTGAGCAAGGAACTTTCAAGGTTTAGCCATACATATTTATTCATACACAAATACATAAATACATATGCACATATTTACGTACATTCATGCATATATGCATAGATGGACTTATTCTTGACGACTTACATATATCATATAATGCATATTTATTCAGGGCAAGAATAATTTTAAGTGCCTACCATGCGTACAGGGACTTACCACGGTTGATGTCAGGTACGAGAAACATGAAGAATTGCTCCTTCATTTAAAGACTCCAGCGAAAGAAGAAAGTAGAGATTGGGAACTCTTCTTTTGGTGTTGGCTTAGAAGAAGTATAATGTAGATGATTTGATAGTGATATGACATGTTGACAAATGGCTCCTAACTAAAGACAATGGAGAGTAAAGACAATCCTCGTGTCTCTCAGCTTCTTCGATCCCAAAGTTCTCATCTCGGTAAATCAATATCGAGACGAAAACTTTTTCTTCCATTTCTAGTCTTTGCTCTACCGCGCATGTCCTGCTCTCCCTTCCCTCTTCTTCTCTCGTCTTGTCTCCAACTACGAGCCTTTTCAGGAGTACATCTGTGTCGGAATGTACATTGTTGAACTGCATGATCGACTCTTACGTTGACTTGAGCCTGCCATGCAGCGGCCTCAACCCGAACAGCTTCATCTACAGCGATCACTGTATCCGTTGTCAGCCTGGCACGCACCAGGCATGCTCATCTATTATTTATGAGCTCCCTCTCTTTCTCCCTCTCTTTCTCTCACCATCTCTCTCTCTCTTTCTCTGTCTCTTACTTGCTTGACTGACTGCACAGCCATCTCTTGTTTTCTGCAGCCGGCGATGAACCAATCGAAGTGCATTAATTGCTTGCCTGGCCAAGAGGTGCTCTATGCTACCTGCTCGACCAAGGATCTCTGTCTGCCGTAGGAGGAGCAGCCGACCTGCTCGCCCGGCAACCACTGCGCCAAGCCAGATGGCCAGCCCGTCTACTCGTGTATCAAGGACGACGATCCGGTTGTGTATTTATCTATTCATTTACGTATTCAAAACGCTAATTAATTTATTCATTTTAATCGCCGATTGGAAACAATATAGTTCAGCCTGATTGTGCGGCCTCGCTATACTATCTGCGCTGTGTGTATTTATATTGTTTGCTCCTTATTTATTTATAGCCAGATTAATGATGGTGTGGGGTTTTATCGGACCACGTCAAGAAATGGCAATCACACTATATATGTAAGTAATACCAGATTTGTTCCTCATTTCAAGCCTTTTAATTAAGAAAAATAATCATCAGTCAAGCGCGCCTTAGCGTGGTTGATGATTCTGCTCATCGTCGCCGGCTGCTTCCTCATTGTGACTGCCATTGTGGCGGCAATCTATCTGAATCGCAAAAGGTGAGCTTACCGTGGAGCGCTGAACCCGGGTTGCTCGTGTCTCGCGTCTATCTGTTAACCACTAGGCTAACGCCGCGCAAACGCTTACCATCCGATGTCTTGCACTCGACGCCGCCGATCGTGACGATGACTTCGGCTGCAGCTGGCAATCCCCTTCGCATCTATCCGGACGAGGCTTGGAGCAACGACGGCGATAGAACGCCCAACAGCGCGATCAGCACGAGAGCCATTGTACATTCTTTGTACTTTAAATTTATTTTGATCAGTCTTTTATTTTATTTTATCATACATAATTTTTTTATAATTTATTTTTCAGCTAATTTTTTTTATCAAATATCTTTTAATGTTCTTTGTTGTTGTTCATGTCCCTTTGTTGCTTGACTTTCTTCCCGTTTTTCGCTCTCTCAAGTATCCACTGGGGTGAATATCTTACAAGATCTTACAACCTCGCGCACTACTCACCGAGAATGAGATGTTGACTTGCCGCAGCAGAAATGACACAATGATCACGTTTGACTCGAAACCGGATGAATCTCAGCTTCCATCGCAGGTGGATAAAGCCAATCCGGAAAATAAAATATGTCACAAAATGTTCAGCTCAATTGAACAATTTTTATCAGACTTTTCAGTAATGTTAATTTTCAATTAATAATTCATGGTGACCTTTTCGATCAGAACCGACCCTGAACTAAAATGTTTCTCCTCGCATTACATTCAAAATGTTTCTCGCAGTCCATTCCTCACATTTTCCTCTATTTAGATGGAACATTTACCCCTGCGAGGAATTCCGGCGCTAGAGGAACTTCAGAAAGCTCGCTTCGTGAGTCTTTTTTTTTATATATCCATACTTCAAATATATATATATAAATATATATATTCAGTTTGTTTTTTACTATTAATGTTTAGCAAAGTGATATAAGGGTTTTGTCGTTGAGGCAAAATTTGAAATTTTTAGACCCCGTCACTATCGATTAACCCTTCCAATGACGACAGCGACGACTTAATATCATTTGATTAATTCTATTCTTTTCTTCTGATTTTTAATTTAAATTTTTTTTATTCGAATGACTGAATTTCTAAAATTCATATTTTATAATGAAAGTTTTTTTATTGTTGGCATATCATTAAAATTGGTACTTGAATTATATGAATAGCATAGAAAAGTTAAATAAATGAAAATGGGATGGCAGCAGAAATTTTTGTACATCTGACCGGCAGCAATTAGTTGCACTTTGGAAGTAAATTGCTCTAAATTGTGAAATACGCAATGTAAAGGATATTGAAAAATAGCATTCTAAACATTGTTCCTTATCTGTCTATGTCTATCTGCTTGCATACACCTTGTGTAGCACCGAAAATTAACACTGTCATATGATAGATCCGAGTGCATTTGATTAGCACATTGGTCCGTTAATTACACTAGTATTTGTTTTAAAGATAGATGAAAAGAATAAAGCCTATAGACCTAGATATGTAGTATGTACATAAATGCATAAACACGATTACGCTTTTCAAATATGCTAAATGAAAATATTCTATCATCATTTGAAATGACAGCCATGATTTCTAGAATGCAAATCCTTTGAAAACGGTTACTGAATTATTGAATGGCGCTCCATCGATAAGAACCTGAACGAAATAATGGAAAAAACTCGTAGATAAAAAGCTGGTTCACAAAAATGGATTGTCTTGAATATATATATGTATATGTACATAGAAGAGAGAAAGGGCCAAATAACCTCAATGAACGTCCTGAGAACGGAGCTGCAAAATTGCTCCTTGCGTTCTTTGATTTTGGCGAAAGTGCTCATCTTGACCGGATGAAGGAGAACCTTGTGAGAAAAATAAACATTAATTCAGTTCCTAACTAATGCAATCAATGAACAGAAAAATTGTGAATTGGAAGATTCACTGTGCGGAAGCAATTTTGTAGCAGCTTAGAAATGTCGAATTACCTGGGATGCATTCATGAACTTGTGCCAAGCGTGCCGCCAGCCTCCCCAAAGGAACGTTTGCGACGGCCGCCAGCTGAATTGTTTTAAACAGATTTATTATAGATAATTCAATTAAAATTAAATTAATTTTTGTTATTAAATTAATCTTCAATCTTTATCACAAATGCGTTCAGTGAGACATGCTCCAAAACTCGCCTGATGTGCGGAACCGTGTGGAGAAGCTTGTTAACGGCAATTTCGTGAAAAAGGCGCGCTTCGTAGAATACCTACATATATACAAATGTACTAGTATATGCGCGTACAGAACAACTCATGGCTAAATCTTAAAAGGAGCCGTATGTACCTCCATGACTTGGTAATGAAATGACATATTCGCCAATGGCACGTAATACCAGTCGGACACCGCCCAGCCATCAAGCATGGTGAACTCTTTTAGAGCTTCTTCAGTTGAATTCTTTTCCGTAAAATTCATACGATAGAGCTGCAAATGCATACTTGTTGAATTAAGAAAGTTTAGCTTTTTGGCCTTTTTAAGGAGCACCTCATGTTGGTCTTTGATTGACCCCTATTTTTTATAAGGGTCGTTGAACGTTGGAAGGGCCACAGACCGCCCTGACCGACACCTAGTTTCTGAAAGGGGTATTGACTGACCCCATCAGCATATGTCGCCAAGGCTGCCTGCTTCTCTGCATCTGCCGCATACTTTCCGCGATAGAGCTCGACGGTTTTATTCGCCGCCGTCATTCCCACGCTCATCCTCCACCTGAAGCATTGATAAGTGTTTTCTTCATATTTTCATGAGCACCCACTTTTCTGCTCTATAACATGCTATTATGAAGGTCAAGCCTTTCTTCGTATTTGGACTAAATCTTAAAGGCGACACACCATTGGACCGACTTTCCCGAGTTGGCAATGCCAACGCAATGATTGAGTACTCCAGCATCGAGTGGCTGCCAAAGATTGTAGATCAGATCATCAGAGAACATGACGTAGCCTTGAATGAGCGTGCAATTCGTTTTTTTCATGAACAGTCCGTGATATTCCGCGACTTTCTGCCTTAACGGACAGCGAAGCTCAACACTAATCAATTTGAATTTTATGCCTATTACATTCGAGTCTCTCTAATTCAAATGAGCTCGCCCCTGAGTTATTTAAAAGAGTGAGTGATTCGCATCTTTAAAGTCGGTCACAAACCTTCGACGTTCTGCAATCGCATCTCATGGACGCGATTCATGCACGCGTATCCGTGCATGCCATTTTTTATTTCCTGCCATGAAATGTGAACATAGCTGAACGTCGATCGCCGAGGCGGAAATCCGTCTAAAAATTATATATTTAGCTTTGTTCATTCATAGATGCATTCATATAATAAGATCTCTATTCCGCGTTTACAATTTCATTCATTTACCTTCGTTAATCCGCCACGGATAGAAGGTGCTACAAAAGATGGTGTGCGCGAAGAAGGGCTGATAGAGTCGCTGCAGGATGCCCATGCTTGCGCCCCAGTCAAAGTTGTTCGTCACGATCGCAACCTATAGGAAAAAATAAGAAGTTAGGATATAAAAACAAAAGTCATTGACAATATTTGATTAAAGGAGCGCGAAACTAGTTGAATTTTACTAGCCATTGTAGTCGCGTTTCTTTAAATCATACTCTCTTGAATCAGTAAAAAAGGCGCGAATTCAAGATTGAGTTTTGGTTATTTAAAAATAAAATGAGCCAGAAAATGTCACTGAACCAGTCTCGTCTTCTGCTTGATGTTCTCTTCGTTCTGCCATCGCTCGGCAATCTTCTTGATTGGCGGAAAGCGTCCTTTCGCCGGTGGCATTCGAGTGGACTTTGACGTGTCATTTGACTCGAAGAATATTTCGTCATCATCCTCATCCTCGTTCGTTTTACGATGAAAGCCCACGTCGGCGCCGCACCAATCGGCGAGCTCGCCGAACATTTCGACCGCAAGCTCAGCACGCCGGTATGCCTATTGAAGAAAAAAATGTTCTCTTGCATATATACGTTTTTTTTTAAATATTAATTTTACTTTCTATTCCGAGTTATATAAGCTTTTAAATAATAAAAAATAATAAAAAAGATAAAAGCGAACAGGCTGATCACTCGAAGACGGCAGATCAACGCTAAGCTCCAGCTGAGCACGACGACAATTCTTGAGGCGTTTCTTCAAGTTACCAAAATTTATTTTTCCTTATTAACTAGTTATGGGTTGCATTTTTCAAACCGATTCTTCTTCAAGTGGATAATCCGTAGAGTTGTCACTTGGATCCTTCAGAGGAGGCAGTTGATATCTACATTAAAGCAGGACCGTCACCAAACACATAATGCAAGTTTGAATTGATGAGATTACAGTGAGAGTGCGAAAAGACGCGGAAATTTGAAACTTCACATAATTTTTCGGCTATGCATTTGGTAAAAGAAATACATATGTATATCTGTTTGCTGATTTTGCCACTTTTTGTGTTTCGTGCGCAAACCCAATTCTTGCCAGGTCGGCCAGCCAATGCCTGGCCAGCGCCGCGTCTGCAGCTCCCCAGAATTCGCGTTCGGCAAACGCGTCCGCGAGATCGATCATGCATTCCTACGAAATATTAAAAGTTACGTTTCCTGCCTAATTTGAAAGTGTTTGACCAATAAAAGGACGTTAAGAAAAAACTTTCATGAAATATCGGATGCCTTTTTTCATTGTTTTCAGTTGAAAGTGAAAACAGAGTATTATACGAGCCAAAGGAGCTGTGCAAACGAAGATCTAACAATAAGCCGCAAAGTGAAAAAACTCAGTGGTGGCAGTGCCAACAACGTACTGAGAGGCTTTGTTTGTCGCACTCCCAGCCATCGAGAAAGTCTATGATGGCGCCAGACTTGAGGTACACGTCACTGCAAATGCACCCGGTTTTTCTTTCTCGATGTAAAATAATGCCCCCTTGATAAGGCTGCCTAACCCTTCGCTCTCAAAGTCCTTGAGATAGTCGTGCGCGTTGCGAATCTGGATCGCGTTGACGGGCGTGAAGGCAATCTAAAAGTAGCAGCATTATCATCAGTTATATTTTCAGTATGATATCTTTTGCGACACAAGAAATAACACTAGAAATAGTGCAAAGATAAAACTTCATCGCCAGCGAGATGCAGAATCTTTTGAGCGAAGAAGCTGCGCCAGATGTCCGTGGTTCGAAAGGAGACAGAAGTCGGCAGGAAGAGAGTATGGAAGGCGCGACGAGAGAAGAGCGTATTCTGTGAGTTCCACGGAGAGTACGTGCCTGACGGGAGACTTATTTTTATTACAATTATTCTGTTTTGCTCTTTTTTGTTGTTATAAAGGAGAAGAAAACATGTGTCTTATCTCGGGAACTTCAAATTTTTTTTGCATCGCGTTTGAAAAGCCAAAATATTCAGAGTGGAAAATTGAAGGTAAACACACTCTCTCCTATCGCGAGGATGTGGAAGAATAAAGAAAAAAAAAGAAAAAAAAGAAGCGAACCTCTCGCGAGCGTTACAGGTGGCATAATATTATTAAATCGCTCGTCTAGCCCGGCACTCCTGTCCGCGTGGAGGAGACGATAGACTGCGTCCACGTCGGGGTCGTGGTGAACGAGGCCCTGAAAATATAGCAAAAAAGTGGCTTGCTCAAAACTTCTAGCTTTTTGGCATTGTTATCATTGTTGATTAGTTTACAAGTATGTTTTTCTTCGTCTGATATACAGTATCATTCGAGAGCGAGAGGTCAATGCTATATTGGCTAAAGCGTCCGCAACCAAGCGAACCAAGTGGAATAAGAGTGTGTTCTGCTGTTGAAATTTCACAAATACAGAAATTTCACAAATATTATAAATTTTGACAGCCTATGACCATGAGCACACTCATCATTGGAACATTGGTCGCAGCCGCTATAGCCGACATTAGCATTGACCCCTCGCCGCTGAGCGGTTCTGCAGCACCAAGTACCTGCTGAACAGCGGCACGCACGTGTTTCTTGCAGAGTCGTAGCGAGTCGTTCGCAGGCGAGTAGCCCTAGACAGATTCGAGAATGGCTATGATTGGGTCACATCCGACGATTATAGGATGCTGGCTCACCTTGATGTGGTCGAGTGGAAAGCCCCTCGGCCACATCTCGCGCTGTCCGGCAAAGTAGTACGGATTGAAGAGGCGGGCACTGAAGAAATGGAGAAGAAGAGAACAGGATTAAATGAGCCACAAACGCAGTCTTGAATTCGCGCATTTTCCTGACAAAATGTTGAGAGAGCGTGAGATATAGAGAGAGGCGAAGTAGTACGGATTGAAGAGTCAGGCACTGAAGAAGACGGGGAAGAGTAGGATGGTGAAGAAAATTTGAATAAATTACGGGAGTTTCGTACTCTTTTAACACTGAAGACTGACAAGGCGAGCACAAAACTGAGCGCTGTTCAAATTCGTTCTTTCATTTTTGTTTTCGTGCTACTTTCACAACGAGCTCACCTTGAAGAGTTTGCCTCAATCTCCGACAAGTGGAAACGCAGCCCTGAGACATCGTCATCGTAGTCAAACTGCGCAAGACCTTTGCCTGTGAAATGACGATATTCTAGGATGACGCCATCGGTATTTGGGGCTAAAAACAGCACAAACCAAAAGGCTTATTGTCATCGTCAGTGTCATAGATCCACTGGGCTCCATTCTGGATCGCATAGAGATAGCCAATGTTCTTTCGCGTGTAACTGCCGTAAGGCGTATCGGAGAGGATATTGTAGCCGAGCTTCTCTTGACTTTCCACAGACAAGAAGTGGACGTCTGGAAATGATGAGAAAATTAATTTAAAAAAATATTTCATTATAAATTTTTTTTAAATCACGAAAAAATTTATTTTTGTGAAAAAATTTTTTCACTAGAAAACAGACTCATTGTGTAAGGTGATGAAGAAGATTGAGCAAAGAAAATGTATAAAGGAGGTGCCTGGGAGGTGCCATTCGGCTGGCGTCTTCTTGTCACCAACCACAACGAGCGTCCACTCGGGAGAAGCTGCCAGTCTCTGAAGAAAACAACACAAGCAAAATATAATTTTCTATTCTGCGTGCATGTTAGGAAAACAAATCTGCAGAAGAATGTACGATGCAACCCCAAGTTGTTCTCTGTAGAAGAAACCTTGACATCCTCGGTTGGTAGCTGGATTGACGTGACGACAATCCATTTCTCTGTCTTTTTGCTGGTTTGCTGTCTGAAAAGGAAAGTCTACCAATGATTTAGATGGTTTAGTGCTTAAAAATATGTACATAAAAAAATAAATGAATAAATAAATTAGATAGACGTATAATGAAATAAAAAATCTTTACAAACTTTAAGCCAAGGTGGCTTTTAGGGAAAGCGACCGAGTAGTCCAGGCGCTGATAGAAGATGCCGTAGGCCGATAGCACGAGAAACATTGTGACACAGCCCAAACGATACTTTTGCAACATTCTGAAATGACTACATACATACATATGTCTATACATACATTACCATGGTTTTTTTCTGGATTTCGAAATCAGCGATGTATGTATGTACCTATTCAGCACTGAAATTCCAAAAAAACCGCATCGAATAATCATCATTCAAAACCGTAAATGATATGCATGGCATTGATTATAAGAGGACTTTGATGGAACCGTTAGACCCTCTCTTTTTCCGCCATCAATAAAGACTGTCGGTGAACCCACTATGATCAAGTTAGATGTATCAAAAGAGAGAGTGTGCATCCTGAGAGCAGAGATGCAGGCAAAACGCTAAAAACGTCACACTCGAAACGTGCAACGTCGATTCAAATTGCTGGCATCGGGTGGTGTGTTCCAAGTTGAAGTGAAGAAAAAAAAAGTAGACTCTTTATATCCCTTATAGGCGGCACAGAAGCGTAGCTCGAGAGAAAGAGATTTCATTACTAGCGAAATGGAGGAAATAGATAGGATTAATAGTTCAAGCATGGAAGGTTATTAGCTAAAATTTGAAAAGAAAAGGTTACAATATTTTTCAGTGTACATGAAGGACAGGAAAAAAATGCAAGAACATTGATTTAAAAAGTACGGTTCAGTTTCTTGCTTCATAAGTTGTGTCTAACATAAATCTCATCTGCCCGTCTCATTTATATGCCATATTTGCGAAGAAAAAGGATTTTACTATTAAGACAAGACAGCGGCCATTTATTCTTTCGCATTACTTATTCGCGATAGCTAGCGTCTGTATAAATGATTTCATATGATATTTCTTTTAAATGTAAGCCGATACAAGCCGAATGTAAACATTCGAATTGTGCCAGGTGATGCAAAAGTAGGGCAATAAAATGCCTGGTTGTTGAGCTAATAGGTAATATAGTTAGACACTTCACCTGAGCTAGCGTTTTTACCTGTAAATAGCCTATTGTATGCCCATTTTTCTCTATTTTACCTGTAAATAGCCTATTGTATGCCCATTTTTCTCTATTTCCTACTGTTGAGAAGTTTACGCTGGAGCTAATTCCCGAACCGCACACAGAAAACGATGTGACACGGGATGTCACAATTTGATGTCACAATAATGTACCGATTTCGCCCCGGCACATATGTGTTCCACCCCATGTCACAATTTATGTTCGAAAAAATTGTGACCTCCAGTGAAACAGAAATGTGACGCGCCATGTCACAATTTTCGAGCGGTGGAGGGCAGCGTATCCCAGCAAAAATGTGACATCGCATGTCACAATTAGGTGGCAGCACAAAAAATGTGACATCCCCCCACCGTTGGCTCCGCCCCTTTTTCTCTCCCTCCCCCTTCATCCATTCCTCGAATTATTGATTCATTTAATGCAATATTATGCATGCCACTGGCATTTAATAACAAACAGAATTATTCATTACATTAATGAAACCTTCAAAAGATTACAGCAACAACTCAACACATTCACAAGAAAACAATAACATGTAAACACACTTACAAGATAACAGCGCCGAGTTAAAAAGAATTTTTTCCTACTTAATCATGATAAAATGACGTTAGTGGTCATAAAACAACAAGAATTAATACATACTGTAAAGACTGTTTTTCTTAGAAGGATATAGCCAGTTACTTTTGGAATGAATCTTGGAAATGAAAATTCGATGGGTCTAAAATTAAAGAAACTTCTAGCATGAAAGCAATTTATAAAATGAAAGAATCATTTACTAAGATGAAAGAAAGTTCTCAAGTGAAATAAGAAAATGTTGAAATGTAAAAGTCAACAAGAAACTGTGATCTAATGAGAACAGATTGGCCTCTATTCGACCATAATGGCCTCCAACTTGCAGGTAGATGAGCCCTGCATCTCTTGATAAGGGCTCCGGAGTCCGAGCATGCGCTTGCGAGGCCGGGAGGGCGGCGTGAAGAAGGGCTCGCCCGTCCCGCGCACTATGATCGAGTCATCGGGGATATCGGCTGGTGGACGGCGGTTACTATAAAGAGAGAGAGAGAGAGAGAGAGAGAGAGAGAGAGAAAGAGAGAGAGAAAGAGAGAAGGTAGAGAGAGAGGAAGGGAGAGAGAAGGTAGAGAGAGAGAGAGAAAGAGATAGAGAGAGAAGGTAGAGAGAGAGAGAAAGAGAGAGAGAAGGTAGAGAGAGATACTAGAGATAGACAGCTAGAGAGACTGCGTGTCGTACGCTGACACTGCTTCCAACTATTATTCCTATTATAACTTAGATTTTTCAAATGAAACAAAATATTGGATAATCAAGAATATATAAACAGAAGTAGCCTGTTGTATACAATATACGTTACCATAAAAAAAGAAATATACTCACAAAGGCGCGCAGCCAGGCCCGCCGCCTCCAGGTCTCAACATATGCGCCGACCAATTATTTTCTGGAAAAAAAATTTCCTGGGGGGGCGGAATTTGTTTTCCGGGAAGATATTGAGACATAAAAAAAGGAAAAGGGAAAGACGGACTATAAGGCGGGTTTTTTTCAGGAAAACAAATTCCATCGAGGAGGAGCTAAATTTGTTTGAAGGCAAGAAATTGCAAAAAAAAAAAAAAAACAAAATGGAAACAAGGACTATAATGCCTTTCTTATATAGGAAAACAAATTCCCTCAAGGGGGGAGATGAATTTGTTTGAAGGCAAGAAATTGCAAAATAAATAAAAAAACAAAATGGAAACAAGGACTATAATGCCTTTCTTATATAGGAAAACAAATTCCCTCAAGGGGGGAGATGAATTTGTTTGAAGGGAAGAAATTGCGAAATAAAAAGAAGCAAAATGGAAACAAGGACTATAAGGTAATTTTCTTTTTAAGGAAAAAAAACTCCCTGGAGAGGGGAGGGCTGAACTTGTTTGAAGGCAAGAATTTGGGGAAAAAAGCAAAATGGAAACAAGGACTACAAGGTGGTTTTTCCAGGTAAGGGGCGGAAAGCAGGACCAACCTTGTTCCGATGCGGTGAAGTCGACGGCGGATTCCGGCGCCAGTCGTGCCGTTGACATGTTGTCGGGCGGCCCGCGCCGTCGACAAGAAGAGCGACCTGATAATAAAGGATATATTCAACAAATTTAATAATGCTAATATTATTACTCATTCAGTAGAAAAGAATGACGAAAGTACTATAAAGCATAAAATCTGAAATATAAACTTGCATGAATAAACATTAACAAATCGGCTTTTTACTCTCAGAAGCGGGATGAATGAGTTAAACGTTTCAATTACTTACTATTAGCAGCAGAGTCTCCAGTCATCCCTCGAACGCACAAAGTAGCAGCTTCGGCTGCCTACACGGCCCGGGACGACTCCCGCTTTCTAACTGAAACAAAACAGCAGAATCGCTACGCCTGCACGTTATAAATGTCATATCACAAAGCTATTCAATACTACAAACATGAAATAAACAAAAGGATAAGTATTAAGTGCTTGTTAACCCGAGATTTTCTTTTGAAAATTAAACGTTCCGTTCAAACGATGATTCCGAATATTTTTTTAAACATGGTCGAAAGTGGTACAATGTCACATTTTCTGTTCTCGCACCGCCTCGTCTCCCCTTGCCACAAAAATGTGACATCCGGTGTCACAATTCACTTCGGCGGCCGCTTGCGTGTCACATTTTTGGTCACAATTTTGGATGGAACATTAAATGTGCGTCACATTTTTTTCTGTGTGCGCTGCGCATGACGAAAATGGCAGCGACGCGTGACGCAAAGATCGACGGCGAAGATTAAATGTGATGAACAAAGAAGAATGTTATCTTGGACGAAACATTCATGTTTGTATATATATTTCCTCCTCCAATCATCCGAGTCATCTCAGTGAATCTACTGTTTAATCGTCGATGTTTGCAGTCTCAAAATCGAAGCTTTCTATAGGATTCTTTGCTCACTATCTTTCCTCGTCAAATTGCCAGAATCTATCACGAAAGACGAACAATTTTGTTTACCCTCGTCTAACAAACGACTTTGCTACTCGTCCAGAATGAGGAAAAGGTGAAGAGAGAGAGAAAGAAATTGCGAGAAAGAGATATTGGAAAAAGTGACATCTAAAAGCTCAATTACTGATTGATTTCCTAAAAGTATGCCACTTTTTATGATTTGCACGCATTGATGATAAGATAAATGAATACAAATTACCTCTATCGGGCTTCCAGCAGCGACTCGAGTGGCGAAATTTATGTCGCCCGGGCGGCGATCCAAGGTTTGATTTAATTAATTAATTATCAATTTTTATTTATAATAATAATTATTATTCTTAAAAATTTTTGTGTGGAAAAATTACAGCGACATGCCAGTTACGTATGCATGTATGTAAATATTTCGGCATACTAATGGTTAGAAATGAATGCTTGCTATAGTTCAGACATATTCACCTCCGTGCGGATTTGGCGACTCTGAACAAGACCTGTCAACGACAACGCGACTGCAACAACCAGATTTGTCAGATGATTAACTCCATTTGCCTTTTTGTTTTCCTTCTCACGATACGGTACATAAATGATGAAGTTATCAGAGTAAAGTTGGAGAAAAGTTTCTTCAAAAATTTTTTAGTGCTGTATCGGAGCTCAGTAAGCGCTTGTCCATCGAATCCATGCATATATTTCGGATGCTCTCCTCCTCCTCCACCTTTCCAACACTCCACTGCCTTCATCGTCCACGCTCGGATGACTCTTCTTCTTCTTCGCCCGCTCAGTGGCTGCTGCAGCCACTTCGTCAGTCGTCTTCAGAATGCATCTTTCATCAAACAAAATTAAAATACGCTGGAAATACTGAACATTTAATGCATTTCCGTTTACAATGTAATGATTGCATCGGAAATAATAGAAGAAAAAAAGATGAGTATTCAATTGCAGCGCCGACCATCAACCGGGCGAGCTGCTACGACGTGCACATTTGTCATCGACGTTCCCGAGCCGACCGATACCGACTGCCTCATTGTCAGTGAGAGAGAAGCGAGCTAGAACTTAGAGAAAGAGAGAGAGAGAGTAAAGAAAGAAAGATGATTCAACATAAAAGTTTGAGAAATCGAGAGCGAGAGAGAGAGAGTAACAGAATGAGAGAAGTAAAGAAATATAGACTATTTAGAGAGAGAGAGAGATTGAGGTTAAGAAAACGAGAGATGATGAGAAAGAAAGATTCCGTCAGGGCTCCTTCATGATCTGTGAGTGCTCCGTCCTCTTGGCCGCGTCTCTCCCATCTCCGCGCGCCGTGAGGTCACGCTGACTCTGCCTCGTGGTCGTCAATAGTTCCGCTTCATCGTTGACAGCAAGGCCTGGCGAAGCTCCGCCCACTAACCCAATCCGTTCGGGAGCACCAACAATGTCTGCTAAAGAGAGAAATGAACCGCCAGTGAGTGAGAAAGAGCTCGAAATTCAAAATTATATAGATTAAGACGATCACGGCAAAGTAACAACGGACTGTATTCCCAGGCGGCTCGTCACAATCTTCCAATCCTATGAAAATGAGATCACTTTCCCCAAAAGGCCAATTACGGAAACTGCTTCCAATGCACGATTTTTATGCAACAATAAGATTGCACAGTTAAAAGATCTAAAATCCAAAATGTAAAGGAAACAGTTTCCGTAGTTGTCTTCGACAGCGTTACTAAATGCATCTTTTTCTTACCGAATTTACCCCTTGTAGTTTTGCTAGTCCGCGCTATTCAGAGCTTTCCGTCTAGACCAACACATTCGTTTGCGTTGTTCTCATTCTTTTATCCAGGATCCTTACGGTGTCTTCCTCTTTTAATGTGTCCTCTAATGGTTAATCAGCAAGATGGTGACCGCTTTATTCTCACTCGTTGTCGCCTCTTTTTATTTTAACCAACTACGCCCTCTGGCTTCTCCACAGTGGTATTCGTATGGTGAAATGTGTATTTCTTCCAACTGGGTACCCATCTACCGTACTCCTTTCAAACGTACTCCTATCCATCTTACTACTTAGATTCCTCCAGGAAGCATCTGTCACATCGACGTCAACGCATGAATGAAATAGCGTGATTGAGATGCCTGGTCCACTCCAGGTTCATCCATTACCTTTGCCACCGGTATTTCCTACCATGTTCCCGTTATGCTCCTCTCAATAAAGACACGTTAAACTATCGACTAATGCTCTACAATACGAAAAGTCACTTTTATCGATCTGATGTTATCATTCGATTGAATAAGCAGGAGATGAAGTTCTTTTTGTCGTCTGCGAAGAATAATTTGGATTTCAAAAACAAATTGTACATTGCAACTTGCGGCCTATAATCACTCAATGCATACAACGCTGGCCTTCAGAATACCGAACAGCATGATCCATAACGAATTATTGAAGGTTACCTTTAATGCAAAAAAAAGAATAAGCATGACGCGAAAACCCAGAGGCGTCCTCAGTTGGAGAGGGGCAGGCATCGACAAATGCATGGACCATGCGCAGTCGTATAAGTGAGGACAATGAACGATGACGTAAAAAGCAGAATTACCTTTATTTTAATGCTCAACGTTTTAATCAGCATTAACTAAAGGTAGAAATCTTAGTATTTATATTTATTTAATTCTCTACGTTTCCTCTCAGAAATCAGCATTGCATTAGAAGGCAAACATTTCCACTCATTGTCAGCTATCAAATTGCATTATACAGATAAATTTGGTTATTTACGTTTATTTAATTCGTCACATTTTCTCTTAGAAATCATCATTGAACTAAACAGAGAAAGCGACTACTATTTCTTAAGTGCGCAATTTTAATAATTACAATTGTACTGATACTGCTAGGAGGTGCGTGAAAAGTATTATACTTTAAGGGCAGAAAAAATCCTATAAAAGGCCCTCGTTCGTGATCCCTACATCACTTACACTTCGCTCTCCCTTCGCAGCTGGTCGACTCGGACAACAAAGAAGAAGAAGAAGAGAATGGAAGCCATGGACAACTCGGACTCCCCTGCAGGAATTGTGCAAAGTGCAAAATGCGTACGTGCAAAGTGCAAGTGCAAAGTTCAAAATTTTCTTCCAGAACCAGATGCGCGGCGGCGTCGTGGATCTGACAGAGCAGAGGGCCTCTGAGGCCACGCCCCCGAACCCGGAGGGGGCGGGGCAGACGGCCTCTGAGACCACGCCGCCCAGCCCGTGCATTGGCGCTTCTCTCACCAAGCAGTAGATCCGAATTCTGTTCTCTGGCATGCCTGAAGGACTGGTGGGCGGAGCTAACTGGAAATAATCAAAAATTAATTTAAGATTGTTGGGCAAATATTTTTAAAACCGAAATAATAAAAGTAGTCTGTAAAAAAATGGTTAATAAAAAATTGTTAATAAGTACAGATCGTCCGCCCTTCGCTGGTCGGCGGCGCTCTCCGACTGCTCGCAGCGGAAGGAGACTTCGAGTCGATGTCGAATCACTCCGGCACTCGAAGTCTCTCGGAGGTCAGCGAGTGGCGATGTCAAGGAAGAGTGCATTATTGAGCGGAACCATAATCTCGCCTTTTTAAAAAAAAATAAATTTGATAGTTAAATATTTTTCTAATCTATTACTAATCTTTTATCTTTTACAGAGCAACCAATCGACTGCTGCCTCCATTATTGCGCAAGCTCATAGTACGTTTCATCGCATAAAAGCCACTAAAAAAAAACTAAAAATTTAAAAGTGCTGAAAAAAGGAAAAAGTTTTTTTTAGTGAAGTTTATCTCTTATTTTCAAGAAATAAAAAATAAAAATAAAATAAAATGAAGAATATTTCTCCATTCCTTTCAGCCGCGATGCCCGTGGCGAGCGAGTACATGGTGAACATGAATTGCGAGTCTTCTGTGAAGGTGCGAGAAGAACAATCGGAAATCAAGAATATTCGGCATATGTGAAAAAAGCTCTTTTTTCTATCGGCTTCTTCTACATATAATTAAGCACCAATGAAGCCCGTGGCTGAAATTGATTGAAATGGAAAATATTGAAAATTCCTGATATGCAAAAATGATGAGAATTTGCAAAGATGATAATTTCACAAACATGGACGTGATCATTCGTTTTAAGTGTGCATGCACGCAAAATTAATAAAATATTGAATGACTGAATTTATATCGGTAAGACAAGAGTACAAAATCTTCTTTCAGAACGAAGAATACGCGTCGGAGGAGTTGCGTGGAGGCGTCGCCGAGGGGGCGGGGCAGTCGGCCTCTGAGGCCACGCCCCCCAATCCGGAGGGAGCGGGGCAGACGACCTCTGAGGACATGCCCCCAGACCAGAACATCGTCGTCCTTCTCACCAAGCAGCAGTGTTCTGCTCGCTGGCATTCCGGAGGGAAAGGTGGGCGGAGCTCACTGGTGGGCACACAAGAAAAAATACCATTAAAAACTACGGTTTTGGCTACGGTATTTACCGTCGAAAGAGCTTTCTAGGGAATAAACCGTACTAATTCGCAAATAATAACCGTTGCCGCAAACCGCTGGTCAAAAACCGTCAAAAAGCGGCTAACCGCTGCGGCAACGGTATTTTTGCAGCTAAGGAGGACGAGGATTGAACCTCGTTTTTGGTAATTTATTTCACTCTTTCGCCTCTCTCTCTCTTTCTCTCTCTTTCTTTCAATATCTCTTCCTTCCCTACTTCTCTCTCGCTGTCTGCTTCTCTCTCCTTCCCTATTCTACTTCTAATATGGCTGGAACCACGTAAATAGACGACAATTTCTCAATTTTTGTGGTTAAGTTGGATTAAATACTTCTTTTGTTATAATATCTTTAATAAAGAAGAAACTAGAAACTAATAAGGTGTTAAAAAAACGGAAAAGTGAATGAAATATCACTGACCTGATTTGCGTAGTGGAGTTGGCGTGGACGACGGTGAACCTGTAAGCAGACAGAGAGTTTTGCAGCCGCGCGGAACCGAACCCGTACCCAACCAAGCCACCACCCATTTTCGCATTTTCCCAGCACGCGCGCCTTAGACCACTACACCACCCGCACCCCGCGACTGAATCCGGAAGAAGATAGCCAATTGAAAACGGAGGTCGGCATGAAGGTATGTTAAGGTCGCGAGCGCGCGCTTGAGAAAGACAGAGAGAGAGAGAGAGAGAGAGAGAGAGAGAGAGATAGAAAGAGAGAGAGATTGTAAGACAGTATTTTTCTCAAAATTGTCGTCTTTCATCACTTGCAGTTTATTCATACTGCATTCGGTTAATTTAGTCTCAATGATGCGCTTGCTTTCACTACTTCAATAACTAATAAACTACCAAACGGTGAAGTCCGAATCTCTCTTGATTAGCTGTAATGTTCTAATTGCATTCGTTCAGTGTAGTGTTCACTGCTTGTTGAGGAGAGTAAGACAGACAGAGAGAGACAGACAGAAAGATAGAGAGAGAGAGATAAAGAGAGAGAGTGAGTGTGAGAGAGAGAGAGAGAGCTGGAGAGCACCTGTGAGGGAGTAACCTGATTGTGAGAGCTTCGCTCTCTATGTATCGATTTTTTAAGCTGCCAATTGCAAGCAGGCTAAACTTTGCATCCATATAAGCATACACTTACCATGTTTCAACTTACGCTTTACAATTACAGCATTCAACAGTTTTTATTGTTATGCAGTGGTCAATGTGATAACAAGCGGAATGTAAGCGCCATAAAGAATCGAGCGACATTTTGACAGAAATGTACAGGCATTCACAGGATATTCCAAACAATATGCAACGATTCACAGGATATTCCAACAATATGCAACAAGATAAACTAGATTTTCACTCGTAATGAATACATTCACATAGTGCACCCTGTCAAAATTAAATCAATGAATATACAATTTCACAAAGAAGGAAGAAATACAAAAGACGCTTTCTCACAGAATACATATACAATCTTTGGCAAATATGATGAAAAGATTTTTACAAGGTTACTTACTCTTCACCTATTTCTAGGAAACTATACAAACCACTCTACAAATCCATGATAAAATTTGACCAAAAGAATCATGCCAAATGTATTTGAATGCTGTCTACCAGGTTGATAGCTGTGTTCGACTTGACCGACTGTGGCGCGCCGATGAGAAGCGAGAACACGCCCCAGATGTCGGCAACCTCAGAGTCGAATCGGAGATGGAAGAGGAAGTGGCAGGCCAGGGCAACAACAACAGCCTCGATGAACGATTCACCGCAGAGAATCTCGATTGCCTGGAAATATACATTAATCTTACTTTTTTTTGTTCCTGTTCAACCAAGAAATATGCAGCAGTGAGAGAGAGAGAGAGATGATTGAGCGTGAGACAGAGAGAGAGAGAGAGAGAGAGAGAGAGAGAGAGAGGGAGGGAGGGGATTGAAGTAAAACAGCCTCAATTTTCAAGATCTTATATCCGGACAGTACTGCACCTTTTCTGACTGGAGAGATGAAACTATTGCAAAAAGAAAACTTTACACTGACGTTACAAAATACGGAGAACTGCTTCCTGCTTTGTCCGTACTTGACAACCAGCGGCTGACGGAGGCCCATTTCACAGAGTCGATCGACGACGTGCCTTGCATCAGGCTCAGACTATAAGTATTGATTGGCAATTTCTCTAAAGCGCAAAAAAAACATTTTAAAAGAGAACACTTATCAAAGAGAATCACATACAAATCTATTGCTGCTTTCAATTTGGTAAAAATATACAGCAAACTGTCTGACCAGGAATGTAGAGAAGACTCTGCCAAAGCGTGGCATCTGCTTACGTGGGAGAACTTCTTAAAGTGGGCAACCACAGCGAGAACGGCTTGTACAGATGCTGTTTCTGCAACCATCTCTTGTCAACTTAGATCGACTAGATTCAACAGAAAAATCGGGAAATTGATTTAAAAAAATTCTCCTCTTACCTGAACCTGTAACTGTATTCATGGCAGAAATAGACATCTGCTCGGCCGAGAAGAAGTTAGTCTTGAATATGCTGCTCAGATACTCCTCGATTCGGGGCCACTTCTGCACAAAGGCGTTGGAGTCGACCTTGAATCCTCTGTCAAAGTCGGACAGTATCTGCAATTAAAGAACTACAGTAATTTAGACCTGCTCTTTACAAACGAGTACGGTATTGCCGTATATCAAGAAAAGTACCTGCTTGGAAGAAGAGAGCTGTCTAAATTCTTCAATCGCCTTCGCAGCACCCATCTCACGACATAGCTGGAGTCGGTATTCACTTAAGAATAAATAAAGACCGTAATTCAGGCAAATTCATTCATGATTGTTATTCTATTAATTAAAGTACCGTAATATATATATACGGGTTATGCATAAGCAGAATATCATTAAAAAATAAGTGACTGTAACAATCTCCTCCAATTAATTAATGTATACAAATTATAATTAACAATAATATTCAAAAATAGGTGTAGAAAGACTGACCGCGACTCTTCGAGCATCTGAAGGGCAGTGTCACTGTCATCAGGAAAGTGCCTCAGCTGCATGGCGATGAAACGCTGACCTTCGAAGTTCCTTGGAGACGTGTCCATCTTCTTCCTCTTGTATGGTCGCAGGACAGCGTCTCCATGAAGCGCCATGCGTCTTCGCCGATTGCTAACGTACACAATGAGGAAGCTCTTGTTGCCGCGGACGAAGGGCGTCTAAAGTAAATATACAGTATGCTCTAAAGTTATTTGCAGTTATTAAGGATTAAAAAAAAAAAATACGAAGTGAAACCTGGTTTGTCTTTGGGAATGGGAGCATGAGCCTGGTGAAGAAGCAGACAATCTCACGTGTGGTTGGACGATTCTTGCTAAAGAAGGTATGGAAGATTGTGTCAATATTCTAAAAATAATAATGAAAATAATACACAAGTTAATATGGAGAATTGGCTCACTTGTCTGCATGCTGCATAAGATATTCGCCGACCCTTCGAACGAACTGCCTCCTGACGTTACAACGATACTCTTCGGTGATGTCACCGGACCGCAGAGAGGAGAGGATGACATCAGTTTCTGGATGAGTCCTCAGAATATCTTAACATGTACAGTTAATCACTTTGATCACGAAATTGTAATGTAAAGGGTACCTTGCATGGACGCAGTACTTAATTTTTCATTAAGTCTTTGCACAAGCACATCTCCGCCAGATCGATTTTCGCGATCTAAGTTGACGGGAGCGATTTTTTTTTAAATATAAACATAAACAGCTTACTTTTCAGAATCTCGCCAACGCAATGACCATCCAGTACAGACGCTGAAGAGCTACTCTCGTGACGACTTCCAATTTCATCGATTTCCTCTTCATCGTCAGAACTACTCAGCATTATTCTCTTTCGCGAGGGAGAAGCGGAATCACGAGCCTGATTACCTAAAATATCGTCCTTTGAAAGATAAAGAAGCACATAGTTTAGATCAAAAATTTCTAACGTTTGAAAATGGGCTGTACTCCTCTTCCTGACAATGAGCAACATAGACTGTTAGCTGGCAGTCGTCATCGGGGAATACACCCAAAACGGGGTACTCGATGCGACCCACTGATCTTGTAACTCGACAAATTCGCGAGGGATGGATTTCGTAACGGCCAAGAAGCTCCATCGTTAGCTCCTCCAACGTAGTTGCAGCGGACTCATCGGAACCAAGGTCTGCTTCAACCGACTTTCCATCTTCAGCCAAAACTTGCAACCGGAAACGCATTCTAAATTAAGAAATCAAATATATGCTTAAAATCAGTTTACAAGTAGTAATTGCGTTATAACGCCTTAATTTTTATAAGGAATAACACTCATTTGAAAGCGCAATTCTTCGTTTATTCCAAAGGGAAATGTCTGATTGGAATGTTCACAACATCAACAAAGAAGTAAGAGTCAAGTGGGTGAGCAGAGTTAAGATCTTCGAAGGAAGAACACAAAGAACATCGGACACCTGAACAGTGTAACAGTTGATAGAATCAAGCCAAGAGATCGTTTCGCACTTTTGAATCACAAGTTTCCACTCACCATCAACATAAGCAGCAAAGCGAATCTGACCAAAGGATAGGAGCGCGCCTGCTGCCAAGACTACAATATCGCGGTCACTGTAGCACATTCCATGGTAGTCAATTCTATAGCACAACATTTCTACGACAATTGCGAGGTCAGCAATGATGGAGATCAGGGGAGAATCGGATGGAAGCTCGCTGTAATACCGTACCCCTGCTCGCGGCAACGCTTCCAAATTGAATGATGCGCGCTGAGATGCAAGGAAATGCTGCGCGTGGTTGATCATGGAGAATGGCAAGTTTTGAGCGTTCCTAGACATGTAGGAGTGCGACTTGATCGATGCATTCAGTTGCTCGAAATCAATACACCAATTCAGGATGGGGGGTCCATACAATCTCACGAATCTTGCATAGTGAACGAGGTGGTGAGTTTTGATCGTCATCGAAACCTCGCCAGGGAAAAGGTTGACAATCTCGCGGACCGAATCAATGTATGTTGCCACTAGATCTTCTAATCTGGCCAGATCTCGCTCAGTAAAGGAAGGCTGCAGAAGAGTGAGGAGAACTTTTCCAAGAAGCACAAAGGATTCCCACTCTATGAAGTCGGAGAGATCGGTGTGAAAATGAAGAGCAAGCGGGAGCAATCTCATTAGAGTGTGAACCTGGGAAGCGCGCTGGGAGATCGAAGTGCCAGAGAGAACATCTACCTTGAATGGGGAGGGGTGGGATGAAGAATCTTGCTTTCCGTATGGGAGATTGGACAAAATCGCGTTGATTCTTTGCAACTTAAGCCCACGCCGATCCAATGCGCGCAGAAGCCTTATGGTTGCTCTTTGGGCTTCACCCTCCAAAACGTCGTGCATTAGATCCAGCGAGCAATCATTCATAAAGTCATACCCCGGAATGCCATCCAAAGGGCGAGCATCTTTGAAGCCATGGTTCTGGGCCAATCCTGCGCTGAAGACGTGGTCGTACCACCGCCTATCTTTCAGCTGAACTTGCGACTCGTTCGTGACAGTAAGGAAGTTGGCAGAGTCAACTAGACAGAGGCGGCAGCGGTTGTAATTGAGTTTGAGGCCGCGAAACGCATAATGCGCTTTATTATCCGCAATCACAGAGAGGAGTACTGGGTGAAAGAGTTCATCTCCAATTCGAAGGCCATCCCTATCATAAATGCTGGCCAGCTGCTGCTTTAGGACATCAATGATGGGAAGGAAGGAATGCGCTGAGTGGTCTTTCGCATAGGCACTGGCATAGACCAACTTGGACGCCAATGCCGATGAGGCGTCCAAGTGATGCCCTGCCAGTTTGATTTGGAAAAGACAAAGCGAGTTGGCGGCTTGGGGCCAAGGGAGCTTCCGGGTGAGACATCGTCTGCATACAACAGGAAAGGAAGTGGGGTTGCATGCTGAGTTTCATCAGCCACGGTCTAATACCTTTCTCCCTTTTGATGGCAGCATATTCTATCGCTACAGCAGGACTTGAGCAGGTTGAGGGAGCGAGCAAATTGTACTGCATGTCTAAGCACTTCTTGTAGCTCCAATACATAGAAGTACTCTCCTTGCTCTACACGGACTGCTTCGCCGTTTCTATCTCTCTTAGTCGTCTGGATTACGCCCATCTGACATTTCTGAGGTGTTAGAATGTCGCCGTTACGCGCCAAGCTGGGTCCTTTTGTAATGCGTCAAACAGGAGGAAATCGCCGAATCAGTTTCGGCTATAGCCCTAGGATCACCGGATTCGCCGACATGCAGAACACGCTGCAAAAACTGGGCGAAGCTGTCCAGCGAAGAGCGGGGGACTCCTCTGCCCATCTGCTGGGCGAAAAATTGTTGGAGCTCGTTCGCACAGCTGGTAGATTCTGGAAACATAGAATAAATAGCTCTGGCAAATAGGAACCAAGAATACATGATAATTTTTTTATCTACACTAAGACCAAGTTGCCTAATAGTTTGCATAGACATAAATGGGAACCTGGTGCAGGTTCAGAATTAGCCTCTGTTGATCCTCCTCCATCCATCTCAACGTCCTCGCCAAACGACACTTCAGCAGCATTTGCTTCAGCAACGTTCAAAGCAGGCGGTAGGACATTTGGAGGTCTTGGTGGTGGCGAAGCTGAATTTTTCTATTTATTTTAATAACAATAGAAATAAAGTGCATGAAATTTTTTTCTTCTCTCTACCACCAAAGACGGCTGTGCTGTCTGTCAAGGCCTACTGTACTTCAAGCAAGAGGGCATAAAAAGTAATACATAATCACCTGAGAGAATAGAACCAGCGTGAAAACGTGTGCAGTGCTGCCGTAGTGCGTCCATTTTGCCGAATCGCTGCCAGACGACACACATCTTGCATAGCAAGGCACCGCTGCCACCATGATCGTGTCGCCGATGCTCCAAAACTCTTCGTTTGGACTCCAGCCATTCGTTGCATCCTTCGACAGGGCATTCCATCTAAATAGTGGTGTAATTTGGTTTTCTTAAAGTGTCACAGTAGTAAGCTAACTAATTGGGGAGATTAAAAAAACTGAAGAATACATTAATAACAGAATGTGGCGAAAAAAAAACTGACAGCTGTTGTCGTCCAACAGCCTGCTTAAGCCCCCCTTGCTGCCTCGACACAACTCGCGGTACTGCAAAGATGGAAAAGCTGAATTACGAAAGGAAAATAATCTCAAAATAACAACTCATTAGAAAAAAGAGGATTTGTTTCGAAGGAATAAACATCTACTTCAAGTTTCCTATAAAATCTTACAGTAGTGACCGTCCAACACCCTGCTTCAGCCTCCCTTGCTGCCTCGACACAACTCACGGTACTGCAAAGATGGAAAAGCTGAATTACGAAAGGAAAATAATCTCAAAATAACTACTCATTAGAAAAAAGATTATTTGTTTCGAAGGAATAAACATCTACTTCAAGTTTCCTATAAAATCTTACAGTAGTGACCGTCCAACACCCTGCTTCAGCCTCCCTTGCTGCCTCGACACAACTCACGGTACTGTAAAGATGGAAAAGCTGAATTACGAAAGGAAAATAATCTCAAAATAACTACTCATTAGAAAAAAGATTATTTGTTTCGAAGGAATAAACATCTACTTCAAGTTTCCTATAAAATCTTACAGTAGTGACCGTCCAACACCCTGCTTCAGCCTCCCTTGCTGCCTCGACACAACTCACGGTACTACAAAGAAATGGATGCTGAATTACGCAAAGAAAATAATCTCAAAATAACAACTCATTAGAATAAAGAGGAATTTTTTAGAATAAAAAAAATCTACTTCAAGTTCCCCTTAAGAAAACTTACATCAGTGACTGTCTAACAGCCTGCTTCAGCCTCCCTTCCTGCCTCGCGAGATCTCGCGGTACTGCAAAGATGAAAAAGCTGAATTACGAAATGAAAATAATCTAAAATAACTACTCATTAGAAGAAAGGGGCTTTCTTTCGAAGAAAAAACATCTATTTCAAGTTCCCCTATAAAAAACTTACTGTAGTGACAATCCACCAACGTGCTTCTGCTTCCCTGTCTGCCTCCCAACAACCAGCGGAACTGTAAAGAAATAAAAGCTGAATTACGGAAAGAAAATATTCTTAAATAACAACTCTTTAGAAAAATGCTTTGTTTCGAAAATGTATCAACTGCTTAATAGTTCTCTTAAAGAAAACATACCGTGGAGATCCTCTACCAGCGTACTGATGCTTCCCCCTTCCTGCGTCACAACAACACGCGGAACTGCAAAGAAACGGAAGCTGAATTGCGCAAAGAAAATATTCTTAAATAACTGCTCATTTGAAAAAGGGTTTGTTCCGAAAATAAATCAACTCCTTTACGTTTGCAACAATGTGGAAGATCTATTACTAAAGAGTTATACACAATAACAACCAATCGTTCAAAAGAATCAGCCAAAGATTAAAAAAAATATATTTATTACAAGTTAGCTTAGAGCGAACTTACCAGACGAAGTCGTCCCCCAGTCCCGCACTCCTCGCTCCCTTTCTCGAGCAACTGCTAAGGGAATATTGTCTACAATAACTGCTCTTTCTAAAGAATAAGCCGTTAGATCTGTTACAAGTTAGCTTAGAGCGAACATACCAAACGTAGTCGTCGCCCAGTCCAGTACTCCTCGCTCCCTTCTGCTTCTTCACAACTCGAGCAACCCGATGTGGATGCTGAATTATATGAGAATATTATCTACAATATCTACCCTTTCTAAAGAATCAGTAATTAATGTGCTTCTAAAAAAACACTTGCATCCATTCATATCTATTTTTGAAAAAAGATTCCATTCCATCAAGAAACATTTCCATAAAGAAATCATGCCCACCGTGGTAGTCACTCTTGATGATTCGCTGCAACCGAGCGAGTCGACCAGACACGTATAATAAAAATATTTGTGAAGAAAGCAAGGTTGAGTAATACTATTATATGAAAATTTGCATATAAAAGAACCTTAAATGCGCCGAGCCTCTTTTATACAAAACCATACCTCAATTCGCATCTAGCGCGAGAGACCCCGGCAGAAACTCTCTTTCATGCGGCAGGAGGCGAAGGCTGAAAGTAAGTAAGAAATTCAAGAGAACCAATTAAAACATTATCATTTATGGTTGGCAGCGACATAATCCATCTTTCTGAGAAAATTCGCTCCAGAAAATCAAGTGCGCCAGCATACTATAAGTGCGCCATGGTACACCTCATGCGTCCAAAATGTGCAGTCGGAAAATACAGGTGCGCCAGCGAACCATAAGTGCGCCACGGAACACCGTATGCTTGTCCGAGTTGCCAGTTGTAAACCACTAATTTTAATGGTATGCTAGCTGGGGAAAAAACCGTTGCTGCTTGAGGGCGCGCCCAGGTCGCGAAAAGGCAAAAAACCGTTATTTCCAGCGGTTTCAACACCTACGGTATCGCGATTTCGCACCTCCAATGGTTTTTTTTCTTGTGTGCAGGGATCAGTTCATCACGTCGTAAAACAAAGATACAAAAAGTTTCAACGGGTTACTGTATTATGTAGCTATTAGCACACTCCTATTTAGTGAATGCGAGATTGTGTAGCGCTAGAGAAAATGATTATTCTCCGGATGACACCTTTAATAAAAAAATAAATTGTAAACGAAATGTTTTTTTTTACATTCAGCTCGTCCGCCCTTCGCTGGTCGGCGGAGTCCTCCGATTGGTCGCAGCGGACGAAGACTTTGCGATTCGCACTGCAGTCGAGGGGATGTCCGACCATTCCGTCACTGCTTCGGTGACTGCCGCGGACATCGGCAGCCAGTCCAGGTGACACTCGAATGAACACGGAAACGACTTGATTAATTAAGAGTAATTAAGAGTAGCAAAAAGAATACATTTTTCGATTGATTTCTTGCAGTGCCACGTTGCTGCAGCCGGAAGCACTCGAATTAACAGCCATCAGGTGGCGTCTACTTACCGTATTTTCTCTATTAGTGCCCCTCCCTCTAATAGACCCCCCCCCCACTAATAGTGCCCCCCTCTCGCAAGGGTTTATTAGGGGTCAATAATACATATTTGAATTTATAAGGGTAGGGCAGTAAAATGTGACATTTGAAAAATTTCATCAAAATAGCGTTGGTCAAAAATGTCTGATTGTTTTCAATTGTTGCAGTTCCTTCTCGTCGGACTCTGTCGCGAGCACGAGTCTTCGCGAGATCACGGCTGCCAGGTTTAATTATATATACAACCTACCAAAAACACTTAATATTTCGCAATCAGGAATAAAATTGAAGGAAAATATATTTCTAAAAATAATACATTTTATTAGTCTCTTCTAATTATTTAGCCACGCTTCGTCGAACACTTCGCAAGCGAACACTCCGTGGCGCAGCTCAACTCGGCTTCGGACGCAAGTCTTGTCACGGCCAGGGCTACGAGGTTAATTATTTACTTTTCTAAAATTAACTTTATAGAATAAATAAATACATTCTTAAAAAAAAATTCTTCAGCCGCTCCACCTCGAAGACCTCCATCGCGACGGCTCTCCCTGAGACCGCTTCGAATGGGCTTCAGACGGCGCAGCTCAACTCTGCTTCGGACGCACGTCTTGCCACGGCCAGGGCTAAGAGGTTATTTATTTACTTTTCTAAAATTAACTTTATAGAATAAATAAATACATTCTTAAAAAAAACTTCTTCAGCCGCTCCACCTCGAAGACCTCAATCGCGACGGCTCTCCCTGAGACCACTTTGAATGGGCTTCAGACGGCGCAGCTCAACTCGGCTTCGGACGCACGTCTTGCCACGGCCAGGGCTACGAGGTTATTTATTTACTTTTCTAAAATTAACTTTATAGAATAAATAAATACATTCTTTAAAAAAAACTTCTTCAGCCGCTCCACCTCGAAGACCTCCATCGCGACGGCTCTCCCTGAGACCACTTCGAATGGGCTTCAGACGGCGCAGCTCAACTCGGCTTCGGACGCACGTCTTGACACCGCCAGGGCGTTGAGGTTATTTATTTACTTTTCTAAAATTAACTTTATAGAATAAATAAACACATTCTTTAAAAAAAAAATTCTTCAGCCGCTCCACCTCGAAGACCTCCATCGCGACGGCTCTCCCTGAGCCCACTTCGGATGGGCTTCAGACGGCGCAGCTCAACTCGGCTTCGGAAGCAAGTCTTGCCACGGCCAGGGCTGCGAGGTTATTTATTTACTTTTCAAAAATTAAATTTATAGAATAAATAAATACATTCTTTAAAGAAACTTCTTCAGCCGCTCCACCTCGAAGACCTCCATCGCGACGGCTCTCTCTGAGTCCACTTCGGATGGGCTTCAGACGGCGCAGCTCAACTCGGCTTCGGACGCAAGTCTTGCCACGGCCAGGGCTGCGAGGTTATTTATTTACTTTTCAAAAATTAAATTTATACAATAAATAAATACATTCTTTAAAAAACTTCTTCAGCCGCTCCACCTCGAAGACCTCCATCGCGACGGCTCTCCCTGAGTCCACTTCGGATGGGCTTCAGACGGCGCAGCTCAACTCGACTTCGGACGCACAACTCGTTACGGCCAGGGCTGCGAGGTTATTTATTTACTTTTCTAAAATTAAATTTATAGAATAAATAAATACATTATTTTAAAAAAAAACTTCTTCAGCCGCTCCACCTCGAAGACCTCCATCGCGACGGCTCTCCCTGAGCCCACTTCGGATGGGCTTCAGACGGCGCAGCTCAACTCGGCTTCGGACGCAAGTCTGGCCACGGCCAGGGCTGCGAGGTTATTTACTTACTTTTCAAAAATTTAATTTATACAATAAATAAATACATTCTTTAAAAAAACTTCTTCAGCCGCTCCACCTCGAAGACCTCCATCGCGACGGCTCTCCCTGAGCCCACTTCGGATGGGCTTCAGACGGCGCAGCTCAACTCGGCTTCGGACGCAAGTCTTGCCACGGCCAGGGCTGCGAGGTTATTTACTTTAAAAAAATTAAATTTATAGAATAAATAAATACATTCTTTAAAGAAACTTCTTCAGCCGCTCCAGCTCGAAGACCTCCATCGCGACGGCTCTCCCTGAGTCCACTTCGGATGGGCTTCAGACGGCGCAGCTCAACTCGGCTTCGGACGCACAACTCGTTACGGCCAGGGCTGCGAGGTTATTTATTTACTTTTCTAAAATTAAATTTATAGAATAAATAAATACATTATTTAAAAAAAACTTCTTCATCCGCTCCACCTCGAAGACCTCCATCGCGACGGCTCTCCCTGAGTCCACTTCGAATGGGCTTCAGACGGCGCAGCTCAACTCGGCTTCGGACGCAAGTCTTGCCACGGCCAGGGCTGCGAGGTTATTTATTTACTTTTCTAAAATTAAATTTATAGAATAAATAAATACATTATTTTAAAAAAAAAACTTCTTCAGCCGCTCCACCTCGAAGACCTCCATCGCGACGGCTCTCCCTGAGCCCACTTCGGATGGGCTTCAGACGGCGCAGCTCAACTCGGCTTCGGACGCAAGTCTGGCCACGGCCAGGGCTGCGAGGTTATTTACTTACTTTTCAAAAATTTAATTTATACAATAAATAAATACATTCTTTAAAAAAACTTCTTCAGCCGCTCCACCTCGAAGACCTCCATCGCGACGGCTCTCCCTGAGTCCACTTCGGATGGGCTTCAGACGGCGCAGCTCAACTCGGCTTCGGACGCACAACTCGTTACGGCCAGGGCTGCGAGGTTATTTATTTACTTTTCTAAAATTAAATTTATAGAATAAATAAATACATTATTTAAAAAAAACTTCTTCATCCGCTCCACCTCGAAGACCTCCATCGCGACGGCTCTCCCTGAGTCCACTTCGAATGGGCTTCAGACGGCGCAGCTCAACTCGGCTTCGGACGCAAGTCTTGCCACGGCCAGGGCTGCGAGGTTATTTATTTACTTTTCTAAAATTAAATTTATAGAATAAATAAATACATTATTTAAAAAAAAAAACTTCTTCAGCCGCTCCACCTCGAAGACCTCCATCGCGACGGCTCTCCCTGAGCCCACTTCGGATGGGCTTCAGACGGCGCAGCTCAACTCGGCTTCGGACGCAAGTCTGGCCACGGCCAGGGCTGCGAGGTTATTTACTTACTTTTCAAAAATTTAATTTATACAATAAATAAATACATTCTTTAAAAAAACTTCTTCAGCCGCTCCACCTCGAAGACCTCCATCGCGACGGCTCTCCCTGAGCCCACTTCGGATGGGCTTCAGACGGCGCAGCTCAACTCGGCTTCGGACGCAAGTCTTGCCACGGCCAGGGCTGCGAGGTTATTTACTTTAAAAAAATTAAATTTATAGAATAAATAAATACATTCTTTAAAGAAACTTCTTCAGCCGCTCCAGCTCGAAGACCTCCATCGCGACGGCTCTCCCTGAGTCCACTTCGGATGGGCTTCAGACGGCGCAGCTCAACTCGGCTTCGGACGCACAACTCGTTACGGCCAGGGCTGCGAGGTTATTTATTTACTTTTCTAAAATTAAATTTATAGAATAAATAAATACATTATTTAAAAAAAACTTCTTCATCCGCTCCACCTCGAAGACCTCCATCGCGACGGCTCTCCCTGAGTCCACTTCGAATGGGCTTCAGACGGCGCAGCTCAACTCGGCTTCGGACGCAAGTCTTGCCACGGCCAGGGCTGCGAGGTTATTTATTTACTTTTCTAAAATTAAATTTATAGAATAAATAAATACATTATTTTAAAAAAAAAACTTCTTCAGCCGCTCCACCTCGGAGGCTTCCATTGTGACGGCTCTGCAGGAATCGGTCGACTTTGATTCTGTGATCACAGCTATCGGGTTCGGGAGTTCATTTCATTTCAAAACAAGTTACTAATTAAAAATGGCAGATCACGGAATAAGTTTGTGAAATTTCAAATTGGCCCTTCGCGTGGTATTTGCACACGCAACGGGTTACTGCGTTGCAGGTCGAAAATAGCACGCGAGAATGTGAGTGCTGTTCAATTTATTCCCAGGGTGAACCGGCAATTCGAACATGAATTAATTATTTTTCGATGATTGTATGTAAATTTATTCATTCAGCTCCGCTTCGAGTGAAATTCTGACGGCACTGCTCAACTCGGCATCTGACGCGTGCCTCGCCACGGCCAAGCGCAACGACGCTGCGAGGTTATTTTTTTTTTTCGAAGTAAAATTTTTGTCGAATTAAAAATAAAAATTTTCATATTTATCGTATCGTGAGCAAATATTTATTTCAAATTCATTTTTACACAAATAACTTTTGTTGAATTTTGAAAGAAAAAAACAACAAAACGTTTTCAGCCACTCCTCCTCGGACTCCTTTGTCGCGACGGCTCTCCCGGAATCGGTCGATGCTTTGGTCACTGCCATCGGGTTCGGGCCATCATTTCAATAACCATTTCATTGCAACATTAACGCCATGCTAATTAACTATTTCCATTAATAAAATCCATTTTTTGAAAGAAGAATTTCAGAAGCTGTTGCACGGCGATTGCCGACAAGTCCGAGACCGAGTTCACTGCAGCCGAGGCACTTGAAAGGTACATACACACATGCCTGGTTACTTTTCAATAATCTAATAATCGATAATAATTAATTTTAATTTTAATTTATCAATTATCGATTTATTCCTTTCATTGTCAGCATCTCGTCCTCGAGCATCATGACGGCGCTTCCTGACGAGGAGGACAAGAAGACTCCGCTGCTCGCAGCGTCGAACTCGGACTAGAGGATGTCGCCCTCTCTTCCACTCCACCTCGCCCTCTCTTCCGCCCCACCTCGCGCTCTCTTCCGCCCCACCTCGCGCTCTCTTCCGCCCCACCTCGCGCTCTCTTCCACTCCGCATCGCCCTCTTTACCTCGCCCTGTCGCTACATCGCCCTCTCTCCATCACCCAAGGTCAACACCGCCAGCTGCATCTCATCCCCTGTGATGTCGCTCTCATCTCACTCTGACAAGGACTCCCCCACTCTTCCGCTCCTAACATAAGGCCCTTTTCTCTGATAAAAGTGGCTTGGCGATATCGCTAAATTTGTTGACTGCTTGAAGACTTCTGAAATAAATCCGCAATCAAAAAAGAGACAGCTTAATTTTTAAACATGGCCATTTGCCTATCAGCAGAGAGAATCCTAACATGTTGGAACAATTATGGGACAATGATGTCTCAAGAAAAACTATGTCTTAATGATTAATAATTGAAACTGAAGGATGAGCCACTTATATTTTTTAAGCTAGTGAGCTACGTGACAATGAGATGTTAGGATGAATATTGTATTCGTGTAATGCGTAATTCTTACAATTTTATGCGCTTTTGTCCACAATATCATCAAAATATACAGACAATTGCAAGTGACTTCTGAAGCATAAAAAAAGGATGCAAGTAGGAAAACTTTTTCTGGATCGCAGAAAACGAAGACTTAATAAAAGAGAGAAACTTGTTTAAAATGGCCTTTTGATGTGAAGTTCATTCAATTCCAATTCAAAGAGAAAAGAAAGAAGGATATTAAAAAAAGTTTAGAAAGGAAAACAAAATCAATCAAAATTGAATTCCATTTTAGATTTAACTTTACCACAGTAAAGACATGTTGTACACGACAAGATACATGAGTAAAATTCGGTATGTTTCCAACTGTTTGGATAGAAAGGAAAATTGGTGATAAAAGAACAAGTGCGAAGGAACGATTGAGCAATGAATTCAAACGAAATGAAGGAAAATAAATACAGATAAAGATATGCACACATGAATCTGCAGTCATGAAAAGTTCATTTGAAGACAGAATTGACGATTGTTAAAGGAAGATTTAGGAAAATTGCGAAGCAAACGCACTGCATAACTCCAATCTTTGAAGGTCGACTTCTTGTTGGCAGTCTGCCGGCAATCCCGCCTTGATCGCATCGATCTAAGACAGTAAAATTCGAATAATAAAAACTTTTCCCTGAGATACATAGGTTTTTCTGTGCTCGAATGATAATGCTTTTATCCTTAACACACGCAACGTGTTTGTCATGACTCCCCCACAGCAGCAGCATGGGTAATACGAGGTTTTCTGCGAACGAGTTTGAGAACTGATGGTGAGAAGGGAAGCAGACACGGTTCATCCAAAGAACAATTCTCGATTTAGAGTTCTTTTCAATTTTTACGAATTCTTCTTTCTTCTGCACAATGCAGAGAATTGGTGACTTGATTTGTTTTCATTTGAAGAGCGCACTAATATCGTATGTACTTGCATGTCAACTATCTTTGTCAACAAGGTTTTAAAAAGAAAGCATTCGACGAAAGAAAGCCAGAGCTGATAAATTTTCGCTTAAAACAATACAAAACTCCCAATCATTGCACCACTTTTCCCTGACCTCTGTATCTCTCTCCATCCCTTCGGCGAAAATGGGTGTGCTGAGTGAGTGGGCAGGTGGGTCCTCAAAAGCAAGCGTGGGTTGAAAGAAGAAGCAGAGACAGCCTCTTCTTGCCACCCGTTTCACCCTTGCAGGCTTTTGAGGTCGCACAGGGTGCATCGACGGAGAAGTATTCAAAAAAATAAATGCAAATATCTGGCTAATTGCTAATGATGCCCATAAAGCGGGACCACATCGAATTTAGATCAAACTAGGTCATATGGATATTTAGATATAAGAACAAGTAGTTTTTCCTCCAATATCTCATTTAACTTTTTCGAAGAAGAATAAGAAGAAGAACCTTGTTGAGAGCCTCTCGTGCGGCCTCGCCATCCTCGCTGACAGTGGCAATGAGATGATCGAGACTCGCCTCGATGATCGCGAAGGCAACCGCCGTCTCCCGCGACCAATTCGGCATCTCCAATACTAAGCAATTGAATGATTCAGAGAGAGAGAGAGAGAGAGAGAGAGAGAGAAACTGAGACGGAGAAAACGAACGATGCAAGTGTCAACAGATATTATGCACATAAAGACATACGCCACGGCAAGCAACGCCTTTCTTCTCAAGAGATCTGCATATATGATAGATAGAATGATGAATAGTACATACAAACATATGCAGTTCTGGCTGCATAACAAAGAACATATGTATCCAGGTGCTAATATGTATTGTAAGTAGATATGTACAATACATACATACAAACGTCGTAAAAATAAGAATGCATATGTATGTACATACATAAATGCAAATATCAATGTTTGAACTACGCAATTAGAGTAATGTTTTTGGATTGGTGAGAAAAGTAGAAAGTACAATATGATATTTTGGGTGAAATGGTTATTGTTCTATTGAGACAATGAAAGTGTGCCTCTGAGACATCGCCTGCAGTGGCTTGGGATTGATTGGCAGCGATGATGAAGAGACTTGGTAAACCTGCCAGGGAGTTGCCCTTCACTTTCTCTTTAGCCCCTTTCCCCATTTTTTTCTGCTGATCGATTCGATTCAGATTTAAAGGAAGTATCCGAAGAAAGAATAACCGTATCTGATAAAACTACGCGTCAAATGGTGCAAAACTCCCAACTGGAAGAACGGTGATTTGGGGCTCGATACAAAATTTCAAATTTGAAATGTATGCGCATCGTACCTCTCTAAAGTTCTTTTATCGTTTCGCTTTCTCAAATCTCTCATTCCTTGGGGAAAATGGGGCGCAAAGGGGGCAGGACAGTCAGAGACTATCTATTCTTCCCACCTGTTGGCACTCCTTGCTTGGATTTGAGGATGCACGGGATCGACAGAGACATTTTCAACCGTATTCAAGAAAACAAATGCAAAATTTATGGCTAAATACTGACTTTCATGAAACGGAGCTACATACCTCCACTCCAATCGATCTTTTAGGCCAAACTTGATCATTTGGGAATATAAAAGAATATGTAATTTTTTCGTCGGACACTTTTAAATGCATTAGCCAATGAGAAAAATTTCCAAAAGTTTTATAGGATATATTTGTAGCACGTTGAAATTGATGATTTCGAATGTAAAGTAGTTTGTTTTTGTTTATCGTACGTGAAATATACATATGTACACATATATTTCAGTATAACAGCACGAATATATGAAAGAAAAATAGCGTTCTTGTAAATGCCAATACCAAAACTGAGGAAGATTAGGGAGGGAGGGGGGATTGGGATAGGCGCACACGAGTCGTACCACGCCGGATATAATGAAGAAAACTGATTAAAGGCAAGACAAGGGAACTTAAAAAGGGAAACGATTGCGTAGGCTGACCCAGCATCCAGCAACAGGCTGCTCGTTTCATGCGGCGCACTCTTCTCTGTTTCTCTTCCTGTTCTTCCTCACTCTCTAGTATTCTCTGCCTGGTCGCTCTCACTCTCACTCGCAAAATAATGATTCTTCCAAAGTGTAGTGTCTCGACACGGAGAAGATTGTTTTGAGAGGTAAAGACTATCACTCAGACAATTTGTCTTCGATTTACCACAAGACAATATTGTCTTGCTTGATTTAGACATCTCTTGTCTTACGTCGCAGAGTTGTCTTGACCTATCATTAATAAATGAATAAAATAATTAATAATCAACTGTTTGCTAGCGAAACTCTGATTTCAATGAATCCAATGTTTTTTCAAATGAGCATACTGCGCACATATGTGTGTGTATCCTGAGAGCATAGAAGCAGACAATTGACTAAAAATGTCACACTCGAAACGTGCCACGTCAATTCAAATAATTGACATCGGGTGGTTTGTCCCAAGTTGTAGTGTCGAAAAAAGATCGACTCTTTTGCTTTCACTTTCAGAACAAAGCGAATCAAGCTCGAGAGAAATAAAGAGAGAGATTTGATAACAAGCGACAGGGAAGAGAGTAAGAGAGGAAAAAAAATGAAATAACAGAACAAACTTGAAAGATCATTCGCAAACATTTGAAGATTAAATTCATTTTTTCCAGTGTTCGTGCATATTTAGATAGAAATAATTTAAAAAAAAAATTAGATGAATAAAGCTCAGGCTCATTGTCAGGTTCTTGCTTCTTTAAAAGAGGGCCCAAGGAGTGAATGAAGAAGCTATTTCGTAATGTTATCTGCCCGTCTCATTCCTGATCCATATTTTGAGAAACAAATGCATGTTATTTGCCTAGTTTTGCTTTATTTTCCAAACATATTACTCAATAATTGATATTCCCAGTTGGCACTCAGTCTTTGTCAGAGTTCTCCTGTCGCTCTGGCTTCTGGGCGGCGTGGTTGAGACATGCCGGTCACATGAGCCGCCTCATCAACGATGACTGCCTCTCGGTCGACATTGGTTAGGGGTGTTTTTTTTTACAATAGCTATATTCGACCAGGTTTTATCGTTGCTATTGGTCCGTGCAGCCCCTTGCATCGGAAAAAGAGATGGCTCAATCTTGAGACGGCCAAGAATGGTCAATGTTCACGTACGCGATGGGCTACGCGTTCCTGACGGCGAGCGAGCTGCAGATTACGGCGGAGTGCGTGCTTGCGAGTTGGCGACTCGAGCACTACGCCTCGCTCAAGACGCTTACTTTCCTCGTCGTCGGCACACTCGTTACGGTACATTTCTTTTCTTTTTCTTTCACTCCAAAAGGCTATAATACCTATTTATAACAACAACAAAAAGAAGAAAAAAAAAGTCAAAGCATTGCATAATGTTTGCTTATTGATTTTCTTACTCTTTGAAATTGTCAATTTACTCTCTTTCTCTCTTTTTCTCTTTCTCTCGTTCAATCTGTCTCTCTTCCTACAATCTTTCTCCTGCTCTTAGCGATCGCATCTTTTAAGTAAATCCCGTCGTGACAAGTTGTGGAGTTGCATGGATACACACAGTGAAATGAATCGAATATAATTTATCAACTGCAAATAAATGGTTACGACGGAAAGGTTCAGTGGTTGAGAGTTGTGGAGAAGAGTAGACGGCGGACGTCTCTCTTTCTCTCTGTCGTACGGGGCTGGACTTACGCCCCGTTAAACCCCGTCTTTATCCTCTGCCGTAGCATGAGAACAGGTTCTTAGACCTGATCTTTTTAATCATGAAGAGGCCACCCTGCGACAAGTGCGCTTCGTCGCCCACCTGCCAGGGCAGGGTGCTTTTCTTGAGCGCCGCTGAGGCTTCGGCTATGTCGGAGACCGACCACGCCACATAGGAGACCATGTTTTTGTCCAGCACTGCGTACCATTTGTTCGTCTCTGCTGCGTAGACCTGTGGGTCTTGTAGATTGTTAGCATTGGACACGCCGTACTCCGAAATAAACACGGGGATCTTCGCTGCAGCTGCGGAGTAGGCATTTCGTTCGTTCTCTTGGTGCGATCCCGAGTAGAAGTGATTCACGTACATCACGTTGGTCTGGCCTAAATGATAACAGAAGCTGATTGTCAATGGAGTGTGCGTCCTACATACCCCACAGAGGTGAGTTGCTGGCGTCGGTGAGGCCCGAAGCTCCAGACCAATATGGAGTACCCAGCAGGGCCACGTTGTCAGGGTCAATGTCTCGAATCGCCTTCAGCACGTTGTAGTGGTAGGGCTTCACAACGGTGTTCCAGTCCAGCTAAAGTGTTTGCTATAAGCCAAGAAGAAACCGCCTCAAACCCAAACCACGTGCGGCTCGTTGAAGGTCTCGTAGAGCACGTGCGGGTACTTGCCGTAGGCGGTTGCCATTTGCTTGAAGAAGTCAATCGCTTGCCACTGGTGATCCTGTGCGTCGTGGTCGTGCCAGTCGATGATGACGTACATGCCCCGCTCGATGGCCGCCTCAACGACGGTGCGCATCCTCGCAAGCTGCCTGTTTCTTGCTGAGGTAGCCCTAACTACCGACGCCCATCGCGGCACGCACAACGTTCGCGCCCCACTGGCAGGCGAGTGCGTTGATAGTCTCCTTACTCCAGTACACTGGCGCCCACTGAGACCAGAACAGCGACATCCCGATGAGCTGTACAGGTTGGCCGTTGGCGCCCACCAGCTTCGTGCCTTTCACCGAGAGCTGTCCGTAGGGCGGGTCCTTCGGCGTGAGCGAGGAAGCACCCAGCCAAAGAACTGCTAGACAGAAGAGTGTGGGTCGCATCCTGTGACGTTAAGCTGGCCTTTCCCGACTGCAAATCCGCTTAAGTAGGTCTGCCCTCGTTCGCGTCTTTCCTGGCCTCGATCGGGATTATGTGGACAGCATGAGGACGTCAAATTTCTTTGGACAATACGCTGTGCAAATAGCCTATACATTACACTTGCTTAGCAATACGATGAGATTACAATGTGCTAATGTTTGGCTATTTTGGAACTTGATCATTATTTATTATGATTGACATCATCATCACAAATTTGGTGATAACCATCACACTATCAATATCGCAAGTTCGATTTATTACGTTTCAGACAATCTTGACTTCTTCCTATCGTAGTAGGAGTTCAGTTGAGTTTTACTGACAAAATGTTCACCGTCATATACAAGAATCAAAAAAACGCATCTGAAGATTCTCGGCAAAATTTGCATAACTTACTGTTAAAGACTCACCATCTTGGTGTCAAACTTACAACGCATCACAACGACGCGTCATATGATTTCGAATTCTACAAAATACGAACCAAAATGTCTAAATCTATGAACCTTTTTGAAAATTACACTTGAATTCCTTCTCTAAATCCAGCATGTCTTGGTCATCACGGAGAGCTCTGAGTATGACTCAATTCCACTCGGCCTGAGATGCAACTGAAGTAGCCGTCTCATGGCAATGACTCAGTAGAGTTAGTAGAGTTTGAATATTAAAAATTGCCACCATGACAATTCGCTCCTCGTCTATGGGTCCACTTCCTCTCGAAGGTATGTCACTTTCCGGAACTGTGCAACATTCGTAGTTGTTATTCTTTTCTTTTCCCTCTGTCTCTCTCTCTTTCTCTCTGTCTTTTCCCTCTCTCTTCCTATCTGTCTCTCTTCTTCCCATCTTGCTCCTGGAGGATCCTATGGCGGTCGCGTCAAAACTGACAATGAGAGCCCCCGAATTTTGCAATCTGTTTTCGAATGCGCTCCGGCAGCTCGATGAAAGGCTTAACGGAATTTTTTTCATTCAGTCACATTTTCATCGATGGCTCACTCTCTCCCACAATCTCTTTATCTCTAAAAACACACAATGGAGGTAACAGGAAGTGCCTAAATCTATTGGGGACAAAACGCTGTGCACCTTTCATGCTCTGGTATTGCGAATATTTTATTTTCCGACCAATTCTGACACAACAAAGACTGAATAACAATTTATTCTATCTGAAAATGCGAATATTACTTATAGAGTAGTTTTATTCCTAGATCGCTCCTTCGAAAACTTCGTCCTCTCTCACTTCCACCACATCTTCTATAACTCCCTTTTATCGCTATTCTCAAACACATCCAAAGGCGGCAATGATTATCATGATTTTTTTTATTATTATTGAATGTTGTTAATGACTAGCGCATTTCTGTTACAGACTTCTCCTCTAATCGGGCAAATAAAAAGGACAAATAATTTTTGACCTGTGAACATTGTTGCTATTTCAGTGTGCATTGCCAGCTTAATTGCCTTTTTTTGAGTTTTCTCATTGCTGGCATGTAATTGAAAGCAAAAAAAAATCCGTAGAAAATCGTATTCTATTTGAACGTTGATGGTATCTGCATCGATGCATATCATTGCAAAACAGCAGCAAAATATATGAGCTCGTGATACATTTGTACTTTGAAAGACCATTCAAGGCCAACAGTCGCCGAAACCGTGCGAAATCGTACGGTTCAGCCGACTCTTTCGATACTTTCATGCTTTGACTTGTTGACGCCTCCTCGCGAAAGTGACCTGTAATTTTTTTTAATATTTTTTTTCTGAGTTTCGTCATCGTATTTGTCGTATATAACGGAACTGTCTTCCGTGTAGAAGGAAATATTAAAGAACTATGTGGAAGAGTTGGTTTTTGTTTTTGAGAACGATATAAGTGTCACTAACTACAATGTGGGAGGAGAGGCACCAAGGGCAAATTGCACATGCTCTCTTAATAGATATTCGAGAAGAATCATAAGATTGAAAACTTGGCCCGGTCTACATTCTCATTTACAGTTGATTGAGTAGACTTTCCTTTGTAGTACAGATTACGCGCTCTCAGTGCCAATAGCAAGATTCTCTTCTTGCTTGCGTTCTTTCTAGCGGAGAGTGCGATCGCGCAATACAATCCGTATAGCGGCGGATATGCGCCGTATGCACCCTACAGTAACACTCGCCCACTGCTATAACTTACAAGACAAAGACGACGAAGCAAACATCGATGACCTATCAAGGCGCGAATCGGCCCAGTGGTTCGGTATTTATGTATACACTTAATTAATCAATTATTAATTAAAGTACTTACGATTTATGAGCTTATTTATTAATTTAGTTAATTTAAGTTATTTTATTTATTTAGTTTCTTTGTTCTTTTTTGTTTGTATATTTTATTTTATTTATCTTAGTTAATTTTTTTTTCTTTGAATTTACCTATTGGCTATAATGATTGCATCTTTATTATATTCAGGCGATCACTTTTACAATTGTATTTTAACATATTTTTATTAAATACATTTATCGATATGCTCTATTTGTGTATATACATAAATAGAACTAATGGTGTGGTCAGCAAAAAATTACATCAGGCCCAGTGATGCCAGCTGGCGGCCAGAGAGGAGGCATGCTCGGCGGGTTGATGGGGCCACTGATGGGTGGCGGCCGGTGGCGGACTCCTGGGCGGCGCTGGCGGCGGCCTCCTCCACAGCGTCCTTGGCATGCTTGGCGGATAGAAGTTTGGAAATATATTCATAATATATTCATAATAAATAATATGCTTTTCGATTATAACAAAAGACGTCTAGGAATAAGGAAATATTGTTGTCATTCAGTGAATGTGCAACGGATGGAAACATTTTAGTAAAATTGGTTCGAATGAAATAGAAGGAGAGCCACAACGAGAGTGACGCAGACGATAAAAGCTAATGATTAGTAAGATGAACAGAGATCAGCCGCGCGTTTAATCTGTCCAAAGTTTGTAACATGTTCTGAACGCTTGTTCGCAACATTGGTGTTGTTGTCACAGGCTGAGAACAAGCTGGAAACATTCGAAGCTCATCACATTCTGACAAACCTCTGCAAATGTTTTGTTGGCACTGGGATTCGAACCCTAGACTTGCAAACTGTAACGCACTCCCTTACCCACTAGACCACACTGCTACTTGCAAACGGCCATGCTGGAGCAGCACACAATCTTTGCCCTATCGGAAACCAATATATTTTCTCCTACCTGACAATGAACGAGAAAACATTTTAACGTATATTTTCGGACTTTAGCTTTCTAGAAAATAGTTCGCCTCAATCCGTCGCCCTCATGGATAGACCGTTGCCTTCTAAATTCATTAAATGCCACAGATTTCTAATGAAACATTTTTAGAGTGAAATATTATTGTGTATAGTTTGTGCAAATTTTAGTGCTTCCCATTGTGCGAAGGCCAAATCATGCTCATATTGTGCTTCCTTGGACAATACCATATACTCTTATGTTGAAATTGAGAATCTCGACGTGCAATAGAAGCGAATTGATCAAAAAACAAGATAGCTAACAATAAGGCTTGTAACGCCCTCGCTTCAACGCCCGGCAAACTGAATCCTCATAGATGAGCAGCTGTGACTTGTTAGTTTACCAAATAGCCTCGATCCATGAGTGCAACCGACACTAGATGGATTTTTCGACAGCGGAGCAGGCATTTCGGCTAGGCGGAGGGGGGCAGAGGGGAGGCAGGCAGCGAGCGTCGACATCTTTTTTTCTCTGCCCAGTGCTATTTCGTTGGTGACGAGCAAAAGCACACCGGAGCAGCTTTTGCTCGCCACAACCTGCGTCTCCATCTTTGCGTTGTCTCTACATTTTCGTGCTTGTTCTGACCAAGTGACCACTTCAGAAATTCGAAACAGGAAGTGCACACAAGCGATAAAGTGATCACAAGCTGGATACATGTTCGGAACCCATGTGTATTAAGATAGGCTGGAGCACTGCCAATTCTTTTGTTTCGAACATGTTTCAAACAAGATAGTTTTGAACATGTTTCAAACTTTAGACAGATTAAAGGCGCGGCAGACCTTCACTCGAGAATAAAAAGTTAGATATTTTCATATGAAAAGTTGTATAACAGGTTGACAAATTTGATTTCACCCACTAATGCTTACTTGTCACCAATTTTTTTTTTTTATTTTACTAATTATCCTGTCTTCCATCAGAAATTTACGCGATGAAGTGAACCCGCGATGTACGGAATGTAAGAGGTGAGTGTGGTATGAGTGAAACTAAAAGAGTAATAAAAAGGAGCTTATTAATGCAAAAATTAATGCACAATAAAAAATTTTGATTGTTCAATTACCAGTTAGTCAAAAGCCTTGCATATCTCTCACAAAATAATAGATTCTTTGAAAGCCATGGAGAACGCGACGCGATTCAAGGCCAAATGTAGCCGAAACATGCGCAATCGTACAATTCAGCCGATTGAAAAACCTTGCGCGAAAGTCAAAACAACAAGGCTCATTCGATACTTTCAAGTTTTGAGGTCTCCTCGCCAAAGTTATCTGTTATTTTTTTCTTTTTTTCTGAATTCTCGCCTTATTTAGTTATCGTAAGTGAAATTTAAAAGAATTGGGAGAAGATGGGGGGGGGGAGGGTCACGTGAGTCGCAACCACCAAATGCTGGAAGAGAATCAAAAGGTACACTAAGCTTCGCGATTGTTGGGGCAAGGGGGGGGGGTGGTCTTTGTAAATTATATGGTCTCTCAACTCGAATAAAAAAGAAAACTTTCGTTTTTAGGACCGGATGCGCCATTTCGACCTCAACTGCGTTCTCTTCTTGCTTACGATCTTTCCGGAAGCGATCTCACATAACATTCCCTACGGTGGCGGATATGCACCCTATGCACCGTATTCACCGTACGGCTACGGCGCACCGCAGCAGTCGCCGACAGTCATTACATACAACACCAAGACGACGAAGACGACATCGATCACCTACCAGCAGGGTTGCAGTTATTTTTTGGTTTTTGTTTTTGGTTTTGCAACAAAAAAAACTTTTTTGTTCCCTTTTTTAATCGAGTTTGCCCAAAAAAATTTTTGTCGAATCTCTCGGATGCCCTTGTCCTCTAGCAACCTGTCAAGATTATGGAGTTCTAATTCTAGATTTCGTCTTATGTTTTGTAGTATGATAGACTTTACTAATTTTTCATGACATTATTCTATTAGAGGGAGGGGTACTATTTTTCAATGTCGTTTTCAAGGGGGTGGGGGGGACTATTAGAAGGGGTGGGGATGTAAAGGTACAAATAGAGAAAGTGCGGTGTTTCAGGTCCAGCTATGCCGGCTGGCGGCCCGGGAGGCTTGCTCGGAGGAATTATGGCGCCGCTGATGGGAGGGCCGGGCGGCGGACTTCTGGGCAGCGCCGGCGGCGCACTCCTCAACGGCGTCCTTGGCATGCTTGTTAGCGGATAGAAGTTTGGCGGTGCCGCGAAATATATGTGTACTATCATGATCTACCTCGATCTACCTTATATACAATTTGATTTTAAAAAAATGATCTAATTTTCCGGCAACATACATTCGTCTACAGTCAAGAAGCAAAACGATTTGAGCACAGTCAATATTGAGGAGAGGAACTCGCTAAAAAATTAGACACAAAATTTCTTAACAAAATGGATTGACAGATATTTGAAATTAGTGGTTTAAAATATATTTATGGACAAATTATATCCTTAAAATATATGTAAAATATAATTTATATACAAAGTATTGTGATTGCCAACATTATACAGTGGAAGAAGTTATGTAAGTGTTAGAAAATCGATAAAAGAAACGAGTAACAGTAAGAAGGTATTGTTGTCGTATAGAATGTGCAACGGATGGAAACACTTGTGTAAACGTGGATAGCATCTAATTAACGAGAGCCACAATGATAGTGACACAGACGGGGAACACAAATGATTAGAAAAGTTAACAGACTCTACCGAGAGCAAACGCGTTGTCTTCAAGGCCACCGCACTCGAAACATGCGTAATAGTATGCCGAACAGGAAGACGCTCTATCTCGCCAAACGCTTTCTCCTTCCGACAATGATATCAGCGAGCAATCACGAAAGTTCGAAGAGTATTTAATTATTCTCGTTACGCCTGTTTTACACCTTTGCGCACACCAGCCAGTCAGTTCATGCACAAATGGCTGTCTCGCTTTGATCACTACATCCCCTTTGCTTCTGCCACCTGCTTTCCATGCATCTATACGCCCTCTAATTCCTCTCTGTCTGTGTCAAAAAAGCCAAAAAAAAATTGTTTTCGATATGAATACATTATTTTTGTGGTGTACTTATCGCGCGCAGTCTAATTTGTTATTGAAATAGTTTAGTATAATGTTTCCAGAAGGCGATAATGCTCTCTCACAACTGCATTATTCTCTTGTTCGCCATGCTCTTCTCGGCCGCGAGCGCGCAGTGGGGCTATGGCGGTGGCTATCCGCCTTATGGCGGCGGCTGGGGTGGCGGCTTCCAGCAGCCACAGCCTCAGCCACAGTACTCTCCGACCATGATGACATACAACACAAAGTCAATGTCTGAGACGTCCGCGAGCTACCTCGGCGCGAATCCGCCAAGGGGTAAGCTCTTTTTGCGCATTCCTTTTTATTTGCTAAAATAAATTGTAATTTATTTTGTTAAAAACAATTTTTGCTCCTTTAGTTGCAGATGAAAATGGAGAAAATAAGAACAAAATATAAAATAATAAATAAAACATTTCCAGGGCCACTGATGGGCGGCAGACCTGCGGGCGGTCCCGGCTTGATGGGCGGCCTGCTGGGCCCGATGCTTGGCGGCGCTCGCGCCCCCGCGAGCCCAGCCGGCGGAATGCTCGGTGGGCAAGCAGCGATGCTCAGGAACCTCATGGGCATGTTTGGGTGATAGCAGATATCGAGGAGATATCCAATTACGGAATACATACATTCTTCAACTTGTTGGTTTAATTATACATTTGTTTGTTTAAAACAAACATATGTTCAAATCAACAGATCTCCAATTAAATTACGTATATGTTAGTAGAATTATTCTACAATCACTCACGCTCGAATACGCGTATTTGAATTGTCTTGTAATTAAGGCAGTTTGGATGAAATTATGATAAAGAAATTACTCTTTGTTTGCATCGAGAGTGTAATGACATTGTATACCTTAATGTTGCGTGATAGTGTGGGATGTTTGTGCCATGCTAATTGATTCATTTTATTTAACGGTCCCGGATATCCGTTTCATCTTCATTTGGTGATGAAAAGTACATAGTGACTTCTCGCTTGCAACCCAGAAATAAAAATTTGAAAATCAGACTTTTGTGAAGTCGTGTGCTTTTGTGCTTAATATTTATATGATTGGTGATTATCCTTCTTTATTTTGTATAGATTGATGAAAGGGTGGATGCGAAAGAGGAAGTGGTTTGGGGAACACAAGAATATTTTATTAATTCAGGAGGTCGTTGTCGTTAGTTCTCGTTACAAGAAACGGCACCATCATGAGAGCAAGAGCAAAGTGAATGATTAGCCAAAATGGACAGACAGCTCCTAACACTATAGACTAGAGAAGGTGAGCCATTGAGCTAGCCACGTACTATTCAAGGCCAACACTCGAAATATGCGTAATAGTATGCCGAATAGGAAGACGTTTCTCGTCAAACTATTCCAACGTTCCGACACTGCACACACGCACAACTGGTCAAATAATACGTCCCTTCGTTTGCTTCTTAACTTTTTATAGCTTTCCGAACATTTTATTTAAGAATTAGGTATGCATAATTTTTCATATTTCCAGCGAATAATGCGATCTCAGCATTGCGTTCTTCTCGTGATCGCTATGGTTTTGTCGGAGGTGCTTTCGCAATACGGTTATGGTCCCTATGGATATGGCGGCTATCCTCCGTATGGCTACTACCAGCCACAAATTTAATGATCACTGGAATATCCGTTTTACAACAGATTTATCATGAATTCGGCATCAGTTCATTGGTAAGAGCACCCCATGCCTCCAGGATCTATACTAGGTACATCTAGCGCTGAAGTAGTAGACTATTAGGGGGTGGTACTATTCGAGGTGGGGGGGGGGGTTCTACTAGAGGGAGGGGTTCTATTTTTAATGGTATTTTCAGAGGGGGTACTATTAGAAGGGGGGGGGTTCTAATAAATGGGGTGGGGGGTACTAACAGTGAAAATACGGTACATATGTTTGTAGTGACTACCCGCTTGCAACCCGGAAATAAAAATTTTTAAATCAGACTTTCATGAAGTCATCTGTTTGTGTACACTCCACTATTCTGTCTATTTATTCTAATTCATGCTTAAAATATATGATGTGGAGTGGATGAATTACCTTCATTGTGCTGTATAGATTGGTGAAGGGGGTTCCTGCGAAACATTAAGTGGTTTGGGGAACGCAAGAATATTTCATTTATTTAGTAGGTCGTCGTCGTCAGTTCTCAACACGGCACCGACATGAGAGCAAGAGAAAAGTGTATGATTAGCCAAAATGGACCGACAGCTCCTACCACTATAGACAAGAGGAGGAAATTCATTGAGCAAGCCACGTATTATTCAAGGCCAACACTCCAACCATGCGTATGCCGAACAGGAAGACGTTTCTCGCCAAACTTTTAAAAACGTTCCGATAAGTAATCGCCAGACACTTCACATACGCATAACTGGCCAATCGCTCTGTTCATTCTATCGCTTACTTTCTATCAGCTTTCCGTATATAAGAATTAGGCATTATTTTTCAAAATTCCAGCGAATAATGCGATCTGGGCCTTGCGTTCTTCTCGTCTTCGCCATGTTTTTGTCGGAGGCGCTTTCGCAATACGGCTATCCTCCGTATGGCTACTACCAGCCACCCCGGCCGCAGCCTCGGCCCCCGCCACGACGACCCAACTCGCCGACCATGATAACATACAATACGAAGACGACGAAAGAGACGTCGATGACCTATGTTGGAGCGAATCCGCCGAAAGGTCTACTGTCTTAATTTTTTAATGAATTGTATTATTATTATGTTTTAATTTTTCAATGTTATATGTATATTTTTCTTCAATTTAATATTAAAAAAAAATTCAAGGTTTTTATGAAAATAATTTTTATATAAAATAAAAAAATTTCATAAAAAAATTCTAGGTCCACTTTTGGGTGGCAGACCTGCCGCTAGACCTCCTGCTAGACCGCAAGGCTTGGGCGGCTTGATGGGGCTGCTTGGCGGCGCTGGTGCCCCCGCACGGCCGGCTGGCGGACTTCTTGGCGGTGGCGGCCAATCCATTCTCAATAGTCTCATGGGATTATTTGGGTGATACGCGTGGTATGGATCAGTACTTGCAATTGAAGCCCATTGAGATGAATAAAAGCAGAATCGTGATATGACTGGGGGGATCTGTACTGCGGCACCAATTGAAATTAATAAAATAAAAAGGTGATAGAGGTGGTTGGGAACAGTACTTACACAACGTTTTGTCCCAGTTGTTTGAGGCGCATCTGACGTTTTACTAATCTACGAGCATCTTCCGTGGATTTTTTTTACCAATATACGGCAGATACATATCTCTACCAAAATAAAATAAACTTATTTTTGAGGAGTTGCGGTCGCGATGTACTGTTTTTTTTTAATTCCACTTCACGGCCAATGAAAGGTGACTCGGAGCTAGTAGGCAAAAAGCTGTGCACTTACAATTAGGAACCAACTGATATAAATAAAATTAAAATAAAATGAAATTGTATTTTTTTTTGTCTTCTTCTATCGCTCATTGAATACGCGGTATTAGAAATATATTCTTTGATGTATATAGGTAAGATAAGTAGTTAGAACCAGAGCCGGTAAAGGGCCCAAAAATTTTGGGCCGGCCCGGCCCGAACGATTTCCGGGCCCTAGAATTTTGGGCCCGGCCCGACCCGGCCCGTGCGCCCGTTTGAGCCCGATCTTCAAAAATTCAGGTTTAAAAAAAGTACGATGAGCTTCAACGCGCAAAAGGGAGAACTTCCGTCGCTTCGCCACTGCATCGAAGAGTCGCTTCCACAGCAGCATCTTCTCTTCAGTTATCTGCTCGAGGTCGCGCTCGACACTCTGCTCCTTGACGACGGCGAGCCAATGGTCAACAACGCCGTCACGGACGTCTTCTCGAGGAGGGCGAACTGGTCGGAAGGAGGGGGCGGAATTCGGGGACGAGGGTGGAGAGGGCGGGAGAGGATGCAGAAGGAAGCACGGAAGACGGGGAGGGGTGCATGAAGACGCCGAAGAGGTCATGGCCTCCAGTTGAGGAGTCGCACTACGCTCCACTGACATGTATCTGTTCTCAATGTGGATCTTTTCGCTCTCCAGCCGGAAGATGTCGGCGAAGAGGTTGCGAGACTCAAGCAGCTTCACGACGTGCTGCACAGCCTTGCGGATGCACATTCGCTTTGGTCAGTCATGGAGGTCGGCGAGTTCGACGGTGACTCCGCGGTAGGCCTTCTTCAGCTCGTCCGACCTCTTCTTAATCAGCGACGCCAGTCTCCGCGATCACGGATTTCGGCCCGTGTCCCCTTATCTCCTCGGTGAGCTCTCGGTCGAGTCCGTTGAGGATCTCGTCGTTGCGCTTCTGCAGTGCAAGGAGCTTGTCTGTCGGCTGGCACGATGTACAAGTAGTCGAAGCCCTCCTCGGGATGCGACGAGTCCTTGAACTTGAATCGGAATCTCGAGAATCTCGCGGACGAAGATGCGCGAGAAGCGTCGCTCGGTGGTGATGCAGACGAACTTGACGATCCTGTCGTTGTTGAAGATATACTGCAGCAGTCGCCGGATCGACAGTATGGAACGCACGGCTGCGTCGCCACGAGTACCCGTCTGATTGGCCGTCTCTTGTCTATCGATAAAGCGTTCGACAAATTCGTCGACTGTCTTGAAGACGATGTCGCCTTGGTCCATGCAGTTCTTGAGACGAGAGTGTGAAAGAAGGGAAGATTGGCAGACGACCAGAGTGACAACTACAGTGTTGAAAGAGAAGTAAAAACGGTCAACTGTATAACTTACTTCAATTTATTTCTCTTTTCGCAATTTATTTTATCGTCACCCACTTCCATTTTTTTAAATATCGGGCCCAAACGGGCTCACGGGCCCGCCCAACTTTTTTGGGCCCGGCCCGGCCCGGCCCGAGGCCCTGGGAAATTGGGCCGGGCCGGGCCGTTACCGGCTCTGGTTAGAACCAAAACTCGTTTTGTTTAAAGAAAGAAGGATGTGAGAATACAGATACTTGCGCAGAACTTTGAAAATGTATTCTTTAACAATATATATATATATATATATATATATATATATATATATATATATATATATATATATATATTATATATATATATATATATATATATATGTATGTACGTTCCTTTCGTCTGACCTTTAAAATGAAGCCTTCATTCAGCGAAACTTTTCTTACCTTTTTCTATCTCTCTCCCTCTCACTCTCTCACCCTCTGTTGCTCTCACTAGCCCTCACTCTTCCTCACTCTCCCTCACTGTCTCTATTTCTCTGTCTTGATCTCTTTCTCAGTCTAGCAGTCAATGCACTCAATTTCGATTCAATTTCGCAATGAATGATGCACGTGGTGTCACAAACTTTTGCTCTTATCAAGAAGAGTGTATCCTGTGATACCTCCCCATTGAACCCCTTTCGCAATTCCCACACTATGAGGGAACAGAGAGAATGAGATAGAAGGTATGAAAGCGAGAGCTGGAAAGAGGTTGTGAGCGAGAATGAGAGACAGAAATAGAGAGAGAGAGACAGACAGAGAAACAAAGACTCGGAGAGTGAGAGAGAGAGAAATATACAGCAGTGCGAGAACCATCGCCAACATTTCAAAATCGTGCCTGGTCGAATATGTGTATAAAACCACCGGTCTGGCCAGAGCAAAAGCCGCACTGAAGTTGTTCCTATTCACTTCCTTGTCAGCTGTTCGCTTGAATTGTGATTTCTACTGACTTGCTCCCTACAACTTTTTAAACATTCCCCAGCGTCCCGTGTGTTTTTTTTTATATAAAAGTTGTCGCATACGCATTTAGAACATATCCGTGCTTTCTTTGAATTTAAAAATATATATAAAATAAAACAGCCAAAATCCCAAAGAATGGGCAGGAAGGACGCTTCCTACTACGCTATCCGTGCCTTCGAACAGCACCGACGTTTCCGTTGCCGAATGGGTTTCTGGACGCATCTCATGGCCGCTGGCATCGGCGCCTATGTCGGCGCGAACTATCATCAACATTACCAGGTTTGCTCTGCGCGGATTATCGATTGAATTCATCTCGTTAATATATTTAGAAGATTTTTAATTCTCCAATCACGTAAGCCAAGCAACATTATTATTTGAACAAAAATAAAATAAACATTCAGATGCGTCATCTTCACTGCCAAGAGTGTGGCAAGCCGAACGTGAGCTTTTTCTGCTCGCATCGACGAGGAATGACGCAATTATCGGACGCGTCCTCAGGCCCGATGACGTCATCATCGGCACAGCAGCCCGAGGCGCACTCGAATTGGCTGGCGAGCTCGGCCCCCGGGCCGGGACCGGCGCATTGGTACCACTGGCATCAGCAGCAGCAGTATCAGCAACAGTTCCAGCAAGAGCAACAGCTACAACAACCGTTGCTGCAACAGCAGCAGCCCATTCCACAACAGCCACCGACCACTACTCAACAATAAAGAATGATAATGTATGTACATAGAATAGTGCTGCATTGCTGCCTTTTTCTTCTACATACTTCTTTGAAATTAATAGTGATTCTTGGAATAGCAATCTCATAAGCTTATTGCGCTCATTCTCAGCCTTTCATGTATTGGCATTTGGGTAAATGTTAAGCCATCATTTTTCCAAGTCAATTGCGTTATCCTCCTTTAAAGTTTTAATTAATATGGGTCACTGCCATGTTTATAATGCTTATTGTACGATCAAACTGCACATTTTTGGACAGCGAAAGAATTGTAGCATTGCACAACAAATTCATTGATTGACCCAGTGTAATTAATAACTCGTGATGTCATCATCCTCGTTATTTACATGATTATGATATGTATGCGAACACCTCTTGGCGAGTTGCCTGAACAGGAGGATTAGTTTAGAAGATAAGAAAAAATAAAGAAAAAAGGAAGAATACAGAAAAAGGATTAAAAAATTGCCCAGATATTATAAAAGCGACCTTAAGTTTCGCTCTTCTCCTCAATTTACGTTCCCTTTTGAAACATGTCCGTCCTTCCTCATCTCTCTTCTTCCCCTCGCTTTCTTCTCATCTCTCATTCACGTTCTTTATGCTAAAACACACGTTCATTGCACACAAACAACAAGTTGTTTCACTTGCAAGCCAAGTAAGGTTGTCCGTGTAACTCGAACGAGTGATTTCAATCAGGAAAAATCAAGGCGAATACAATATGGATTACTTTTATTTGTTTCGGCTGACTTCGAATCCTCCTATATAAACCGGGAAAACCCCTCACCTTTCTGTTCCCGTGCATATCATATCGTTTGACTATCAGACTACAAATTTATCTCAGCTCTCTTTCAGCTTTCTTTCAAGTTACACGATAACATCGTCTGGATTTCAATGTATCCGTGTCTTCATCTGCATTCCATTCATATTGACAACAGTTTTAATCGTACTAGCCGGTTGAGTTGCCATAGGAAAAGCGGACTTCAATCCACCCTTTAATCCGAGGAAAATGTGTTCAATGATGGACGGTTTTACTTTGTCGCCTTGCCTTGGTTTTGGCCGGTTGGAGAGGGGTCATGGTCGACTGGGGAAGAGTCTCCACCGGCTGGAGAAGGGTTTTGGTAGGCTGAAGAGGAGTCTTGGCCGGCTATAGAGGGATCTTGGTCGGCAGGAGCAGGGTTTTGCTCCGCTGGAGAGGGGTTATTGACCGTATCGAGAGGGATCTCTTCCGGACCCAAAATACGCATCTTCCAAAGCTGCCAGAGCCTGAAGGCGGTAGAGAGAGATTATAAATAGACAGAGAATGAAAGGGAAATAGGCAGAGAAGGAGAGAGCTTGAGAGAGAGAGAGAAAACTCACACAAACGGCAGAAACTCGCGGCGCACGACGCCATAGATGATCATAGCCAAGGCCACGAGCAAGAGGCAGATGGAGAGCGAAGCGACGATGAGCCAGGCAATCAGATCATTATCTACAAACATTTTTCGTTGAACAATTTCTAGGAAATATGAAATATCACAGAAAAATATATACTACAAATGTTGATACCAACTATTTTTCATCATCAAATTCGATTTCCGCAAAGAATATTCAATGAGCATTTAGGAATCAATAAGTAATTAGGAATCAATAAATATTTAGGAACCAATAAATACTTGGGAATCAATCAATATTTAGGAATTAATCACAATATCTTGGAATGATTCAATATACATTGTCGATCAATACCATGTTCCTCGTGGAACGTCGTTTGATTGTGCGCCGAGTCGCGAAGGAGCACGCACTTGGCCTGCTTGCAAAGGCGTCCGTCGCCGCACGGCGTCCCGTCCCGAGTCATGCCCGGCCGGTTGTGAGTTCCCTAAAATTGAATTTATTGACTTATTTATCATTATATTACTACTATATATTACTATGTTAATATTATTACTATTATATTATTATATTATATTATAACTTTCATAGATTGCATCTTAATTTTTTTTCTTTCATTGAAACATATTTATATTGATATTGTCGCATTATTGTATGTATGCAAATAGCAAAAAATAAATAGCAAAAAATAAATGAATTAATAAATGAATTAATTAAAAGCACAGTCGCATTGCTTTTGATCGCTGCGCTTTTGTCACATCCGCAATTAACTACCGTATTTTCTTTATTAGTACCCCGGGCGTTCTATTTTTCAATACCCTTGCGAGAGGGGGGCACTACAAGAGGGAGGGGTTCTATTTTTCAATGTGAGACACTAAAAGTTTGATAACAACATTTTCTTCTCAAAAAAAGAAGAATCATAGCTCCAATTCATAGGAATCATCACTGGAATATCTATTTTACCACATATTTTGAATGAATTTACAATCAGTTCATTGAAGAGAACATCCCATGCCTCTAGGATCCATTCGAGGTACGTCTCGAGCTGAGATATTAGGCTGTTAGGGGGGGGCACTATTGGAGGGGGGGGGGGGGTTCTACTAGAGGGAGGGGTTCTATTTTTCAATGGCTTTATCAGGGGGGGGGGGGTACTATTAGAGGGGGGGGGGGGGTTCTAATAAAGGGGGGGTACTAATAGAGAAAATACGGTATCTCATTACCGGCATATTCGCAGTGTCGTATTCGCCAACGAAATGCGAGCACGTCCGGCCGGCCGCGTACGTGTGAACCGCAAAAATGACCGCTTCAGAGCCGAAGATTGTCTCGTTCCGGCCGCCCGTCTCACAATGCACTCGACCGCACAGTTTATCTCTGCATACACACAAGATGCGTATACAAATCAATAAATCAAAGGGAAAAAATCAATAAATGCCGACTCGTCATCGCAGGCGGTGTGCTTGTTGATGTACGGATCGTAGCTGCAGTCGCCGTGTTCTTTGTCGCCGCGCGTGTTCCCGTCGTAGCAGACGTCGGGTGCACCGCGCGCGCCCCAGCCGAAGAGCGCGCGGCACTGCGCGTCGCGCGAGGGCACGCACTCGCCATCGAAGCAGAACGAGCTACTCTGGGAGAGAGAAATATGGAAGGCGAGAGAAAGAGAGCAGACTGGGGAAAAATACATATACATTCCGCATGAAGAGTCCATCGCTGAATTCACACGGAGAGCCATCCTCCGTGTGGCCATCCACTGGGCATGCGCCCTTCTCGCCGTCACAGAACTCGGCCACGTCGCATTCGCGCGCGATACTCCGACACTCGGTGCCGCGGTTCTTCGGCTAGAAATCAAGCAAAATAGGGGCATGCATTCGAAACAACTTATAGAAACTAAAGGAGCATGGGGCTTCTATTAGAGCCAACATACTATTATAGAGTAAATTAAACGCTGGAAGGATATTTTTTAACTAATAAAGGCAACATGTTTTTGTCTTATTATTGTTGTAGTTGTTGTTGTTGTTCACCTTGCACGTCGCCTCATCGCAGCACGCGCCCGAGGCGCACTTCGCGTCGCCCTTCAGGCGGCAAGTAGTCTCATTGAAGCACGACCAGATGCACGCTTCGGAGGGTCTCTGGAAAGGGAAGATGAAAGAATGATGCAGGGAGGGAGAACGAGAGATAAAGCGAGAGAGAGAGAGCGAGAGGCGGAGAAAGAAAAAAAGTTCTGCCCACCTTGCCACAGTCGCACTCCTCGCCCGCGTCGAGGATTCCGTTGCCACAGGTGCCGTTACTCTTGACCGTGGGGACGTTGAGCAGGCAGAAGTCGACCTTCTCCCCCATCGACTTGTTCATGTTGGCGAGGGAGCACTCCGACCAGTGCGATGGCGCAGGTTTTCTGAAGTAGCAGTAGGAGAAGATGGAGAGAGAGAGGGGGAAGAGAGAGAGAGAGAGAGGGAGCGAGGCAGAGAAGCAGAGACAAACTTCTCGTGCGGGGCCATGATATAGCCTCGATCTGGGCAGGCAGTGTTGTCGTTGTCTTTATCCTTGGTGCCATCATGAGTCATACCCAGCAGATGGCCAAGGTGCCATCATGAGTCATACCCAGCAGATGGCCAACTTCGTGCGCAAGCCTAACGCCGGCCCAGTAGCTGTTTTCAAGCGAGTCCTGCGAATCATTTCGAATCACGGTTAGCAATTAGTAAATACGTCCACTGTAAATGAATAATTTCCTATGCTTTCCTGGGCATCAGAAGGGAATATACTATCAATCGATAACAGCTCAATTATCAATCAACAATCTATCAATAATAATCAAAGAGAAATAATAAATAAATAAATAAGTCTGCTCACCTGTATGAGGGCACTGGAACCATAAGCGGCGCATATGAGTTCACGACCCGCAATTCCGTGAATTGTATACAATTTATTCAATTTATTCAATCCGATAGGAGTGAACATTTGATGTCTGAAAGAAGGCGCGCGTTTCCTTGGAATTTTTAAGGTCTTCCATTCACTTTTTTCAGCAAGAATCTCTCGATCCTCAAGTATTGCGATCTATGTTTGTATATAACCGATTATTTACGCATATGTCTATTTCTCTTTAAAGGAGCGTGATTTTATGTCGTAAGCAATTACACTGATCGGTCTATGTACTTCATACGAACACTTCAGAAAAGTAAAAAGATTCAAAAGTACAGCATTCGCGAGAAATTTGCATACAAAAAATGTGCCTGTATAAGGGAAATTTTTGGTTACAGTACATTTGTTTTTTGTAAGTATTGCAGAAAGATAACTCCAGGATATTCAAGACCGGCCTATAGGCGGGAAAATATTTTTTAAACATCTTTTCTTACAAGGTCGAAATAAACGAAAATAGCCATCTTCAGTTCCTTTTTTCTGTTCGTTTGTCATTCTGCCAAGATTCCCGAGGAAATATCCAAATATCGAAGAAAAGTATTTCTAAAAGTTTTTAGGAGTCGATGTGTACTGCTTTACAGCACAAATATTATAATAAGCGAGTCGAATTACAGTATCTCAGCACTTTTCTACAGGTCATTCCGTGCTGGAGTTTTGGGTGTTCATGCTCCTTTAAGCTGAGCCCATTTATAGATGGCACTATGATGTGTGATCTGTGATCTTTCTGATTCCGGATGCGCTGCTACTCGGGCGCCCGACTTACCGAGAAATCATGAGTACGGCGGCGTCTGCTCGCAAGTTGTGGCTTCGAACAAATTCTCTGAAGGCTGGCAAAGCGTCTGTTCCACGCTCCTGTATCGGCAAGTCTGTACTGTCTGTCAACCATCTGATGTCAGCAATCTTGATGCGCACGTTGAGCGGCGCATAGTACTGGAATGAGGAGTAGGATCAGGATAAACGAACAAATAAACAACACCCTAGGAAATAACGTCCTTGCCTAAGTATGTCAGTCTCCTTTTGATTGGAATTTAGGCACACTAAAGCATCTCTTAATGACACCGTAATCTCACTCAGTTTCAGGGAGAAGTAGTGATCGATCGAGTGAAAAAGAGACTCTAATGGCGCAAACTGACGAAATTTGCTTGAGCAACGACGGTTTGGATGCGCGTAACTATATCCTTTTCACTCATATAGTATTCGTACTGAATGGAAAGAAATGTTTGAAGAAGGAAACCTTATGTATTTAAATAAATAAATAACTGAAGAGGCAAAAAATAGTATTTTTGCAAACTTATAAAATATATGTATATATTAAAATACATATTATACCATGCCATAATGAACGACGAAATTCGTCTCGATTACTCGTCGCTTCTTGAATAGCTCGGCATATTTGTCATTGTACTCCTTAGTGTTTCTTCGACTTGTGATCTCTCGTATGCGAAGCAGCGGCAAGGTCGCGGAGGTCTATCAAACTTGCCATGAGACAAACTATTTATGCCTAATGCATATTAATTTCCCGTAAATTGATAAGTTTTCATTTTATTTACCAAAGGACATTCAAAGTTGGATGGACCTTAAAAAAAGATTTTAGTACTAAATCTCAACCTAATTCTAAAAGGGCAACAAAAAATTTGCATTATTTGTCCAAATAATGCTAATTTTTGCGGAAAATATGTTGATCGGTTCATTTGTTAGTCGGATTCCTTTCAGAAAGCAGTGATTTTCCGCACCACAACTATCGACTTGTTGCGGTTGGAGGATAAAGTCGCCAGAGTCATCATCGATGGTGAGAACGTAGAAGCTAGCTTCAGTTCGAAGGAGCGCGACAATCTTCGAGGCCTTATCGCCACATGCGGAGAGCGAAGAAACTTCCTGGCCGGCCGAGTCCATGGCCGTAAAGTGGCAGGAGCTGCTTTTCTGAAAAAGTTTATGTTGTTTCCCATTCATCAAACACACAACATTTTATATTAGCTCTTATGTATAATTGAAATGTCTCGTTCCGTCACAGAGTGACATATCCAAAAACAAAAGCACAAACCGCAACAAGCAGTTTAGGCGACAGGAAATCCCTGAAATGAAATGATCTTGAAATTTTTACCTCTGTGATTACTTGTAAAACCGTGATAAATAAATCGATATTTAAATTTTGGACATATTATTTTTAATAAATGTATAAATATCCTGAACAAACATGTTCAGCTTGTAGTCCATGGTGAATTCGACAGAGCCATTGAGATTCTTGAAGGTGATCGGCAGATGGGCAGCGTTCGCGGCGAAGCGACTGAGGGAGGATGGAGTCAGGCGAGAACCGTTCAGCAAAAGATGGACTGGGCAATTCAGAATGGGACGGGAAGCTGAACGAGTAGTTACGTTAGAAGTCGATACGGGAGCTCTAATGCCCGGAGGCATTAAGATGAGAAGCAGAAAAATGAAAGGCGGCATTGGGTACTGGATTGGAGATTGGAGAGAGTCAGGGAAAAGAGGCAAACATTGAAGACGATGACAGAACATGAAGATGTTGAAAGAAGTAAGTTCGTGGCTTATATAAGCCGATTTTAAACGACCGTTCGATATCAGCGCACATGACAAGAGTGAAACGACCTTTCGAGGTCAGTGCACTTTTAAATAATGAACCGACATTGCAAGTTCAGCTCACTTGGAAATAGTGAACCGACCTTTTAAGGTCAGTTCAATGTTTTGTATTGCATGTTAGGTGTTATGCCATTCCAATTGTATTTCATTAAGCATTTCAGGGTCAGCGTTCTTCTTAAACTTGTGCCGACTTATCGAAGTCACCGCACTTGTCCAAAGTGAGTTGGATAAATGCTCATGTGAATATCGAATAACCGACTAAATTAAATGTGTGACCCTTGTTTCCCATGCTTCGGGGGGTTTAGAAGGGATGCTTTCTTCATGGTTCTCGTGAGTAAAATTACCGTCTATTTGGTTTTCGGCCAGAGATCAAACAAAAGTAGATAAATCACAAGTTGAACCAATTTTAAGAACTTTTTCGGCGTTTGTTTGAGAAATTTCAGTACTACTTGCGATTTCCATACTTTTATTTGATCTCTGTCCGGAAGCCAAATATATGATCATTTTATTCATGCGTGAAGCGTGAAGAAAAGATCACTTCCAAACCCCCTTAACCATGGGGAATTTCTGCTGACAATCCAATCATGCCGTGTCAAATCTTCAGTATTTAGATTTATGAGCGTTTTAATATTAATAAAAAAAATATATAATTTGTTTTTTTTCTTCAATCCCACGCGCTCGAATACGCTGTATTAGAAATAGTTTATATTCTTTGCTGTATGTTAAATAAATAATAATAAGCAAGTCTCGTTTTGATATATACATTAGTTAATCGAGACACAAATATGACGGTGCAACGTAAAACAACGTTTGCGCAAAGTTGTTCATAGAAAGGTTCTTTGCATATTCTGCAGGAATTCGTCCAAAAGAACTACGTGTACATTTTTGCGGAATTGTGCACAACGATTCGAGAACGCGAAAAACGCCTTTTTTAAAGATTGCACCACCTTATATGTGTATGTATATAAAAAATATGTAGTTGTTTCCGCAGTAGCAGATCTCTGAAAATATTTTTTCACAATTTACATTCCTTTCGTCTGATACGTATGAAATCACACATGCACCCAGTGAAACTTTTTCTCTTTATATCTCTCTCCCTCTCCTTCTCTCTCACACCGTCTGTCGCTCTCACTCTCTGACATTCTCTCTCTCTCTCTGCCTCTCCTTCCCGCTCACACTGTCTCTCTCTCGCTCTCGCTAACTCTACTTCTCTGCGTTGCTCTCTTTCTCGTTTCAATACTCTCCCGGGATGCACACAAATGCACAATGCAGAAAGCACACGGTGTTCACAAACTTTCGCTCTTATTGAGAAGAGGGTATTCTGTGATCCCTCCTCACGTAGTAGCCCCTTTCGCAATTACAAGCTGTGGAATAGAGTGAGAGAGAGAGAGAGAGAAAGAGAAAGATACCGCTGAGCAGGACGCACAGGCACATTTCAAAATCGTTCCCGGTCGAACTCATGTATAAAAAGTCCTGTCTGCCCAGAGTAAAGGAGCCGCACTCAGTCAGCTGTTGGTTCCTTTCTTTGTTAGCTGTGATTTCTTATGATTTCTTCGATGCAACTTTTACAACAATCAACGGTGTCCAGCGTTATTTTCTTGGATATTTCGTCTATATGTATATGTACGTACAAATATATTTATATATTTTTTAAATAAATAATTTACCTAATTTGAAACATAATTTCTACGTTGTATCGCGAAAATAATGATTGCTAAAATATCTACATAGAATCTCGTGCAAATAGGGCTAATTGGTAGGCGGACGCTTTCTCCTTCCTCGCCTTCGAGCAACTCCGCCGCTACCGCTGTAACATGTGCATGTTGTCGCATCTCGTGGCCGCCGGAGTCGGCGCCTATGTCGCCATTCACTTCTATCAACACTTCCAGGTTAATCTACTGATTATTGATTGAATAAGTTTTCTATTAATCTATTCATACAATAACTTTGTTTTTTTGAACGACAACTTAGTCATTAATTTTTCTGCTGGTCTTTCAAAAAAAAAAAAATTTTAACAAATAAACCAAACATTCAGATGCGCCACATTCACTGCCACGAGTGCGGCAAGTCGAACGTGAGCTTTCGCGACTCGCATCGACGAGGAATGACGCAACATTTCGACTGCGCTTCCTGCCCGATGACGTCATCACCGAAGCATCAGCAGGAGGCGCATTCGAGCCATTTTTGCCAGCGCGCCTCCGGCCCCGGACCGGCTGCCCCCTGGCAACATTGTCACAATCATCAGCATCAGCAGCACTTCCAGCAGCAACAGCCGATTCCTCAACAGTGAAGAATGGTAATAGAATACTACTTTGTCTCTATCTTTCTACTTATTCTTCATTGCAACGATTTCCGATTCAATTCTGTTCTTCCCTGACGTATGTATTTTCACAATTCCTGAAATAGGAATCTCAATCGTTTTATCCTTTCATTCTCATGCTCTGCACGTAAATCAGTGGATTTGTGCAAATATAAAGCCTTTTTTTTCTTGAAAACAATTGTGCTATGCTCGAATACATTTATACGAACAAAGTTATGTAACATACGTGGTACTTAATTAAAGAAACAATAATAAAAATTGAAAAGCGGGGAGCTATGAGTGAATTGAGATACATATGTATCTGCCATGTTATTGGGCATTGTTTCTTTACTTCTTTAGCTGTACTTGCCATCACCTACCATAACTTGTCTACTGCAGGTCCCTGACCTCGCCGCTACTTCGTCAACCCTGACCTTTTCGTCATCCTCTGCCGCAGTTGCCGAAAGACGTCTTCGCCATCTCTCTTTCCTCTTCTGTATCCTCCGCGGCAGCTACAGCGGCGATCTGAATTACTCCCCCAACCGCCACCACCACTGCTGTGCATCTCCGTGCTTTTTTGTACATTGATTAAATTGGCAGTGTTTTATTGCATTTTAACGGCTTCTGGAATGAAATAAAGAATGGTGAAGGATAGGTGAAAGGTAGAGAGCATTGGAAAGCAGGAGAGCAGCAGTGAAGGATAAGAGAGTAGCGAGCGCGAACCAGCTGCCAGGGCGGGCCGGTGACCGCAATAGTTCGGCCTTCCGAGCCATCGCTGTATACTATGGAGTTCCTTTTTACCGAGCTATCGATAGAAGCGTGAGGCTGAACTATTTAGCTCTGGTGGAAATAGGTAACAATATATGTAGTTCACCCTGATAGCGCGGCCTCGGAATACGATCTGCGCTGTGTGTGTAGTAGGCACGTCTGCTAAAGCAGTGATCAAAAGAATTAAAAAAAACACTGCACTCTTAGAACACATGATTCATTGACCATCCATAAAGAAAGGTACATGGCAGATGTTGCATTGCATTGTGCAAAAGTTTAATTCCTCCAAAAGTACGGGCCGGGCAGAGAGAGAGAGAGAGAGAGAGCCGTTCCAAAAAATGTTGGCCCGTTGCATCTCGGATTGTACGTGGCAATTTTGGGCTATCTTAGTTAATTTTTCTCGTTTCCTACACTTGGAGATTCAGCTTTAATTTCTTCCAGAAACAATTGAGTGAGCAATTATAGCCATCAATTCGATTTATTGCATGAAATTTATCAGGTGCACATGATAAATTTATGAAAGTCCCCAGAGAAGCTTTTGGCTTAAATTTTTACAGTACACCGTATGTAACGTAATTTAATGTATACTTATAGAATTGTGCAACGACAATTGCATGAAAGTAACGATTCATTGAGAATAATCATACGATCTCTCAGGCGCTAGGTCGTTTGAGAACCGCCGGATGAGACCACCCCGGATGAGAACTTTGGCCGGTCTGATGAGAACCGACGGCAATGAGAACCATGCGGATGAGAACCGACCGTAATGAGAACCAAGCAGATGAGAACCGACCGCAATGAGAACCCATGCGCCGACCTTGTTTAGGCAGGCGATGGACATGAATTTCTTAGTTATTCAAGCAAGTCATGCTCGTTCCGGCTTTATTATTGTAGAGGAACAGAGAAGTGATCGATCGTTCAGGGGTTCTAAACAAGGTGGGCGCATACGTTTTCCAATCGACATGAATTGTGGGGGAAACTGACTCAAATTTCTCGTAGAATACGGCTATAATACTACTCATTGCGGAGTCGGAGAAGAACGAGAAGCTGAAGCGAGTTCTCCTCACCCCCTTTACTAAGTATGAGGCTCTCTTAGATCAGCTGAGTTCTGTGTTGAGAAAATAAGACTCTTGATCAACTCGCAGAAAAGGTTCGCAGAAGGATTTTTCAAAAAATTAATCGTCATTTACTAATTAAACACCTTGTTTTTCCTGCTTACTACATATCTAATAATTCTCTGTGTTTTTGTTCATGTGAAGTATACCAATTATTCAGATATATCATGTGGATTGAATCTCTTTTCTTGTATTTCAGTCATTTTAGTGGTGCAAGTATTATGATGCGATTCATACTCGATGTGCTAAATCGATTCTGCTCTGTGTTAGTAACATAATAAGGGGAGCTGTAGTCTGAGTGAAAATATATTTGTGAATGATGACATGAAATGGGATCAGCACGTTTTGATATTGTCATCGGGACACCACTAGACATCATTTCATTTCCCTCTCATGCGTTAAAAATAACTTTTCCCGCTCGGTTCTCCTCCGGGCTAGAGGCAAACATGGACTTTCCGCCTTTGGTTCTGATCCGGGACAAACCTAGAAATGAACTTTTCAGCTCAGTTCTCATCCGGTACATTCCCGGAAACGATATGTAGCACTCGGTTCTCATCCGGGACATACCCGAAGACAACTTTTCCCGCTTGGTTCTCATCCGGGACATACCCGAAAACAACTTTTATCGCTTGGTTCTCATCCGGGACATTCCCGAAAACAAGATTTCCCGCTTGCTTCTCATCCGGTACGTTTCTGGAAACGAAATTTCCCGCTCGGTTCTCATCTGGTAGATACCCGGAAACGATATTTCCCGCTCGGTTCTCATCCGGGGCAAACCTAAAATTGGTGTTTTCTGCTCTGATCTCATCCCTCTCAGCTGGGCGATTCTTATCACGGTCGGTTTTCATCTGCTTGGTTCTCATTTGCTTGGTTCTCATCTGCTGGGTTCTCATTGCGGTCGGTTCTTATCTGCTTGGTTCTCATTACGGTCGGTTCTCATCCGCTTGGTTCTCATTGCGGTCGGTTCTCATCAGACCGGCCAAAGTTCTCATCCGGGGTGGTCTCATCCGGCGGTTCTCAAACGACCTAGCGCCGATCTCTCACTACAGTTATGATATTTAAAAATGTTGTTCACAACCGTAATTCAGATGTTATTTTCGTCATTTATAATCTATGATCACTTATCTCCTTTACTTCAGTCCGCCCCAACGACAGAGAAGTGAGTGCTCCCATCTCTCTTCTGATCCACTTCGCGTTGGCGAGTCGGAGTGCAGCGTTGACATCACTTCTTCAATCTGAACAGGCGAGAGATACTCGTGGTACTAAACCAATGTCTCTCGAATATCTCTCCCCTGTTCAGATCGAAGACACAAAAGGAGAAATATCTTAAACGGAGATATTTTCGTATACATATGCATCGTCACTGAACCCATTTGTAGCAAGTATTCCTGAGCGAGAGGCTGTGACGACTCCCTATGTGAATGTAGTATGCTCAAGCACTGATGAAGTGAAAGAAGATATTGCACTCTTAGAGCAAGTGATTCAGTGACCATCCCTAAAGAAAGTGCATTCTCCTTGGCATACCTCTCTCTCTATCGCGCTCTTCGTCTCTCTCTCTCTCTCTCTCGCTCTCTCGGTACTAAATTACTCCGTGTAACAAGATGACTGAATTCAACTTAACGGCTGATACAAATTGGTGAGATGCTCCGCAGATGACTTGCCTCACGTCGAATGCGGGATTGAACTTGAGACATTCTGAATGGGCAATGATTGGAAAGCAGGAGATCTATTTGGCGAAGAGTTCAAGCGGTGGGATGCTAAAAAGGAGAGAGAGAGAGTGAGAGAGAAGGAGAATGAGAGAGAGTGAGAGTGAGAGAGAGTGAGAGTGAAAGAGTGAGAGTGGGAGAATGAGAGAGAGAGAGAGAGAGAGAGAGAGAGCGGTAAGGGTGAGGTGCGGGAAAAGGATGGTTGGTAGGGAGTAGATAGTGAAAGAAGTGATATCAGTCGGTGAGTGCTAATGAAGGAGACGGCGTTCTGCTGCATGGAAAGAACCTTCTCTATTATAGCAAGCAAGACTACTGTAGCAGATATCTTGCTTTAGCAAGGTCACTTTACTTCTTCTTCTTCTTCTTCAAGATGAACAGCACTGACTAAAACCATCGCATTAAACTGCAAGATAAACCGACTAGATCGCTATTCTCCACACATACACACGTCCTTTATAAGCGGCTTAAAACAACAATTTAATAAAATATGATTTTTTTAAAGTCTGAATTCTCGGTGGCGTCTTCTTGTATATTATGGTAGTCAATGAGATCCAGTCTTATTATTTTTTGTAATACAAGATATGCATCTATAATTATGCATCGAAAAGTACATAATAGTGCTGATAGAATTTAGATCGACTCATCGTATTAATCATGTTATAGTAATTTAGCTGCTTTTAATTACAAATGTTGTTCAGAGATTCTTTTAATTGTTACTCTATTTGTTTATTCATACCTACTTCATACATCGTTGAAAGCTTTATTGCATATTTGTACATACTACATGTATAATCCACGATTACTTATTTTCCGGCCGCCCCATCGAAAGGCAGAGTTCCCATCTCTTCTGATCCACTTCGCGTTGCGCGTCGGCAGGCAACGATGACTTCACTTTTTCGATCTGAAGAGTGTGGGAGAGTGTGAGAATACTTGAGATACGAAAAAAGAGAATAGAAGTGTGGAGGGTAATAGACAACGAGAGAAAGAAAGATAGAGAGAAAGGGACTGACTGAAACTTTCTGTCTCTCTTTCTCTGTCTCTCTGTCTATCTCTCGCTTTCTCTTTCTCTCTCTCTCTCTTCATCGCTCTCTGTTTCTTTACTGCTCAAACTCCCATTAATATTTACGCATTCGATCTCTTAACTTACATGTCTCTCACTCCTCAATTTCCCGGTAACTCTCACGATCAATCTCTTTCTTTCTTTCTCTTCATCTCTTCTTTTTCTCTCTCTCTCTCTCTTCCTACCTTTTGCAATGCAGAATTGGCCGCTTCGCCGTTCCCACTGAATGCTGCGATTGCGTGCTCGATGCTCGCGTTGACAATGTCAATGGCGGCCGCTGAGTCACGCGAGCCGTTCAGCCAGTGGTCCATTGGGTTGGAGACTACGGTAGCCAAGAGATTACGGTAGCCGTAGAAAACCGTTAGCCCAACGGATTACGATAGTGTGGTTACGGAGAACTTGACGAAGTATTTATACGAAAGTTGGCCGTAAGACTGAAGAATGCGTTCGGTGACCTGGAAATGAAAAAAATTTTGTCGCAAGAAGAGACGTTTCCATTCAAACACAAAATAATTCTGGCACTTTTCTTGAAATAATTCAATGTTTAAAAGATATAGTTGTAAACAAAGGAATGCATTTACAAGGGAGCCAACCTTAGCTTAGCTGAATGAAGAGATGAAATACGAGCAGGATGGTATGAGCGAGAGCCTAGGGAGTGTGTTTATATACACGTCTGGATCTGGAAATTGGGGCGGAGCTACTTTTAGTGCCTTAAAGGAGCACTATTTTCGATGATCCTCCCCATTAAAGGAGGCTTTGAACCTCGAAAACTCCTACCACGATGACTCCCCAGACTCGTTCGATAAATTGCAATAACGAAACATTGAATCTATAGTCTCGGGAATAAAGTGGTGTAATGGTTCTCGGGCAAAGTCCATTAATTCAAATGCGTCATGTTTTCAAATGCCTTCTATTTTAAATGCAAATTCCTCGCTCATTTAAATTTTTTCGACATTCACGCTACGGCGCTCTTCTAGGTTAAGAAGAACATATTCATTAGTAACATCACCTAAACGACGAAAAAAGCTACCACTAAGGAATTTTTAAGTGGAGAGCCAGATAAGTCCAAATAGATCATCCTCTCTCTCTCTCTCCTCTCTCTCCCTCTCTCTCTCTCTCTCTCTCTCTCTCTCTCTCTCTCTCTCTTTCTATCCTCGCTCTTCTCATCGCTTAGCTCTCTCTGTCTCTTTCTCTCTCTTTCTCTTGGTCTTATAATTTCTGTCACTCCTCTCTCTCGCTTTCTCTCCTCTCTCCTCGCTCTTCTCGTGTCTCTCTCTCTCTCTCTCTCTCTCTCTCTCTTGCTCTCTCTTCTCTCTCTCTTCTCGCCCTGTCTCTCACTCTACATCTCTTTCGCGGCATCTCATCTCTTCATTTCATTCTTCACTCTTATCCTATTTTTCTCGATTTGACTTGTGTGCTCGCGCCCTCGAAATGAAAGACCCGAAATGCCCACAATTCTCTGTTAACAATGATCTTTCGGTGTTTTAAGATTTCTTTTCTTCAATGGTCGTTGAGATAAAATAAATGTACCAATAAAAATAAGAAAATTCTCGAATACATGCGCCACCTGTAAAAAACATTCTACTCTATAAATATTCTCAATAATGATAATTAGCTCAAAAAAAGGTCAAACGTTTGACGAAATTTTTGAAATATACATATGTATATGTCTTTTAAAGCCTATTTTCTATGTTACTGCTGCGCGGTGTTTTGGACTAAATATGCATAGTTCATACTGGATGTATATGTATGTGTATACAAATGCTGAAACATTATTTTCTCACTGTTCAAATATAAGTAGATTGGAGTTGTAAAAATAAAATTTGGTAGACAATCTCTCACTCAATTTTATGTAGCTGCTTTAATTTTTATTTCATTTTTGTTTCCTTAGAATCAATTTGAATAAAAACAATTCACTTTCTATTTCTTTATCTTATCGTTTTTTTCTTCCTTTTATCGATTTCTCCACAATAGGTTAACATGTCTCTTTATTTAGATAGCCGCACATTCTCTCGCGAAAGAATTGTGTCTACTTTTTTTGGGAACAGTTCGCAGAGATTGCAGTATGAAAGTCTCACGCAGCAGCTCTTTCCTGATAATCGGGAAAGGTAGACAAATGAGTCCAAATCACAAAGCATAAAAGCAAGAAAAAAAAAGAAAACTTAACCCACTCGCGTGTATTTAGACGCTTCGTACTATCAATTAAAGTAGTATCCAAAACGCGCAGTCTTTAATCTAGCAATAACGCACACATAGAAATCAAAGTTTTTTTTTAAAGAAACATTACCAATTGAACTTTTTAACTCTCAATTGACTTTTTTTTGGAATTATTGTTAGTCTATTGAAAAGAAAACACTAAAAGCGTTCAATTTGGCTGTCCATTCTCAAAGCTCCTTTCGCTTGTTTAGAGTGATAATTTTTTGTTCTTCCTCATCTTCTCACCTTTAATAGAAAGTCCATCTTGCGATCACCAGCCATAGCAGTGATATGACCAAGTGGCCGAGTTGATCTGCAGCGCAGCACACGCCCTGCTTCGTAGGGAGACCAAGAAAAGTTTCGACGGTAAAGCAATGGCAAATTTAAGAAGCATTATTATAATCTTTGTTATTAGACTCATTATTAAATTGTTATTTATAACGAGGAGTCTATGTATATTAGAACTATGATAATCCTATTCACATAAGGGATTGTTTGAAACTGTTGTATCGTCACGCCACATGTACATACATGTTTGCATTAAATATGTATGATGTACATACATACATACATACAGTCCCGCCCAGGATCTTGGTACTAAGGAGGGATCGGATGCATCGGAGGGATTAAAATGCATCCTCGCTAATAACAATTGTCCTAGGAAAGACTAAAATATTTTAAATGGTACATTAGTTTGCTCATAGAGAACGGATGCTACTGTTAAAAAAATCGATAATTTCTTATCATTTGACAAGAAGTTATCAGTTTTTGCCTATAAAAAATTTCATTTTTAATATTTTTCAAAGAAATTTTTCCTGTACCATTATTTTGTCTCTACGCACATCCCCAAGTAGCTTCAGCATCGTAAGGCGAATCTAAATATAAGAGATTTTATCATTGTTAACCGAAATCGTTAAATGAGACCTTATCACACATGTTCATGTTATGTGAAGATTCGCCTTACGATGCTGATGCAAAATATGAAAGCCGTTTTCAAAACAAAGCATCCGTTAACGATAAATTTTTGATTGTGTCTAATTTGTATGATTTTCTTCAAGATTCCCCATTGCCTTTACATTTCTCTCAATGTTAGCCCTTTATGATTTATTCAAATCTAGGTTGCTGCACTCGTATTGAATCTTAGAGCTTTAGCGCGCGCTATTTTCGCGTTCGGTTTAATTACCCAAGTTTGAGGTAGCGAAATAGCACAGGCAGAGAAAAAAGGGTTAGGCTCCGCCCCCTCGCCTGCGAGGCCCCCCTGCCCTGTTCTTTCTCAAGTAAGTAATCCAAGTAAACACAATCAGGAATATATCGTCAACGGATGCTTTGTTTTGAAAACTGTTTTCATATTTAGCTTCAGCATCGTAAGGCGAATCTTCACATAACATGAACATGTGTGATAAGGTCTGATTTAACGATTTCGGTTAACAATGATAAAATCTCTTATATTATTACTTGGGGATGTGCGTAGAGACAAAATAATGGTACAGGAAAAATTTCTTTGGAAATTATTTAAAATGAAATTTTTTATAGGCAAAAACTGATAACTTCTTATCAAATGATAAGAAATTATCGATTTTTTAACAGTAGCATCAGTTCTCTATGAGCAAACTAATGTACATTTAAAATATTTTAGTCTTTCCTAGGACAATTGTTATTAGCGAGGATGCATTTGGATCTCTCCGATGCATCCGATCCCTCCTAAGTACCAAGATCCTGGGCGCGACTGTACATGTATGTATGTATAACGCAAACATGCACATGCATGTAGATATTCGCAATAGCAGAAAATAAAACTATTGTTTTTCCCTGCTTTCAGAACGTAACAGAAGGAATGCGCGAATAAAAAATACCGTCAATTTTAATTCGGGAGTCTATGTACATATGTACATATATGCCGAAACACTGACACACCCTAATAATACAGGCGCCACTGCTATAAATACGCAGTGAAAGCTTCTAATTTGTAAATATTCTTTAGAATACAATGAGTCGCCCCTGTTTACTTCCCAACGACTGGCAGAGTTTCCATCTCCCTTTTGACCCGCTCTTCACGTTGGCTAGTTGGTGAGCAATGCTTTGACTTCAATTCTTCTATCTGAGCAGGGGAGAGAGTTAATCGAAAGAGAACGTACATATATATCACGAGTGCCCCTCTGTTGTGGAGTTATGTGTACATAAGTAAACTACGTGACTTTGGGATTCAAGGGGAATTAAGAATCATTACACCTGCATCATCCTTTCCCATAGTACATCCCATTGTCCGCAAGGACTACATCTTCCATTCCTATATAGACCCCCTCCTACCCGGAATAAACATGTTCTGTTCGGTTCTACGAGTTCCTGTGTTCTACGTGTTCTTCTCTAGTTGTTCCCGCATCGCAAGTACTTCATCTCAAGGCTCTCGGATCTCTGCGGCTGGTCGTCGTTCCCTCTGTCCCCCTCCTTTCAGGTTCCGGCGGTGTTCGGAAGACGAGTGAGGATAAGGAAGAAGGAATGAGAAAGGAGTATGACCAGTGAGAGAGTTAGGCGAGAGAGATAAAAGAGTCCCGGAGGACTCGTGAGAGATACAGCTAGAGGTTGCTGGCGAGAGCGTCTCGCCGTACGATATCTGGCGCTTGTGTGAGAGGCCAGTTTGGTGAGAGCGAGAAAACCTTGTAATCTATCCTTTTCTGGCGAGGACGAAAGATTACAACTGGCGATCAGTCGAGGATAGAACTCCTGAGTTGCAGCCAGAGTGAAAGAGGTAACTGGCGAGCAGTTGAGTGTAGAACTCCTGTGTTGAAACCAGTGTGAAAGAGTACAGCAGGCTATCAGTGCAGTTGAGAGCTAGCAAGTACCCAGTCCACAACTGGCGAAAAGTGCAGCCGTGAGAAATCCTGAGTAACAGCCGCTGTGTGAAGGAGAGTGAGAGCAGAATGGCCATTGAATCGGAAAATGTCGGCAGTGGCAGCAATACACCCTTGGCAAATTCCACAGGATTATTTTCTTGGTGGCGCCACGACGCCGGGATACCTTCTAGAGAGTGAGAGAGAGAGAGAGAGAGAAGAGGAGGGAGGAAGAGAGAGAGAGAGAGGAGGGAGAAAGATAGAGAGAGAGAGAGAGGCATGCGAATGTACTTTCTTTAGGGATAGTCAATGGATCACTTGCTCTAGTCGTGCAGGGTCTTCATTCTTTCGATCCTTGTGAGCACTCATGCAAACTACATACACATATATTGAGTCCTCACTCATCTCGTTCAGGAATACTTGTTTCAATGACGATGTACGAAAATAATGCTGAGCCCCCTTTTGGATCCAGTGAATGTTTCCACATTTGTCCATACATTTGCTGGTGCGAAGTGCACCACGCTGAATGGAAGACTGCACCAGGGTGACACTTTAGGCTTGGCGGAAGCCCAGGCCATCCCGGTAGTCGTATTCTTGACTTTTCCATGTCACATGGCCCCCGACCGGGGGGGGGGGGTTTCTGAGTCGCAACACCGAGAGTATAGGGATGCCGAAAATCAGGCTTTGAAAATCCTTGGTGGTTCAGCCAGCATCTGTGTCTTGCTGTAATACTACGACCATCTAATAAGAGGTATATCGGGAAAAAAAAACATATTGTAAAAGTTTCAATGAATATACAAAGCCTAAATAATTAGGTTAGCTAATAATGATTATTTATAACAGACGCGCCTGAATTATTAGGGTGTGTTATGTGTCTCAGCTAACTTATAGACTCCCGAATCGAAGTAAACGATAATTTTGTTCGCGCATACCTTGTAATTCCCCTGATTGCAGAGATAAACAACGGTTATATGTAGGTATGTGGTATTTTTTCGAATATGCTGAAAGAGAATATCTACCCATTTGTACATATGTATGTATACCCGGTGAGCGCATGCCCCCCCCCCTTTTTGAAGCAACATTTTCTAACAATGGTGTATGTGAATATATGAGGATTCTTATAATTCTAATGTAGTCCTCTTTCTCTTCTAATAATTTGTTGATAATAATTCACTTGTAATCAAATAATGAAGAATATAATAGTGTCTCTCAAATTTGGTTTTGTCTCTCCACCGAAATCTTTCTTACAGTCAATATGTAGCATTGCATGCGCTGCAGCTCTACGCGATCACTTGACCTGATTATCACTTCGATGGCTGGTGATCACCAAATAGACTTTCTTCTCAAGGTGAGAAGATGAAGAGAACAAAAGATGATCACTCTTATATAGCGAAGTGAACGTTTTTTTTAGTGATTCCTCTTCAAGAAACTAGCAATAACTCTGCAAGAGGCAATCAAGAACTAAAAAGTTCAATTTCTTAATTCCCTTTAAAACTTTAATTTTACTATGCATTATTGCTAGACTAAAGTCGAGAAGTATGATTTAAAGAGTAAAGCGTGAAAGTGCCAAAATACTGGCGAATGTTTCAAGATTAATTTTTTCTCTTTATTTCATGCTTTGTGTTCTGGCCTCGTTTGTCTGGCTTTCTCGATAATCAGGGAGAGCTGCTCCGTGATACTTTAACCCTGCAATGTGTGTGAGAATTGTTAACAACAACAAAAAAGAAGAAAAAAACTCTTTTGAGAGAGAGAGGCTCTCTAAATAAAGAGACAAATTAACGAATGTACTAAAATCGATGAAATGAAAAAAATACGATTAAGCGAAAGGGAGAGAGAGAGAGAGAAAAAAATCAGCCATTGTCTCTATTCCAAATTTCAGCAATCTCGTCAATAGTTAAACAATTTTTTTTAACTAATTAATTTTTGCCTTTTTTATTTGCGCATTTATTTTATTCCTTCGATCGCTGATGAAAGGAACACTTAAAACACCAAAAGATCATTGTAAATTGAGAATTTGGGCACGTTATTTCTTCTTTTCGGGGGCGTGAGTTTAAAAGCTCGAGTCGAGAAAATTATTATAAGATTATAGAAAGAGCGTAAGAGATGAGAAGCAGAGATACAGATGGGAAGCGCGAGACAGGACGAGAAGAAAGAGAAAAGAGAGAGAGAGAGAGATAGAGAGATAGGGACAAAGCGAGAACCGGATGAGACAGCGAGCGAAAGAGAGAGAAAGAGAGAGAGAGAGAGAGAGAGAGAGAGAGAGAGATAGAGAGACAGACAGATCAGTGGACCTATCTGGCGCACCACTTAGAGAATTCTTTATATCTTTATATCTTTCCCCTCTATAACTCTCTCTTTCTTCTTGTCTGTTTTTAGCTCACGTTCCTCCTTTTCTCTAGACTTTTGTTCTCTTGCTCTCGTACTTCTACTTTCTTTGTTTAAATTACATTGTACATATTTTTTCCTTCTCTCATCCAAAGCCATGTTGTTTCATTCTATTTTCATCTCTTAAAAGAAGCACTAAACACCTTCATCTCGATGTTTTGGTGATGTATGTAATGTATATTGTCAGCTTATAACAAAACAATGCCGAAGCATGAACGTCAAAAACTTTTAAATGATAAACTTGCATTTCAAATAAATGACATTTGAGATCCTGACGATGGGTAGTAATGGTCTTATTGGAGTAACCCGAGATTCACTTTGCTAAGCTAGATTTCCGAGTCAATAGAGAGAATCTTTATTTAAAATGCAGAAGAAGCAATTATGTTGGATCCACGGGTCTTGGTTTTAGTATTCGCGGCGTTCAAGCCTCCTTTTAGAGGGAAGGATGATCATTTGCAACGCGAGATAGCATACAATTTTTCGTCTTTCTTCGTCCTCCGTTAAGACTCTCAAAGTAGCTCCGCCCCGTTTCCCAGAGATATACTTAAATATAGGTAGCAATACCGCCCCATGGCTATCATCCATATCATCCTGCTCAAATTTCATCTCTGCATACATCTAAGCTAAGGTTGGCTCTCTTATAGCAACACTCTTTAGACCTCTTAAAAATTTATTTATGCCTATGAATACCAGAATAATTGTGAATTTGAATGAAAAAGTCTCTTTTTGCAACAAATTCTTTTTTTTTCAGATCCTTTGTCTTGCGGCCAACATTCTTTGTTTGAAAAACCACCTACTTCACCGTAGCCACCCTACCTTCATCCATTGGGATACCGGTATTCTGTCGGCTACAGTAATCTCCCGAATACCGTAACCTCCGTTCAAAATGGACCACTGGCTGAATGGCTCTCGGGACTGGGGCCGCCATTGACATTGTTAACGCGAGCATCGAGCACGCAGCATTCAGTGGGAACGGCGAAGCGGCCAATTCTGCATTGAGAAAGGGGAGGAGGAGACAGAACGAGAGGGAGAGAGAGAAGGTGAGATATAGATAAGGTGAGAGATAGATAAGGAGAGATACCGGCGGAGAAAGAAAGAGAAAAGGCGAGGGAAAGAGAAAGAGAGAGAGAAGCTGAGAGCGAGAGATGAAGAGAAAGAAGACGATAAGTTCATAAGGAGATAGAGGGAATAGCATTAATCGGAGAGAGAGAGAGAGAAAGAGAGGAGATGGGGACTTTGTCTGTCGCTGTGGCGACCAGAAAATAAATAATCTTATGATTAAACACCTTGTTTTGGTTGACCCAAAATCATGTAAAAACCTGTAAAAACATGTAAAGGTGCCTACTACCGCTCAGATTCTACATGAGCTTAGGTGGTTAAATTAATATTATTAGTTTAATTAATATGTGTTCTCGAAATAAAGGCAAAGCTGCATTCAAGTTGGGCGGCTCGCAATCACTTTAATTTTTTTTTTACTTATTTTTGATTCCTCCTGTGTTCGATAAACTTTTGTTCAAATTTAATATTTCTCTTTTAAAGGAGTTCATAGGATAAAAACTCCTACCGCGAAGTCCCTGACGAACAGGTAAAAAGTACGGTGTTCACACCAATAATCCACAGAAATGGCGCTACTGCCCTTCGCCTCTCTACTGTTAATACTGTTAATTTTCTCACAATCAGGCCAGAGGGACCAGTCTGACTTCGGGATACTTGCAATCGAAGTTTCTACCTCATCCTGATCAAAATCGGAGGAAAAAACCCTTTGATTCGCCTTAGACCTCCTTTAAGGTAACTCAGTGATCTACGTTTACAACGCATTGGTAAAATGTCCGAAGAAGTGTCGAAAGAAAGAAGCGAAGACAGTTTTTGGCGGGAATAATTATAGTACAAGGTATGAATGTACTAGTATTATGCAACGACCATCGCATAAAAGTCTCTCTTATCTTTCTCATTCTCTCTCTCATCTCGCCCTGTCTCTCACTTTACATCTCTATTTCGCAATCTCATCTCATCATTTCATTTTTCAATCTCATCCTATTTTTCTCGACTCGGAGTCACGCCCTGAAATTGAACTCTTGGCGTTTTTAGATTTCCTTTCTCATCGGTTTCTGGTATTACTTTAAACTGAGAAGAAGAAAAAACGAAGAATTTATTCCCTATTATAATTCTGCACTTCAACGTGCACGAGTCTAATCAGTAAATATTGTCTATGATGAAATAATCAAAGTTACCTCACAAATGGCTCAACCATTGACAAGACAAAAAAAAAAGAAAAAGAAGAAAAGAAAAATAAAATATTTTATTTTTTTGGCGATTTTGCTGTTTTGTTTTCGAAACAATATGCATTTGTTCATTCAAAATGCACATATTTTCCGAAACATAATTTTCAATCTGTAGATCTGTTTATACATATGTACATACATATAAGTGGATCGGTGTTGCGTAAATCTGAACAAAATTTGGAAAACGATCTCTCACAAAGTATAATATCGTTAATTTAATTTTGTTTTGCATTTTTGCTTCCTCAAGAAAAATGTGATTAAAAAATATTCGTGCAACTTTTTCTCTCTTTCTCTCTTTCTCGTATTGTTTTCTATTCATCGATTTAACTACAGTAGTAGTTAATGTGTCTCTTTATTTAGACTCTCTCGCGAAAGAGTTGCGTCTTCTCTTTTTGGGAACACTTCGTACACATTGCAGGATTAACTTCCCACGGAGCAGCTCTCGCTGAAAATCGAGAAAGCAAGACAGATGAGCAGGGGTGGCCGGGGGCCGAAAATATCCGGCCCCGGCCCCCAGGGTAGGCCCCGGCCCCTGCCCCGGCCCCGGCCCCCAGGGTCGGCCCCGGCCCCGGGGGCCGGGGCCGGGGGCGGAGCCGGGGCCGGCGAGCCCTGTAGATGAGGCCGCTGCACAACGAATAAAAGCAAGTGAAAAACGAAAACTTGGCAACCCAGTATCGAAGCGACTTTAGCCTAGCAAGCACTCAAAGCGAAATTAAATTATAAAAAAAGGAAAAAAGGCCAAAGTGGTTATTTATTTAATAATACTGCAATAATGCACAGAAAAATAACGGTTTTAAAGGAATGACCAAAGTGAACTTTACAGTTCTCGATTGCACTTGCGGAATTATTGCTAGTTGTTGAAGAGGAATCACTGAAAAGTTTCAGTTTGGCTATCCTTCCTTCGCTATATGAGAATGATTGATTATCTTTTATTCTCCTTCATCTTCTCATCTTTAGCAAAGCTAAACACCATTTTGCGATCAAAATCGGCCATTGCAGTGCTGTGTTGGTCAAGTGAGCGAGCTGATCTGCTGCTCACACCATGCTACATACGGAGAGCAAGAAACATTTCGACGGAGAAGAAAGACCAAATATAAGAGAAATTATTGTAATCCTCATTTATTCACATACAACATTATTTGAAAATTTTTTGTCCTAGCTCACAGAATGTACATAATGTTTGTAAAATATCGACTGGATAATAATGTCTTTTTGTTCGGTTATCGCCCTCCCTTAAACAACGAGTTGTAAATGATCTCTAAATCATAGCCGCAAGTAGTTACAGTGTCCTCTGTTTTTGCACCTGGTTCAGTCAGCCGACTCAAGCAAGAGCTGCACTCAAGTGCCCTTGCCGATTGCACATTTCCTCCAGTGCATCCTCCTGCACTGGTAGTTGCAAGTGATTTGCATATTCATTTTTCTCCATAGTTTGCCGCTATGGTCGACGATTATTTTGATGATGTGTCAACGAGTAATGAAATCAGTGTGAACATCAGCCATAGCAGTGATATGTACTAGGTCATGTAAGCGAACTCATCTGAAGCCCACACCATGCTATATACATATGAACTTACAGAGAGCAAGAAAGATTTCAACGGAAAAGTAAGACCAAATTTAAAAGAAATTATTATAACCCTTATTATTAGACTTATTGTTGAATTATTATCTATAACGAAGAGATTTATGTATATTTGAATTTTAAGAATTTATTCACATATAGCTTTGTATGAAAGTGTGATGATTTTTGCGAGGGCATGGACTTACAGAGAAAACACATATACATATGTGTACATACATCGTACAAATATAAATTCGCTATCATCATAATTGAAAATACCACTTGCATAGCATTCCCTGCTGCTTTCAGAGTCATCACAAGGGATGCGCGATTAAAGATATCGTCAATTACAATCGGGACTCTATAAACCGAGACACATCCTCCGAAGTCCAATTATCTCTCACTCTCGCTCGCTCTTCTAGTTTTATTTATTTAATTTTTTTTAAATTTTTTCACCTAGTCGGCGAAGCAGCTTACTAAAAAGATTGGTAGAAAAATTCAGAAACCCTTCCAAACATGAAGAAACAAGCATGCTTTTCCAAAGAAAACTCCACGAAGAACCCAGTATTTGAATGATATTATGTACTTGAATTGTTAAGTTTTGCTAAACAAGCTTTACTGCATTTTCTCATGCGAGATCCGAACAAAATCTGACGCAATTACATGTTCACTGATTTCATCACTAAATAATCTTTGACCAGAGCGGCGAATTATGGAGAAAAACAAATATGCAAATCACTTGCTAGCAGTGCTGGATGCACCGGAGGAAATGTACATACAATCGACAAGGACTCTTGAATGCAGCTCTCACTTGAGTCGGCGGGCCGAACCAGGTGCCAAGACAGAGAGTACTCTAACTACTTGCGGCTATGATTTAGACATCATTTAGAACACGTTACTTAAAGGAGGGCGATAACCGAAAAAAAGATGAAATTCTGACGCGGTCTATATTTTACAAAAGACTCTAATGCACCAACATACATACATGTTTCCCGACATCGATCTCCAAGAAAATGAATAAGGGAGATTTAAAATTGACGCGACCCTTCGCATACTCACACTCGCGTGCTATGTTCGGTTTGATTTATGAAACCAAAGAAATGTCGCGCGAGAATGAAAATTGCCCACGCGGCATTAACTACATACATATTTCTCGGTGATCGTCCTCATTTAAGCTCTCCCCATCCATCAATCTTAAGACAGAAATAAATGTTCAGAGATTTCATTGCTCGTTGACGACTTGCAAAATGCTCAACGGCCAAATCGGTTAAACGTTGCAAAAAAAGTATGCAAATCACTAGTTGTTGCCTTTAATGGAAAGATAGAGAGAATCATTGAGAGAGATAGAGAGAGGGAGAGCGGTAGCGAGAGGGAGACAGAGTGTCGCAAAGACAGAGAGGAGAAAGAGAAAGGGCAAAATGGCTAGAGCGTGAGAGCGAATGTGAAGCGAGAATGTTGATCGTTCCGTCCATATTATGGACAACTGAACGCAGTGAATGCCTGCTTGACTTCGTGCGTCATGGTGGCTATCATTGTCTTTACAACTCGCCAAGGAGGCGTTAAAGTTACTTTTAAAAAGTGCTGAGTTACTTCGATTAATTATCATCTTACAAGAAATCTGGTGTCGCCGTCTAATTTTGTTTCGTTTTCTTAATTTTTAAAGTAATTTTGTTCCGTTTATTGGTTAAAAAAAATACAAAAGCACATCTTAATTAAATCTATATTAAAGTTTCATTCCTGATCATTGTGCAGTTTCACAATTCTTATTTGCTTCTGACGAACCTATTCTGCTTCTGGTTTATTTTGGAAAAAGTGACGTAATGTATGCGCAGCTGGCCTCTGATGGGTGATGTGCAAATTTGGAGGCATCAAATATGAATAATAGTGGAAAACGAGAGATAGAGGGAGAGATAGAGAAGGGAATGAGATAGAATGAGAGAGGGAGAGTGAAAGTGAAAAAGAGAGAGTGAGAGTGAAAGAGAGAGATAGGGAGTGTGAAAGAGAGAAAGGGAGAGAGAGAGAGAGTGAAAATGTGAGAGACTCCTCGGCCTCAACTTTACCAACAATGGATTTATGATGCACTGCATTGAGCAAGCTTGAAGTCCATTTGTTTTGTCTTTTCCTTCTGTTTGCAATTACATAACTCTCTCTTTTGACTGAGATGAAATCTGACAACACAATCCAAAAAGATCCACATTTTTCTGTCTCCTCTTATTTACATTCACACTTTCTCCAGATTCGCACGAATTTAGTCACTCCGTTAATGGGCAAATTTTTGGCCGAGTCTCTTTTGTGAGGAGAGTATGCGGGAGAAAAAGTGCAGCGAAAAAAGAGAGCGAGAGAGAGAGAGGAGAGAGAGAGATAGAGAGGAACAGAGAGGGGGAGAGAGAGCAAGGGTGAAAAGAAAGAGTGAAGATAGGAAAGTGCTTCCTTGCAATGCTCGGGAAGCTTGGGGATGCAGGATTCCGAAAACGGTTGGCCCGGTGATCAAACTCGTCTGGTAGGAGCATTGCATAGAGGATGATCGTTCAAAAGGCATTGCAGATAAGAGAGGCGAGAGAAGGAGAGGAACGGAAAAAGAGAGAGAGAGAGAGAGAGAGAGAGAGAGAGAGGGAAAGAGGGAGAGAGAGACGTTGAACAAGACAGAAAACAGTAAAGAAGGTATGCGAGTGTGTGTGTGTGTGAGAGAGTGAGAGTGAGTCAGAGAAATAGTGAGTGTTGAGGCGAGGCCACGCATGTTTCCGTGCACTACTTCTAATAGTTCAGTTTTTATTTTTATTTTTAAGCATACCTTTTTTGCTTTGTATGATCCTTATGTTTTCACGAAAAAGTGGAGATACTACATAATTCAAAAAATTCGTCAGAGAGCCAAAAATTAAATTTTCAATTCGCGCCTTTTTGCCGGACTGAAGGGCGAGAGAGCATATGGTTTAGGGAGACGCCGACTACAATAGTCTAGAAAATTTAAAAGCAGCTCAAGGGGAGATTTCTTATGTAGATATGTACATATGTTAATGAGAGATTCGTGTTAATGGAAGAGTAAGACGGGCGGTTTTAAGGGAACAACCGAAAAAAGCGTTGCTGTGGAATTGCTGCGGAAACGGTGCGATGAAAAAAGTTGTTGTAGAAAAGGCCAGAAAGCTTACCTACCTACCTACCTCCAAACATGCCTTTGAGCTAAAATGTGCTCGTGAATGGAGGACAAATCTTCGCTAATGCAAACTTTGCTATTAGTAATAACATTATTATTACTACATACCGTATTTTCTCTATTAGTACCCCCCCCCTTTATTAGAACCCCCCCCCCCTCTAATAGTACCCCAGTCTGAAAATGCCATTGAAAAATAGAACCCCTCCCTCTAGTAGAACCCCCCCCCCCTCTCCAATAGTACCCCCCCCCCAATAGTATCGCTTCAGCTCTAGATGTACCGCGTATAGATCCTGGAGGCATGGGATGCTCTTACCAATGATCTGATACCAAATTCATGATAAATCTGTTGTAAAACGGATATTCCAGTGATGATTCCATTGAATTCGGGCTACGATTCTTCTTTTTTTGGGAATGAAATGTTGTTATTAAACTTTTAGTGTCTCACATTGAAAAATAGTACCCCTCCCTCCAATAGAACCCCTCCCTCTAATAGTGCCCCCTCTCGTAAGGGTATTGAAAAATAGAACCCCGGGGGTACTAATAGAGAAAATACGGTATTATAATTGTTGTTGCATATGTATTATAAGTTGCAACAATATCATCCTTATTAGCTTTAGCATTATTATTATGACTATTATCATCACTATTAGTCGATCGAAACTCCTTATATCGCCACCCCCTCTATCGCAACCTCGCCCTATCGCCACCCAATCTCAACCCCCCCCCCTTTCGACACCCCCCCCCCACCTCCATCGACACCCTATTTTAAAAAAATTTTTAGCCATGCTGCGCAACGCTCCAAGTCATCGCTTCATCACACGAGCTCTCTTCATCTTCTTCACCGCCGCTTTCATAACCGTCTACGTTTTCCATCGAACACGTCGCTCACAACTACCGCCGAGTGCTTATTGTGATGAGGAGCAGGTATGTGAAGAAAGAAAGCGAGAAATAGAAAGAGAAAGGGAGAAAGAGACAGACACAAAGACAGAGAGAACGAGAGAGAGTAAGATAAAGAGAGAGAGAGAGAAAGAGAGAGTTAGAGAGAGAGAAATTGACAAATATTGAATCAAACGTCCGCCAAACAGAACAATAGGCTCCGCCCATCCGACGAAATACATCTCAAGACGAAAGACATCTCAAGAATAGATAAAGAGGCAATAGGCTCCGCCCATCATCTCTTTATCTATTCTTGAGATGTCTTTCGTCTCCTACGAGAATGGCGCACCTTCTGCAGTCGGCAGCCGTTTCCGCTGCTCGCTCGTGCCACTCCTTCGCTCGCTCGGCATCTCCGACGCCTTTCACTATCCACGAAGGCCTTTTAGGCTGGTGAGAAAGCGGCTTAGGCTCCGCCCACCCGTCCACTATTTTTAATTCAAAGGAAGACATCGTCTACGTGACTTACTCCTCGTCGAATCATTTTATGGAAGCCCGCGCTGCGCTTTCAGCGCTCCGGAAACTCACTTCGAATCGCATCATCTTCTACGATCTCGGCCTTGAGCCAAGTGAGGTATTTCGTAATATAATTTTACTTCAATCCAATATATTTCACAAAGAAACTTATGTGATGGCTTAGAATGCAATTTCATAATTGTTTCCTCAGTTTGTTACTATTTCCTCGGCTGTTATTTTTGTATCCTCACTTCTTTCTTCTTCTTCTTCTTTCCCTTCAGCTCCTCGAGTTGGCCGCCGTCTGCAACCTCGAGATCCGCCGGCATAACTTTGACCGTTATCCGCAGTTTACGAAACATCTTCTCGGCTATCACTTCAAACCGATCCTCATAGCGGTCCGAGAATAAAATAGGGAACGAGAGATAGAGAGAAATATGAGAAATAGCGAGAAAAAAGAGAGAGAAAAAAGAAAAAAAAGAGGGAGTGAATCCGTGGAATCAAGGAGATATTCGTGAAATTTAAGGAGATCCAGAAGATAAAAAAGAGAGTATTTCAGGAGGTCTTCGCATCGCTTGAGGCATTTTGGATCGTGGACACGAGCGTAAACTTCTTCGGTAATGGCTCGGCCTTCCTTTCGAAGGTCTCCTCAGGCGCCCTTGAGCCCGTCGTCCTAAGGCATCCCTCTTCACACAGCATCTACGCTGCGACGCATAAAAGTACATACAATTTAAGTGAATTATAAACAATATGTTCATGTATTCTTTAATTCCTCCAAAGGTCTATCATTCGCTGAAAATATTACCAAAGTATACCACCATCTTGATTATGCTAACAATAAGAGGTCAAAAACTCATTCTTGAAATGGCGCCTGTTGCCTGAGGGCGAAATAGCTTTGAATACAGTTAGGAAATTCAACGGTAGATTTTTTGCTCCTTTAAAGGCACGTTCACTTTTCTGCCGATTGGAAGAGAGCTGGCGAAGCGTCGCGAGATGCTCGATGCGAACACCATGTTCTTCCAGAGGAGCGACTTTGCGCGTGAGGCTGTCAAGTGGTTGGAGGATTTGAGATGAATTATTTTTTTAAATAAATAGTTAGTAGTTAATTCTACTACATAAAAAATTAACAAAACTAATTTAAATTAGGAAAATAAAAAACAACGTAATAAATCGCAAACTTTAATTAATATCATTTAAATTAAATAATATATTTAAATGTTATAGGAATCTCCTGTGCGCCATGAGCGAGGAGTGCATGAGTCCGCAGGGGGCGCAGCTGGGCTGCTCCTTCAAAGAGGACCGCTACAAGGAATTCGCGCACTGTCATCGGTACGTATATGTGTATGTATGTGTATCTGTGTGTGAGTGTGTGTTTTTTAAACACTTTATTAAATATATATTTCTATCCATCTAGAGTTTTTTCTAAGAAATGGTAACGTGTGAAAAGAAACCTTTTTTTGTTTTGTAGATTCGATCGCTCTGCAACAAAAATTATTTTTTGTTTGTTTTGTAGATTCGATCAGTCTTCGATAAACCTAATAGTGACGTCACTCCTTGGCCGCGACAATCTACTTCCAGCGGGCGTGCATGGACCGGACGACTTCGTCAACTTTACCATTGTTGAACGCGGCCACAGCGAGCCGGGCCCGCTACGCATTCCGTGCGACGAACAGTTGAGGGGGCTTTATCCCTGACTCTTTCGCCAAGAAGTGCATCCACCTAGAAACGTCGAACTTACTTATCTCTGCTGGTATTTTTATATTTAACACCTATATAATCTAGCTATGCAATCATGAAGGGCTACTATTTTGCAAGGAATAGAGTAACAATAGTTCTCCGTATTTAAATGCTCATCGATGTGATTACTTTTTTGACTGCATATTTCTGGTCAATGATTTTCCGCGAGTCTGCAACACTTGATCTCCGTCATTTTTCAAAACATCACATCGTTCTAAAAGTGTGAAAAATTAAAATGAGAGTTTACTTATACATACATACATATGTATATGTTAACTGTCATTTTAATTCTTCTCATTTTTTATATTTGAAGTAAATTGGCATCGTCTAAAATTTGTCTTCTAATCGCTGGACTACGGAAAAACTCTGGAAAATATAACTCAATAAGCTTTCGAAAAGTTTCGAAATTTCCGATCAAGTTTTGCGCTTATCGACGAGAGGATGCCGATTTACTTTGCATATTTACATAGATTCAGGAAGTCATGCTTTACTATCAAGCAATACAAGCCGGATTGCCATATTTCATGCCTAGAACATTTCTAATTTATTGACACCTAATTGTTGCAGAGTCATTAAATATATCGTGAATTTTGCTGCGTATCACAACTTGGAACCTTGCCAAGTTCGAAGCTGAGTTTGTAAGGAAATCCTGCCCGCGGGGTTGCGAAAATTGAATTGCACTGTAAAGCGAACAAGAACTTTAGCGTGTTTAATCTGCTTCATAGGCAGAGCAGCGTGTGTCTGGTTATATGTTCAATTAAAATAAATAGAAATATAATAATAACGAAACTGGAATCTTTCAACAGTCAACATATTTGAGCATTCAAAGAGTTTGGCAAAGCATGTATTCGGAGAAAGTATGTCAGTTTGTATCTAGAGAAATTTTCATTATTGGAGATCTTACAATATAGAAATGTTGCTAAAATCGAGCGTTCTCTTCTCTCCGCTCCGACTTCTTTTGATGTTAACATACAAATCTCAGCAAGTCAGAGGTCTGGAGTGGGCAAATTAGCACGCGTCATCCACACTCGCTTGAAAAGCTCTTCGAAGGGGCAGCGCTAATTACAGCAAATGTTGCCCCGTCACCTTCGTCTGGGTCATTCCGAGCTGAACGTCCTTTCTATATAGCAGCAAACACCCCTCTGTCTTTATTCATACATCAAAATGATGTGACGACATATTGCATAATAATATTTGGTAAGATATGAAGCAGTGCAGTTTATATAGGGGATTAGGAAGGTGGTGAGAGGGGGACGGGCAGACCGGAAACTGCTGAACTCAGGATTTGGAAGTGGGGTGGACGAGTCCCCGGGGGTGGGCTAGGCCCCCATGCGCTGGAGCAGGCGCAATAAGTACCTGGTGAACAACCGAGTCGGACTGCCTTTCGAAGATAGGGGGAGGTGGGAGAGGAGGACTGTAGAATATCGTAGCACTGCACCGTAGAATATGAAAATATTTAATTTAAAATAAAACTTAAGCAGGCATCCGTTCTTATAATATTAAATATTGGCATAGTTAATCTTCAGGATATCTAGAATAGAAGTACTATTTTGAATCTGTTTAAACTTTCGAATATCATTAATCTGAACTAATTCTCGTGGAAGCAACATATACCAGAGTGGTGCTCTCATTGCAAAGGAATGCCTGCGAATTGAAAGTCTCCATCTACGAACATCAAAATTAAAACAAGATACTCTTCCATTGCAAGGCTTAAAGACAAGAAATTCGCTTACTCGTAGATCAATCATCTTGTGCAAGAGCTTGTAAAAGAATGTAATATCTAGTGATGTACGAGTTGAAAGGAGATACTAGCTAGACGAGAACTATATGGCGGGATATCCGCAAATGAAATAAAGGATATTTCACTACATCTAACATAAAGCAGACGAGTAAATGTGTGCTGCACATTTTCTAATTTGCGAATTAGAGTAATCTTATGAGGAGACCATGTACATATGACGCGATTTGCGAGAGTTTCAAAATGGCAGGGGACCCGGCCAAAATCGACCGGCTTGGATTTTGTTCAAAAGTTTCTTATAGGTGTTTTCTGGTATGAGGAAGCGATTGGAAGTGGTCTAGTCATCAGAAAATGTATCTTTCGTCTGCTATGAGGGCTTAAATTATTAGGCTAGCCGCGCTGGGAGGCGAGTTGGATGCACGTCTGAGGTCACTGCGCCGCACGTTTTTGAGATATTGACATGAACATATGCATTTCAATAGCCAAGATATTGATCTAAACAACGAAAAAAGAAAAACTTGAAAATGTTTAATTTTCAATTTTTTATAGAACTTAACGTTTGAGGGAGCTCAGAAAACGTGTCTCTCATTTTCTACCAACCAAACCTAAGAGCTTTCGAATGGACTATTGGGTTTAGGAATCTTAGGATGCGCTGAAGTTTCCTGATCGATTATCCCGGTGCGGCAGTACAAAACAGCACTTCATAATCATTTTCACCCATCCAAACATACACCATAAGAAAGAGCGTGAAATTTGCTACAAGCGGAACCTCTTTCAATAATCTTTAAAGTCTACAATTTTTGTTATAAGCTATAAATGTTGAGCTGGTAGTGAAATTTACATTGCGCCCAATAATCCATTTTTTAGTTTATTCGAATTAGAATATTCCAATTATTTTTTAGCGCCTTTCCATGAAGAATTGTTCTAAGCAGATGCCCAAGTCTTTTGATTTATTACAAAATATCGTAGATTCGGAATTTTATTGTAAGGGGTTCATCTTGAAGCAAATTTCACTTTCTTTCTAGTGGTGCATGTTTCGGCATACGAAAATGATTCTGAAGTAGTTCTTCTAAGCCGAGGACATGCTGATTTGCACTGCCGCTCAGGGATAATCGACTAGGAAACTTCCTAAGTTTCCTAAACCCAATAGTCCATTCGAAAGCTCTTTTCATGCTCTATACAGTTGTGTAGGTTTGGTTGGTAGAAAATGAGAAACACGTTTTCTGAGCTCCCTCAGACATTAAATTCTATAAAAAATTGAAAATTTAACATTTTCAAGTTTTTCTTGTTTCGTTGTTTAGATCAATATCTTGGCTATTAAAATGCATATTTTCATTTCAATATCTCAAAAACGTGCGGCGCAGTGACCTCAGACGTGCATCCAACTCGCCTCCCAGCGCGGCTAGCCAAATAATTCAAGCCCTCATAGCGGACGAAAGGGACATTTTCTGATGACTAGACCACTTCCAATCGATTCCTCATACCGGAAAACACCTATTAGGAACTTTTGAACAAAATCCAAACCGGTCGATTTTGGCCGGGTACCCTTGCAGTTTGATTCGATTTGATTCTCACGCAAATCGCGTCATATGTACTTTTGACCGCAATCAATCAAAATAAAGTTTTCACAGCCATGCCCAGGACGATCGTTGGATATGAATCCGAAAATGACTACTACTCAGAATTATGCCGAAACGAGCTCGAAACTTTTCTACGCAACAACAGCAATGAGTCGCAGAATGGTCGCATCTACCCAACCGCGCCTTTTCCAAGTGAGCTGGTGAGTCTGACGGCTAAAGCGCGTCGTCTTCTAAGTAAGTATACGAACGACAAACGGACAATCGCGTACAAGAAGCTCGAATGGGCTACATTTAGGGCCTATAAGCGTGGCTTAATCTATGTGAACGAAGCACTGGCTAAGCTCGAAGAAGACCAAATGCACTGGCGCAAAGACGTCCAAGACGCCTCGACGAAGCGCGACAAGATTAAAAGCGAGCTAGTGATTGGAATTAAGAAAGAGCATTCACGTCTGTCTCAAGTCATTGCTGGGAAGCCTGGCATAGAGATTCTTGAACAAATTAAGCGGCAAGACTTGCCCGAACTGAGAGAAAATTACCGCTTTATTATGCACCACTTGGATACTTTTGAACTTCCGAGAGAATGGAACGAAATCAAACTCGACAAGCTAGAGGAACAGCTCGACGAGGCTGTTCTGGCAGTCAATACCCAGCAGAGCGTTGGTCCACAGACACTCGGCCGGTCTCAGTCATGCCAATCAAGGTTAATAGAGAATGGCTTGAGAAATTTAGGGCAAAAAAAGAGGCAAATATATAAACTACGTAGATAGAGATATATGTACATAGAAAGAGAGCGAAAAAATAAGAAGAGAAGCAATGAGTAATCTTTTTCAGACATCTAACACTCCTGTGAAGGATGAAGCACGCGAGCTTCTTGAGAAGCAGATCGAAAAGCTTGAATCTGCACTGGCACGTCTGAGATCGAAGAGCAAGGGGGTCGACGAGAAAACAGAGGTGAGAGAGTGAGAGAGTTCACAGAGCGAGAACGAATGATCTTCGAATGGAGAGAGTGAGAGAGAGTGTTGAGCGAGAAGGTCAAAAGAGAAGCTATAGATCTAGAAGAATACAAAAATACGTAGCATTCCGTGTTTCTCTCTGATAGATATGTTTGCAGTACCGCCCACTAGGATATATCACGAGCGACGTTGAATTAGAAATCAAAGAGATATTATAAGAATCTTTGACTTCAGCACTCTTGTATAGTCGAAGTAAAAGAAGTACTAAAAGTACTGCATAGTTGTTGAGTTATGAATATCTGAGAAAGTTTTTATAGTTTTAACCGCGCGTCTCTTATACGGCTCTCTTTTATCTTTATCTTTATATCTCAGAGGCCGTATCCCCCGGCTCGTGGGCGGTACTGTAACCTTGCTTAGCACTATCACTGTTGGATCGGCCATCGACTATCAAATGTCATTATTGTTATAGTCAGTAAATGTCTTTGTGTTCAGGTCCCTGATCGTTCAATGGGCACGAATGATCCCCATTACCGAGCTCGAGTTGGCGATCGGCCGCGCGTTCATGCGTGTTGAAGAAGAGCGACAAGACGAGGAAGAACACGACCAGATTCGACTGGTTAATGCTTTTTTTATAACGCTTACATAAATGACGTTCATTGATCGTGGATGTAACCGTATTTTAGGACCAGGCATTTGGACCCTTTTATTTCTATTGTCTAGCATTCTTGTTTATTTTGAACATTATTTCGTCGTTTTTATTAGGCACAACTTCTGTTGGCATGCCACAGCAAGCAGCCGCTGCTCAGCAGACCAAAACGAGAATGATTCTCAATCAGATCTCCTTCAACGGCAGAAATACGTGAAATGCATACTATGAGGTGTGACGAGTCATCGAATTTTCATTTGCCCTTGGGCGCATTTTAAATCATTAATTTCTTCTCTCTCCTTCGATTTATACACTGAAATATGCATTATGTACTGCATGTGATGAATGTTTCTATGGGTGGCACTTGTCACACAATTATCTTCCACATTTCAATCGTTTATTAACAAATTGTTTTTAAACTCTGTAAGGTTCAAGGAGGGCGCCATTGGTGCCTGCCCCGGGGACCGATGTTCGATTTTGACTACCAGAACTTTATGAGTGATACATGGATAGATTATAAGGAAAACTAGACGGTTGAAAAGTTTGAGAAATTTTTTTTCTCCGAGCCACCACTTAAAAAAAAAATGTCAAAAATTCGATGTTCTGTAACTTGCTTCATTTACAAGATTTTTTACTTTTGTTTTTTTAATCTGATTTCTCATTCAAAACTGCACAAAAAAGTCCGAGATAACTGTTTCAGAAAAGATTCATTTTAATAGGCTTTTTCCGGATACAAATTTTTAGGACTAAAAAAAATGTTATTTTTTGTGTTTTTTTTTTCATTTTTGCCGGTCCATTTCCAGAGAAACCATTCCATAATATGAAAGTAGAGGAAAAAGTACATGATATATGTTTCTACGAAAAGGATTTGAGGACACCTTTTTTGGGTATCAATTTTTGAATACTATATGCGATCAAGTGCTGCACCGCAGTTTAAGCTCCATATCTGTTTTCCCTTTTTACGTTTTCATCTGCAAAGCAAGTATAATGGTGTAGGTTTTTATTCTCTACAAATCATGTCTATACGGAACTTTGATACTTCCCGAAAAATAAAGTTTAGACATAAAAATTCAATTTTTCGGTTTTTCGTATACGTCTGCCGTCGGGATTTTTTGACATTTTCCGTATTTCATACTTCCCGAAAAATAAAGGAATAATAATATTCACTGCTATCTTGAAGAGGAAAGAAAACTGCATAGAATATCATTTTATTATAGGAATCTGAGAACACTATTTTTAGATATATGAATTTTAATCGGCGATAATGTGCGACAGTGGCATCACTTACTGTTCGGCGAGTCTTGCCCCAAAATGTTCGAATTGAATTTTTCTCTTAAAATCACCCTACGGGGGTTCTTTGATGCGAGGAACACGAATATCATGTTTATTTTTTATTATGACGTCATTTTAAAAAGTTACGTTAGGTGAATAGTAAAACTGTGTCGTTCAGCCATTTACCTACCGTAACTTTTTAAAATGACGTCATAATAAAAAATAAACATGATATTCGTGTTCCTCGCATCAAAGAACCCCCTTAGGGTGATTTTAAGAGAAAAATTCAATTCGAACATTTTGGGGCAAGACTCGCCGAACAGTAAGTTATGCCACTGTCGCACATTATCGCCGATTAAAATTCATATATCTAAAAATAGTGTTCTCAGATTCCTATAATAAAATGATATTCTATGCAGTTTTCTTTCCTCTTCAAGATAGCAGTGAACATTATCTGGAAATCGATCTATGAAATACGGAAAATGTCAAAAAAACCCGACGGCAGACGTATACGAAAAACCGAAAAAAATCAAATCCTTTTCGTAGAAACATATATCATGTACTTTTTCCTCTACTTTCATATTATGGAATGGTTTCTCTGGAAATGGACCGGCAAAAATGAAAAAACACAAAAAATAACATTTTTTTTAGTCCTAAAAATTTGTATCCGGAAAAAGTCTATTAAAATGAATCTTTTCTGAAACAGTTATCTGGGACTTTTTTGTGCAGTTTTGAATGAGAAATCAGATAAAAAAAAGAAAAGTAAAAAATCTTGTAAATGAAGCAAGTTACAGAACATCGAATTTTTGACATATTTTGGGTGGTGGCGTGGAGAAAAAAAATTTCTCAAACTTTTCAACCGTCTAGTTTTCCTTATAATCTATCCATGTATCACTCATAAAGTTCTGGTAGTCAAAATCGGACATCGGTCCCCGGGGCAGGCAGTCCTTGACCCTTAGAGAGAGGCTCTCTTAACATTAACTGTTTTTCTTAAAACATGTGCTGCTTGTTTTCCTGTTATACCGTAATAAATTCATTCATTCATTCATTGTTCCAATGACCGAATAAAGCAAAAAGAATTGGACGATTATTTGGAAAACGTATATACATTTGTGTGTCTTTTTTGCTCACTTCTCAATTTCCCAGGGCCCCGGGCCCGACCACCTTTTCTTGGGCCCGGCCCGGGGCCTTGGGAAATTGGGCCGGCCGGCCCTGAGGGCCGGGCCGGGCCGGCCCATTCCCACCTCTTTTACCCACCCCCCAACAGTCTAGTACCTCATTGTCAGCTCGAGATGTACCTACTATATAGAACTGATCCTGAAGGCACGCGAAGCTCTCGCCAATGAACTGATGACACATTCATTCAAAATCTGTAGCAAAACTTATATTCCAGCGGTGATTCCATTGACATCCGAGCACTGATTCTCTTTTTTGAGAATAAAATGTTTTAATCAAACTTCAAGTGTCGTGAAAAATAGTATTCCCCCTTCTCATGGAACCCCTCCATATCTTTCTTTCTTTCAATGGGCATGTCACAATTTTTGTTTCCGGTTGTCTTCAAACTAAGATAGGATAGTCTTCAAGATCCCTTCATTCTTTTTTCTTTCTTTCTTTATCTCTTTCTTTCGAACGACCGACGACGATCGACGAGGACCGACGGGTCTATTCCTTTCTTGCTTCCTTTCGATGGCCATATTAAAAAAAATGTTGTTTCCGATTGGCTTCAAACTAACCCAGGATAGTCTTAAAGATCTCTAGAGATTAAGGATGAAGCCAATCCGAAACGAATTTTTTTTCTCGCCTGGACATTGACCAATTTTTACGGGCCTCAATCATCCTGGATACTTGGACTTCCGGTCTAATATTTTACATTTTATGTCACGGGACCTTGAAGATTATTCTCGCTTTGTTTGAAGCCAATCCGAAACGAAAAATTTTCTGACATAGTCATGGACCAGTATTTACGGAACTCAATCAACCTGGATACTTGGACTTCCGGTCTAAGATTCTAAATTTGCTATCAAGGGTCCCTGAAGATTATCTTTGCTTAGTTTGAAGCCAATCAGAGACAAAACATTCTACCACATGGCCATGGAGCGACAATATATACGGAGATCAATGTTCTTGGATCCTTGCACTTCCGGTCCAAGATTATACATTTTATATCAAGGGTTCTTGAAGATTATAATCGCTGAAACAAAGAAATTTCTGACATGGCCATGGAGCATTTGGATACAGCTAAATTCAGCGAAAGAATGTAAAATTCAAACTGAGATTTCGGCTTCACTTGGCTATATGTACATTTCCCTCTTTGTCTGAGCGAATTTAAATTTCTTGAGAAGTACAGCCGGGCTCTTTCAGCGCACCCGATGCACAAAAGTTTATGAAAGTTCCCGACTTCAAGGACAAGTAATTTCTGGGAATAGCGAAAGCAAATGTTATGATTTATATATAGCAACAGCTCTAAAGTGTCGTTCTTATCTCAACACTTTTGAGCAGAAAGACGTCGCATTCAGCTCGCGGTTGGCTGCCGCGCCCAGTGCAGCATGAGCCAGATGAAGTTGGCAAAGTGGAACATCTGAACGTAAAATGGGCACACACTATGACATCAAAGATGATTTACATCTTGCAATTGCAAGACAAGCATCAATCACGTTGACATTTAAAGGTTCAAAAAATTGAAATGAAAATAAAATAAAAAATAGAAATATCATGAGATACCTGGAAGAGGGCGCAGAAGAGCACCTTTAATCGGTGGTCAAGCATCTTCTTCTGGCAAGACCTCAGGGCACCCTCGCCTCCTTTCATCTTTCCGACAATTGGCGCAAGTCTAAAATACTTTTGTCTACCATCATAAATATTAGCAACAGACTTCTGTATTTATTGTGTATATATGTACGAAACTTATATTAAATGCACGGTAGCATTTTTTGGGGCTTAAAAGTTGTTTTCACGAAAAGTTACCGGGAACCTTATTTAAAGAGAATTTAAAGAGCTATCTATTGCAAAAAAGAGATTTCAAAAATATTAACAATTAACTGATTTATGTGCTTGGGAATTTTAACTTTAATTCGCTAATATCTTGAAGGAATTTTTTTCTAAATCATAATTATCCCATTTTAAAGAGCATGTCGAGTAGTAAGAATGATCAAGTTTTCATCGAATTTAAAAATCAAAACATTCTTAATGCAGCCCTGTATTGCGTCCTGCTCGACTCTTACAGATAGGCTGTCTTAACAACACCTTTCAATTCGAAGGAACCACTCAATTAGAGCCGGCATGAAGCTCTCATCAAGAATGACGAGAAGGATGGCGATGCCGACGATTGCCATTTGGACGAGAACAAAGATTCCTAGTATACATTTATCTTATTTCTCCAATTACCAACCGAATTCACGGCCCACACTTTTCGTAAACAGTGTGTCTTTTTTTCAAAGCTCGAACCCAAAATTGGAAGGCGGCTCGACTTTGGAATGGAGCTTGCGAGAATGCCAATGATTACCGTGACGGACATCATCATGGACAAGCCGGAGTTCACCTTAGTTGGACGAAAGCATATTTAATCTTGTAATAAAGCAGCTGATAAAGTGCTATTCTTCAATATCTTCAACTGCTGCTTTTTATCAAATATTTTGATGCGTACATCGGGTTGTTTTTGGTGCATGCACCCTTTTTTGGTTCTTTCACCGTGTTTTGGGTACGCTCACCCAGTTTTGTGCGCACAACCAAAAACACGGTGCACGAATCCAAATCATTCTTTTGGATGCGTAAAACATACCGCGTTTCCAATGGCATCGCCGCTTCTCGACAAGAAAAGGCCGAAAAGGATGAAGACGCCGAGAAGAAAGGCCGGAACGATGATGAGAGCCACCCAGAAGACGGGAACGCGCACTTGGTTCCATGATAGCGAATCTTGTTGAAAATTATTAGAATCAGAGATGATCATTATTTTTATTTTATTTTATTTTAGTTATTAATTGATGAAACAGAAAAAAAAACGCCAAGTGAAAGATGTTAATAGTTGCTTAGAGAAGTGCAATAGTTGCTTCGAAAAAGTTAAAATTGTGACGATTCTAAAGAAGTTCACTTCTTCAATACTTACAATCTGCACTTTCGCGTCAGCTTTTGGTGGGTCGATCGAGCTTCGCTTGCTAACAAAGGCATACTCTGCCGGTACCTGAGTTGTGTTTTTTTTTTTACTTTTTAAAATTCTGAATGCATTCATGTGCATACATATGTATTTATGTACACATGTATGCATATGAATTTATGTGTGTATGTATGTATACACATAATGCTGCCACCCGGGACGTCAGAAACATCACAACCTTCAGGAGATTTAGAACCCTCGACCATCATCAATACAAGGGTCCAAATTTAAAAATGGACCCATCTAAAAGCATGAAACTTTTAGCGCCTTATGCGAAAGCGAGATTTTCAAGAATAATTTTTTTTTTAATTTAGTAAAAGGTGGAATTGCGAAATGTCACGTACTGAGGGCGCAATTTCCGCGAGCTCTTTGTCGGAAAAGTTTCGATAGCTGAGCACGATGTCATCTCTCCGCTCTCTCATCGACAGACACAACGTGCACTCTTGCGTGTCGAAGGGGAAGAGGGACATCTGGTTCATTAAATCAGATTTATTTATTTAATAATTTACTATGATTTTTTTTCAATCTTCGGTACCTCGTTTCTTTTTGTATCCGTTGATACACAATGCGTCGGAACAGGGAGCAACTATAATTTAGTAATAGCATCGGGAAATGCCATCTAGTTGAGTTGAGGCGGCAATTGGACTACGTTATCCATGATTTTCTTCTTTGATCTTTTTCTCTTTTTCGGTGATCGTCCGCCATTAATGATGCATACCTCCATGTTGCAGACAAATACTGCAGAGTAGACGTAGACAATCGTTGCGTTGCCTTCGAAGTCGTACTGAAATTGTGAATTCATTCTTCAGTGTCATGGGTCTTGTATCTTCCCACTATCGACTAGCACATTCCTAGGTTTACCTTATTCTGTTACATTTTTGTCTTCTAACAATAAATAATTGTTTCTTGGTTTCTGAATGTGGACTGAAACGAGCCAAAAGCCGTATTTGAATTGGCGCGTTTTTGCCTGAAACAAGGACGAGAGAGCATGTTCTGTATTTGTAGAGAAGCGACTAGGATGGTCAAGGAAATTGCGAATAGATTGCGCGCTGGCTTTCGTTCCCCTTTTAAGGCAGACCTCAACAGTGAGGCGATCCTCATCGTCGATCAGAAAAAGCTGGGTCGCGTCACAAAAGTTGACTTGAGGCACCCAGACTCTTCGTCTACGGTTAGAGATTATGCGAAATGACAGATCCTTTCAAGTATGTTGGAGAAATATGCTTGATTTTGACATATATTTGATGTCTATTAAACAAATTATAAAAAGATGTTGTTTACAGATAATTTCATGTGTATCAAAGAAATTTAAAAAAAGGTGTTTTAGGTCTTTTCCTGTAAATTGGGAAAAATGATTAACAAAAATGCTTGCCGACCTAGGCAGATCGATTAATGTAATGCCGCCGAATTCCTCGGGACGCCATCTCATTCTTTGATCATTCCAGAGAACCTATCAACGTTATTTTTAATTTAAATATATGAAGAAAAACAAAGAAGAAAACGCTCGGTGAGAAAATGCTGACATTTAAATCGACGATTACAGCGTATTCCTGCTTCACTTGGTCCTGAACATTCAATCAATAAATATTACATGCGACAGTTTTTTGGAGATATAAATTTGAGCATTAAAAAATGACGAATTTCAAACCATGGAGAGGATGTTCGAGTCTCGAGAGAATGCAACGACAGTCATTGGTTCTGAGGCCTTTCCTGCATCAGTAAATACATATATTTACAATTTATCGGCTTGCAAAATCACATTCATGGTAATTTCCAAAAATGTGAGTGCTTCAAACTAGAAAAAAAGTAACTAGCCTATAAAAATAATCTCAATATTTCAGGGAAATAGAAATTAGGACAGCTCAACCTTGTCTCTGTTTCACGGCAGGACTGACGTCCTTCGAGTGCCCGTTCAGGAGATGATCAAAAAGACGCTTTTTGATGCCATATTCGAAGTCGAACTCGCATGAGAAAATATCTGCTGTATCAGCTGATTTTTGTTTCCAGTTTGCATACTTATTATCTTAAAGAAAAAAGTAAACATCAAGTCTAAAAGCACTGATTAACCTGTACTTGCATTTGAGCAATCTTCTTGCAAAAGCGGTTCTTTTGAGGAAGTGACGCTAAATGTAAGTATAAAAGTTAGAAGATAGAGACAGCATCGCATTTGAACAGATACCTGCAAAATGGAAATGTACTTTTTGGAGGAGCATTTTTTTTTCTTACTTTTGGAGGACTCTTAATAGGATATGGCAAGCGATGTGTGTCTAGAATAGAGGAAGGCGGCCTGCCTGAAGGGTGGAGTGGAAAGGTCTCCTGGAATGCGCTTTGTTTGCTTTGCAAATGATGTCGCTGTTAGCTACTGCATTATGTGCATGCGCGTACATACAACCTATGTAAAGATCTGACTCCCTCACGTTAGCACGTTAGTCACCTGCATCTCTCGAATGTCCGTAAAAGAAAATAAATTTAAGGTCTTTTAACAAGTTGAAAAGAAAATTATAGCAAAAATGAAGTACAATTTTTTAACTCCATTCAGAAGGACACATTATTGACGGAACTACCAACCTTTTCGTTTCATCGCTCACCCTATCTATCCGTGCTATTTTCTCTCTTACTCCTCTGTGAGTAATTCTAGCTCATACCCTCCTTCTATCTCTCTCCTTAGTTCATCTCTTAATCTCTCTTTCTGTCGCTTATATACATCGGCGAGTGATTTGCATATTGATTTTCTCACGTCCGGAGGTTATTTTGCGATTCGTCAATGACTCATAAAATCAGTGAACATGTATTCGAACCGAACTTTGTTCGGGTCTTGCGATGGGAAACATAGAAAAGATTGTTGGGTCATGGCAGAAAAAAGACAATAGAAGGCAAAAGAGCACATAGAAGAAGTAGAGGTGGAGAGAAAAAAAGAACGAAAAATCGTAGTTAAACAAAGACAGGGAGAGAGAGAGAGAGAGAAAGTGATCATAATCGCGAGAGAGAGAGAGAGAGAAAAATCCCAATTTGTCTACCCTCTGAGAATTTAACTTTTTCCTCCTGCGCCGGAAGATATGTACACATGTATGATGCATTAGGACTGCCATTTCTCTATCACAAAATGTAACTCGTTGCTCCAAAGCAAAGACACAGTTTATTGGCGCGCACGCCTGAGAGCATGCAATTCAAACAACAAAAAGAAGCTCTCTGAATTCATCGGCTGCGCGCACAACTCTTCATCCATACTTCACCGCTTCAGAACGTTCACAGCAGAACAGGAGGAATGAGCTGAAGTCTACTGCGCTCTCTCGGCAGAGACGCTGCTTCGGCTGCTCGCTCAGCAGCGCGTAGCAAGCAGCGCGGCTCGCTTCCTCGAGGCCGGGCAGCGCACCGACAATGAAGCCCTCCAAGACATTTGTTGTCAACTCTATTATTATATACAATTAATAGAATGAAATAACGTAAATCATTTATTGTCAATTCTATTATTATATACTATTAGTAGATAAAAAATAACACAAGATCTGCAAAAATGGTGGTGACTAAAAAACCAGGTCATTAATCATATTATCTTTTTTTATTCTCTTTATCAACAGAACCAACCGTGAAGACAAAGTTCTCGAAGCGCACAACTACTCTGCCAGCACGAGAGGAAGCGGCGCTGACGCTGTACTCGAGCTGATACTCCTTCCAGCTCTTGCCTCTCCTGTCCGTATTCAAGAGGTCGAACCTATCCTATCTTCCTGTTGTTCCAAAAATCGCCGCTCTATCTTCAGATCATTCAGATCGTCGTTGTCGCTGAGAAGTCGTCGACCAGGCAGCGCGGCAATCTGTTTCGTTGCGTCGCCCCCGTGATGGAGAAATTCACGGAAGTCAACTGGATGTTCCATGAGGCATTCGCTTGAAATGATGTCTCCTGTACGAAGTGAGGCGACATAGCGAAACGAGCACTTTTTGTTGCCGCTGATACTGAACCAGCTCTCATACGTAAGCAGACTGATGTGGTCCGGATCCTCAACCGTCATCGAGACATCACAGAGGACAGTACGCGTGAAAGGGATGAGCATGGATACTTCGTAGGTGACGTCACCCTCAAAGACGGGTGAAGAACTTGTGAAGCTCACGATTGTAATTCCTGTCCTGTAATAAGCGATGGGAATGAAGAGACGCGTTGCGGTCGCGAACGCGGCTGTCGCAGTGACGCAATGTCCGAAAGGCACCGGCAGCACACATGTGGCATGGTGTGCAAGTTCTAATGACGTCATCCGCGCGAGAGGAGTAAGAAAGAGTTGGCAGTTGTGACGACGAGGTAGCGATTCCTGGCGGAGGAGACGACGGGCGACGTCCCTGAATTCCGTCGAGTTGACGAGGATCTGAGAAGTCGCGCGCCAGAAGATCGACGGCGAGAATCTTCGGTACCTTGCGCACGTCTTTAATATGGACGTCGCATGGGAAGTAGCCGAGAGGAGACAGCGCACGAAGAGCCATCGATTACTCTGAAAGGAAGAACCGATAGAGAAAGACAAATATCTATAAAAAGTATGGTTAAATAATGTATAAAAATGTATAGATACTTATGATGGTAGAGGCCTTTAACTCAACTATGATTGACTCAAACATGATATAAAATTCACACTTATTATTTTGTAAAAGGTAGCAATTCAAGAAAAATCTGACTAAAGGAAGCAGAAACAAGAAACCCTAAAACGAGGTTGCACGAATGAATGACGAGAAGAAGAGAAGGCACGATATATAGGTTTAATTAGCTGCTATTCAAGTCCTTGCTAAGTGAATATTATTGGTTAATAAGGCGTTGATTATGCAAAGACAGAAAGGAAGGAGAGAGAAAGAATGAGGTATAGTCATTGTCGGGGAGCCCTAGATAAGTGGTTATCGGAAATTCCACAATGTTAGAATGAGAAGAAATTGAGTGAATTTTGACAGCAAGTTTATCCAGTAGGTATTCAAATCGAACAATTCGGAAAGAAGTCAATTGTGGAAAAGAGAAGCACATGGAGGCTCAAAATTTACTTACTCGCAGCCACTTTTAAATGAAATAATTAAGCGGAGTTTAAGTTATTCCAAAAACCTTCCAACGGTAGTTACTTTGATGTCTAACTGTCACTATTTATTCTACCTGAAACGATAGAAGATCTTCTTGATTGTGACCCAGCCAAAATCGACCAGCTTGGATAATCATCATAAGCTTCTTATAGCTACTTTCCGGTACAAGAATCGATTGTACCTGCCGTGGTATTAATCTAGGAAGAAAAGTGGATCCAGTTGTCAGTAAACTTGGTCGAGCTAAAATGGAAACTGGACCAGATTTTTGGCCGTTTTACTATGCAAAATGGCCATTGTCGGGGAGCCGCAGATTAGTGGTTATCGGTAATTCTCCCCATTGTTAGAATATGAAAAATTCAAAATTCACTCTTTATCTTCTCATTCTAACAATGGGGAGAATTACCGATAACCACTAATCTGCGGCTCCCCGACAATGACTTCACCTCATTCTTTCTCTCTCCTTCCTTTCTGTCTTTGCATAATCAACGCCTTATTAACCAATTATATTCACTTAGCACGGAATTGAATAGCAGCTAATTAAACCTATGTATATGTCGTGCCTTCTCTTCTTCTCGTCATTCATTCGCGCAACCTCGTTATTTAATTCGAGACATCGTCAATTTGTGTGTGTTTTAAGAGAGCCAATCTGAGAGACTCGAGCACGGGCATGTCGGGAACAAAATTATTTTTTGATTTTTATTTCTACTAATGGCTTATGTAGCACCCTATAAAAAATTGTTCCAAAACTTTTTTTCGATTTGCGTGAAATTCTCTGGAATGTTAAGAGGAGCATTTAGAGGAACAGATGCGCACATCAGAATGAGCGAAAAGCACATAACGAAAATATTTCGTTGCAATGAAAAGCAACATGTGCATAGAAGATACAACCGCGCTGTCACTTGTTGGAGGTGAAGCAGTTGGAGATGCGACGATGTGGTAGAAGAGCATAGCGATGGCGTCATTGAAGTTCGTGAGAACTTGATTGTTATGTACTAGCTATTCGAGATACTCTAACAATATGCTATCTTCTCGCTTAATAATACTTATATCTTTTACACGTGAAAGAGCGACATTTTAAACCCCTAATTAGATACCTTTCATTCAGAAATCCGTACACCTATTTTACAATTCTTTGACATGAAGCGCGCGAGTCGGTCAATATGGCGCATTTTCGGCCGCCAAGGCACCGAGCAAGCGCATTCATCGATCCATAACTGAGCTCAATGTCAATATTACAAAATCGTAAGTATATCATCTAAGAGCTCTCATGGAGCTCTTCAAATGTTACATATATACTTTTATTTAAAAGTTTCAATTTATATGGGAAATTTCGTTCTGTACAATTAGAAGGCTTAAAAAACTACTTCAAAAACATTTTCGCCTGTCGAAACATACATAATAAGAAAGAGGATGAAATTTGCTACAAGATGAACCCCTTTCAATGGAATTCCATGCATACGATCTTTTGTTATAAGCCATAAGAGTTGGATAGCAAGGCCTTATGGAAAAACTGTAGAAAAAAGGATTGGAATATTATAATTCGAATAACCTAAAATGTGAATTCTTGGGCAAAATGACAGCGACGCTACTGGCACTACTTTTATGGCTTATAACAAAAGATCGTATGCATGGAATTCCATTGAAAGGGGTTCATCTTGTAGCAAATTTCATCCTCTTTCTTATGATGTATGTTTCGACAGGCGAAACTGTTTTTTAAGTAGTTTTTTAAGAATTCTAATTGTACAGAACGAAATTTCCCATATAAATTGAAACTTTTCAATAAAAGTACGTATGTAACATTTGAAGATCTCCGTGAGAGCTCTAAGATGATATACTTACGATTTTGTAATATTGACATTGAGCACAGTTATGGATCGATGAATGCGCTTGCTCGGTGCCTTGGCGGCCGAAAATGCGCTATTTTGACAGACTCGCGCGCTTCATGTCAAAGAATTGTAAAATAGGTGTACGGATTTCTGAATGAAAGGTATCTAATTAGGGGTTTAAAATGTCTCTCTTTCACGTGGTGCTTTCACCTTTTTGACATGGGGGGGGGGGGTTTTATGCCCCAAACGCACCACTCGAAATATTAAAATGCCAAAATGAGGCCTTTAATGAAATATTTTTAAAAAGTGATTAAAACCACTTTTGTGCGCCTTTCAATTTGGAATTGAATATACAGTTCAAAATTAATATATCTTAACAACGAACAAAGTTATGATCATTTGAGTTTTTTTTTGTTTTCGGTGCATATCCATGGTGAAATAACAGAAAAAAATTTTTGGAACAATTTTTTTGGGATCGTTATAAAGTGCTACATAAGCCATTAGTAGGAATAAAAAATCAAAAAATAATTTTGTTCCCGACATGTCTTGTATAGAGGCCTGCTCGAACCTCTCAGATTGGCTCTCTTATTGCAAATTCTACGTCAATATGCATATTTTACAAGTTATAACAATATATGTTATCACGGCGTATTGTCAGTTTCTCATAAGTTGGAAAGTCAAAAAAAAAGTCTGCGGAGATGCGCACATCAAAATGAGAGAAAAGGACATAACAAAAAAGCAATCAAATGCTTTCGTGAATTGAACATTCTATTACCTTTGCACTTCATTAGAGCAAATATATTTCAATATCAATTTAGCTGGAAGAGAGAACACCTCGCCTTGGCCGCATTTTTATCCGTCATTTCCCATTGCGTCCCGTGCACAAAGGCGGTTGCTTTGTTAGTCATAAAAGATGACGTCATTAAAAGAAGAAGCAATTTCAATCAAGATGAAACCGCTCGAGTCGGTGGACGGCGCAACTTGTGCACTCTGCTACTCTGACTTGCGCCTAATAATATCTAATTGATGACTAGAGGAGTCATTCAAGTATTGATGTCACAAACATATGCCGGTTCAAAAGTACGTCGTTTGGCTTCAAAACGGCCGTATAACACTTCAATTTCAAGTTACATATCAGGGCGATTCTTTATCCTGGTGTTCCGAAACCCACACAAATTCAATAGACCTTCAAATTAAATAAAGCTGTCCCGCATGGCGGCATTCGAACCGGCAAAAAAAACATGCAAAAGGCTTATGCAAAAGGCTTGAAAGCGTTGAAAATGATTGCATTGCTCAATAAATATCCACAAATGTAGTTACAAGATTGCGGGTGAGATCATTTTTATTGCAAATTCTTTTGCTAGAAGAATTGTGCGAGGTACTTGTTGACGCATCGTTTGTCTTGGAAGTTGACGAAGAAATGGCGGTGGTAGAGGAGGTAATATATATTTTTATTTTCTGTTTGCGTACCGTCGTAAACTGAAAAAGGAAATACATACCTAGATAAATTGAAATTATCAAAGTAAGCTTATCACTTAGTTTCAACTTACTAAGATCGCTTCTTACAAGAGACAAAAAGTTTTATGACGATTTATATGTTTTTCAACAAACAAGAAAAAAACATTTATCCACTCTCGCTAGCCATCTTTTCTTTCAGAAGAGCGCCAATTCAGAAGATTGAACTTTGGTCTCATTTAAGGAGGAAAACGTAGGAGGGACGAGATGAGACCGCTAAGGGATATCACACATATGTACATATATGTATCTCTCCTCTATCATTTCGAGCCATTCTCCTATATTTTGTTTCAAAAGTGCATATATTTTCACCAGTCACGTTACACCTCTGCCAATGTTATCAACTCTTATTCGATGCAGATAAATAAATAAATAAATAATAAATATAAATAAAAAAAATAGGAGGGCATAGCTAGACCTTGTTCAGGCTTGAAGATGGCATATCTTCTATCGGCGAGTATTTGCTGCACGAAGCGTGCGTAGATTTCCAGATCGTCCGCGGCCCTGTGGATCTGGCAAGAAGAATCCATCAATAACTTTTCATCTAAAAAAATATATTACGAGATTTTTTGTTCGTTATAGGAGACCAAACTTCCTCAGGGCTTTAGGATTTATGTGACTTCGGGACACTTGCAATCGAAGTTTTTAGCTCAACCTGACCAAAGAAGGCGAAAAAAGACACTATTTATTCGCCTCGGACCTGCTTTAAATATTTTACGTGATACAAGTATAGCTTTTATATATTTTTTTCTAATTGAAGAATGTGAATATTTTTCCCACTGTTCTAATGCGTTGTGTACAATTGAATTGAGAGTCCTTGGTCAATGAAAGGCCAGTGAAGGGTCAATAGCGCGATTGATGTATGTACCTCCATGTTGAACTTGGCAAGATGATCTACCTCCATGTTGAACATGTCTGGATTGATCTACCTCCATGTTGAACATGCAGAGAGTGACGTCGAGACGGTCCAGCTCGGCTCCCGTCGCGAACATTGGCAGCACGCTGAACTCGCCGGACTCCATGTCGAACCAGACCGTGTCGATCAACGACTCGTTCACGAAGGCGCGCAAGAAGCGCGGAAGGTCCACGTGCACCACCGTATGCTCTTCGTATTTATCTCCCTCTCAAAAGAATTCAACCTGAATTCCCGTGCTTTCTCTGATCGTTAGCACGTTTCAAAAATAGCCACCCTGCTACTTATTTCTTGATAATGTAACACATGAAAGGCAAGAGTTCGAATAACAGCCTCGGAAGACTTTTGTGCTGATAAAAAAAAACGAAATTTCAGAGGTACAAAACGAACTTTAGGGTACAACACGAACTTTCGGGTACAAAACGAACTTTCGAGTACAAAACGAACTTTTGGGTATAAAACGAACTTGCGTTCAACACCATCGACTTGGACGACCCGAGTGAGCCGCTGATGGCAAAAGGGAAGAAGACGCCGAGCTCGTTGAAAAGCTTTTCGTTGACCTAAATATTTATTTAATTCTTAATTTAGGTATAATATTTTTGGCATTTAATTAATTTAATTTTGGGCTTCTTCATTGTATTAATTTTCTTTTCTTTATCATCTTCCTGCTCTTTCTTTTGTATAAGAATGATGTTGGCGCGAGGGAGAGAGGTAAAGCCAACTGACATCGGCACTCGGGTCGGCGCCAAAGAAGCGAAGGTTCGGCGCACGCCCCCGAAGGGCGAGCTCGGCCTTGGTGTCGTGGCCGATGCCGAGCGAGACCATCACGCCGTCTTCCTGGAGAGGAAGAGAGGGAGAGATGGAGAAGGAGAAAGAGAGAGCAGAGAAGAGAGAGAGAGAAGAGAGAGAGAGAGAAAGAGAAAAAGAGAGATGAGAGAGAAGAGAGAGAAGAGAGAGAGAAAGAGAGAATGAGAGAGAGATAACGAGAGAATGAGAGAAAGAGAGAAATAAAAAAAGAGAAAGAGAGAGAAATATAAAGAAAGAAAGAGCGAACCGATCAAGACTCCAAGACGACGACTACTGCAATGTACTAGAGCAAAAAGAAAGGCATAAATAAAGTAGAAATTTTTCTTTAAAATTATCATAGCAAGTTCAAACTGGCTCAAAAATCTATACAAATGAGCACTGACGCCGGAAAAAAATTAATTTTTATTTTTTTAAATTATTCTTTTTGAATGAGCACTGACTGCCGGATTCGCGGCCAGTATATGATACTTGTTCTCGTCCGAGTTTCGAAAGCCCTCGATCACGACCTTCTGCATGCCCGGCTGCGCGGCGCACTCCTTGACGTCGAGCCAGAACTCGTACCACATCTTAAAATTTATTCTAAATTAATTTTTTTCTCTATTTTTTAAAATTATTCTTTTTAAACTCATTTATGGTACATTTAATTTTTTTTTTAAAATAAATTTGCAAGCTTACAGCTGTGACATTGGCGGCGAGCGTTGTCACATTTCGGGAGACACACGAGTGCCACTCGTTGTAGGCGGCGCGAACAGCAGCGTAGTCCGTGTCGCGAGACTGTCATGAGAGATCATCGAAAGATTATTGAAAGGTCATCGAAAGGTCACTGAATGGTCACTGAAAGATCAATGATAGGTCAGTGAAAGGTCAGTGAAAGGTCAACAACAAGACTTTTGTGAAGGCTGCTATTCTCAAGCCTGTTGATTTCATACAATATAATGTCTTGTTGTACAATATAGTAATAATTATTTTTGTTAGGAATACATTTATTAATATAATAATGTACTTTCATTATAAAATAAAATTTGCATTATTCAAAATAACTATTAAAGAACTAATTGTTTAAAATAAGACCCTAACCCTAAAGTTGACAAAGGGAGCGATTGCAAAGGTGAAGAGGAGATAAGCGAGAACAAGAAGAGTGACGGCTCCGATCCCTTGCCGAACTTTCGCCGAGGAGTTCGTGAAGCGCATCGACTTCTTGGTCAACATCATCTTTGTATTTATGCTTGTAATATTAAAAATACATTTTTTTCACTGTATATATATATATATATGAGCAAGAAAAAAGTGCAGCAGCTTCGTTGGACTAACGGGAAATTGGAATAAGGGCAATTTGAGCAGTTTCGGCCTCCTTTATCTACATCATCTGGCATTTTTGGACGTTGACTTCGTCCATTTCCTTTTTTTCGCACTCTCTCTCTCTCTCTCTCTCGCAATCTCACGCACAGAGATCTCTCTTTCATTTACGCATTCACTCTTAATCTCGCGGCTAAAATCGCACCCCCCCCCCCCGAATGCCTCCGCCTGCTCTCTATAGAGTGAACCTTAAAGGACCACTCCGGAGAAGATATTATCCGCCCTTAAGGGCGATCGCTCGCGCATCAAACAATGATTGTTTGCTATATGGAACAGCATTGTTTTGGCGCAGATAAGGAACAAATTGTTTGTCTGAAATTGTTTGATATATCAAACACTGTTTTTTGTGTGTTCTCGTCCTCTATTCTGCACACAAAGAAGATTGTCTTGGGAGGTAAAGATAACCGCTCAAGACAATTTGTCTTAGAGTTGGCTCAAGACAATATTGTCTTGTATGCTTTTGACTTCTATTGTCTTGGCGAGATTCTCTAATCTCGCCAAGACAATAGAAGATAATCTCGCATTAGCCGGGCTTCCTTGCCCCTTGTTTATTTTCACGGATCAAATGCAGTTGGAAGCATTACTTTTTAAACCTTTTCATTATACAAAACGCTTTATTAGACTACACAAATTCTTATTAGACTAAACAAATTCTGTTTAACAAATTGAAGGTAGCTGAATATATACATATAGACAGCAAGTGACAATGTGTTAGGAATTAAAATTATATGTTTCAGCAAATATGTAGGTATGTATGTATGTACATATGTACATACTTCCAGTTTGAACTATGCATATTTAGTATGAAATGCTGCGCAATAGCAAAGTAGCCTAAAAAAGAAGCTGTATTCAATCTTTGGGTCATCTCATTTAGGGTTTAACCATTTCATTTTTTGCGGTAATTATCACTGTTTTATTCTAGAGAATCTTTATTTTCAAATTAGAAGCTTTCAATGATTGTTTATCACAAGTGCGCTTGCATTAGATAATTTTCTTTAGTCTTCGTATATCCCTTCGATTGGTGATGAAAATAGATCTAAAATACTAAAAGATCATTGTGAACAGAGAATTGAGCATTTCGGGCATTTCTATTCTGCAAAAATTGGATAAGATTGAAGAATGAAACGAAGAGATGAGACGTAGAGATAGAGATGGGAAGTGCAAGACAGCTCGAGGAGAGAGAAAAAGAAAGATAGAGAGAGGTATGTATGTAGAGTGAAAGAGAAAAGTGAATAGTGAAGAGAGAGAAAGAGAAAAAAAGAGAGAAAGTCGGAGATGTCTTTGAACTCGCTGGCGATCCACTGAAAGAATGCCCTAGAACAGATACGACTCATCAAAACTATAGAATGGAACACAACGAATATTCCAGAGCGATGAATGAGATTTATATATATATATATATATATATATATATATATATAAGAGATTCCAGAGAAATCTATAGAAAAGGATGTAATGGATCTCCATCTGAGATACTAAGAAATCAGTAGGATATAAAGGCCGTTCCGCTACAGCCGAAACAGTGTCATTAGGATGCATCGGTTTATCTTCGTAGAAAACTTCTTACCGCACTACATACCAAGGTGAACACGGCAATTAGAACTTGCCATATTTTTTTCTTCTGCATGATGATACTCCCACCTTAAAGGAGCTTTCAGGAATAAATCAATGACAATTAGGTCAAAAAATGGTTAAACCCCGATGTATCTTAATGGTACTGTTTCGGCTGTAGCCGAAAGGCCTAAATATATTCGGTTGGGGTTTGGGAAAGGGATTGACTCGCTATTTCTTCTGTTGATGGAAAGAGAGAGAAGGGAGAAGGAGATTGAGAGAGAGATAGAGCGAGAGATAGCGAGAGAGTGAGAGAGAGAGAGAGAGAGCGAAAAAGGGAAATGGACGAACGTCATTTGCCAACGTCGGAAAATGCCAGATGAAGTAGATAAAGGAAGTCGAAACTGCTCAAATTGCTTTCAATTTCAATTTTTGGTCAGTCTAACGAAGCTGTCGCACTTTTTTTTCCTTAGTTCTAGCTAATCGGCGCTGACGTTTGTGGTGTATTTTTCTCTTTTTTTAAATTTAAAACCACTATGCTTAATTCTTACGCGACTTGTTTTATATATATATATATATATATATATATATATATATATATATTCATTGTAATCGTTTTAATGTCCCTTCTCTTAAATATTAAAAACATAAATACAAAGGCAATGATGACCAAGAAGTCAATGCGCGTCACGAACCCCACGGGGAAAGTCCTGGCAGCCGTCACTATTCTCCTTCTCGCTTATCTCCTCTTCTCATTTGCAATCGCTCCCTATGTCAACTTTAGGGTTAGGGTCTTATTTGAAACAATTTGTTTTTTTTTATTGTTATTTTACATAATGCAAATTTTATTTTATAATAAAAGTTAATAATTATATTAATATATGTATTCTTAACAAAAATAACCATAGCTATATTGTACAAAAAGACATTATATTGTATGGCATCATTAGGCGTGAGAATAGTAGCCTTGTTGTTGACCTTTCGTCGACCTTTCATTGACCTTTCATTGACCTTTCGATGACCTTTTATCGACCTTTCGATGATCTCTCATGACAGTCTCGCGACACGGACTACGCTGCTGTTCGCGCCGCCTACAACGAGTGGCACTCGTGCGTCTCCAGAAATGTGACAACGCTCGCCGCCAATGTCACAGCTGTAAGCTTGCAAATTTATTTTTAAAATAATTTAAATGTACCATACTTGAGTTTAAAAAGAATAATTTAAAGAAAAATTAAATTATACTAAATTTGTAGTTGTGGAACGAGTTCTGGCTCGATGTCAAGGAGTGCGCCGCGCAGCCGGGCATGCAGAAGGTCGTGATCGAGGTCTTTCGAAACTTGGGCGAGAACAAATATCATATACTGCCCGCGAATCCGGGAGTCAGTGCGCATTTTAAACAAATAATTTAAAAATTAAATTATATTTGCAAAAATTAATCCGGGCGTCAGTGCTCATTTGTATAGATTTTCGAGTCTGTTGGAACTTGCTAAAATAATTTTAAAGAAAAATTACTACTTTATTTATGCCTTCCTTTTTGCTCTAGTAGACTGCAGTTGGCGTCATCGTGGAGTCTTGATCAGTTCTCTCTTTCTCTATTTCACGCTTTCTCTCTATCTCTCTTTCTCTCTTTCTCTCTTTCTCTATCTCTCTCTTTCTCTCTTTCTCTATCTCTCTCTTTCTCTCTTTCTCTCTTTCTCGCTTTCTCTCTTTCTCTCTTTCACGCTTTCTCTCTTTCTCTCTTTCTCTCTTTCACGCTTTCTCTCTTTCTCTCTTTCTCTCTTTCTCTATCTCTCCCTTTCTCTCTTTCTCTCTTTCTCGCTTTCTCTCTTTCTCTCTTTCACGCTTTCTCTCTTTCTCTCTTTCTCTCTTTCACGCTTTCTCTCTTTCTCTCTTTCTCTCTTTCTCTCTTTCTCTCTTTCACGCTTTCTCTCTTTCTCTCTTTCTCTCTTTCACGCTTTCTCTCTTTCTCTCTTTCTCTCTTTCTCTCTTTCTCTCTTTCTCTCTTTCACGCTTTCTCTCTTTCTCTCTTTCTCTCTTTCACGCTTTCTCTCTTTCTCTCTTTCTCTCTTTCTCTCTTTCTCTATCTCTCCCTTTCTCTCTTTCTCTCTTTCACGCTTTCTCTCTTTCTCTCTTTCTCTCTTTCTCTATCTCTCTCTTTCTCTCTTTCTCTCTTTCTCGCTTTCTCTCTTTCTCTCTTTCACGCTTTCTCTCTTTCTCTCTTTCACGCTTTCTCTCTTTCTCTCTTTCTCTCTTTCACGCTTTCTCTCTTTCTCTCTTTCTCTCTTTCTCTCTTTCTCTCTTTCACGCTTTCTCTCTTTCTCTCTTTCTCTCTTTCACGCTTTCTCTCTTTCTCTCTTTCTCTCTTTCTCTCTTTCTCTATCTCTCCCTTTCTCTCTTTCTCTCTTTCACACTTTCTCTCTTTCTCTCTTTCTCCCTTTCTCTCTTTCTCTATCTCTCTCTTTCTCTCTTTCTCTCTTTCTCGCTTTCTCTCTTTCTCTCTTTCACGCTTTCTCTCTTTCTCTCTTTCACGCTTTCTCTCTTTCTCTCTTTCACGCTTTCTCTCTTTCTCTCTTTCTCTCTTTCTCTCTTTCTCTCTTTCACGCTTTCTCTCTTTCTCTCTTTCTCTCTTTCACGCTTTCTCTCTTTCTCTCTTTCTCTCTTTGTTTTATACCACGAAAGCTCGTTTTCTACTCGGAAAGTTCGTTTTGTACCCTCTCCCCTTTTTTCCTTATAGAAAAATAATGGTCTATCAGCACAAAAAGTCCACAGAGGCGAACTTCTTGTTCAAATTCTTCTTCTTCATCTTACTCTGTACTATGTTTCACTATGTCATACTTATTGATTTATTTTATTTTAATGCTAGATTTCGCACTACCACATCTCACTTCGGTGTGCGTAAATAAAGTATGTAGGTAATAAAGATCTCCTTTCATGTGCTACAGAAAGAAGTAGTCGGGTGGCCATTTTTGAAACGTGCTAACGATCGGAGAAAGCGCGGGAATTCAAACATGAATTTCTTTTTTGAGAGGGAGACAAATCGAAGAGCATACGGTGGTGCACGTGGACCTGCCGCGCTTCTTGCGGGCCTTCGTGAACGAGTCGCTCATCGACACGGTCTGGTTCGACATGGAGGCCGGCGAGTTCAGCGTGCTGCCAATGTTCGCGAAGGGAGCCGAGCTGGACCGTCTCGACGTCACTCTCTGCATGTTCAACATGGAGGTAGATCAATCCAGACATGTTCAACATGGAGGTAGATCAATCTTGCCACGTTCGACATGGAGGTAGATCAATCTTGAGATGTTAAACATGGTGGTAGATTAATCTTGCCATGTTCAACATGGAAGTAGATCAATCTTGAGATGTTAAACATGGTGGTAGATTAATCTTGCCATGTTCAACATGGAAGTAGATCAATCTCGAGATGTTAAACATGGTGGTAGATTAATCTTGCCATGTTCAACATGGAAGTAGATCAATCTTGAGATGTTAAACATGGTGGTAGATTAATCTTGCCATGTTCAACATAGAAGTAGATCAATCTTGCCATGTTCAACATGGAGGTAGGTCACTCGAACTTCTTAAGGGGACGCACATTTTAAATGTACACAGCGCATTAGAACAAAAAAGTCACTTTCGCTATGGAAAAAATATGTAAAACTCGCGCCATAATTGGATCACGATTAATATTTTTAAAAATCTCGTATAATATTTTATATATATTATATCGTATAATATATAAAAGTTTTGATGGATTCTTCTTTTTTGATGAAAAGTTATTGATGTATTCTTCTTGCCAGATCCACAGGGCCGCGAACGATCTGGAGATCTACGCACGCTTCGTGCAGCAAATACTCGCCGATAGAAGATATGCCATCTTCAAGCCTGAACAAGGTCACCACTTTGCCCTCCTCTTATTATTTATTTAATTAATTAATTATATATTTATTTAATTATTTATTCATCTACATCGATTAAGACGTGACAACACTGGCAGTGGTGTAACTTGACCGGAGAAAATAAATATTTGCACGATATGAAATAAAATAATAGAGAATCGCATGAATTGAGAGAGAGAAGATACAGTAAATATACATATGTACAGTAGCGTGCAATAAAAGTGCATATTTTGGTTTTTCATGCATATTTTTCTTCAAAGTGAAGGAAAGTTTATGCAATTTTCACTCTTGCTTCGGTATAGTGACACACTTTAATTAGTATAATATTGTTTTCATTGATCCACAATTGATCGAGAAAAAATCAATAACTCAAATCACCCGTTTAGCAAATTTAGTCTTGCTATATAAAATGATTTATTTCTTTGATCTCACTGGAGTTTTTATGGATATTTTATTTTATTTGCATTGAATAACATCTCGGTGAAAACTTTTAAGTATAGTTCTTATTTAATCTCATGTTGTTATATGCTGGCTGCCCTCAGTTCGAGATTCATTCAATCGGCCTGAGATTCAGAAGGCTCAGCAGGATAAAATCAATCATTTACTTCAATGCTTATTGTAATAATGACTTTAATGTATTCATAGATAATCTTTTAAGCTATTTTGATAGTTACTTGAGCAGTGGAAATTCCATGCTAACTATTAGAGCACGTTTTGGACACCGCGGTCAGCTTTCGTCCGCAGCACAGATGTACTGAAAGTGATGCTATATAGGGGTTCGTGCTACAAACACGGTTTTGCCTATCTCAAATGATAGTTAATAGGCTTTTAAATATTGGGCACCCTTGTTTTATCTTTAGCTTCATGTGGCTTCAAGAAACAGAAGAACATTTAATTGAACCCCATGTATGGAATACTACGGAATTCAACAAGGTAGGAAAATTGAATCAAAAAACGGTTAAGATCGAATCAAAATGGCTTTAATCGATGTAGAAGAGTGTTAAGAAATCGCCTATGAACCAAAAAGATAATTTAATGTCAAATATGGCATTTTCTCGCCCTTTAGGTGTCTTCAATCGTGCATTGGTTTCTTGAAGCCACATGAGGCCAAAGATAAGACAAGGCTGCCCAAAATTTAAAACCCTATTAACAATCATAAGGGATAGGCAAAATCGTGTTTGAAGCACGGATCCCTACATAGCATCACTTTAAGGTCGTCTGGGCTGCGGACGAATTCTGACCGCGGTGTCCAAAACGGGTTCTAATAGTTAGCATGTAATTTTCACGGCTCAAGTAACTATCTGAAAACTTAAACGATTACCTAGGAATACATTAAAATCATTATTGCAATAATCATTGAAGTAAATGATTGATTTTATCCTGCTGAGCCTTCTGCATCTCAGGCCGATTGAATGAATCTGGAACTGAGGGCAGCCAGCATGTAACAACATGAGATTAAATAAGAACTATACTTAAAAGTTTTCCCCGAGATGTTCTTCAATGCAAATAAAATAAAATATCCATAAAAACTCCAGTGAGATCAAAGAAATAAATCATTTTATATAGCACGACTAAATTTGCTAAACGGGTGATTTGAGTTATTGATTTTTTTCTCGATCAATAATGGATAAATGAAACCAATATTACACTTATTTAAGTGTGTCATTATACAGAAGCAATCCTGAAAATTTCATAAATTTTCCTTCACTTTGAAGAAAAATATGCATGAAAAACCAAAATATGCACTTTTATTGCACGCTACTGTATGTATATGTCTCATCTCATCCCTCCATCTTTTTCCTCTTTAAATGAGACCAATTTTCAATAGCGAGCGAGAGCAGTTACATGTTTTCTCTTGTTTGCTGAAAAACCAGTAAGTCTTAATAAAAATACTGTCTCCTTTAAGAATTGATCATACTAGCTTTCCTAATAGGTGTGTTGAGACTAACTGAGGCTTACTTTGATTATGTCGGTTTATCAGTGTATTTATTTCCTTTTTCAGTTTACAACAGTACGCAAACTGAAAATAATATATATCACCTCCGCTTTCACCGCCATTTCTTCGTCAACTTCCAAGACAAACGATGCGTCAACAAGTACCTCGCGCAATTCTTCAAGGAAAAGAACATATAATAAAAAAGAACTTAGCCGCTATTTTGTATCTCCATTTGTGGATATTTATTGATTATTGCCATAATTTCCGACGCGTTGTTGAGTTCCTTCCTGACTTTCTATGTTTTGCCATTTCGAATGACGTCATGCGATACTGCCTTATTTAATAAGACCTGGCCAATTTGTGTATGTGTTTCAATGCATAGAAGTGAGACGTGGTAATGAGAAATTTAGTAGTGAAAAAATAAATAGAATACATACTTCAGGATGCATTCATACTTCACTTAGCGATGTTTCTAGTTGGGCCTGATAATACTAAAAAATACAGCAACATTGTCATCTCCATGCATCTCTCCTTTAAAGCAGGTGGAAAGGAGGGGGCCACTGATAATTTGGATGGCAGACGCATGTAGAGGACAGCATCCTTATCAGTAGCCGCAAAGTTATAAATAGCCAGTATAATCAAACATTAAAAACAACAGAGCCCAAGTACATATGTATGTATGCAGTACTTTTACTTTAGTGCATGTGCCCACTTAAAGAACTTTCCGTTGTTGTTCTTGAAGAGCGTTGCACTTTCAAAATGCTACTGAAGAAAAACAGTATAAAAACCCCGAATGACAGGTGTCATTTCATACTTCTTCTCGTTGGTCAGAGGGTGGGCCACAGTAAGATGAATTCGAATTCGTTTCAAGATGTCAAGGTCAAGATTGGATATGGAGGGAACCGCATTGAAACTAACCATAAGGTACATCAGTCGAGTTCTATGGAATCCAGCAATAAGGCGTATGGCTCAAATGGCTCGAATGGCTCGAACGGCTCGAACGGCTCGAATGGCTCGAACGGCTCGAACGGCTCGAACAAGAAAAACTGGAATAAAGATGTGAGCTTCTTATTTTCTTATTAAAAGATATAATCAGTGAAATGACAATCCATTTAGCTTCATTATATCTTTAAAACATTAAAATAAATTATGGGACTAAAATGTCTTCAGGGAGATTTCGATAACAACAAGATCGCTGCTGTCTGTGGGCTTCTGCTCCTCATCTGCTTCATCGGCGGAATCGTCATTGCCATCTGTATGATGAGTGGGCGCCGCACTGCCGCGCCCGCCTACATTCCGCCGCCAGTCTATATTCCGCAGCAGGGTCCCGCGCCCGCCTACATTCCGCCGCCAGTCTATATTCCGCAGCAGGGTCCCGCGCCCGCCTACATTCCGCCGCCAGTCTATATTCCGCAGCAGGGTCCCGCGCCCGCCTACATTCCGCCGCCAGTCTATATTCCGCAGCAGGGTCCCGCGCCCGCCTACATTCCGCCGCCAGTCTATATTCCGCAGCAGGGTCCCGCGCCCGCCTACATTCCGCCGCCAGTCTATATTCCGCAGCAGGGTCCCGCGCCCGCCTACATTCCGCCGCCCGCCTACGTTCCGTAGCGCCGGCGTTCCTTCCCCAGGGCACCAGTGATCAAGTTAAGAATCCTCTGAACACTCCCCCCTCTCCGCCTAAACTACCGTTGACAGAATAAAGTATGTTACCTTTTGTCGACTTATCATTTTATGAATCATTATATTGCCCTATTCCTCTCATTCTTCATTATAGCCAACATTAAGCAGCATGTTGTACAGCCGCCAAGGTGTCAAATCCTAGACCTGGTTCTCTGGAATGTTCCATCAATTTTGTTATATACTTTATACTTTATTTATGGAACCGAAGTGACAGCAGGTGTGCAAATAGCGAAAGGAAAGAGGAATAAAAGAATAGGAAATGATCAGAGTAGCGAAGGTGGAAATGATCAGAGTAGCGAAGGTGGAAATGTAGCACCTAGAGGATAGTGTTGTGGCGTTATTGGGTACACACTAAAGCAGAGGATATAATGGACTGGAGGAATTATAATCTCTGCAATATCCCCTCGGAGTACTTCCGAAGCACGCAAAGTATTCCGTCTAATGTCCCTATATGCATATACATACCCTTTAACACGTGAATAAAGTCGTCTAATGCTTATGCACATTTTGTTCTTTGGTCCATGGCATCTGTCAGGGCTGATAGGTCGTCGTTACCTCTGCCCGCCAACTTGCTTATCCGGCTGCTGTGTTTGGATCAAGAAATGAGGATGAGGAAAAGGGATGAGAAAGGAGTAGATAAGACTACCGCGAGAGAGTTGAGAGAGAGAGATAAAACAGTCCTGGACTTCTTTTAGAAGATGTACTATATTACCAGCGAGAGTGTCTCGTCATACGATATCTGGCGCATGCGTGAGAGGCCATTTTGGTGAGAGAGAGAGAGAGAATTCTGGAATTGTTGTTCTTTTAGTGCCGAGGTTCAAAGAATACGTATGATTCATTGCTTTTTATGACCTTCCTTCTGATCCCCGCAAAGTAGGGAAACAAGGGTTGAATCTTTTGATTTATACTCTATCAGTAAAACAGGCTCTCTAACTCTCCGGTCTTGGATCGGAATGCTCAACAGTTTGAATAATTTGTCTGATTAGATATTATTTTAAAAAAAAAACACACGCACATACCAAGAATTGTAATGGTTCTAAAATGTAACCTGAACTTGACAATACGCCTGGACAACATATTGTGGCAGAACTTGTAATAATATACATACATACACACATGTCGCAGAATTGTGCATTGAATCACACACACACAAATTGACCAGGTCTTCGAATTAAATAAAACTGTAACGCAAGAAGTGATTCGAAATGGCAAAAAACATGTAAAAAGCTAGAATTTATTATTGCATTGCTCAATAAATATCCACAAATGTAGTAACAAGATTGCGCGTGAGTTCAATTTTGTTACAAGTTCTTTTTCTCGAAGAATTGTGCGAGGTACTTGTTGACGCATCGTTTGTCTTGGAAGTTAACGAAGAAATGGCGGTGGTAGAGGAGGTGATATATATTGTTTTCAGGTTGCGTACTGTCGTATACTGAAAAAAAGGAAAAAAAATACATAGATAAACCGACATCGTCAAAGTAAGATAATCAGTTAGTCTCAACTTACTTAGATCGCTTCTTAAAGGAGACAAAATTTTTATGATGATTTTATTGGTTTTTCAACAAACAAGAAAGAAGAAAAAACATTTTCCGCTCTCGCTCGCCATCTTTTCAGGCAAAAGAGCGCCAATTCAGAAGTTTGAACATTAGTCTCATTTAATGCGGAAAAAGAAGGATGGGATGAGATGTAGAGCGCCTTGGGACGTCACAAATATCTTTTTTATGTCTCTCCTCTCGCATTTCATGCGATTCTCTCATGTTTTATTTTATATCGTGCATATACATTTCCTCCGGTACTGTCACCTCAGCCAATGTTATCACGTCTTAATTGATGCAGTAAATAAATAAAAAAATAAAATAAGTAAATGAATAAATAAATAAATAAATAAATAAATACCGTATTTTCTTTATTAGTACCCTTTATTAGAACCCCCCCCCCTCTAATAGTACCCCTCCTAACAATCTATACCTCAGCTCTAGATGTATGTATGTACCTCGAACGGATCCTGGAGGCATGGGGTGCTCTCACCAATGAACTTATGGCAAATTCATGAAAAATCAGTAGTTAAACAGGTATTCCAGAGATGATTCCATTGAATTCGACCTACGATTCTTCTTTTTTACGTTGTTATTAAACTTTTTGTGTCTCACATTGAAAAATAGAACCCCTCCCTCTAATAGTGAACTCCCTTGGAAGGGTATTGAAAAATAGTACCCCCGGGGGTACTAATAGAGAAAATACGGTAAATAGATAAATAAATTCATAATTAAATAAATTAATAAATAAGAGGAGGGCATAGCGGTGACCTTGTTCAGGCTTGAAGATGGCATATCGTCGATCGGCGAGTGTTTGCTTCACGAAGCGTGCGTAGATCTCCAGGTCATTCGCGGCCCTGTGGATCTGGCAAGAAGAATTCATTAATATCTTTTCATCTAAAAAGAAGAATCCATCAATATATTTTTTATCTAAAAATCTAAACTTACTATTTTCTTGCACTATTTTGTCCTTATTTATCTCTCACGGCGCCTATTTGTTCATATATATATTCAGTTTTATTGCTCTCCGGTCGCTTCATATTTCTAGCAGTGTTGTAACATCTTAATCGGTGTAGATAAATAAATACATATACATCTGCAGTGTGCGTGCATTTTCTTCGAGCAGTATATGTAACTCGCAATATGAAGCGCAAACACATTTCCCTCATTTTCGCCGTATTCTACTATAACTTGAGTTAATATACATAGAATTGCAGTGATCAAAGTACGTACACACAGAAAAAAATGACTCAACTTCTAATAGTAAGTAATTCATTCATTAACTCATTCATCCCGCTCCTGAGATATGAAAAAGCTGATTTGTTATTGTTTATTCATGCAAGTTTCTATTGCAGTTTTTATTCCCTTATTGTTAGCACTTTTGTCATTCTTTTCTCACGAATGAGTGATAACATTAACATTATTAAATATGCTGAGTATGCAACGTTGTTCTTTTATTATCAGGCTCGCCCTTCTTGTCTGCGATTGATGGAACGAGACAGCGTGTCGGCGCGCGCAGCAAGATCAACTTCTTTCGACATCCGAGCGTGGTTTGCTTTTAATTCTTTTCTTCATAAGTTGATACATCTGTTAATTGATGCTGCCATTCTTCCCAACGAATTTAAATATTTAATGTGTTTTCTCTTTATTGGTACATTAACTATCGTTTATATTTCATGTTGAAATTCGTATACTTATTTCAGCAATTTTATATTTTCAGTATTTCTCTTGCCCAACCCACCCAACAACCGCGCACCGCGTAGCTTCAACGCTTAAGCTGCTGCATTTTTGTCCAGGTACGATAACTTTACAGACTCGTCTAACAACTTTGACTTTTAAATAAGTTTCGTTCGTTTATTGTTCTTTAAGAGTACAAAAAACTCATTTTCCCACACATTGAAAAGTTTGTTCCGAACATTTTTTTCCTTGTTCATTTGTTATTACCTATTCCCCGTTTATTATTTTTCTTAACTTTGAAAGCAGGATAATACAATTTAAAAGATTTTAAATATAAATAATGCGTTGTTTAGAAAATCGGTACGCACTCTTCCCCTGACTTCCTACCGAAGCTGGAAGACATCACATCTCCGCGCAGACCGCGCTTCTGTCACCCTACATCTGAAGCTGCCGCTGATTTGCGAAGGTTCGATTAGTTTAGATACATTGTCTAGTCTTCAATTCTAGTGTAACGTGGTTAAAAATTTGTAGTTGTTATTATCAGGGAATAGAAGCCACTGTCGATGATCCTAAATTAGCAAGGTTTGTTAGCTGTTTCTGCCCATCTGTCCCTCAGGATGATGCCCAAAATTAGGAATTATTCTGTGAAATCGACAATACCTTTTTATACCCTATCGGTTATGTAGTTAATTCAATTTCTGGGCAAGTTTCTTTTGTTTTCCAGAAAAAAACCGTAATCAAACCAGCTCTGTACAACTTATTTAAAATAAGCGAAACTGTTCTTTTCTTGTTTCTTTCTTTTCTTTTCTAAGAAGTACCGTAACCCAACTCGATGTGTTTATTTAAGAAATATTAGAATATTGGTAATAATTAATGCTTCTTTTTTTGCTGAACATTTTATACAGGATTACCATTGTATATTCTGAACTGAAATATTTCCAACTATAAGTTTTTTTCCAGGTCTCCAGCAACACGCCGTCATCCACACGGATCAGAAGCCATTCCAGTACGACATTTGCAGCAAGGTTGGGACGTGATTTAGACTTCTTTTTTTTACTTATTTAACATACCGTACTCTCGTCCTTAAACTTAACGAGTATTGGAATACTGTAGGTACAAGTGAAAAGATACTTGAAACCTTGAGATGCTTTTGTAAGTGTTTTATGTGTAGATTTGCGAAGGTACGGTAAGTTTAGAGAATGTAAGCTTATAACTTTTGACTTTTAAATTATATTCTGGGGTATTATTTTTCTCCCATTTAAAACAAGAAAAGTGAAGCAACAAGTGAAACAAGTGAAACAAGAGCTGACCCTTCTTGCTAATCTGCTCGGCATTCCGGAGCCCATGTCAAGAGATGCGGGGCTCATCTACCGCAAGTTGGAGGCCATTATGGTGGAATAGAGGCCAATCTGATCTCATTAGATCACAGTTTTTTTGTTGACTGTTACATTTAAAAAATTTCTTTTGCTTGAGTTTATTTCACTTGAGAACATTCTTTCATCCTAGTAAAAGTTCTTTCATTTTATAACTTGCTTTCATGCTAGAAGTTTCTTTCATTTTAGAAGCATCGAATTTTCATTTCCAATATTTATTCAGAAAGTAACTGGTAACATAGACATATCCTTCTAAGAAAAACAGTCTATACAGTATGTATTAATTCTTGTTGTTTTATAACCAGTAACTCCATTTTATCATGATTGAGTAGACCAAATTCTTCTTAACTCGGCGCTGTTATCTTGTAAGTGTGTTAACTTGTTACTGTTTTCTTGTGAATTTGTTGAGTTGTTGCTGTAATCTAAGGTCTCACTAATTTAATGAATAATTCTTTTTGTTGGTGAATGCCAGTGGCATGCATAATATTGCATTAAATGGATCAATAATTCGAGGAATGGATGAAGGGGGAGGGAGAGAAAAAGGGGCGGAGCCAACGGTGGGGGGATGTCACATTTTTTGTGCTGCCACCTAATTGTGACATGCGATGTCACATTTTTGCTGGGATACGCTGCCCTCCACCGCTCGAAAATTGTGACATGGCGCGTCACATTTCTGTTTCACTGGAGGTCACAATTTTTTGGAACATAAATTGTGACATGGGGTGGAACACATATGTGCCGGGGCGAAATCGGTACATTATTGTGACATCAAATTGTGACATCCCGTGTCACATCGTTTTCTGTGTGTATAGCATATATGCGGCGAAACTCACAAAATTTCTCAGCACTGACATGCAACAAAGCACTTTGTCATATTCAATTGTCGTTTTTTTTATATTTTACGTGATACAAGTATATCTTCCTTTAAGAAGCGCGATTGATCTACCTCTATGTTGAACATGCAGAGAGTGATGTCGAGACGGTCCAGCTCGGCTCCCTTCGCGAACATTGGCAGCACGCTGAACTCGCCGGCCTCCATGTCGAACCAGACCGTGTCGATGAGCGACTCGTTCACGAAGGCCCGCAAGAAGCGCGGCAGGTCCACGTGCACCACCGTATGCTCTTCGTATTTGTCTCCCTCTCAAAAAAGAAATTCATGTTTGAATTCCCGCGCTTTCTCTTATTTGAAAATGCCCACCCGAATAATTTTTTCTTCATAATGTAACACACGAAATTCAGCTCATTATATGGAATTCGAACAAGAAGTCCGCCTCTGTGGACGTTTTGTGTTGATAGACCATAATTTTTACAAAAAGAAAAGAGGGAGAAGGAACATACAAAACGAACTTTCGAAGTACAAAACGAACTTTCGAAGTACAAAAAGAACTTTCGTGGTACAAAACGAACTTTCGTGGTACAAAACGAACTTGCGTTCAGCACCATCGATTTGGACGACCCGAGAGAGCCGCTGATGGCAAAAGGGAAGAAGACGCCGAGCTCGTTGAAGAGCTGTTCGTTGACCTTAATATTCTTTTTAGATATAATATTTAATTTGAAATTGAGTAGATTAAAAAACTTTGTTGTATTTAATCATCTTTACTTTATCTTCTTCATGCTCTTTGTTATGTATGAGAATAAGAGAGGCAGCGCCAACTGACATCGGCACCCGGGTCGACGCCAAAGAAGCGAAGGTTCGGTGCACGCTCCCGAAGGGCGAGCTCGGCCTTAGTGTCGTGGCCGATGCCGAGCGAGACCATCACGCCATCGACCTGGAGAGAAAGGGAGAGAGTAGAGAGGGAGAAAGATAGAGAGAAAATGAGAGAATGAGAGAGAAAGAGAGAGAGAGAGAAAGAAATTGTGCGTGCTGACTCCCGGATTCGCTTGCAGTATATGATACTTGTTCTCGTCCGAGTTTCGAAAGCCCTCGATCACGACCTTTTGCATGCCCGGCTGCGCGGCGCACTCCTTGACGTCGAGCCAGAACTCGTTCCACAACTAAAAAATTATTTTATTTTAATTTACTTTTTTTTATCTAATTATTTTTTTTTTTTGAGTATGTATGGTAATTTTAAATATTTCTTTAAAATAAATTTGCAAACATACCGCTGAGGCATTGGATGCGAGTGCTGTCATATTTCTGGAGACACACGAGTGCCACTCATTGTACGCGACGCGAACAGCAGCGTTGTCCGTGTTGCGAGACTGTCATGAGAAAGGTCAATGAAAAGTCACTGATTGGTCGATAAAATGTCGAAGATATCATGATGACATCACTAGGCGTATGAGAATAGTAGCCTTTAGAAAAAAATCAAAGCAACAATTTTCTCCAAAAATTACGAATATTTTGCAAAGATATTGTGTGGCGATTAAAAGTAGGAATGTGACAGGAAAAAAAAGCTGACTGCAACAGTCGTCGCCGGCACATAAGGCGAGTTCACAACGGAAAAGACGTTCGGAGAAATGGAGGGCGGTGCGTCCCCGTTGCGGACATTATCGAGCTGCAAATGACAAGATAATTTTATAGTTATACATAACAATTTTTATAGAATGCATTTATTAATATACCTAATTATTAATTTTTGTTATCATAAAATAAAATTTGCAAAATAAATAAATAAAAATAATTGTTTTGAATAAGACCCTAAACCTAAAGCTGACAAAGGGAGCGATTGCAAAGGTGAAGAGGAGATAAGCGAGAACAAGAAGAGTGACGGCTCCGATCCCTTGCCGAACTTTCGCCGAGGAGTTCGTGAAGCGCATCGACTTCTTGGTCAACATCATCTTTGTATTTATGCTTGTAATATATGTATGTATGTACATATATAGATTTTAAATACAAATCGTGTAAAACTATTTCGATATAATAATATATTACAATGCAATATTTTTACAATTTAAGATTACATATTTTTCAATACCAATCGCGTAAGAATTAAACTTAGTGTTTTTTTAAGTATAAAAATTTACCGAGAAAAAATCCACACTAGAAACGTGGGAGCCAATTTGCTAATTATAAGAGCAAGAAAAGAAGTGCAGCAGCTTCGTTGGACTGACGGAAACATTGGAATAATGGCAATTTGCGTAGTTTCAACTTCATTTATCTACTCCATCTGGCATCTTACGACGTTGGCAAATCAAATTCGTCCATCGCCCCTTTTTTTCGCTCTCTTTCATTCCCTTTCTCTCTCTCGCTATCTCTTTCACTCTCTCCCTGTCGCTCTCCTTCTCTCTCTCTCTCTCTCTCGATCTCTACTCTTTCTCTCTCCCTATTGCTCTCTCTCTCTCACTCTCTCTCTCTCTCTCTCTCTCTCTCTCTCTTTCTCTGTCTCTCGCTCTCTCTTCTCTATATCTGTCTCTGTCTCTCTCTCTCTCTCTCTCTCTCTCTCTTTCTCCCTCCTCTCCCATTCCCTGTCTCAGATCTCTCTTTCATTTGCTCAATTCTTAATCTCGTGGCTAAAATCGCGCTCGCCCTCCGCCTGCTCTCCCATCTATATCGAACCTTAAAGGACCACTCCGGAGAAGATTTTATCCGCCCTCTTTTTCTCCTTTTATACACACTATCTCCGTGCGCTCTTGCATGCTCGCTCAACTTTTCTTTGGACCTTGAGAACGTCATACGATAACGGAGAGAAGAGAGAAAATTAGAGGAAAAGGAAAAAATTTCTGCTGAAATCCACGCACATTTGCTGGAGCGGACCTTTAATATTTTTGGGACTTGGAGGGAAGAGGGCTCACAATCAGCGGCCAACAGCGCACCATAGATTTTATTGTATAGTGACAAAAATTTACAACAACAAAAAAAACATTCCCGGATAGCCCGTTCAAAAATTAATACGATTCCTGGTGCTCAGATCGTTTGGTAGATCTCAAAGTCTGGATTGAAAAATTGATTATTCAAAGCTGATTGTGAGTAAAAGTAATTTACGCAGAATTTCAGAAACAGATACTTATGTCATTCGGAAGAGCACGGGAACATCTCTCGGGATCTGCTTGCCCCATCTATCTACGATCTGTTATCAAAATAGAGAGAGAGAGAGATAGAGAGAGGGAAAGATAGAGATAGAGAAACGAGAAGAGCGCAGAGATAGAGAGAATGAAAGATAGAGATATAGAAACAAGAAGAGCGCAGAGATAGAGAGAGGGAAAGATAGAGATAGAGAAACGAGAAGAGCGCAGAGATAGAGAGAGGGAAATATAGAGATAGAGAAACGAGAAGAGCGCAGAGATAGAGAGAGGGAAAGATAGAGATAGAGAAACGAGAAGAGCGCAGAGATAGAGATAAAGATAGAGAAAGACAGAGATCTCTTTGGACTTGGCTGGCGATCAAGTTAATGGAGCATGAACACCCAAAATCTAATTTTCCTGGATCCCCGGCTCTTAAGCTTACTTACGATTCTCGCGCATCTCATATATTCAATACGACATCTGAACCGTTTATTTGGTGCGACATGCATTCATATGTACATACATACATACATATGTAGATGAAGATGAAGAGATTTGAGGCTAAGGGATCATACATTGTAGAAGACTTAGTGATCGACATTCTTTGACATGATGTCGAACGCGAGCTATAGCCGATTTTGAAGGGAGGAATCAGGAATGGCAGACTTTCCAAATGCGATGCGAGCCAGAAGCCATGCGCATTCTAGAGCAGAGATGCCGAGGAACAGGCCGGACAAGCCGCCCAGCGAGCTCAGCAGACCCGTCAACTCAAGTACATAGAATGTGTATACCAACTGAATGGCATGTTCACAATGCCAGTCCAAGTTTTACAAGATAGCAATATTTTCAGTATAAATATGTGGAACATACCGTAATTGAAAGCTGTTCAACCTCAACAGTCGCTTCAGAGGAGTCGTAGAAGATTGTGGCATAGCTCTGAAAATTGTATAAAACCACTTGAGACAAAAATGGCTCTCATCAATAAAAAAATTTAAAAGAATTCCTATAAAAGGTATCTTTCGAGAGACTAATAAGAATTAATAAAATACTACCACGCCAATCGCGCAACTGTCAAAGATGCTCGCGCTTGAATTGTTCGCTTGACGACAAGAACTGCGCCGCTAAACGAAATATTGCATTATTAATTTTTCGATGACACACTAATAAAGCAATAATATTTTAAGTCGTGACCGCTATTTTCTCCTGGAAGACGATGGTTTCGAAGGAGTCTGCATTGCAAGGCGGCGGACAATTGCACTCCTTCCAGCCGGAGTTGTCTCCACGGGCGGAGACGACGGAGGACATGCAGTCGACTAGGCAGAGTGGTCAGTGCGAAAAGGAAAGTGCCAGTAAGAAATTCAAGAAGGTGGGTCAATCTTCCATTTAATTCCAACAAAATATGGGGGGCGGGTCAAAACGCGAAAGAAATTTATCTGATTAAGATGTGTAAAGGCCAACTTTTGTCGATGCCACACGCCTTTGTGCCCTTCTTCCTCACGTACATGGCATCCATGCAGCCGCACTCCGAATACACAACATCCTGGTAGCACGAGCGGAAGCAACCCTCAAGTATATTCCTCCATAATTCTGACAATGAGGACAATTCTAACAAGACTAATAATAGAGAATATCCGTTTCCGTTATGGGAAATACGCAACTAACGTCAATCGAGTATTGAAAGTCGAAGTAAAAGGATGCGACTTCTGTTTTTTCACCTGCGCATTTCCTTCCTCGTCCACCGAATGCCGTGTAGGAATGCTAAATACTAAACAATATCGAATGTTGCGTTTGAATATAATTTTACTTTCTATATTCCAGTTTACTTCGTTTATATTTTGGGTAAAATTTGTAAACTTTGATAACAAATAAAGTCGCCATGCCTCGCTATTAAGAATGGTTGTTCGTGTTCCCGCAAGGAGCATGGTTCCTTTACTCTCGGCAAACACTCCATTCGACACTAAAAACTTTACATTCAGTAAAGCCACCGATGTTTTGCTTTGCAAGCTTTCCAAAGCGATAATCATTGTTTGGATGAAAGTAAGCGCTTTGCCATGTTGAATGAAGACATTGACGCCAGTCGTCTCCGACCAGGCGAGTTGCTCGGAACTTTGCGACGCCACAGTCACATGGAGTCCTTTATGAAATGTATTAGTAATTTAAACAGTTACTTTTATGGAACGCAAATTCACCTAGATCTTGCTCGAATGGCACCGAATTCTCGGTGTTTTTCAGCTCGAATACAAAGCAATTACCGAGAAATGGGTCGTAGTACTTTCGAAAAGACGAGCTAAAAATAGCTATCAGGTTTTTTTTTAAGATTATTTTTTTCTGCTTACTCCAAATCTAGAGAATCGCCACCAAATGTTGCGTCAGTAATGATGTCACGGAGGCTCCAGCAAAGAGCCTCCCGATCTTCATCAGAGATGAAACTGAAGAGAGCGGGAATGGAGGATGTGAAGACGGCTGGAGACTGTCGTCCGGTAGCGATCAACTGATAAGAGATCAGCCATTGTGCTATTCTTTTGTTTTGTTTTGCCATTTTATGCATTGTTCTAAGAGGTGAGCAGAACACTAACGTCAAGAACTTTTTGAAAAGAGTCTGGACCGTAAACTCTGGCGACTTTTTCATGAGAGGCGAGGGCTGAAATATCCATTATTTTGCAAGAATGTGTGTAAGGATTTGACTTTTGTGCAGAGCTTTGAAGACCTACCCTATGAAAATAGATAAAAAAGGAAGAAATTAATGTAACTAATTAGGCAATTTTAACATGAGCACTGACTAGTGGCACATGTCTGTCCAGTGAAGCCGGCCGAACAGGAGCATGACGTCTTTCCATCCACAACTTCGCACAGTGCGCTCGTGTCCATGCTCATGCAGCTGTTTGTCGGAAATAAAGAGCTTATTCGCGAAAGATAACTTCTTTCCTGGTGAGGTAATTAACAACATAATTTTCATTCATAGACAGATTTCGTATAGTTGAATGACCTGTTGTCAAGCAAACTCCCATTTGCCGTCTTGAACGGCCCGCATATCGCGTTGACTACTGAATTTTTATTTATTTTGCTTTTGTTATGTTAGGTAAGTTGTTCATTGTAGTAAAATGTTTTGGCCAAACTTGCACTTACACTCTGAACAATTGGTGCCGGTATAACCCGGAGAGCAATCGCAGACATGCGTACTACTGTAACCATTCGGCATATTGACGCATACGCCGTTCTCTGAGCACGGCTTAAAGAAGCACGCGTCGTATTCTGAAATCATGAACGGATGCTAATGAAAATTATGATGCGATAAATCTTCCATAAAGTGCGACCCTGTTAAGAAAGCGATTAATGAGTCGTCTCAGCGGCCAGGTTCTTTCTACCGTATTTTTTTTCTATTAGCACCCCTCCCTCAACTAGAACCCCCACCCCCTCTAACAGTACATAAAAGGAAATTGAAAAATAGCACCCCGGGAGGTTCTAATATATAAAATTCGGGTATTTCTCGATCTCGAACGAATAACTTGAATTAAACACTGCTTTAACTATTGACTAGTTAATTAGTGATTATGGATCCGTCTAGTTACCAGAGGTGTTAACGGGCCCAAAAATTTTGGGCCGGCCCGGCCCGTCGGGCCCAAGGACTCGGCCAGCCCGGCCCGATCCATTTCCGGGATGCTCGTGCTATGAACATTCATTTTAATGTATAGAAGAAAGAGTTTTAGGGGGAAAAATGAACAAATGAAGGAAGTATTTGCACTTTACAATGCCACCAATCGTCCGGACTGGACGGCTTTGGTGCTTATCGGGCCCAATCGGGCCTGCGGGCCGGCCCAACTTTTTATGGGCCCGGCCCGGCCCGGAACCGGGCCCTGGAAAGTTGGGCCGGGCCCGGCCGGGCCGGGGCGGCCACTTTGCACCTCTGCTAGTTACCTGCGTTAGTGTGAGAATGACAGTGAGTATGCTTGTTGCAAAGCCAAGTCCACCAACAATGCGGAGGACCCAATTGAAGGGCAGAACCAGCGGATCGTAGAATTCGAGAAGCTCAGCGAGCGTAGCTTCGACCGACATCTCTTTGTTCACGCAGAAGAAGTGGCAGCTGCAACCAAAGAATAATAGGGCGCACGATTCACATTCGAATGAGTTTGGGGTTTTCACAACTCGAAGATGCACCTTAAGCAGTTGATACAATATTTTAAGACATTTTTAAGGGAGTCAACAAGTAGGAGTGCTGGCTCGGTTTGAACGGGCAGGTGAATGTGCTCTTAGAATATGGGCATAAATAAGTACATACATATGTCTGCAAGTGTGCAACTAGAAAAGTTTTTTTTTGTGATATTTTCCCTGCTCTGTGCAAGTCAGATAAATGATATAAAATGTAAATGGTCAAGGAACGGGATGAACGTGATGGCGCGAAAACGTTTGCCGCGGACGAGGAGTGTGGATCTATGCATTTCCGACTCCTCACCCCCCCCCCCTCCTAAGTGAACGCTCGACCCCCGTTACGCGCGTTTCCTAAGATATAGCAAAAGTTGGTACGCTCGAATTTCTTTTGAAAGGATCTTAATTTGTAGCAAATTTTATGCTCTTTCTTCTGACCAGGGAGCCAAGGTGTATAAATGACCGTAGGGATTCAATATGACTCGTTAAAAAGTTTGAGGTGATTATTTTTGGCCAAAAACAGCTTTCACAAAACACTTCTTTGAATGAAATTGAAAGGGCATGCAAAGAGCTACCGAATAATATCTGTGATTGCGCGAAAACGTTATCCGCGGCAGAAATGTGGGTCGAACTATTTCCGACTCCTCACCCCCCCCCCCTCCTAAGTGAACGCTCACCCCCCGTTGCGCGCGTTTCCTAAGATATAGAAAAAGTTGGTACGCTCGAATTTCTTTTGAAAGGATCTTATTTTGTAGCAAATTTTATGCTCTTTCTTCTGAACAGGGAGCCGAGGTGTAGAAATGACCATAAAGGTTCAATATGACTCGTCAAAAAGTTTGAGGTCAATTATTTTGGTCAAAAAAAATTTTTCACAAAAAACTTCTCCAGATGAAATTTTGGGCTTATAAAAAACTACCGAACGGTATCTTCATAACTTTTTAAAACAAACTTTTAAAGGAGTTACAGTCGGATGAATTTTCAGGGTTACGGTAACGTAGTTCATAGGGAAAAAAACATACAGAACTGATTTTATGCTCATTTTAAAGAGCTCGTCGAGTTGTATAAGATATGTGATTTCCATGTTTTTTAAAAATAAAAAAATTCCCAGGGCAGGGCTTGATACATCGGTGGTCGAGTCTTACGGAGAGGCTCTCTTAAACAGGGAACACTTTTTAGCTCACACAAGACGGAATCCACCGATGGGTGAACGAGATTCTTCGAGAATGCATTATGCCAGCCTTCAAGATGATTATTCATGCGTGGGATTCCGTCTTGTGTGAGCTAAAAAGTGTTCCCTGTTTAAATGAATAGTTATTAAATGTAACTTGTGAATTGAATATAATATATCAATACACCTTGTAGTGTAAAAGTTCGGCAAATATTGTTGTTCAATCAGCCAAATAAGTCTCTTCCTTTTTCTCTCCCTATATCTCACGGTTTATTTTTTATCATGTATAACTCTTAAAACCACTTTGCTAAGCCAGGACATGTTTGTTTTTGTTTTTTAATCAGGCTATTCATTACTTTTCAGTGTGTTCAGTGTAATAAATGGTATTAAACACATACAAAACGTTATCCACGCATTTTAGTCGGTTTTATTGCACAAATCTGAAAATGTGACGAAAAATCATAAATCTGTGGGAAAATGTGACGAAAAATCATGTGACGAAAAATCAGGTGACGAAAAATCATGTGACGAAAAATCAAAAAAAAAATGTGACGAATAATCAGGTGACGAAAAATCATGTGACGAAAAATCATGGAACCGCTTGGTGGGACCTTCAACTGAGCCCTCCGCTTTGTTGGCGGGTTTGGCTGTACAACGACGAAACCTTATTAGAACACAAGACCGAATAATCAAAAGAATATAATTCTCAAGAAAGGTCGGTCAGGGGTCCCGGAACTCGAACAAAATTGTTCTGAGGTGTGCGGGAACTTTCCCGGACTTTTTATATGCTATAGCATGGAATCTCGGAGGTTTTCTTGACCGCTCCGAGAAAGATACCGGACCGATTTTGCTGAAATGTTTCCAGCGCTCGGGGAAAGATCCCGCATCTTTCAAATCGTGAGAAATAGCGTGTAAAAGTGGAGGCGCAGACAAACCTACTCGAGATATGGTTTGTCTGGCCTCTCTCATTTCGCGGTTATCTTTAGTTTTCTCTCGCAGTCAAAGCAATTTCCGGGAAATAACGCTCACCGACACCCGAACCCATATCGCGTTTAGGTCCGGGAGATTTTTTTCTAGGCATCTTTCTTTCTTTCATTGTTTCTTAGTTTGTTTCCTACTTACTTTCTTTCTTTCCTTATTTCATACTTTGCCTCCTACTTTCATCCTTGCTTTCTTTCTTTCAAACTTTTTTTCTTACGTCTTTCCAAAAAGCTATGAATTCCAACGAAAAAGTTGCTCATTTGTTCTCAAGAACTATATATTTTCTCACTTTACTTTTTAGAGAATTCATCTGGTTCTCCGTCAAATGATTATTAATACCCTGGAGAAAAGCGATGTAATTTGAACCAAAAAATGCAAGAAAAAAAATTAAGTCGTCATTGTTACAAGTTAAAATGGTCTTTTCTTTTCTATGGAAAGTTTGACCTTCTTTGCAGTGCAGGAGGAAGAACAGCTTACGACGAAATTCTAATTTGAAAATGTATATCAAAGCAACAAAATATACGAATAAACATCTTCATGCAAAACGAATGTAATTTTAGTGGGCATAACACACTGTTTTCTCGGGGAACTTTCCCGCACCACTCAAGATTTTCTCCAGGAACTCTCCGGGACAGGTGCGGGAATTCTGAAACTTCCCGCACCGCTCCCGGAACTTTTACCACAGAATGAAGGCGCGGCAGGTGACGAAAAATCAGGTCACCCCACCAAGCATGCGATTCCACTGACATTTTTGTTCTCGCATGAGAAGTGGCAGCTGCAACCAAATCGCACTATTCCGATTCAAAAAACCAAGTAAGGAGGAGACGAGAGATATTCTTGGTGCTAAACACGGCTATTTACTCTGCTTGGATCTTACCGGGTAACCACGTCATGGACATTCTAAGTTTCGTGCCAGTAACAGGATCACTTAGTTAGCCTAGTACTTACATATATTAATGCCAGAGAGACATCTCGAGAACACTGGTTTCTCGCTCGGGACCAGTCATTCAAAATCCATATGTTTGTATTTATCTTTTATTAATTGAAAGATGCTCGTATAGAAAAAAACGCCGCCTGATTGTTAATTGTTAATGTTCAATTAAGTATTCTTACAACCAAGCTGCTGGCCAAAAAGAAGATGTCAGTTTACTGATTATTGTATTTACCATTCTAATTGGAAATTCATCCTGAATATATGCACTTGACAAGCGAAATAATCATTATATTCGTAACTGTTTGGAGTGTAAATTGATTGTGTAATTGCCTATTTAAAAGGTAAAAATTTTCATTACAGACGAAATAATCATAATGATCATAACAATTTGTGATGAAAACTTGATTTGTGTATTCCTATATATGTACATACATATACAATGGAAAATTATCCTGAATATATCTATGTACGAAATGTAGGAATGTATTTTTTTCCATAAGTCGACGAACTCAATATTAAAATAATAATAAAATGAACAAAAGTTCATCACTGACCTGTTGAATTTGCAAAAGTCAGCAACTGCTTGACCGTATAAAAGACGCCAAAAGCAGAAAGTTGACTCATTCTCACTTCGCTTCTCATCGGCTGCCGGCTCCTTCCCAGCTTTCTCTCTCGTCGGTTTCTCTGCTCTCTCCTCCGGGGGCACTCTGCCCTCTCCAATCCCCCCTGCTGCCTTCCCATCGTTTCTATTTAACGTTCTCATTATTACAACCTCTTTCTCGAATCCCATTCCTCAAAATATCATCCATATTTTCCTTTACCTTAGCCTGCCACTCTTATTCCGAAAATCCACTCTCTTCAGAAACGCAATGGGATCCATCAACGATGGCGATCTCTACAATCAGCCGTTTTACCACGGCCTTCTCCCTCGTGAAGACGTCAAGGTGGCTACAACTCTCTCGTCGAGGGCGAACAAATGGAGACTGATAAAGGAATAGGGCAATTTGGGGGCCACTGAATTGTATATCTGCGAGAAATTGTTTATGAAATGGGATGATAAGCAAAAATGTCATATTTTTTATTAAAATTAACATGAATAAAGTCTAAAATAGATAATAGAAAACCAACCGGTGATAGGGTGAATGTTATGCAATAGTATCTACTCATTAACAAATGCAGAATCATTTCTTTCAGTCGTTCCTGCACCAGCCGGGCGATTTCCTCGTGCGAATGACGGAGCCCTCCAAGCCCGGACAGCGCGAGTACGTCATCTCCGTGCTGACTGAGAAGGACCAGCAGGTTCGTCTGCTTCTCTCGCTCCGCTTCTTCTATTCGCTCTCTCAAGAACTCTCTTTCACCCTATCCTTCCCAGAGTCTCTACCCCTGTCTTGATGTTCTCCCTCCTCTTTCTCTCTCTCTCTAAACCCGTCTCTCTTTTCAGCCCAAACACTTCGTGATCAACAAGATTGGCGACAAATACTCGATCGAGCGCCCTCACATCTTCGACTCGGTCCACCAGCTTGTCGACTTTCACATCTACTCGAAGTCGTCTCTCACTTCGGTGAATGTTGTTTTTCTGCTATCATAATTGTTAATATAAATGAAGACAAAGCTCGTAATTAATAATACATAATTAATAATATATATTTTTTAGAAACAGCCCGTCGTGATCAAGGCGCCCATCGGTCGCCGCAACTGGGAACTCGACCACGAGGACATCGAAAGCACGAAGAAGCTCGGCGAGGGCGCCTTTGGAGAGGTCGGCCTTTGATTCTCAAGCGGAATTTCCAATGGAAAACTAGCAACAAGCAGAAACTGATTGTTTTGCTCTAATTAATTTCTTTCCCATTCACAGGTCCACCTCGGGAAGTGGAGGTCGAAGAAGACCGGCAAGGAGCTTCCGTGTGCGATAAAGCTGGCCAAGCTGGAAGCCATGACGAAGGAGCAGATCAAGGAGATCATGAGCGAGGTTGGGAATTTGGGTGTGTTTACATTTTAAAATTAAATAATCATGTTTTATTTGCAGGCTCGTCTGATGCGCTTCTTCGACCACCCGAACATCGTCCGCCTGTACGGGGTGGCCGCGCGCAAGCAGCCCCTCATGCTCGTCATGGAGCTGGTTTGAAGCGATTTTTTTTCTAGAATGAGACTAAACTGAAATAAAAAATTAGTAATCTATAATTAAAAATCTATAATTTAAGACTAAACTTTTTAAACAAATGCAGTTCTTTCAGGCCAATCAGGGTTCGCTCGACGGCTACCTCCAGAAGAACGCAGTCTCCATGGAGACCAAGAACGAAATGGTCCTCAGGTTGGATTCCACTTCATTCATGTTGATTTCGATTGGTTTAAGAACTTTAACTGATTTAAAAAATATTAGAAACATTGAAGAAAATATCTTTGCAGGCCGCGTGGGGAATCGAGTACCTCCACGATAAGAACTGCCTCCACCGGGACATCGCAGCGCGCAACTGCCTGTACGGCGACAACAAGGTTATTTCATTTTCAATATTAAAATAAATATTTTTAATGAGTAAAAGACTTCTTTTTAATGATTTTATTTTCTAGGTCAAGATTGCGGACTTCGAGCTCTCGCGCGCAGGCAACATCTACCAGATGGACCCGAAGAGCAGGGTTAGGATTCCCCTCTCTTCTACTGATTAATATCTCAAATTACCCGTTTTGCACATTTAGGCGTGCTGAACAAAATGATTTATTTCTTTGATCTTATGTGAGTTTTTATGGGTATTTTATTTTATTTGCATTGAATAACATCCCTGCGATAACTTTAAGGTATAGTTCTTATTTAATCTCATGTTGTTATATGCTGGCTGCCCTCAGTTCGAGATTCATTCAATCGGCCTGAGATGCAGAAGACTCGGCAGGATAAAATCAATTATTTACTTCAATGCTCATTGTAATAATGATTTTAATGTATTCACTGATAATCGTTTAAGCTTTTCAGATAGTTACTTGAGCAGTGGAAATTACATGCTAACTATTAGAGCACGTGTTGGACACTGCGGTCAGCTTTCGTCCGCAGCCCAGACGTACTTAAAGTGATCCTATGTAGGGGTTTGTGTTTCAAACACGGTTTTGCCTATCTCAAATGATAGTTAATAGGCTTTTCCATATTGGGCAGCTTTCTGTTATCCCTGGCTTCATGTGGCTTCAAGAAACAGAAGAACGTTAAATTGTACCCCATGTATGCAATACTACGGAATTCAACAAGGCAGGAAAATGGAGGCAAAAAAGTTAAGATCGAAGTAAAAGAGTGGTAAGCAATCGTCAATGTACTAAAAAGATAATTTAATGCCGTGATTGATTTTGTTACGCCACCTGTCAAATTTGGTATTTTCTCGCCTTTTAGGTGTCTTCAATTGTGCATTGGTTTCTTAAAGCCACATGAAGTCAAAGATAAAACAAGGCTGCAAAATATGGAAAAGCCTATTAACTATCGTTTGAGAAAGGCAAAACTGTGTTTGAAACACAGATCCCTACATAGTATCACTTTAAGTACGTCTGGGCTGCGGACGAAAGCTGACCGCAGTGTCCAAAACGTGCTCTAATAGTTAGCATGCAATTTCCACTGCTCAAGTAACTATCTGAAAAGCTTAAGAGATTATCAATGAATACATTAAAATCATTATTACAATAATCATTGAAGTAAATGATTGATTTTATCCTGCTGAGCCTTCTGCATCTCAGGCCGATTGAATGAATCTCGAACTAAGGGCAGCCAGCATGTAACAACATGAGAAAAAATAAGAACTTTAACTAAAAGTTATCGCAGGGATGTTATTCAATGCAAATAAAATAAAATACCCATAAAAACTCACATAAGATCAAAGAAATAAATCATTTTGTTCAGCATGCCTAAATGTGCAAAACGGGTAATTTGAGTTATTGATTTTTTTCTCGATCAATAGTGGATCAATGAAACCAATATTATACTCATTTAATTGTGTTACTATACAGAAGGGATCCTGAAAATTTCATAAACTTTCCTTCACTTTGAAGAAAAATATGCATGAAAAACCAAAATATACACTTTTATTGCACGCTACTGTATGTAGCATTACTCTCGCAAAATGTATGGCAATACTGAACTTCTAACAATTAGTAAGTCATTGCAATGACAACGACGTTCAATATGGGTATACACATGAAGAGCCTCTCTGGAACTATTGCGATATGATGGTAAACGGAGTAGTTCGGTTTGGCTCATACATATGTACATAATACCAAAAAAAGTTCACTTTGGCGGTACTTTCGAAAACTTATTTCTGTTGTGTTTGCCTTGACAGATGTCTGTGGCCCGTTGTTGCTGTTCTTGACGCATCGCCAGTTCGTGGCTGTCGCGCTCTCCATTGCTGTCGTTCCGATGAATCGCGTAGCCTGGGTCTGCTACAATCGTCTGCACAACACCAAGCTATGGGTAGCGATTGGTGAGCCTAAACCCAATTGATTCTACTACTGTATGCTGAAATTGAATTTAATTCAGCCCTCGTCTTTTTCATTTTCTATATCGCTCCCTCCATATTGATTCTCTAACTCTTTCACTTTCTCTCTTTCTCTCCAATCTCTCTCCCTATTTTCTCTGTTTCTCTAGCTCTCTCAAACTCTCTCAATCTCTTAGCTCTCTCGATGAATGTGCTCCCACTGGCGTGCAATCTGCTTGCTGCGCCCTTTCCTCAGACAACCAACGCTGACATCTCGGAAGTCATGACCGGCGAGTCATCCGCACTGTCAGGGAGCGAACTGATTTGTGTGGTCTCTGTCTGTCTGTCTGTCGCTCTTTCTATCGATCTCTGTCTATTTATATATCTGTATCTCATTATCTTCCTCCTTCTCTTTCTGCTTCTCTCTCTCCTTTTCTTTCCTCTATTTCTCCCTCTTTCTCTCTCTCTCTCTCTATTTCTGTCTAAATCTCGCCCTGTGTCTCATTCTTTATCGCTCTCTCTCTTTTTCACACACTCTCTCTCCATCCATCTGTATCTCATTCCTCCATGTAACTTCTCAAATTATCTTCTTTCCCACATGCCCATTCTCGTCTATCATTCTCTTCGCTCCAGCTGGAACGCAACGGTCGCCTCGTCGACCGCTCTCTTCTGGCGCTCGCGTCCCACTCCACTACTCCTCCGCGGAACCTGGCGTCGCGCCGGCGACTCTATCTCGACCACCATCACAATTCTACTCCTCTTAACAGCTTACATCGTAACATTGGTTTGTATTTTAATTTTCCTGTCAAAAGTTTCCCGCCATTTTTTTTTAAGTTTATCAATTTCAAATCTCCCGCCATCTCATAGGCGTGCATCATCAAGCTCGTCGTCGTGCAACGCCGGCCACGCTCGCACATGTCGACTTATGCGCTCGAGCGCCAACAGAGCATTCTCGCGACGTCGGTCGTTCAGGTTACGGTCGATTTGCTTTCCTCGTCTTCCGCATGGGACCACGGAATGACGCTTTTGAAATATATGTTTTTAATTTGTATTACAATAATGAAAACATTAAACTGAATAATTTTTATTAGGATAGTAAGACGACAAGTCGTAAATTTGTTCTTATTGTTAGATGAAAGAAAATAAGTCTTAAACAGGCAATAGTGCCAATGTGTGCATTCGCGCCGTACGTCGAATTTCTGCTCGAGGAGCTCGTCTTCGTCATTCTGCCAGGCACTCAGGTCTTATCTCACTTTGACATACTTGGTATCTCACTTAGACATACCAAGGAGGATACGGTATCTTCTTGCTCTCAAGACGACACCGTATCCTCCTTCCCCCGACATACGACATTCTTCATTCATATATTTGTGCTGTCACATCGAAATTTGATGCATTATAACTAAATAAATAAATAAGGTGCCTTGATATCGACGCTGCCGCAGCAGCAACGAGAGCTGTCGCTAGAGAAGAAAAAAAAAAGAATGAAGGTGAAATAGTGCAATGACTTACTTAATTAGTTAATCAATATTACAGTAATCCATAGAGAACAGATCAGAGATCGGAAAGCAAAGCTATCACTAGAAAGATAGGCAGAGAGGGGGAGAAAGAGAGAGGGCAGAGAGAGAGACGACCGAACACGATGAAGTCAAGGTGTTCAACGTTTTTATTCTCTGTCTGAAGCCGAATGTTACGAGACAAACGTGTGACAGATAAATGACACGATTTTTTTTCTCTCATCAGATTCGACGAGTCAAACAATATCCTACTTTCTAAACCTTTTTCAACTTATTCAGGCCTTATTATTAGTTTACTCACAAGCAAGCTCAACATGTGAGAATGACCACGTGTTCAAAAACTGAGAGATATGCCAAGGATTCGAATAGATGTTAAAGAAATAAGCTATGGGGATCAAATAGAGAGAAAGAAAAAGAGAGAGAGAGAGAGAGAGAGAGAGAGAGAGAGCGAGGGATAGTGAGCGAGAGAGAGAATGAAAGAGAGAGAGAGAGAGAGGGAGAGAGAGAGAGAGTGTGTGAGAGAGAAGTCAGTTACGCACAGAAGGAAGGCGATAACTCGGGAGAAAGCTGTGATTCAATATGTGACTGAGCATGGGTAAAAGAAAGAGGTATGAGAGAGGGGCATGAAAAACGAAAGAGAGAGAGAGAGAGAGAGAGAGAGAGAGTGTGAGAGAGAACGGTATGAGAAAGACAGTAGCTTCCAAGACAGCAGCAGAAATAGTGGCATAAAGAACTGTGAATAGAGGAGATGCTTTCACTTCTTTGTCTACTTGAACTCGCCCGATGGATGGCAGGAGGATGAGACAGACAGGGAGAGAGAGGGAGAAAGAGATAAAGAAAGAGAGAGAGAGAGAGAGAGAAAGAGAGAGAAAGAGAGATAAGAAAAGAAAGAATGAGAGAGACAGAGAGAGAAGAGGAGGAAGGAAGACTAGAAGAAAGAAGATGCTGATCTGATCACACCGAGGCTCTATGAAAGATACAAAGGGTGAGAGCAGGAAAGAGCAAGAGAGAGAGAGAGAGAGAGAGAGAGAGAGAGAGAGCGAAAGAAAACATATCAGCGCTGATTCATTGCAGCCACAGAAATCGTGCAAAGGGACTCATTAGAATATACAAAGGCTGCAGTGAAGAATCCTCTGCCGCTCGTCGTAAAGATGTCTTCCATTCATTAAGCTCCTTGATAATGGTAAATGACATTTCTCTATCTCTTTGTTCATCATTCGAGTCAATATCAAAAGCGAGAGAGCTTGTGATTTAGAGAGACGAGAAATTGAAATAGATTTTGAACTATGTATTGACCATACTCGCTTTTTTTCAAACCTTGCCCAATACTCTTCTAATCCTCCGTCGTCACCCTTGCAAGTTCCCACTCCCCCCCCCCCATCTCCGCTACCAACAATAAAGGCGTCCATGTCTCTCTTATCGTGTTGTTGTCCGGATCTCGAACTCTGCACTAGAGCGGACGCCTCCTCAAGTTCTGTCTCTTTATTCCATAAATATTGCATTGCAATCACTCTGTAAGTTATGTCAGCCACCCCAAGCGGGCAAAATCCTTTCTTTTTTTTTGACATTACGGGAAGAAGCAAAAAAATTTAAGCATGCAATTTAAGCATGAAATCGATATTCTTTCTTCGTTTTTCCATTAGAAGTTCCTCGCTGGCCTCTTGTCGAGATAGGCCTTGAGCTTTGGCTCAGCGTACACTTTGACCGAATGCGCGAGCGTCTGGAAATTGTCAGTTTGAATTCGGGCTCTTTTGCCTGATCGTGAAATTTTTTTTAAAGGATACTGTAAGCTGCTTTAAAAAGAAAGCCTCTTTCAAGTAAACCTTGGGATACACGTCGAGGAATCCCGGGAAGAGCCCGGCCATGACGTCAACGTGATCAGCGACGAACAGGTCGATCCAAGTAAGCGAGTCGCCGACGAGGAAACCGCTGCTTGCGCTTTCGGAAAGGCGGGCTTCGAGGAATGGAAAGATCTTTAATCCGGCTGCCTTCACGTTAGTCTCGGCGGTTTCCTCAAGATTTTTTTTTTAATTGCTACAATGATATTTGCTTCTTTGTAAATTTTACTCTCTCGCTACCTCTCTTTCTCCCTCCTCGCTCTTTCTGTCACGCTCTCTCTCGCTCTCTCTTTCTCTCTCTTTCTCTCACACGCTCTCTCTCTCTCTCTCTCATGACATCCACACCTTATCGCCCGGCCGTACGCCGACAACAACAGCCAGGTTCGGCTGCAGTTCCATAAAGTAGTCCTTGCACTGGTCAGCGATAGCGTCCACCCACGCCGCTTCAAAGTCATCCTTGCCAGCGAAGCCTGAAGAACACAAGAAATTAAAGAAGAAGATCGGGCCAATAATTAAAACTTTTTTAAAGAAGTTTCTTTTTTAGTTCATCAATATGGTGCAGAAGCCTACACAGTTTTTGTATGAATATGAGCTTATGAAATAAATAAGTAGAGATATATGTACATGTGTTCTCATGTGTGGAAAACAACAATAAAAACAATTCATGTAAAAACAAGCAAGCGTAAAATGCGATTTAATTGTTTTTACCATATATGAGCAATGAAATAATCCCTATGAGCAATGAAATACATATATGTATACCATGTGAATAATGGAAAATGAAACATTTACAATAAAATATACATACCATATTTTCTTGCGAGATATCGGGCGATGGCAAACGATTGCGGCAGCTGTTCGCCGTCCACTTCGAGCACTGGCAGCTGCCCGAATGGAGTCTCTGAAAAGTGTAGATTTGTTTATTTTAATTATGAAATTAAATATAAATAAATAAACTAAATAATTACATTAAAACAGATATTTTATGTGCTTATCTCATTAGTAAGAAGGAATACACTGCGACTATTGCTGATTAAAATATTAAAAGGCATATTTCAAAGGGTTACTCTCTTCTTTCATTCAATTTTTCCCGCTCATGGGTTATATTTTTTTGTTAAGAAAAAAAAGCTTAGTTACATACAAAAAAATTTGTTCGAAACAATGTTGTTTCGGCGTAAAACTGAAACAATATTTTCAGACATGTCAAACAATTTTTTTTCATTGTTTGACATACCAAACAATATTGTTTCAGTTGTACGCCAAAACAATGATTGTTTCAAACAATTTCTTTTTTGTGTAGACCATGTTTGTGCTCGGGCCACTCGTCGAACGTGTAGCGGACGTCCTCGAAGGGCTGCTCGGCCAGGAAGAACAGCTGTCGCGCCACTTCGCCAAGACAACGAATGTCAAAGTAGATCAATTTGTAGGTCGACGACATCTTCTCCTCCTCCGCACTCCAAATACAGCGAATGCGAAAAATTAATCTACAATTTAGATGATGGTATAATTTTCTAGAGAATACTAAAAAATTCGCTCGCTTACTGTTAGAAAACGCTGAACGAACGTTATGAATGCAATAAGAACCATTGAAAAATCAAGGATTTTCATTCCTAAACCGTGTTCCTAGCCATTGCAGTACAGCTGAAAGTATTTTAGCCAAGATTGTTGCATGATCTCCTCGTCTGACATTGAACTGTGCTTTTGTGCGTTTTATACTGCGGAAGTAGTGGTCGTGAGACTTAAAAGGTAAACATGGGAGAAACTAACAAGAATGCACAAGTAAGAGAAAGAAGGAGAGAGTGAGTGAAAGAGAGAGAGAGAGAGAGAGAGAGAGAGAGAGAGAGAGAGTAAGAATTAGAGCAATGGCAAATAATTGGGCAGACAGATTAAGGTAGTAGACATCAGCCACGCTTCGTTTACCCGATCCTTTTATTTACCAGACAAGAGCGAGATAGAGAGAGCGAGAGAGAGAGAGAGAGAGAGAAAGAGCGAGAGAGAGAGAGAGAGCGACAGAGAGAAAGAGAGGAAAATAATATATGTCGAAATGCACGTGACATGTACATACCTCAATATGACCGATTACACAGCAACTAGATCCTAATTTGAATGTATACTTGGAGCACAGTCGGCGTTTAATGAAAACAGTGAGAACAAAGAATTACTAGTAGTCGTCAATCGCTAGAAATTACGTTTATAATATAACACATAATAATTTTTTCTTGCAATTTTTCAAATCCAGTACCATATTCGCATGAAACGTACAAAAAGATACAATGCAAATGCCCGCTGCACCTAATATTGAATCTTTGCAAATCTCCCTCATACAATCAGGAACCTGCACCTTTCCTGGACTAGCTGTCGCCTGTAGTTGTCAATTCATTGCATTCCTAGCATACTGTCCAATTTTTGTGTTCTTTTTGTCTTCAAACACTGAATACAATATATTTTATACGCCATGAGAATCACTTAACATTAACTCATCGAAGCAGATCAATAACAACATCAATTTCTAAAACGGTTGATGATACGATTTCTCAGGAAGACGCAAGAACAAAGAAAAACTTAATGTTTGAAGGTGGTGTTTCATGCAAGCATAAACTGTTTCGCAGCGCAAGAAAAATTAATTATACTTCTTTGGTTCATAAAAAAAAGTGCAATATTATATTTAAAAAAGGACCAAATGCAGACCCAACAACCAAAAAAAACCGTGTGCAGATAATGGAAGAAAAAGTGGGCGAAAGAGAAAGAAGTGGCGTTTATTTGTAAAAAAAAAAGAAGAAAGAAAAACGATAGGCTTGTGTGGCGACTTGGTGTGTTATTGTTGGTCGCTGATGGGATGATGAAAGGTCGGGACCAGGTCGGGACCAAGTCAGGGAAAGGTCGGGACCAGGTCGGGACCAAGTCAGGGAAAGGTCGGGACCAGGTCACAGAAAGGTTGGGACCAAGTCAGGGAAAGGTCGGGACCAGGTCACAGAAAGGTTGGGACCAAGTCAGGGAAAGGTCCGCGACCCTCCCTCCATCTCTCCTGAGTCCCACTCACTTCTCACGGTGCAGAATAACAAAGAGAGCGAGCGCGGCCAGGACAGCGTACTTGAGCTTCGGGTAGTCATTCATGATGATGGTGACCTGGAACAAATCGGATGACGTCATAGATAAAAGTATTCAGTAATTGTGATGCCTGGGATAGCATAACGGAATTTTGACGCAGTATAAAATAGTAAATCCTTGATATAGTTTTAAAGATAAATCATAAGTTCATTATATTTGTTGAATTCTTTTTAAAAATATTACATGACATCTATTACATTGAAAAATATTTATTATATAAATTTAAAACAGGATTAAAAATATTCACTAACAATAAAAAAAGGAAAACCCTAACCATTCCGATGTACGGAATGATGCCCTTGGCGCGACCGACAACGTCGTTTCTGCCCAACCACAACTGGCCCGGAGCGTACAGGCCTCGGTCATCTACCTAAACCGAAGAAATTATCATTCAAAAGCACTAAGTAATCATCAAAAATAATACAATTAATAATCTAAAATATTAAAATTAATCATCAAAATTAAAATCAATCATTAAAAATATTAATTTTGCCAGCGGCTACCTAGCAACCAATCACGGATAAAACGAACGGAACTATCCTTTCGGTATCAAACGTTTCGACATACTCCGTTACAGCCCACGTCTTCTCTAACAAATATCATTAAAGTATTCGTATCTCGGGTACCGTATCTTCAAGCCCTACCGTATCCTTATACCTACCGTATCCTTATCCCTACCGTATCCATGCATTGACTACCGTATCCATCCCCTCCCTCTTATTGACCTGGTTGTTGTCGCCCTTGGTGAGGATCTTCGTGTGCGTGTTGTCATCCTCGTGCACTTTGATCACGCGATGCACAATCGGAATGTCGCGGCCGTCAATCTAAATGAAGAAAAAAAAGGATCATAAAAGTCACGTCATCAAAATCGCCAATTTTTCTTGACGCAAAAATACTATATTTCCATCAAACAAAAATACTTTTATTCTCCTTCAAGCACAAATTCCCTACAGTCTTTCACGAAACTGCACATATTTTTCTTCATCTTATTCCTGAAATACCATCTGATTGCAAAGAGTCGATTAATTGCTAGGCCTTTCTCTACCTCGATCTCTTTGAATCTCTCTCTCCTTCCCCCTCTCTCTCTCTCTTTTCTTCCCTTTCTCTCTCTCTCTCTCTCCGTCTCTCTCACTTTCTCCCCTACCTTGAACACAGTGATGTCTCCGGTTCGAATGGGGTCGCTCTCGTAGTTGGTGAGGATGAGCAGGTCGCCGCGGTAGAAGGCCGGCTCCATCGAACCTGGTGAAAAGACGAAGAAGGAGTTCGCGAAGGAAGACAGGGATCATCCTGGAAAGATGCTTGGGGACCGTACTCCGCGAGCATCTTCCAGGGTGAAAAAGGCAGGTTCGAAATACGGTGCACTCACCCTAGTTTCTGGGCCTTAATCAGGCAATACAACTTTTGACCCAAAAAAAAATCGTTTCTACATTAAACTACCTTCCGTTCGGAGCCCAGAAGATCCCACATACTTTGGGGAGGGGGGGGGGGGGGGCTCGAGCCACCTTTTTTACTTAGGTACCTTGACATTTCATTTTTCGAGAATTTTGGAGGGATCCCAGAGCGCATCTCTTTTCACCCGGATATTTTTCATCTTTTCTTCTTCAATTCACGGTCCTGCTACTTGGAATCTACGGCTCGGAACCCTGAGCCCTAATTCACGGCCCGGACAACGTGGTCCTCCTCCTCTAATTCACGGCCCTGCTACCTGACAAGACGACCACGATCGGAGACTCGCTTCCCGTGACCACCATGAGCCCCTTCCAGATCATGAGCGCCGATGAGACGACCATCGCAAAGTTGAGACCTTGGTATATCATCTGAAAAAAAAACAAATAAATAAATGAATAACATTTACTATATTCTTCATTATTATTTTTACGAAATTATACACTGTTAACTCTAGTCAACTGATATACTGCATGTTTGTTAAACAGCTCGTCGTTCACATTCCCATTAAAGTGGCATACTTAGGCGAGGCCAAGTGCGGAAGCTAGGAAAAAACTTTTTTTAATAAGTATATTTTTTCTTCAAAAACCTGGCGAAAATCCATGCGTCGAAGTTCATCGAACATCGGTAGATTAAGGATTGAGGACATCACGTCACAGAGACCAAGACCTTGAAAAATAGGAAATTATTACCAAAAAAATTACTACAGTACCTGTTGAAAGGAAAAGAGGCATATATCAGAGCGTTAATAACGCGCATTTAATTTCAACACTCGCCTACAGAGCTCAACTTTATTTCGACATCATAAAGAAAAAAAAGAAAAAAGTGAAAAGCAGATCAACGCAATCTGAGGCACGTACAAGTTACGAAGCTCAACAAATCAAGTTCAGAAACAATGACGACAACAACAAATTCTTCTTCTTAGAACTGCTGAAAATTCAGAAAGTATTCTTTTAAAAGAAAATAAGAGCCAAATACCCGCGCATTTGAATGTTCTTGCAATGGAACCACATTTGTTATCATAATAACTGAGTGAGAGATCGTGAGGGCCTATAAAACATCAATAGAAAGAAAAAGAGGGGAATTTCAAAGAGTTTGAGGAGATCTATCAAAGTGGGATGAGAAAAGGTAGGGGCGGGAAAGAAAGAGTGATAGAGATACAGCGAGAGACACAGAGAGATGGGATTCCTGCTTAATATTCCCAGAGACATCCATCTAACTTAAGCAAACTTAGACTAAGGCTTAGACCTGACCGGTAGGTCGAAGACCTAAGCATTAGGTCTAAGACTTAAGCCTTAGGTCTAAGTCCACTTAGACCCCCCTCCCCCTACTCCACCGAGCATAGTCCGAGGAAGTCATCCATGAGTGTGCCGATGGCAAAGATGTCATTCGCATCCACTCTCGTGCCGATCAGCTTCACCTGAACAAAAACAGCTCGTTGATATATGATATTTTAATCTGTTAACATAATCTTCTTTCTTCTTCTTCCAAACTTTACAAGGTAAACATATTTTCAAGGTTAACGCTTAGGGCTCTTTTTAGCATATATAACCAATCAAAGGACCTAGGAAGACGGTGACACCGTATTCTTATCATACGCTATTTTTTCACCAGGTGAATTACGAAAGAACATATGACACTTGGTACTCCTTAAGCCTAATTTCAAGCCTTAAGCTTAAGACTCCTTAAGTCTTAGCCTTAAGGCACTCTAAGTTACCTACCCTAATTTCGTCATCTGTCTTGATGACGATGGACTCGTCAGCCGTCTTGTAGCAGGGCGGATTGGCATTCGGATCGAACTCCATGTCGGGCGGGATGCAGTGGCGAGAGATGAAGCACGACAGAGGGCCAACGTCGCAGAAGATGCCCACTTTGTTGACCTTAAGGTAAGGATCATAACTCCCTGTTTTACCTTAAGGTTTCAGGGTCATAAGTCCTGGCGGCTCACTTTAAGGTTTAGGGAAATAAGACTTTGTTCACCGTAAGGCTTTAGGTTATAAGGCCAGGAGGTTTCATTTGTTTTTTTTATAAGGCCTAGGGAGATGGTTCTAAGGCTAATCCGCAACTCCCCTAAAAGAATCCGCTACCTGATTGACGACGGCGTCCATGACTTGGCCCTTGAAGGGCCTGAAGACGATCGCTTTGTACTTGACGGGGTATATCACAAAGCCGCGACCTGGACATAGCATTTATTTGTATCTGCCTAATTACCTTTTTGTCTTGGTTTTAAACATTTAGAAGGGGGGGGGGCACGAAAACAAAAAAAAACGAAACCCGGCTGAATGATGCCATGGCCAATCGTGTCAATCGTGGTGACGGCGATGACGAAGCCATGCTTGCCGGTGCATGTGCCTTCCACCTGGAGAGAGAGAGAGAGAGAGAGAGAGAAGAAAAGAGGGAGAGAAAGAAAGAGAGAGACAGCAGCAGGAGAGAGAGAGAAAACAGAACGAAAGAAAGAGTGGGAGGATCTAGTTATATCTGAAAGTATTCAAAAATACTAATCCATTTCTCTAATTATAATAAAGATTAAACGACATAAAAGGAAGCATATTAAAATGTACGTCTTTTTTGTCGCTCGCTAAAGAATAAAATGCGCATTTTAATCTTTTAAAAAGAAGAAAGGAATGACCTCGTTGAACAGCTTGTTCTTGATCGTCTCGTTCAGGTTCGGGCCAAAGTACTTGGGATGTAAGCACACCTGAAGAAGAAGGAAAGATTATCAACAACAACAAAAAAATAGAAGAAAATACTAAGCTTTCCTAAAGCCAATAATAATAAACACTTGTTGACAATTCATACCAATTCATAAGGGATAAGAGTGAAAATTATAAAAGCTCCTAACAAAATAAAATTCAAGCATTAACAAAAAAGAGGGGCAGACGAATCGCAAAAGCAAAAAAAAAGTATATAAACGCAGTAGGTAATGTTCGGTCGGGTTAGTGATTTCGGGCAAAAGGCCTTTTCTGGAAGCGTATTCTCGATGGGAAGAAATTATAAAAGACAAACACCGACTTCGTGTTCGAGCGCAAGATGGAAGAACATTGCGCCACGTCGGCGTAGTAGAAAGCGCCTTCACGGACGAGCCTTTTTAGGATGACGTCAGCTTGGGAAGAACTCGCAACGGAAGAGCCAGGGAGAAGGAGGCAGAGACACGACCACTCGCGCCTAGCGAGTGACAAGGAAATGGCCATCATGTAAACAAATAAGCTGAATTCGAACAAAACAAGAAAACATACCGAAACTCCACCGACTTCAAGGAACTGCAAAATGAAAACGAGCAATGTTGCCGCACCGAATTTATTTCTGGGCATTCGTATATCACGAAATCTCAATTTCACGGTCACGGCGGACAATTCGTTTACTTTGTAAGAGTTAAGCACTTTTCTTGCCGTATTTAGTTGCGCATTCCTATCTTATTTCATACATTGAAATCGTCTGAATAAAAAATTGGCGCTGGATATATCTTAAATATTAGTCAGAAACAATGTGCCTAGGCTTAGGTTCTCGGCGGTTACCTCAATATTCGTTGTTAGCCACGCTCCAGTCGTAGTCAGAAAATGTGCGCGATAAGACGTGTCGTGTGTCTGTTTGCCGCTTTTTTTTGTTTGTTCCCCGATTTAGCCATAACTTAAGAAAAGTATAATTTAGTTATGATTTAATGATTCTATTCAGAGCGAATTAACGAGCATAAGTCAAAGGAAATCGTTGTTTGCCGTCAATCCACGGGGCTCGGGCCGGGGCCTCCTCTCTTACGTGTTTTCTCCCTTCCCTCATCCCGTTCTCTTCGCTCTCTTCGATGTACACGCTTTCCGTTGGACTCTGGGAGCAGTTCTTCGCAAAGAAGGACTACTACGTCGTCATTGTCGGCTTGGACAATGCCGGCAAGACTGTGAGTCAAAAACTGTTTTGTTTCCCTATTCTTCTTCTTTTTCTTCTTCTTCTTCCTCACTCCCCGAGTATTATTCTCTCATTTTTATTGTTACTTTTTAATTCGCGTCATTTTTTTTATATTCAAGTTTATTTTCACTTATTTAATCATGCTCTGCTAAAACAACAACAACAATACCTAGTATATTCTATTACATGTTGATTTGACTCGAAATGTCGACTTGTTTTACCTGAAAGGATTACGGAAATTTTGTCCAGGCATTCGGCTTTAAAGCTCTCCTTTTCAGACCTTTCTCGAGCAGATCAAGTCCAAGTTTGTGCGCAATTATCCAATGCTAAATCCAGCCAAGATTACGAGCACCGTCGGTCTCAATAGTTAGCTGTGTTCTTTTTATTCTTTCTTTTTAGATATAAGTATATTTAATTATATTATTACCTATAATTATTCCAAAGTTAAATAATGCCCTTACGAATGCGTGAAGAGAAAAAAGTCATCATTTGCCAAAATGGAAATTAATTCATTGCTTTAGTTTGTATTTATGTAATATTAATATAATCTATTGAATTAAAATAATTTATTTTTTTTAAATTCTATATTTATTCCATTTCGATCATTTCATTCAGTCGGCAAGGTCGAAGTCGGTCAGGCGCGCCTCAACTTCTGGGATGTCGGCGGGCAGGAGGAGCTTCGTTGTCTCTGGAGCAACTATCTCGACGAAGCGTCGGCGATCATCTACGTCGTCGATGGGTCCCGTGCGGATCTTCTGCCTACCGTAGTCCAGTCATTCGGTCAGCAGCGATCTGTTTGCATACTATGAGGAAATAGGCATAAACGTACGATTACTGTATGGGTACTCCACCGTTATTTGGACCCAAAAATGTTCATACGGTGGGTTTTAGGCGTGACCAATATGTATTTTTTTTTTAATTCTATTTCTTCTATACTTCGACACCATCCTTACTGGCCCTATTTTTGTTGCCCGAATCCTTGGCTAAGGCTTCCAAATTATTTGTGCCATACGAGGATGTCTTCCCCGTGTGCAGACATTATGTAGATACTGTCAAAGTCTGCGATATAGAAATTTATTTATTTCATAACCCGGAAGCTTTTTTGTATACGTTCTTTACAAGCCACGACGAAACAGACACCTCGATTTTTTTTTAGGTACAAGCGAGAGAAGAAAGAAAATGTAAAATGAGTGCTAATCTAATTGTAAAATGTGACGCTTCATTTCAGTCATAATGCCAAATGAATAAAAATGCATGAAATAAGAACACGAAGTACAACATCTCTTCCTAGTTGTCAACGTAGTAATCTCAAGTAGAGAAGCTTCTTAACAAGCCTCTTAATTATCCAATTCTTTGTACTTTTGATGAAATATAATTCTTTACTTTTTGATGGATAATAAAATGTACTCTTATTTTTGAGGCTTGTCAAGAAACGCCGATATGTTATCATAGAATACGTACTGGCTCTGTTGTTGTTGTTTCTATACACGAAAACTTCGGGGAAAAAGTAAAAAATAAATCTATGACTCATTCTTAGCTGCCAAGCTGATTTTCACAAATGTTACTCATTTCGTAACTTTAAATTCAAAACCAAGCCATCTTTCCAGGCGAAGTTATGAAGGTCGACCGGGTCAAGGAGCTGCCCATGTTGGTTGCGGTCAATAAGAGTGAATTGGACACGGCCGTTTCGGCTAGTCAGGTTAGCAAAGGACGAATACCGTAATCCCTTGTTGTTTGGTCCCAAAGCGAAAGATAAGTTACTTTAGAAAATACCATAATCCGAGGCGAAATGTCAATACCGTAACCATTTTGAGGTCCCAAAGCGAAAAGATTGGATTATCTATTTTCCGGTCCGCGAGGCTCTGGATGGCTGCGAAGACGACCACCGTGCGGACCTGGCCGTCCTGCCCGTCTCGGCCCTCGAAGGCCTCAACGTTGACCGTTGTGTCCGGTGGATACTACGGTCGCTGGCGTCTAAGCCCCTCTTTCTGGACTAGGCGATGCGCCCCAGAGTCTAGGATTCCTTGACTAGGCTATTTCTATTTTTCTTATTTTTTTTTTGAAATCAAAACCCCCCTACCTTGGCCTCTCAAATAAGGCTACAAAAGATCGGGGAACATTGGCATTCATGCTAGGATACGAGAGGTGAGAGAACCCAGTGAGAAAGCAAAAGAAGCGACTTCTTTCCTAACGGGTATAATGGGGGATCGTCTCAAGCACGTATTCCGCGGTATATTCTTTCTTTCTTTCTACAACAAATCTCGCGAAAAAAAACTGTTTTAGGATCAGCTTGGCAACTAAGTAAACAAAAAAAGCATAGCTATTGACTAGTGCACAATAGAAAAAAAACATTCTCTAAGTCATCGCAAAGTAAGACATTTTTCTAACTAGATTTGTGTATGCAAGCACGCAAGAAAAGTAGCACTCAAAAATTTTGACAACAACTACTGCCCTTTTTTCGTCTTCTTTCCTATTATGTACGTTGTTAATTCCGCAGAGATTATGCAATTATTTTAATGCTTGAGCATATATATATATATATCATTAGATTCCACAAATGTGGACTGAAATGGGGACGAAAGATAGAGCGAGAGAGTGAGGGCGAGAGTAGAGGACTAGTGATTATGCCTTGAAGAGAGAACGAGAGAAAGAAAGAGAGTAGGGCGGGAGAAATGAAATGTTAGATGAAAGGAGAGATAGGTAGAAGAGACTACACGTTTAGCTTGTTTTCGATACGGGACAGCACGGACCGCAGGACGCGGACATGCGATGATTTTGCCTGAATTCCATAGAGAATTAATTAATTAGTGTAGACTAACAACCTACAGTAGTCTTATTGCAGCTATTATTTATTCAGCTATAAATTCTTCTTGGTTGTGATAGCAAATGTTACTGAAATATATATATATTATATAAGCCTCCGTTTCGTTTTGTGAATTTCGTATAAAGCGAATAAAAATGCGTTCCTTTGATCAGAATTGATGGAATGGGAGAAACACAAGAAATTGGCGGGAAAACAAAAGTTTCAAAACTTTTTGGCAGCTTGCCAAAAAAGATATACCTTCTCGAGTGCATCATAGACAGACATCCAGTTGCGGCGCCGTCCAATGCGCGCGTCCTCCCACTCGGGCAGCTCTTCGAGTTCGAGCATCAGAAACACGGTGGTCCTATGCTTGCGCTCGTCGTCCTGGCGGGAAAATTCAATATTTGAATTTCTGACAATTTAACTTTCACTGCTGAACTACGGACTAATAATATTAGCTGTGTGGGATGGCATGGCCAAAAGTATAATTGACGAGAAAAATAATTCAAATTCAAATTTCCCGCCGCCCGAACCTGGAAGATGCCGAGACATTCGCCTGCGATTGCGCGTACACCCGCCTCCTCTTCGAGCTCACGACGTGCTGCCTCGTGCGCCGCTTCGCCCTGGAAATCAGTCTTTTTCTTCTTCTAACATTTCTTATAAATTCATCTTATTTCTTGTTATAAATAAATATGTCTTCTTTTCTTACCATATGAAAGTGAATATGATCTTTTGTAAAACTCAATATACTTTTATTTACAGAGATAAATTCAATAGAATAAAGAACAATAATCCGAGGTTTCTTTTCTTCTTCTTTCAAATGGCTCTCTCTCTCTCCTTTTCTCTCTCCTCTCTCTCTCTCTCCTCTCTCTCTCCTTCTCTCTCTCCTCTCTCTCTCTCTCTCTCTAACCTTCTCGACTCCTCCGCCCGGCACCACCCACTTCTCGCTGTCCTTGCCGCCACTTACGAGCAGCACTTGCGTATGGACGCCGCTACCGCGAAGGCAGACGCCCGCAGCGCGGATACGATAACTGCGAGGGAGGAAAGAGAGAGAGAGAGAGAGAGAGAGAGAGAGAGAGAAAGGGAAAGAGAAAGAGAGAGAGAGGCGGACTCTAGGCACTGTAGGCACGAGTGGAAGAGGGTTTGTACTGTAGGCCAGTATACGATATACGGCAGGTTATTAATGGGCCTGTAGGTTGGGTGTGACTGGCAAACGATTTTAAGGCAGAACTACACATGATAGAAAGTTCTCGTAGTAACTGCAAACAGCTCACCCCCCCCCCCCCGATTCAATAGCTACCGTACTCATCTGCGCCATTTGTCTACAGTATCCATCACGTCGAAATGCCATATTAACCCCGACTCAACAGCTCTTCAGTAGATCCAATTGTAACCACATTTAATGGCTGCCGTGCTCTCATCTTCCACATAGATATACAGTATCCACTTTATCGTCGGGACCCTCGTAATACCGTACCCTTCCGCATCGCGTTGCCGCTCGCCGTTGCGCGTCGACTTGTACGCGTCGCGGTCGCAGTTCATGCGAAGGCCGCTGGGGCAACTAAGGAAATAATTTTTTTTAATAAAATTTGTTATTTCTTGAACAATTCTGTAAATTCTCAAAGTAATTTAAGAACTTCTCAAAGTAAGAAAAGTAAATGCTAGACTTAAATAATAAAAATATGTTGCAAATAACACATCAACGAAAGAGAATTATATGGCAAAGATATCTCAAGGACAATTATCGACTTTTAAGGCAATATTTTTTCCTGTAACAAAATTAAGAATGAGACATGGACAGAAAGAAAGAGAGCAAGAGGGAGAGAGAGAGAGGGAGAGAGAGAGAGAAATATATTCACAGACATACAAAGAGAGAGAGAGAGAGTGGAGAGAGAGATTGAGAAAATAAGCTGGCCAACCTTTTCGACGAAATCGTCGCCGTCTTGGCGGAGGGAGAGAGGAGGCGGAAAGGCGCTGTGCAGCGAGCCGCTGCTGGCAGCGCTATGCGTGCGAAGCCACCGATCTCTCTCCTCTTCGACGCACTAAAAATGAAACGGAGGAAACGAGTATACGGTATCTTCCTAAGGCACACTAAAATCGGACCGACTTCACAGTGACACAGAGTGTGGACGATATCTTACAAGCTGTGCAAGAAAATGAGAGAAAGAGATAAATCAAAATTATTTCCTGATACTTGCTTTCCGGGTAGAAAACCGGTGTCGAGGCGAAATAATTCAAGAAAAGATGGGAAAAAACAACTTTATTATACTTCACAGAATTGATTTCTAATAATTTTCGCTTGAACAAATAAATGCTCGAACAATCATTAACAAGAACAAAAACAAAACAGGTTCATAGAACAAATTCGTTCAATTATTCCTGTTATATTCTGCCTTGTTAACAAGAACTTCTTCTAAAAAAAAGAACAAACGAAAAGGCAATAATAGATCATCACCCGGAATAAAAAAAAACACTATTAGAGAAAACGGTTTATCATTAATTAAAATCATTAATTAAAAGCCTTAATTAAAAGCCCAGCAACTTTTTGATAACAATCGTCAGAATTCCTACGAGAAGTGCGACAATGATGAATTGGCGTCTATCCTGTTCGTCTTTTCCTGTTTCCGTTTCCGTGTTCAATTGGGTCATGCGGAGGGGCGCCTGCTTGCCTGCCGCCACGGAGGATACGGTAGCAGTTGAGGAGGCGTTGTCATCGCCGACCGGTTCGCCAATCATGTGAAACTTGCCGATTGACGTAATTCGAATTCGCGCCATCGTGCCGAGACCCAGCGAGCGAGGAACGAGTACCTGGAATTTACTTATACTTTTTATTCCCTATACACAAGATGGACAACTCGCGCAATTTAAATGAAAAATTGAACTAAATAAATCAACTCGCGCAATTCAAATGAAAAATTGAACTAAATAAATCAACTCGCGCAATTTAAATGAAAAATTGAACTAAATAAATCTATGGTGATTTCCGTTTCATAGTCACTCTTGAATCTCAGAAGAATTAAAGCGACCGTATTTCTTCTAAATACTAGTTTAAAAAAAAATTCTTCAAAATTAACGCTCCAAAAAGATTTCAAGTTTTTTTTATATTTTAATAAACCTGCTCGTATGACTGCGTATGCCCGACCAAGTGCACGCCGTCCGAAGCTTCCTCGCAGATGAGCACTTCCTCCTCAAATTAAACTCCATTTTGAATTTCCCGCCAATTTACCTTATTTAGACGATTTAGAACGTAATTATTAGTTAGACAAATAAATAGACATATTCGCGCCTCCCCAGCCCCCCCCCCCCTCTGCGCATTCAATGAAATATACGCTTTTGACATTTAATAAAAATTATTTTCTCTGAATTTCTTTTGTAAAGCGTGCGGGGGATTTCTATTTCAAAGTGCCAAAGAAAAGCCTTCCTATAATGTAAAATGAATAAAATAAATAAATAAAATAAAAGTTGGCGGGAAATTCAAATTCATTTTTTTCCTCTTGCTTACCTCTGTCCCGATACGGTCTTGTGCGTAGCGAGAGTAGCTGCGGAACAGTGCGCTCATTTCTGCCGTTCGTCGCTTCGCCTCAGCTGCCGGGACTCTAAAAAAGAATGTTTTAAAAATAAATATATAATACAAGAGAAAAATTTTAATAGGAGCAATGAAAGGAGAGGATGGGAGGAGGGAGAGAGTGAAGGAGAGAGGAAAGAGAGAGAGTGTAAGAGATAGATATAGATAGTGGAGGAAGAGATAGAGAGAGAGAGAAAGATGGGCAGGAAGAGAAATCGAGATATATATAAAAGGGATAGATAGAGAGAGAGAGAAGAGAGAGATAGAGAGTGAGAGAGAGAAAGAGAGAGAGTGAGATAAGATCCGCATAGATGATAGATAGAGACTGAAAAAAGATTGAGAATAGGAGGTTACAATCAATGGGAAAGAGAAGAAAATATAAGAAATGAAGAATGAGCCACAAAAACCTTGGCAGACTCGCGGCCGGCGTTCCAGTGCGTGGGTAGAATTGATTAATGAAGAGAGAGGGGAAGTGATATTTGCGTACCTGTTAAAGGAAATCCCAGAGTTCGCGTTAAATTTGTAATACTCAAAATACTACTTAAAATAAGTAGAACGACAATCCTAAATTCAACTTACCATTTGAATACCCTGGAGATAAGAGTCCGTTCAATTTTAATTAGGCGAGGCAAATGGGTCGATCGTTTAAAGAATTTCTGTACAAATATATCCTAAACTACGTCACATGCGAACCACCGGGAGGTAATTATTTCATTTTTTTAAATTTATTTTTTAAATTAATTTTTTTATATCTATTCTTATCTATTTTTTTCAAAAATCCATAGAAAATCGCAAATGCGAACTCCGTAACTTAAAATTGTTTAAAACTCATTTTAGCGAATAAAAAGACATAAGAAAATTACTGATTGTGATATCGCGAATGGTGGGGTTATGGAAAGAGGCTTCCCTTGTACATTTCTCTTTCTGCTTTTTTTCTCTATATCTTTTTTTCTCTCACTCTCTGTTAGTTTCTTTCTCAATTTTTCCCCACTCTCTTTCTCTCTCTCTCTCTTTCTCTCTCTCTCTCTCTTGCACTTCTCTCTCTCTCTCTCTCTCTCTCTCTCTTGCACTTCTCTCTCTCTCTCTCTCTCTCTCTCTCTCTCTCTCTTGCACTTCTCTCTCTCGCTCTCTCTCTCTCTCTCTCTCTCTCTCTCTCTCTCTCTGTCTTACGCACCAGAATTTGATGTGGTGAATAAACAGTAAAATATATGCACCAGCTGCATGCTCTCCTCAAAATCCGCGTCACTTTCCGTTGGATACGCACAGATCATGTCGGTCGCAATGTAGAGTCCAGGCACTCTGCAATCAAATGGAGAGTTTCTTTCTTGATGACAAGATATCATTGAATCTGGGACTTAAATGAAATAAACGACGACATAAATAAATAATATAAATATATAAATGACGACAACAGAGAATAAGAATTGCTCAAGGATGGCTTATTTAGTTGAAATAGCATAACGAAACTGTATCACTTAGGAATCCCCCAATCAAATATATCTTAAAATGTGCCGCATGCGAAGCACCGGCAGATAATTATTTCTGGCAATAAATTTAAACTTCTCACTCTCTCTCTCTCTCTGTTTCTTTTCTTCCTCCTTTTCTTCTTCTTTACCTTTCTGCTTCCTTTCACTCGAAAAATATCTCAAGCTATTCATTATTGTTTTTAACTATAAAAACATATTGTTTTGTCATCCTTTTTTTAAGTTAATATTTTTACATTATAATAATTTTGGCGCATTAAAAATCAGCAAAAAAAACACGGCGGAAGAAATATATAAATCTCTAAGACAGTTCTACTTTCTCTGAGAGAGCCGCCATGATCGGTAATTCATAAATTAATAATTATTCGATTAATAATTAATTAATTAATAACCAATTAATTATTTCTTAATTAATTAATAACCAACTAATTAAAAATCAATCAATTAATAGTTGATCAGTTAATATCTGGCCATTCTCACCTGGCCAGAAGATGATCGACGGCCCGGCAAAAGTCGAAAGACGTGTACTCGCGTTTCATGTGCTGCAACACGGCATCGCTGCCGGACTGCACGGGCATGTGGAGGAAGCGATAGACGCGAGGGTCGAGGAGCACCTGAAAGAGAGAGAGAGAGAGAGAGAGAGAGAGAGAGAGAGTGAGAGAGAGAAATGGAGAAGGAGAGAGAGGAGGAGAGAGAGGGAGGGAAAGAGCGAAAAAGAAAGAGCTAGAGAAAGAGAGAGAGAGAGAAGAGGGAGAGAGAGAGAGGAGAAAGGAGAGAGAGAGGGAGAGAGAGAGAGAGAGAGAGAGAGAGAGAGATAAAGAAAGAGATCAAACAAGGTTAGACATAAAGAGTTGGCCAACCTCTGCAATCTCGTCGAGATGGTCCATGATGTAGGGTGGATTCGTCATTCCGAGTCGCATGCGGCAGCCTTCCGGAATCACGGCGACCAGCGCGTTCAGCAGGTCAGGAATCACCTATTATGGTAATTAATTAATTAATTAGTTATTGTAATATTTAATTTCTTTTTTGATAATACAACTCACTATAATCTGGCATTTTCGAACATTTTTGCATAATTGTAAGAGTGTTCTGGTATTATTTATTTTGTGGAGGCAACACGGACTAATATATCGCTTACTGATTCTCCACATAAATATATCTTAAACGGTGCCGTATGCGAACCACCGGTAGGGAATTAATTATTTGTAACAATAAATTTAACCATCACAAGTATGGAAATGAAATTTAGACTCTAATAAATGAATTAATACAATGAATTAAGTTTTTTTTTAAATGAAAATACTTCATAGAATCTGGGACTTTTCCTCATCTTTCTTTCTTTTCCTTCTTTCTCTCTCAGTTTCTCTTTCTCAATCTCTATCAACTTTTTGTCTCTCTCTCTCAAATTTTTTTCTCTCCCTTTCTCTCTCTCTCTCTCTCTCCAACCATATCAATGTCTCTGCCCCATGCGCCCAGATCCTCCGACGTCAGCCAGAGTTCTCTCACTCCATCATCGAATGCCGCCTTCGCACGGTCGACGAGTTCCTAAGAACATTTTAATAAGAATTCTAGTTTATATATTTAATTTTTCTATTTTATTGACTTTACAAGACGAATTATGAATTCAGTGACTTGGCTGATAATTAGTAAGAACCAATAAAAAAAAGAACGTTTTAGGGAAAAATATAAAATGCGAGAAATAATATAAAACGTAGATTTTTTTAGGAAAAAAAAGAGTAAAAAAAATCGATATTAAAATCAATAGAATAAATAAAACCTCAAGCGAAATGCTTCGCAGATCACCGCGTGCTGCTTTCGTCTTGCAATACGTGCAACGATTGAGGCAGCCAGTCGAAATGGCCAAGATCTGCAAGAAGGAGTTGTTTCTCTTTTCTTGTTTTGGCACTTTCTCGCTTCATAGATACAATTTGTTATATTGGAATTTTTTATATTCTATAAAAAAATTTAAATAAACAATATCACAAGGAAGATCACGCCTTTTCCGTCCTGTGGCATCTCTCTCTCTCTCTCGTCCTCGCTCTCTCTCTCTATCTCTCTCTCTCTCTCTCGTTCTTTCTCTCTCTCTCTCTGTCTCTCTCTCGTTCTTTCTTTCTCGCTCTCTCTCTCACTCTCTCTCTCACTCTCTCTCTCTCTCACTCTCTCTTACCTCGACAAGCGGATTTTTCCGAATTTTCGGAAGTGAAAGCGGCGCGTGGGGACGATTCCGTGTGAGGATCCGGACTGTTCTGACATCACTTACCTTTACTCATGTCACGTTTATCTTTTTGGAATCCAATTTTTGAGTAATGCGAGAAAAAGAAATATGATAACAACCCTCCATCATACGAGTAAAACATACCAGAATCATCCGATTTAGCGGTCAATGGTAAATTTATTCAGGAATTCTTTTCTTTTTAGTACATGGAAATTTATTCCTTTGAATCGGTGCAAAAACAAGTAAGAAATATATTTTTTGTGTGCAAAATCGACAACAATAAATCAATATTTAATATATAACACAAATAATCTCTCCTAACTTTCCCTGAACGGCGCCGTCGACCGCCTCAGCGATCATGTCAATCTGTTTGACACCGACCATGGAGACGTCCTCGAGCCACGCAGCGCTCGGCTCTGCCTAAAACGGTACCGTATATTTATAGTATCCTACCGTAATCTATCCAAGAATTTAGAAAAAAATAATAAATAAGTAAAATTATGTTTCTTTCATAATGACACAAACTTAATAGAATATAGCACTTTTCAACATTGGCGCTAGATTTTAGGGCTCGTTTATTGCGTTCGCAAGATCATTCAAAAATTTCCATGCAAACATATCTTAAATTGTGCCGCATGCGAACCACCGGTAGGGAATTATTTCTAATATAAATTGAAAATCGCACCCCTTTAGTACTTCTTGTTTCGGCTTCTTTCTCTCTCTCTCTCTTTCTCTCTCTCTCTCTTTCCCACTCTCTCTCTCTCTCATCTTCTCTCTCTCTCTCACCTTCTCTCTTTTTTCTCTAAACTTCTCTCTCTCTCTCACCTTCTCTCTCTCACTATCATCATCAATCTCTCATCTTCTCTCTCTCTCTCTCTCACTTTCATCTTCCATCTCTCATCTTATCTCTCTCTCCTCTCTCTCTCTCACTTTCATCTTCCATCTCTCACCTTCTCTCTCTCCTCTCCCTCTCTCTCACTTTCATCTTCTATCTCTCATCTTCTCTCTCTCCTCTCACTCACTTTCAATTTCTCTCTCTCTCTCTCACTTTCATCTATCTCTCATCTTCTTTCTCTTCCCCTCTCTCTCACTCACTTTCATCTTCTCTCTCTCACTTTCATCTTCCATCTCTCATCTTATCTCTCTCTCCTCTCTCTCTCTCACTTTCATCTTGCATCTCTCATCTTCTCTCTCTCACCTTCTCTCTCTCACTATCATCTTCAATCTCTCATCTTCTCTCTCTCTCTCTCTCATTTTCATCTTCCATCTCTCATCTTCTCTCTCTCCTCTCCCTCTCTCTCACTTTCATCTTCTATCTCTCATCTTCTCTCTCTCCTCTCACTCACTTTCATCTTCTCTCTCTCTCTCTCTCTCTCTCTCTCTCACTTTCATCTTCTCTCTCTCTCTCTCTCACTTTCATCTATCTCTCATCTTCTCTCTCTTCCCCTCTCTCTCACTCACTTTCATCTTCCATCTCTCATCTTCTCTCTCTCCTCTCCCTCTCTCTCACTTTCATCTTCTACCTCTCATCTTCTCTCTCTCCTCTCACTCACTTTCGTCTTCTCTCTCTCTCTCTCTCTCTCTCACTTTCATCTATCTCTCATCTTCTCTCTCTTCCCCTCTCTCTCACTCACTTTCATCTTCTCTCTCTCTCTCACTTTCATCTTCTATCTCTCATCTTCTCTCTCTCTCTTCTCTCTCTCTCTCCTCTCTCTCTCTCTCTCTCTCTCTCTCTCTCTTAGCCTTATTATTAGTGTGCCACCGTACCTGCGAGACACATCCTGCCATGACGATCTTCTTTCCTGCTGCCTTTCCATCTCGCACCAGATTGGCCGCCTGGTCTTCGCTGGGCGTCTTGACCGTGCAGCTGTTGAGCAGCCAAACATCAGCTGCGGCCGCGTCCGCCACGACGGCGTAGCCACTCTGAGGAGAGAGAGAGAGAAAGAGAGAGAGAGAGGAAGAGAGAGAGAGAGAGAGAGAGAGAGAAAGGAGAGAGAGAGAGAGAGAGAGGTGGACTGCTTATTTGTATTTTTCAATTTCAATTATTATTTTATTTTTGTTATTTATCAAATGTTTCTTTGCTAAAACATATTTCCCCAGTAAATATTATTGAATTAAGATAAATTAAAATATTTAAAGATAAATTCTCTTTCTCTCTAAAACTCGCTCTCTCCTTCTCTCTCTCTTTGGTCCGCTGGACTCCTTTTGCAATCTTTTTTTCTCTATTTCTCTTTCTCTCTCAGTCTTCTCTATCTCTCCTTTTCTCTCCCTCTCTCTTTCTGTTTCTTTCTCTAGCTCTCTCTCTCTCTCTCTTTCCGTTTCTTTCTCTAGCTCTCTCTCTCTCTCTCTCCTTCTGTTTCTTTCTCTAGCTCTCTCTCTCTCTCACTCCCTCCCCAAACCTGCTGCAGAATCCCAGCCATGTATTCGCTGTCGGAGACGTTGTGTGCACAGCCCCACGTCCGAACCCAAACGGCCTTTTTGCCATTCTCCTCGCATTCGTCACCCGCTGACGGTGGGCTGAAATGAAATCCAGCTACTACATTTATCTGCACCAAAAATGAACACATGACACCTTAGAATTACTCTCTTTGACTAAATATAACTTCAAGAATATATTGCTCTTTCTTTCTCTCCCCTTCTCTCTCATTCGCACTCTAAATCTCAGTCCTTCTTGCCCTCGTTCTTTCTCGCGCACTCTATCTCCCTCTCTCTCTCCCTCCGTGCACTCTATGTATCCTCTCTCTCTCTCTCTCACTTTAGAAAATAAGATAAAAAAAATTTATGGTAACATAGATGAATCTTGGGCTTTTCGATATCAGTGTTCAAGATTTCAAAGGGTTCTTTTTTAGCTGGATACTTAGGATGAATCATTTGAATTAATTTTCGTTCTTAAATTTTTCTCATTCTCTATCTCTTTCTCTCTCTCACTTTCTCTCTCTCCATCTCTTTCTCTATTTATTCTCTCTCACACTCTCTCTCGCTCGCTCTCTCTCTCTCTCTCCTCTCACCTGTTCTCTCCAGCGATGGCCGCTCCTTTCGGATTGAGTCGACGTCGTTTGTGAACTCGTATCTTGATGACGTCTCCTTGGTCTTCCCCTACGTCCGAAGACGTCGCCGTCCGGCCGAGCTCCTCGATGTCCTCCAGCTTAAGGGAGACAGAGAGATAGAAGGAGAGAGAAAGAGACAGGCAGATATACAGAGAGAGACTGAACTGAGAGCAAGAGAGAGAGAGAGAGAGAAAGAGAGAGATGGAGGGAGAGGTCAGTGAAGAGAGGCAAACAGAGAAAAATTAGGCGAGAAGAGATGGGACGAACGAGCAATGTTCAAACATTATAAGCACATTTTACGTGAGGAATCTCCCGTTTTCCAACGGAAACTCACGTTTGATGAAGAGGAGAGCAAAACAGAAGAGAAATAAGAACGTTGCTTCGGAGTGTGAGAGAGAGAGAGAGAGAGAGAGAGAGAGAGAGAGAGAGAGAGAGAAAGACACAGCGAGAGAGTGAGAGAGAGAGAGAGAAAGACACAGCGAGAGAGAGAGAGAGAGAGATAGAGAGAGAGGAGTCACACAGCGAGAGAGATAGAGAGGGACAGAGAGAAAGAGAGTGAGAGAGAGAGAAAGAGAAAGTGAGAACAACATTTCTGAAGATAGATAGCAAGAGGGACAGAGACAGAGAACAACATTTCCAAGGCAACTGTAGAACAAGAAACAAGAATAGTAAGCAACAATACCAAAAATTTGTGCACTCTGGAAAACCATTATATAGAAAAAAGAATGCTTTGATGGTCTCGAACCAATCATCCAAACCATTTCGTAAATCAATCGATTTAATTTCTTTATTTACAGATACTTACTGTAGCTTGAAGTAGTCTCAAGCTGTGCAAGTGAGCAGAACATTTGGAGAACACAGAAACATTAGTAAAAAGCTGACTGCGCTAAATGTTCACACTAAAGTCCACGTTTTACAAAGAAAAATAAGCGAACAAAATATTTAAAAAGAAAAGCATGGCCTACATTAAGGAACAACAACAAAAATAAATGAGAGCAAAACGGCAAAAATATATATGTGACCAAATTGGAATTATGGAGAATTATAAGTCAGCGCTGCTTAGCACGGGTAGTAGAAAAGAAGCAAACGTGTGTCTAACTGAGGTGGTGATTCTAGGAATAGAGACTTACAGTATGATTGGTGCTATGGACAGACCAAATATAGCACCATGGTTTTTTTTATGGTTCACTTTCTTCACTAACTATACAGTTAGTAAAGTAAGATTCTTTTCAAAATATAAGAAGTAGACCCAAAAGATGAATAACGTACAAAGCGAAAGGAATAAGCTCTAAGAATTTTAGAAGGAAAGCGTAGCTGGAAAGAAGGTGGGAGAGATATAGCGCGCAAGTGTGACAGAGAGAAGAGAAAGAAAAGAGAGAGAGAGAGAGAGAGAGAGAGAGAGAGAGAGAGAAGAAAGAAGAGAAGGAGAGATAGAGAAAATAGAAAGAGATAGATGAGAGAGAAAGAGATAGGAAAGATAGATAGAGAGAGAGAGATAGGAGAGTTAGAAAAATATTGGTGAGTAACCAGGCAGGAGATATAGTAGATGACTGCCGTGGGAAAAATACCAAAATAAAAACGGTTGGATTAGATGAATCAGCAGCCAATCCCAAGCCAGAATTTTGGAATGGAAAAAAACCCAAGATAAAAGTTGTTTGAAAAAATAAAGACACATTTTTTTTAAAGAATGCACTTCAGAATGACAAATTAGGCGACATATCACAAAACTTTGCAAATAAAGGAGGGATGATATTAAAGAATTAGAGAGGTCAGACAGGCTGAAGAGCGAGAGAGACACACAGGAAGAGAGAGAGAGAGAGAGAGAGAGAGAGAGAGAGAGATAGAGAGAGAGAGATAGAGGGACAGAGAGCGAGAGAAAGAGAGTGAGAGATAGAGAGAGGGAGGGAGCGAGAGAGAGAGAGAGAGAGAGAGAGAGAGAGAGAGAGCGAGAGAGAGAGAGAGAGGGAGAGAGAGGGAGCGCGAGGGAGAGAGAGAGAGAGAGAGAGACAGAGACAGAGACAGAGATAAAGAGAGAGAGAGGGAGCGCGAGGGAGCGAGAGAGAGAGAGTGAGAGAGAGAGAGATTGTGAAGCTAAAATAAGAGCGCTGCGCTTATAACTAGACGTTATATCCAACCTATGGGAAAAACCTGGCTTTTTATGCAACGAAAAAAAAAGATATGACAATAGAATAGGGTACGATTTTTTAGTGTACGGAGTTATCACATCCAGGAAAAAAAACATACATTAAAATAAAAACTAAATTTCGAAATCGTCCTTGTGTGACCTCTTGCGATAGCTGCCAGGGAGAGAAGAGGCTGTGATGCCTCAACAACATTGGCACAAAAAAGTCGAACACAAAAAGAATAATGGCATATTACAGAATCTTGGCCGCACAATTATTAGGCACACAAATACACACCAAAAATAAGAATAAAGAATCCTTCAAGCTGGAATGAATTCGAATGGCAGGAGCGTGAGCAAATGGAAGATGACTAAAATATTCAGAGAGACTACTTTTTGGTGGTGTTCTCGCCTCGACTTTTACGCGCACCGAAATAGCGAATTTTGGCAGTAATTAGTAATTTTATAAAGACAGAAAAAAGAGCAAATAAAAGTAACTGATATTAGAGGTAAGAGTGCGAGATGACAATAAATTAGTTATTTTTTTTATTTAGAATAGTAGTGCAAACCCTAAAAAAAAAGTATGACCAAGAACATGGGTATATAGGTAATCCGAGGGGGTGGTGAATAGGAAATGGGGGGGGGTTTGTGAATTCCCGAGCCTAAAACAAGTTTTTTTTAAGAAGCTGAATAAATCATTCTGCGGGCGAGGATCATAATCTAGAGAGGCGGTGCTTACTCCAAAGGGCGGGGCATAAGGAAAACGGCCGGATATTAGAAGTGTGTGAAAGTGGGCGGAGCTTATCTGTCCTCTCTGAGAGACGCAAAAGAGGACGTATCCCATGATGTGATGAGCATCCGGATAAAAGACATCTCGCGCCGAGTGTTCTCATACAACACACGTGGATCATCCGATTCGCATCTGTAAAAAGAGAATGATGAGACATCCTTTTGGGGGGCGGGGCTTAAATCGCTTGTGGGCGGGGCTGAAGAGTAACAGAATACGCACATCGAGCTATTCCATTTTGAAATATACATACTAGCGGAGCTATGGGGGGACCTGGTTTCAGTATCTTTGCCCATTATCTCCCTTGGAGTCTTTGCTATGTCCTAGCATTTTAATCTTTGCATTAGGACGTTTATAAAAGCGCGCAAAACGGTTTGCCCGCGCGCGACTCCGAACCTGGGTCGGAAGAATATCTGCGTGCGATGAAAATGTACCAAAAAGCCACAAAATAATTCATATCTCGAATATTCCTGGGTCAAATGCAAAGCTTGACCTACCATTCGATAGCTAATTTTACGCTCTATACAAATGAAAATATGCCCCAAAAAGTGTCAGTGATAGCTAAGGTCGAAAAAGTGGCCTAAACATTCTCGGACCAAAAGTAGATCAAAAATGTCGTTATATGAAAACGTTTTGGATGAGACATTTGTTCGCCTTCTCGAGAGCTACAGAATGATATATAACATGTAGGCATAATACCAATCCCCGAGAAAAAACAGCCACGGAAAAGGCCTCCCAAAAATTCGACATTTCACGGCCCCCTCAGGACACCTTTTCCGAAACCCAGCCAAACGAGAGTAGGCTCATTTCAAAGCTCTCCAAAAACTAAACAATATTCTGAATGTCCCGTCCCGCTCCGATCCTAAATCTTCGAGTATTGATTTTTCAAAGGTTCGCTCCTAACAAAATAGGTCCGCCTGTTTTTGCCCTGTATCTAGCGATCTATGTGGGCTATGGAGCAGATCAATAGATCAGAAGATGCGCCTTGAAAAACTACATCATATATGTTCGCAAATCGAAAAACGTACCTACAGAATTTTCGTTTGGCCAAAAAACGGGCTAAAACTTTGGCCACGCCCACAGGAAAGACCCTCGGGCGGAATTCGTCCAATTTGTGTCCTTTTAATCTTGAAGACATGTCCTATCCGTGACTATTTTTTTCAGCTTCCCATTTACTCCGAAACAAAACATGCAATCGCTCAAAATGGCCAACCCAGCGCAAGCGCGCGCCGAAAAGTTGCAAGTTCGGCCCCTGGCGCCACCCCCAAACCCAAAACCGAAAAATCCCAAACCAATACCAAAACGTAGCCCCAACATTCATTTTCCATCATAAAAAACCCCACTCGAAAATCTCAACCCCGCCGCCCACTACGCCTCTCCGCGCAAACGCGGTAAATATTGGACAAGCAATGCTAAGTAGGTTCTCTAACTAGCGGAGCTATGGGGGGACCTACTTCAGTATCTTTGCCCATTATCTCCCTTGGAGTCTCCGCTATGTCCTAGCATTCAGAACTTTGCATTGGGGGTCACACAAAAGCGCGCAAAAGGGTTTGCCCGCGCGCGACTCCGAACCTGGGTCGTTAGAAAATCTGCGTGCGATGAAAATGTACCAAAAAGCCACAAAATAATTCATATCTCGAATATGCATGAACGAATACCGACGAACAACCTATCATTCGATAGCTAATTTTACGCTCTATTCGAATAAAAATATGCCCCAAAAAGTGTCAGTGATAGCTATGGTCGAAAAAGAGGCCTAAACATTCTGACCCCAAAAGTAGATCAAAAACATTGAAATATCAAAACGCTTTGTATGACAAAGTTGTTCGTCTTCTCGAGAGCTACAGAATCATATATAACATGTAGGCATAATACCAATCCCCGAGAAAAAAACAGCCGCGGAAATGACCTCCCAAAAATTTGACATTTCACGGCCACCTCAGGGTACTTTTCCGGAATCCCAGAGAAACGGGAGTAGGCTCATTTCAAAGCTCTCGTAAAACTGTTCAATATTCTGAATGTCCCATCCCGCTCCAATCCCTAATCTCCGAGTATTGATTTTTCAAAGGTTCGATCCTAACAAAATGGGTCGGCCTGTTTTTGCCTCGTATCTATTGATCTAGGCAACTTCATGACCTGGGCAATAGATCAGTCGATGCGCCGTCCAAAACTACATGATATATGTCGAAACAAAAAAAATCGCGGGTACAGATTTTGAAAAAGTGAGAAAAAACAGAGCAAAAAAGGGCCAAAAAACGGGGTAAAATTTTGGCCACGCCCACAGGAAAGACCCTCTGGCGGAATTCGTACAATTTGTGTCCTATTAATCTTGAAGACATGCTCTATCAGCCACTATTTTTTTCAGCTTCATATCTTCTCCGAAACAAAAGATGCAAACGCTCAAACTCGCCAACCCAGCGCAGCCTCGCGCCAAAAAGTTGCAACTTTGGCCGCCGGCGCCGACCCCAAACCCAAATCCCAAAAATACCAAACCCATACCATAACGTAGCCCTAATATTCATTTACCATTTTAAAAAAACCCCACTCGAAAATCTCAACTCCCCCGCCCGCCACGCCGCTCCGCGCAAACCCAGTCAATAATGGACAAGCGTTTCTAAGTATACAATCTAACTAGCGGAGCTATGGGGGGACCTGGTTTCAGTATCTTTGCCCATTCTCTCCCTTGTAGTCTCCGCTATGTCCTAGCATTGGTTTTGTTTAATTAGGGTTCACACAAAAGAGCGCAAAACGGTTTGCCCGCGAGCGACTCCGAACCTGGGTCGTTAGAAAATCTGCGTGCGACGAAAATGCACCAAAAAGCCACAAAATAATTCATATCTCGAATATGCCTGTATCAAATCCCATGATGTACCTATCATTCGATAGCTAATTTTAGGCTCTATCTGAATAAAAATATGCCCCAAAAAGTGTCAGTGATAGCTAAGGTCGAAAAAGTGGCCTAAACATTCTCGGACCAAAAGTAGATCAAAAACGTCGTTGTATGAAAAAGTTTTGTATGAGAAAGTTGTTCGTCTTCTCGAGAGCTACAGAAACATATATAACATGTTGTCATAACGCCAATCCCCGAGAAAAAACAGGCGCGGAAAGGGCCTCATAAAAATTCGACATTTCACGGCCCCCTCAGGGTACTTTTCCGGAATCCCAGCCAAACGCGAGTAGGCTCATTTCAAAGCACTCGTAAAACTGTACAATATTCTGAATGTCCCATAACGCTCCGGTCCCAAATCTCCGAGTACTAATTTTTCAAAGGTTCGCTCCTAACAAAATGGGTTCGCCTGTTTTTGCCTCGTATCTATCGATCTAGGTACTTTCAGTAGATCAGCTATAGATCAGTCGATGCGCCGTCCAAAACTACATGATATATGTCGAAACAAAGAAAATCGCGGGTACAGATTTTGAGAAAGTGAGCAAATACAGAGCAAAAAAGGGCCAAAAAAAGGACTAAAACTTTGGCCACGCCCACAGGAAAGACCCTCGGGCGGAATTCGCCCAATTTGTGTCCTATTAATCTTGAAGACATACTCTATCAGCCACTATTTTTTCCAGCTTCCCATCTTCTTCGAAACAAAAGATAGAAACGCTCAAACTCGCCAACCCAGCGCAAGCGCACGTCGAAAAGTTCCAACTTTGACCGCCGGCGCCGACCCCAAAACCAAATCCTAAAAATCCCAAACCCATACCATATCGTAGCCCCAATATTCATTTTCCATCCTAAAAAAACCCCACTCGAAAATCTCACTCCCACCGCCCACCACGCTGCTCCGCGCAAACCCGGTAAATATTGAACAAGCAATGCTAAGTAGATTCTCTAACTAGCGGAGCTATGGGGGGACCTGGTTTCAGTATCTTTGCCCATTATCTCCCTTGGAGTGTGGGCTATGTCCTAGCATTCAGAACTTTGCATTGGGGTCATATAAAAGCGCGTAAAAGGGTTTGCCCGCGCGCGACTCCGAACCTGGGTCGTTAAGAAAATCTGCGTGCGATGAAAATGCACCAAAAAGCCACAAAATAATTCATTTCTCAAATATGCCTGGACCAAATCTAAAGATTCAACTACCATTCGATAGCTAATTTTTGGCTCTATTCGAATAAAAATAAGCCCCAAAAAGTGTCAGTGATAGCTAAGGTCGAAAAAGTGGCCTAAACATTCTCGGACCAAAAGTAGATCAAAAACGTCGTTTTATGAAAACGTTTTGTATGACAAAGTTGTTCGTCTTCTCAAAAGCTACAGAATGATATATAACACGTTGCCATGACTCCAACATCCGAGAAAAAACCACCGCGGTAAGGGCCTCCAAAAAATTCGACATTTCACGGCCCCCTCAGGGTACTTTCCCGGAAAGCCATCCAAACGGGAGTAGGCTCATTCCAAAGCTCTCGTAAAACTGTACAATAATCTAAATGTCCCATCCCGCTCCGGTCCCAAATCTCCGAGTATTGATTTTTCAAAGGTTCGCTCCTAACAAAATGGGTTCGCTTGTTTTTGCTCTGTATCTATCGATCCAGGTACTTTCAGGCCATGTGCAATAGATCAGTCGATGCGCCGTCAAAAACTACATGATATATGTCGAAACAAAGAAAATCGCGGGTATTGATTTTGAAAAAGTGAGAAAAAACAGAGCAAAAAAGGGCCAAAAAAGGAGGTCAAAATTTGGTCACGCCCCCTGGCCGCCCCTGAGGCACTATCACCAAACCAACCAGGAATCTTAATAACCAAGACATGGGCTATCGACTCATATTTTTTCCGTTCCCCAACTCCTCTCCGTTCAAAAGATGCAAACGCTCAAAGTGGCCAACCCAGCGCAACCTCGCGCGGAAAAGTTCCAACTTTGACCGCTGGCGCCACCCGCAAACCCAAAACCTAAAAATCCCAAACCAATACCAAAACGTAGCCCCAATATTCATTTACCATCCTAAAAAAACCGCACCCCAAAATCTCACTCCCACCGCCCACCACACCGCTCCGCGCAAACCCGGTGAATAATCATCAAGCGTTTCTAAGTACATTCTCTAACTAGCGGAGCTATGGGGGGACCTGCTTTCAGTATCTTTGCCCATTATCTCCCTTGGAGTGCGCGCTATGTCCTAGCATTAAGAACTTTGCATTGGGGGTCGAATTAAAACGCGCAAAAGGGTTTGCCCGCGCGCGACTCCGAACCTGGGTCGTTAAGAAAATCTGCGTGAGATGAAAATGCAGCAAAAAGCCACAAAATAATTCATATCTCGAATATGCCTGAACCAATACCGACTATCTACCTATCATTCGATAGCTAATTTTAGGCTCTATCTGAATAAAAATATGCCCCAAAAAGTGTCAGTGATAGCTATGGTCGAAAATGTGGCCTAAACATTCTCGGACCAAAAGTAGATCAAAAAAGTCAAAATATGAAAACGCTTTGTATGAGACATTTGTTTGCCTTCTCGAGAGCTACAGAATGATATATAACATGTTGCCATAACACCAACTCCTGAGAAAAAACAGCCGCGGAAATACCCTCCCAAAATTTCGACATTTCACGGCCCCCTTAGGGTACTTTCCCGGAATCCCAGCCAAACGGGAGTAGGCTCATTTCAAAGCTCTCCAAAACCTAAATAATATTCTGAATGTCCCGTCCCGCTCCGATCCTAAATCTTCGAGTATTGATTTTTCAAATGTTCGTTCCTAACAAAATGGGTCCGACAGTTTTTGCCCCCGATCGATATGACCCAATGTCTTTTTTTCCACATTGTATATATCAAAACATGCGCCTTGAAAAACTACATCATATATGTCGAAAGCAGAAAATGCGCCTTTTGAAAATTTGAGTTAGTAAGCAAATACAGAGTAAAAAAGGGCCAAAAAAGGGTGTCAAATTTTGGTCACGCCCCCTGGCCACGCCTGAGGCACTATGACCAAACCAACAAGGAATCTTAATAATTAAGACATGGGCTATCGACACATATTTTTTTCATTCCCCAATTCCTCTCCGTTCAAAAGATACAAACGCTCAAAGTGGCCAACCCAGCGCAAGCGCGCGCCGAAAAGTTGCAACTTTGACCGCTGGCGCCACCCCCAAACCCAAATCCCAAAAATCCCAAACCAATACCAAAACGTAGCCCCAATATTCATTTACCATCCTAAAAAAACCGCACTCGAAAATCTCAACTCCCCCGCCCACAACCCTGCTCCGCGCAAACCCGGCCAATAAACCACAAGCGTTTCTAAGTATACACTCTAACTAGCGGAGCTATGGGGGGACCTGCTTTCAGTATCTTTGCTCATTATCTCCCTTGGAGTCTCCGCTATGTCCTAGCATTGGTTTTGTTTAATTAGGGTTCACACAAAAGAGCGCAAAACGGTTTGCCCGCGAGCGACTCCGAACCTGGGTCGGTATAGGATATCTGCGTGCGATGAAAATGTACCAAAAAGCCACAAAATAATTCATATCTCGAATATGCATGTATCAAATCCCATGATCTACCTATCATTCGATAGCTAATTTTAGGCTCTATCTGAATAAAAATATGCCCCAAAAAGTGTCAGTGATAGCTATGGTCGAAAATGTGGCCTAAACATTCTCGGACCAAAAGTAGATCAAAAACGTAAATATATGAACATGGCTTGTATGAGAGATTTGTTCGCCTTCTCAAAAGCTACAGAATGACATATAATACGTTGCCATAAGTCAAATCCCCGAGAAGAAACAGCCGCGGAAACGACCTCCCAAAAATTTGACATTTCACGGCCCCCTTAGGGTACTTTCCCGGAATCCCAGCCATACAGGAGTAGGCTCATTTCAAAGCTCTCAAAAAACTAAATAATATTCTGAATGTCCCGTCCCGCTCCGATCCTAAATCTTCGAGTATTGATTTTTCAAAGGTTCGCTCCTAACAAAATGGGTCCGCCTGTTTTTGCCCCCGATCGATATGACCCAATGTCTTTTTTTCCACAATGTATATATCAAAACATGCGCCTTGAAAAACTACATCATATATGTCGAAAGCAGAAAATGCGCCTTTTGAAAATTTGAGTTAGTGAGAAAAAACAGAGTAAAAAAGGGCCAAAAAAGGGGGTCAAATTTTGGCTATACCCCCTGGCCACCCCTGAGGCACTATCAACAAACCAACCAGAAATCTTAATAATTAAGAGATGGGCTATCGACTCATATTTTTTTCATTTCCCAATTCCTCTCCGTTCAAAAGATACAAACGCTCAAAATGGCCAACCCAGCGCAAGCGCGCGCCGAAAAGTTGCAACTTTGGCCGCCGGCGCCGACCCCAAAACCAAAACCCAAAAATCCCAAACCAATACCAAAACGTAGCCCCAACATTCATTTTCCATCCTAAAAAAACCCCACTCGAAAATCTCAACCCCGCCGCCCACTACGCCGCTCCGCGCAAACCCAGTAAATAATCGACAAGCGTTTCTAAGTATACACTCTAACTAGCGGAGCTATGGGGGGACCTGCTTTCAGTATCTTTGCCCATTATCTCCCTTGGAGTGCGCGCTATGTCCTAGCATTAAGAACTTTGCATTGGGGGTCGAATTAAAACGCGCAAAAGGGTTTGCCCGCGCGCGACTCCGAACCTGGGTCGTTAAGAAAATCTGCGTGAGATGAAAATGCAGCAAAAAGCCACAAAATAATTCATATCTCGAATATGCCTGAACCAATACCGACTATCTACCTATCATTCGATAGCTAATTTTAGGCTCTATCTGAATAAAAATATGCCCCAAAAAGTGTCAGTGATAGCTATGGTCGAAAAAGTGGCCTAAACATTCTCGGACCAAAAGTAGATCAAAAACGTCGTTGTATGAAAAAGTTTTGTATGAGATATTTGTTCGCCTTCTCGAGAGCTACAGAATGATATATAACATGTAGGCATAATACCAATCCCCGAGAAAAAACAGCCGCGGAAAGGGCCTCCCAAACATTTGACATTTCACGGCCCTCTCAGGACACCTTTTCCGAAACCCATCCAAACGCGAGTAGGCTCATTCCAAAGCTCTCTTAAAACTGAACAATAATCTGAAGGTCCCATTCCGCTCCGGTCCCAAACCTCCGAGTATTGATTTTTCAAATGTTCGCTCCTAACAAAATGGGTCCGCCTGTTTTTGCCCCCGATCGATATGACCCAATGACTTTTTTTCCACATTGTATATATCAAAACATGCGCCTTGAAAAACTACATCATATATGTCGAAAGCAGAAAATGCGCCTTTTGAAAATTTGAGTTAGTGAGCAAATACAGAGTAAAAAAGGGCCAAAAAAGGGGGTCAAATTTTGGTCACGCCCCCTGGCCACGCCTGAGGCACTATGACCAAACCAACAAGGAATCTTAATAATTAAGACATGGGCTATCGACTCATATTTTTTTCATTCCCCAATTCCTCTCCGTTCAAAAGATACAATCGCTCAAAGTGGCCAACCCAGCGCAAACGTGCGCCGAAAAGTTGCAACTTTGACCGCTGGCGCCACCCCCAAACCCAAATCCCAAAAATCCCAAACCAATACCAAAACGTAGCCCCAATATTCATTTACCATCCTAAAAAAACCGCACTCGAAAATCTCAACTCCCCCGCCCACAACCCTGCTCCGCGCAAACCCGGCCAATAAACCACAAGCGTTTCTAAGTATACACTCTAACTAGCGGAGCTATGGGGGGACCTGCTTTCAGTATCTTTGCCCATTATCTCCCTTGGAGTCTTCGCTATGTCCTAGCATTGGTTTTGTTTAATTAGGGTTCACACAAAAGAGCGCAAAACGGTTTGCCCGCGAGCGACTCCGAACCTGGGTCGGTATAGGATATCTGCGTGCGATGAAAATGTACCAAAAAGCCACAAAATAATTCATATCTCGAATATGCATGCATCAAATCCCATGATCTACCTATCATTCGATAGCTAATTTTAGGCTCTATCTGAATAAAAATATGCCCCAAAAAGTGTCAGTGATAGCTATGGTCGAAAATGTGGCCTAAACATTCTCGGACCAAAAGTAGATCAAAAAAGTCAAAATATGAAAACGATTTGTATGAGACATTTGTTCGCCTTCTCGAGAGCTACAGAATGATATATAACATGTTGCCATAACACCAACTCCTGAGAAAAAACAGCCGCGGAAATACCCTCCCAAAATTTCGACATTTCACGGCCCCCTTAGGGTACTTTCCCGGAATCCCAGCCAAACGGGAGTAGGCTCATTTTAAAGCTCTCGTAAAACTGTTCAATATTATGAATGTCACAACCCGCTCCGATCCCGAATCTCCGAGTATTGATTTTTCAAAGGTTCGCTCCTAACAAAATGGGTCCGACAGTTTTTGCCCCCGATCGATATGACCCAATGTCTTTTTTTCTACATTGTATATATCAAAACATGCGCCTTGAAAAACTACATCATATATATCGAAAGCAGAAAATGCGCCTTTTGAAAATTTGAGTTAGTGAGCAAATACAGAGTAAAAAAGGGCCAAAAAAGGGGGTCAAAATTTGGCCACGCCCCCTGGCCACGCCTGAGGCACTATGACCAAACCAACAAGGAATCTTAATAATTAAGACATGGGCTATCGACACATATTTTTTTCATTCCCCAATTCCTCTCCGTTCAAAAGATACAAACGCTCAAAGTGGCCAACCCAGCGCAAGCGCGCGCCGAAAAGTTGCAACTTTGACCGCTGGCGCCACCCCCAAACCCAAATCCCAAAAATACCAAACCTATTCCATATCGTAGCCCCAATATTCATTTACCATCCTAAAAAAAACCCCACCCCAAAATCTCACTCCCACCGCCCACAACGCCGCTCCGCGCAAACCCGGCCAATAAACCACAAGCGTTTCTAAGTATACACTCTAACTAGCGTAGCTATGGGGGGACCTGGTTTCAGTATCTTTGCCCATTATCTCCCTTGGAGTCTCCGCTATGTCCTAGCATTTAGAACTTTGCATTGGGGGTCGAATTAAATCGCGCAAAAGGGTTTGCGCGCGCGCGACTCCGAACCTGGGTCGTTAAGAAAATCTGCGTGCGATGAAAATGCACCAAAAAGCCACAAAATAATTCATATCTCGAATATGCCTGGATTAATTGCGACGATTGACATACCATTCGATAGCTAATTTTAAGCTCTATTCGAATAAAAATATGCCCCAAAAACTGTCAGTGATAGCTAAGGTCGAAAAAGTGGCCTAAACATTCTCGAACCAAAAGTAGATCAAAAAAGTCAAAATATGAAAACGTTTTGTATGAGAGATTTGTTCGCCTTCTCGAGAACTATCGAATGATATATAACACGTTGCCATAGCTCCAACATTCGAGAAAAAACAGCCGCGGAAATGGACACCCAAAAATTTGAGATTTCACGGCCCCCTCAGGGTACTTTCCCATAACCCCAGCGAAACGGGAGTAGGCTCATTCAAAGCTCTCCAAAAACTGAACAAGAATATGAATGTCCCGTCCCGCTAGAAACTCGAATCTGCGAGTATTGATTTTTCAAAGGTTCGCTCCTAACAAAATGGGTCCGCCTGTTTTTGCCCCCGATCGATATGACCCAATGTATTTAGCCCAACAATCTATATATCAGTGCATGCGCCTTGCAAAACTACATCAAATATGTCGAAAGCAGAAAATGCGCCTTTTGAAAATTTGAGTTAGTGAGCAAATACAGACGAAAAAAGGGCCAAAAAACGGGGTATAATTTTGGCCACGCCCACTTCAAAGACCCTCATTCGGAATTCGCCCAATTTGTGTCCTATTAATCTTGAAGACATTCCCTATCTGCCACTATTTTTTTCCTTACCCAACTCCTCTCCATTCAAAAGATACAAACGCTCAAACTCGCCAACCCAGCGCAACCGCGCGCCAAAAAGTTGCAAGTTTGGCCGCCGGCGCCGACCCCAAACCCAAAACCCAAAAATCCCAAACCAATACCAAAACGAAGCCCCAATATTCATTTTCCATCCTAAAAAAACTCCACTCGGAAATCTCAACCCTACCGCCCACCACGCCGCTCCGCGCAAACCCGGTAAATAAACCACAAGCAATGCTAAGTATACACTCTAACTAGCGGAGCTATGGGGGGACCTGCTTTCAGTATCTTTGCCCATTATCTCCCTTGGAGTGCGCACTATGTCCTAGCATTGAATTAGTTTAGTTTTAGATCATATAAAAGCGCGCAAAAGAGTTTGCTCGCGCGCGGATTCGAACCTGGGTCGGTAGAAAATCTGCGTGCGATGAAAATGCACCAAAAAGCCACAAAATAATTCATATCTCGAATATGCCTGAACGAATACAGACAATTAACCTATCATTCGATAGCTAATTTTAGGCTCTATATGAATAAAAATATGCCCCAAAAAGTGTCAGTGATAGCTAAGGTCGAAAAAGTGGCCTAAACATTCTAACCCCAAAAGTAGATCAAAAACGTCAATATATGAACATAGTTTGTATGAGATGTTGGTTCGCCTTCTCGAGAGCTACCGAATGGTATATAACATGTTGCCATAACTCCACCGTGCGAGAAAAAACAGCCGCGGAAATGGCCTCCCAAATTTTTGAGATTTTACGGCCCCCTAAGGGTAGTTTTCCGGAATCCCAGCCAAACGAGAGTAGGCTCATTTCAAAGGTCTCCTAAAACTGTACAATATTCTGAATGTCCCATAACGCTCCGGTCCCAATTCTCCGAGTATTGATTTTTCAAAAATTCGCTCCTAACAAAATGGGTCCGCCTGTTTTTGCCTTGTATCTATCGATCTAGGCAACTTCAGGACCTGTGCAATAGATCAGTCGATGCGCCGTCCAAAACTACATGATATATGTCGAAACCAAAGAAAATCGTGGGTACAGATTTTGAGAAAGTGAGCAAATACAGAGCAAAAAAGGGCCAAAAAAGGGGGTCAAAATTTGGCCACGCCCCCTGGGCACCCCTGAGGCACTATCACCAAACCGACCAGGAATCTTAATAATTAAGACATGGGCTATCGACTCATATTTTTTTCATTCCCCAACTCCTCTCCGTTCAAAAGATCCAATAGCTCAAAGTGGCCAACCCAGCGCAAGCGCGCGCCGAAAAGTTGCAACTTTGACCGATGGCGCCACCCCCAAACCCAAATCCAAAAAATTCCAAACCAATACCAAAACGTAGCCCCAATATTCATTTACTATCCTAAAAAAACCCCACTCCAAAATCTCACTCCCACCGCCCACGACGCCGCTCCGCGCAAACCCAGTCAATAATGAACAAGCAATGCTAAGTATACACTCTAACTAGCGGAGCTATGGGGGGACCTGGTTTCAGTATCTTTGCCCATTATCTCCCTTGGAGTCTTCGCTATGTCCTAGCATTGAGTTTGTTTAGTTTTAGCTCATATAAAAGCGTGCAAAAGGGTTTGCCCGCGCGCGACTCCGAACCTGGGTCGTTAACAAAATCTGCGTGCGATGAAAATGTACTAAAAAGCCACAAAATAATTTATATCTCGAAACTGCCTGAACGAATACTGACAAACAACCTATCATTCGATAGCTAACTTTATGCTCTATTTGAATAAAAATATGCCCCAAAAAGTGTCAGTGATAGCTATGGTCGAATAAGTGGCCTAAACATTCTCGGACCAAAAGTAGATCAAAAACGTCGTTTTATGAAAACGTTTTGTATGACAAAGTTGTTCGTCTTCTCAAAAGCTACAGAATGATATATAACACGTTGCCATGACTCCAACATCCGAGAAAAAACCACCGCGGTAAGGGCCTCCAAAAAATTCGACATTTCACGGCCCCCTCAGGGTACTTTCCCGGAAAGCCATCCAAACGGGAGTAGGCTCATTCCAAAGCTCTCGTAAAACTGTACAATAATCTAAATGTCCCATCCCGCTCCGGTCCCAAATCTCCGAGTATTGATTTTTCAAAGGTTCGCTCCTAACAAAATGGGTTCGCTTGTTTTTGCTCTGTATCTATCGATCCAGGTACTTTCAGGCCATGTGCAATAGATCAGTCGATGCGCCGTCCAAAACTACATGATATATGTCGAAACAAAGAAAATCGCGGGTACAGATTTTGAGAAAGTGAGCAAATACAGAGCAAAAAAGGGCCAAAAAACGGGCTAAAACTTTGGCCACGCCCACAGGAAAGACCCTCGGGCGGAATTCGCCCAATTTGTGTCCTGTTAATCTTGAAGACATTTCCTATCAATCACTATTTTTTCCAGTTTCCCATCTTCTCCGAAACAAAAGATAGAAACGCTCAAACTCGCCAACCCAGCGCAAGCGCACGCCGAAAAGTTGCAACTTTGGCCGCCGGCGCCGACTACAAAACCAAAACCCAAAAATCCCAAACCCATACCATATCGTAGCCCCAATATTCATTTTCCATCCTAAAAAAAACCCACTCGAAAATCTCACTCCCACCGCCCGCTACGCCGCTCCGCGCAAACCCGGTAAATATTGGACAAGCAATGCTAAGTAGATTCTCTAACTAGCGGAGCTATGGGGGGACCTGCTTTCAGTATCTTTGCCCATTATCTCCCTTGGAGTCTCCGCTATGTCCTAGCATTTTAATCTTTGCATTGGGGGTCGAATTAAAACGCGCAAAAGGGTTTGCCCGCGCGCGACTCCGAACCTGGGTCGTTAAGAAAATCTGCGTGCGATGAAAATGCACCAAAAAGCCACAAAATAATTCATATCTCGAATATGCCTGAACGAATCCTGACGATCACCCTATCATTCGATAGCTAATTTTAGGCTCTATCTGAATAAAAATATGCCCCAAAAAGTGTCAGTGATAGCTAAGGTCGAAAAAGTGGCCTAAACCTTCTGACTCCAAAAGTAGATCAAAAATGTCGTTGTATGAAACAGTTTTGTATGAGAAAGTTGTTCGCCTTCTCAAAAGCTACCGAATGATATATAACACGTTGCCATAATGCCAATTCCCGAGAAGAAACAGCCGCGGAAAGAGCCTCCCAAAAATTCGACATTTCACGGCCCCCTCAGGGCACCTTTTCCGAAACCCAGCAAAACATGAGTAGGCTCATTTGAAAGCCCTCGTAAAACTGTTCAATATTCTGAATGTCCCGTCCCGCTGTAATCTCTATTCTCCGAGTATTGATTTTTCAAAGGTTCGCTCCTAACAAAATGTGTTCGCTACATTATCGATCGCTGCCGGAAAACTATTGCCCTGAGGGGGGAGGAAAGCATGTCAGATGGTGTATTTCGAGGAGTTCTTTCGAATAAAGACAAAAAATTGACATGTTTCATATAGCGTTTTCGAGATAGTGAGCAAATACAGAGCAAAAAAGGGCCAAAAAACGGGGTAAAATTTTGGCCACACCCACTTCAAAGATCCTCGGGCGGAATTCGCCCAATTTGTGTCCTATTAATCTTGAAGACATTCCCTATCAGCCACTATTTTTTTCCTCACCCAACTCTTCTCCGCTCAAAAGATACAAACGCTCAAAGTCGCCAACCCAGCGCGAGCGCGCGCCAAAAAGTTCCAACTTTGACCGCCGGCGCCACCCCCAAAACAAAAACCCAAAAATCCAAAACCAATACCAAAACGTAGCCCCAATATTCATTTACCAACATAAGAAAACCCCACTCGAAAATCTCAACTCCCCCGCCCACCACGCCACTCCGCGCAAACCCCGGCAATAATGGACAAGCGTTTCTAAGTATACTCTCTAACTAGCGGAGCTATGGGGGGACCTGGTTTCAGTATCGCCGCCCATTATCTCCCTTGGAGTGTGGGCTATGTCCTAGCATTTTAATCTTTGCATTAGGGGTGATATAAAAACGCGCAAAAGGGTTTGCCCGCGCGCGACTCCGAACCTGGGTCGGTAGAATATCTGCGTGCGATGAAAATGTACCAAAAAGCCACAAAATAATTCATTTCTCGAATATTCCTGAACGAATACCGACTAACAACCTATCATTCGATAGCTAATTTTAGGCTCTATTTGAATAAAAATATGCCCCAAAAAGTGTCAGTGATAGCTAAGGTCGAAAAAGTGGCCTGAACCTTCTGACCCCAAAAGTAGATCAAAAATGTCGTTATATGAAAACGTTTTGTATGAGACATTTGTTCACCAGCTCGAGAGCTACAGAATGATATATAACATGTAGGCATAATACCAATCCCCGAGAAAAAACAGCCGCGGAAATGGCCTTCCAGAAATTCCATAATTCACGGCCCCCTCAGGGTACTTTCCCGGAATCCCAGCCAAACGGGAGTAGGCTCATTTGAAAGTGCTCGTTATACTGAACAATTATCTGAATGTCCCATCCAGCTCCAATCCCTAATCTCCGAGTATTGATTTTTCAAAGGTTCGCTCCTAACAAAATGTGTTCGCTACATTATCGATCGCTGTCGGAAAACTATTGCCCTGAGGGGGGAGGAAACCATGTCAGATGGTGTATTTCGAGGAGTTCTTTCGAATAAGGACAAAAAATTGACATGTTTCATATAGCGTTTTCGAGATAGTGAGCAAATACAGAGCAAAAAAGGGCCAAAAAACGGGGTAAAATTTTGGCCACGCCCACTTCAAAGATCCTCGGGCGGAATTCGCCCAATTTGTGTCCTATTAATCTTGAAGACATTCCCTATCAGCCACTATTTTTTTCAGCTTCATATCTTCTCCGAAACAAAAGATGCAAACGCTCAAACTCGCCAACCCAGCGCAACCTCGCGCCAAAAAGTTGCAACTTTGGCCGCCGGCGTCGACCCCAAAACCAAAACCCAAAAATCCGAAACCCATACCAAATTGTAGCCCCAACATTCATTTTCCATCTTAAAAAAACCCCACCCCAAAATCTCACTCCCACCGCCCGCTACGCCGCTCCGCGCAAACCCGGTAAATAAATCACAAGCGTTTCTAAGTATACTCTCTAATAGCGGAGCTATGGGGGGACCTGGTTTCAGTATCTTTGCCCATTATCTCCCTTGGAGTGCGCGCTATGTCCTAGCATTTAGAACTTTGCATTGGGGGTCGAATTAAAACGCGCAAAAGGGTTTGCCCGCGCGCGACTCCGAACCTGGGTCGTTAAGAAAATCTGCGTGCGACGAAAATGCACCAAAAACAAACAAAATAATTCATATCTCGAATACGACTGAACGAATACAGACGATCAACCTATCATTCGATAGCAAATTTTAGGCTCTATTCGAATAAAAATATGCGCCAAAAAGTTCCAGTGATAGGTAAGGTCGAAAAAGTGGCCTGAACATTCTAGGACCAAAAGTAGATCAAAAACGTCGTTGTATGGAAAACTTTTGTATGAGACATTTGTTCACCTTCGCAAAAGCTACAGAATGATTTATAACACTTTGTCATAACACCAACATCCGAGAAAAAACAGCCGCGGAAATGGCGTCCAAAAATTTTGAGATTTCACGGCCCTCTCAGGGTACTTTCCCGGAAACCCGGCCAAACGAGAGTAGGCTCATTTCAAAGCTCTCCAAAAACTAAACAATATTCTGAATGTCCCATCCCGCTCCATTCTCAAATCTCAGAGTATTGATTTTTCAAAGGTTCGCTCCTAACAAAATGGGTCCGCCTGTTTTTGCCTCGTATCTATCGATCTAGGTACTTTCAGTAGATCAGCTATAGATCAGTCGATGCGCCGTCCAAAACTACATGATATATGTCGAAACAAAGAAAATCGCGGGTACAGATTTTGAGAAAGTGAGCAAATACAGAGCAAAAAAGGGCCAAAAAACGGGCTAAAACTTTGGCCACGCCCACAGGAAAGACCCTCGGGCGGAATTCGCCCAATTTGTGTCCTGTTAATCTTGAAGACATTTCCTATCAATCACTATTTTTTCCAGTTTCCCATCTTCTCCGAAACAAAAGATAGAAACGCTCAAACTCGCCAACCCAGCGCAAGCGCACGCCGAAAAGTTGCAACTTTGGCCGCCGGCGCCGACTACAAAACCAAAACCCAAAAATCCCAAACCCATACCATATCGTAGCCCCAATATTCATTTTCCATCCTAAAAAAAACCCACTCGAAAATCTCACTCCCACCGCCCGCTACGCCGCTCCGCGCAAACCCGGTAAATATTGGACAAGCAATGCTAAGTAGATTCTCTAACTAGCGGAGCTATGGGGGGACCTGGTTTCAGTATCTTTGCCCATTATCTCCCTTGGAGTCTCCGCTATGTCCTAGCATTGAGAACTTTGCATTGGGGGTCGAATTAAAACGCGCAAAAGGGTTTGCCCGCGCGCGACTCCGAACCTGGGTCGTTAAGAAAATCTGCGTGCGATGAAAATGCACCAAAACGCCACAAAATAATTCATATCTCGAATATGCCTGAACAAATACAGAAGATCAACCTATCATTCGATAGCTAATTTTAGGCTCTATTCGAATAAAAATATGCCCCAAAAAGTGTCAGTGATAGCTAAGGTCGAAAAAGTGGCCTAAACATTCTGACCCCAAAAGTAGATCAAAAATGTCGTTATATGAAAACGTTTTGTATGAGACATTTGTTCGCCTTCTCGAGAGCTACAGAATGATATATAACATGTAGGCATAATACCAATCCCCGAGAAAAAACAGCCACGAAAATGGCCCCCCAAAAATTCGACATTTCACGGCCCCCTCAGGACACCTTTTCCGAAACCCAGCCAAACGTGAGTAGGCTCATTTCAAAGCTCTCCAAAAACTAAACAATATTCTGAATGTCCCGTCCCGCTCCGATCCTAAATCTTCGAGTATTGATTTTTCAAATGTTCGCTCCTAACAAAATGGGTCCGCCTGTTTTTGCCCTGTATCTATCGATCTGGGTGGGCTATGGAGCAGATCAATAGATCAGAAGATGCGCCTTGAAAAACTACATCATATATGTTCGTAAATCGAAAAACGTACCTACAGAATTTTCGATAGTGAGAAAAAACAGAGTAAAAAAGGGCCAAAAAAGGGGGTCAAAATTTGGCCACGCCCTCTGGGCACCCCTGAGGCACTATCACCAAACCAACCAGGAATCTTAATAATTAAGACATGGGCTATCGACTCATATTTTTTTCATTCACCAATTCCTCTCCGTTCAAAAGATGCAATCGCTCAAAGTGTCCAACCCAGCGCAAGCGCGCGCCAAAAAGGTGCAACTTTGGCCGCCGGCGCCGACCCCAAAACCAAAACCCAAAAATCCCAAACCAATACCATATCGTAGCCCCAATATTCACTTACCATCCTAAAAAAACCCCACTCGAAAATCTCACTCCCACCGCCCGCTACGCCGCTCCGCGCAAACCCGGTAAATATTGGACAAGCAATGCTAAGTAGATTCTCTAACTAGCGGAGCTATGGGGGGACCTGGTTTCAGTATCTTTGCCCATTATCTCCCTTGGAGTCTCCGCTATGTCCTAGCATTGAGAACTTTGCATTGGGGGTCGAATTAAAACGCGCAAAAGGGTTTGCCCGCGCGCGACTCCGAACCTGGGTCGTTAAGAAAATCTAGGATGGTCAAAAAAGGGGGTCAAAATTTGGCCACGCCCTCTGGGCACCCCTGAGGCACTATCACCAAACCAACCAGGAATCTTAATAATTAAGACATGGGCTATCGACTCATATTTTTTTCATTCACCAATTCCTCTCCGTTCAAAAGATGCAATCGCTCAAAGTGTCCAACCCAGCGCAAGCGCGCGCCAAAAAGGTGCAACTTTGGCCGCCGGCGCCGACCCCAAAACCAAAACCCAAAAATCCCAAACCAATACCATATCGTAGCCCCAATATTCACTTACCATCCTAAAAAAAACCCCACTCGAAAATCTCAACCCCACCGCCCACGACGCCGCTCCGCGCAACCCTCTATACGAATAAAAATATGCCCCAAAAAGTGCTCTATACGAATAAAAATATGCCCCAAAAAGTGTCAGTGATAGCTAAGGTCGAAAAAGTGGCCTGAACCTTCTGACCCCAAAAGTAGATCAAAAAAGTCAAAATATGAAAACGTTTTGTATGAGAAAGTTGTTCGTCCTCTCGAGAGCTACAGAATTATATATAACATGTTGCCTTTACACCAACATCTGAGAAGAAACAGCCGCGGAAAGGGCCTCCCAAAAATTCGACATTTCACGGCCCCCTCAGGACACCTTTTCCGAAACCCAGCTAAAAGCGAGTAGGCTCATTTTAAAGCTCTCGTAAAACTGTTCAATATTCTGAATGTCCCGACCCGCTCAAATCCCTAATCTGCGAGTATTGATTTTTCAAAGGTTCGCTCCCAACAAAATGGGTCCGCCTGTTTTTGCCCTGTATCTATCGATCTAGGTAGGCTAAGGAGCAGCTCAATACATCAGAAGATGCGCCTTGAAAAACTACATCATATATCTTTGCAAATCGAAAAACGTACCTACAGAATTTTCGATAGTGAGAAAAAACAGAGCAAAAAAGGGCCAAAAAAGGGGGTCAAATTTTGGCCACACCCCCTGGCCACCCCTGAGGCACTATCAACAAACCAACCAGGAATCTTAATAATTAAGAGATGGGCTATCGACTCATATTTTTTTCATTACCCAATTCCTCTCCGTTCAAAAGATACAAACGCTCAAAGTGGCCAACCCAGCGCAAGCGCGCGCCGAAAAGTTGCAAATTTGGCCGCCGGCGCCGACCCCAAAACCAAAACCCAAAAATCCCAAACCAATACCAAAACGTAGCCAGAATATTCATTTACCATCCTAAAAAAACCCCACCAAAAAATCTCACCCCCACCGTCCACCACGCCGCTCCGCGCAACCCCCGTAAATAATCGACAAGCGTTTCTAAGTACATTCTCTAACTAGCGGAGCTATGGGGGGACCTGGTTTCAATATCTTTGCCCATTATCTCCCTTGGAGTGTGCGCTATGTCCTAGCATTTTAATCTTTGCATTGGGGGTAATGTTAAAACGCGCAAAAGAGTTTGCCCGCGCGCGACTCCGAACCTGGGTCGTTAAGAAAATCTGCGTGAGATGAAAATGCACCAAAAAGCCACAGAATAATTCATATCTCGAATATGCCTGAACGAATACAGAAGATCAACCTATCATTCGATAGCTAATTTTAGGCTCTATTCGAATAAAAATATGCCCCAAAAAGTGTCAGTGATAGCTAAGGTCGAAAAAGTGGCCTAAACCTTCTGACCCCAAAAGTAGATCAAAAACGTCGTTGTATGAAAACGTTTTGTATGACAAAGTTGTTCGTCTTCTCGAGAGCTACAGAATGATATATAACATGTAGGCATAATACCAATCCCCGAGAAAAAACAGCCACGAAAATGGCCTCCCAAAAATTTGACATTTCACGGCCCCCTCAGGACACCTTTTCCGAAACCCAGCCAAACGTGAGTAGGCTCATTTCAAAGCTCTCCAAAAACTAAACAATATTCTGAATGTCCCGTCCCGCTCCGATCCTAAATCTTCGAGTATTGATTTTTCAAATGTTCGCTCCTAACAAAATGGGTCCGCCTGTTTTTGCCCTGTATCTATCGATCTGGGTGGGCTATGGAGCAGATCAATAGATCAGAAGATGCGCCTTGAAAAACTACATCATATATGTTCGTAAATCGAAAAACGTACCTACAGAATTTTCGATAGTGAGAAAAAACAGAGTAAAAAAGGGCCAAAAAAGGGGGTCAAAATTTGGCCACGCCCCCTGGGCACCCCTGAGGCACTATCACCAAACCAACCAGGAATCTTAATAATTAAGACATGGGCTATCGACTCATATTTTTTTCGTTCCACAATTCCTCTCCGTTCAAAAGATCCAATTGCTCAAAGTGGCCAACCCAGCGTAAGCGTGCGCTGAAACGTTGCAACTTTGACCGCTGGCGCCACCCCCAAACCCAAATCCCAAAAATCCGAAACCCATACCATATCGTAGCCCCAATATTCATTTTCCATCCTAAAAAAACCCCACCAAAAAATCTGAACCCCACCGCCCACGACGCCGCTCCGCGCAACCCCCGTAAATAATCGACAAGCGTTTCTAAGTATACTCTCTAACTAGCGGAGCTATGGGGGGACCTGGTTTCAGTATCTTTGCCCATTATCTCCCTTGGAGTCTCCGCTATGTCCTAGCATTAAGAAATTTGCATTTGGGGTCATATAAAAACGCGCAAAAGGGTTTGCCCGCGCGCGACTCCGAACCCGGGTCGGTTGAATATCTGCGTGCCATGAAAATGCACCAAAAGGCCACAAAATCAGTCATATCTCGAATATGCCTGAACCAATACCGACGGTCAAGCTATCATTCGATAGCTAATTTTAGGCTCTATTCGAATAAAAACATGCGCCAAAAAGTGTCAGTGATAGGTAAGGTCGAAAAAGTGGCCTGAACATTCTAGGACCAAAAGTAGATCAAAAACGTCGTTGTATGGAAAACTTTTGTATGAGACATTTGTTCACCTTCGCAAAAGCTACAGAATGATATATAACACTTTGTCATATCACCAACATCCGAGAAAAAACAACCGCGGAAATGGCGTCCAAAAATTTTGAGATTTCACGGCCCTCTCAGGGTACTTTCCCGGAAACCCGGCCAAACGAGAGTAGGCTCATTTCAAAGCTCTCCAAAAACTAAACAATATTCTGAATGTCCCATCCCGCTCCATTCTCAAATCTCAGAGTATTGATTTTTCAAAGGTTCGCTCCTAACAAAATGGGTCCGCCTGTTTTTGCCTCGTATCTATCGATCTAGGTACTTTCAGTAGATCAGCTATAGATCAGTCGATGCGCCGTCCAAAACTACATGATATATGTCGAAACAAAGAAAATCGCGGGTACAGATTTTGAGAAAGTGAGCAAATACAGAGCAAAAAAGGGCCAAAAAACGGGCTAAAACTTTGGCCACGCCCACAGGAAAGACCCTCGGGCGGAATTCGCCCAATTTGTGTCCTATTAATCTTGAAGACATTTCCTATCAATCACTATTTTTTCCAGCTTCCCATCTTCTCCGAAACAAAAGATAGAAACGCTCAAACTCGCCAACCCAGCGCAAGCGCACGCCGAAAAGTTGCAACTTTGGCCGCCGGCGCCGACTACAAAACCAAAACCCAAAAATCCCAAACCCATACCATATCGTAGCCCCAATATTCATTTTCCATCCTAAAAAAACCCCACTCGAAAATCTCACTCCCACCGCCCACAACGCCGCTCCGCGCAAACCCGGTAAATATTGGACAAGCAATGCTAAGTAGATTCTCTAACTAGCGGAGCTATGGGGGGACCTGCTTTCAGTATCTTTGCCCATTATCTCCCTTGGAGTCTCCGCTATATCCTAGCATAGGTTTTGTTTACTTGGGGGTAATATAAAAGCGCGCAAAAGGGTTTGCCCGCGCGCGACTCCGAACCTGGGTCGTTAAGAAAATCTGCGTGCGATGAAAATGCACCAAAAAGCCACAAAATTAGTCATATCTCGAATATGCCTGAACGAATACAGAAGATCAACCTATCATTCGATAGGTAATTTTAGGCTCTATTCGAATAAAAATATGCCCCAAAAAGTCTCAGTGATAGCTAAGGTCGAAAAAGTGCCCTAAACATTCTGACCCCAAAAGTAGATCAAAAACGTCGTTGTATGGAAAACTTTTGTATGAGACATTTGTTCACCTTCGCAAAAGCTACAGAATGATATATAACGCTTTGTCATAACACCAACATCCGAGAAAAAACAGCCGCGGAAATGGCGTCAAAAAATTTTGAGATTTCACGGCCCCCTCAGGGTACTTTCCCGGAAACCCAGCCAAACGCGAGTAGGCTCATTTCAAAGCACTCGTAAAACTGTACAATATTCTAAATGTCCCATCCCGCTCCGGTCCCAAATCTCCGAGTACTAATTTTTCAAAGGTTCGCTCCTAACAAAATGGGTTCGCCTGTTTTTGCCTCGTATCTATCGATCTAGGTACTTTCAGTAGATCAGCTATAGATCAGTCGATGCGCCGTCCAAAACTACATGATATATGTCGAAACAAAGAAAATCGTGGGTACAGATTTTGAAAAAGTGAGAAAAAACAGAGCAAAAAGGGCCAAAAAACGGGGTAAAATTTTGGCCACGCCCACAGGAAAGACCCTCAGGCGGAATTCGCCCAATTTGTGTCCTATTAATCTTGAAGACATTCCCTATCAGCCACTATTTTATCCAGCTTCCCATCTTCTCCGAAACAAAAGATGCAATCGCTCAAAGTTGCCAACCCAGCGCAACCTCGCGCCGAAAAGTTGCAACTTTGGCCGCCGGCGCCGACACCAAAACCAAAACCCAAAAATCCGAAACCCATACCATATCGTAGCCCCAACATTCATTTTCCATCCTAAAAAAACACCACTCAAAAATCTCAACCCCACCGCCCACCACGCCGCTCCGCGCGACCCCAGTAAATAATCCACAAGCGTTTCTAAGTACATTCTCTAACTAGCGGAGCTATGGGGGGACCTGGTTTCAGTATCTTTGCCCATTCTCTCCCTTGTAGTCTCCGCTATGTCCTAGCATTGGTTTTGTTTAATTAGGGTTCACACAAAAGAGCGCAAAACGGTTTGCCCGCGAGCGACTCCGAACCTGGGTCGTTAGAAAATCTGCGTGCGACGAAAATGCACCAAAAAGCCACAAAATAATTCATATCTCGAATATGCCTGTATCAAATCCCATGATCTACCTATCATTCGATAGCTAATTTTAGGCTCTATCTGAATAAAAATATGCCCCAAAAAGTGTCAGTGATAGCTAAGGTCGAAAAAGTGGCCTAAACATTCTCGGACCAAAAGTAGATCAAAAACGTCGTTGTATGAAAAAGTTTTGTATGAGAAAGTTGTTCGTCTTCTCGAGAGCTACAGAAACATATATAACATGTTGTCATAACGCCAATCCCCGAGAAAAAACAGGCGCGGAAAGGGCCTCATAAAAATTCGACATTTCACGGCCCCCTCAGGGTACTTTTCCGGAATCCCAGCCAAACGCGAGTAGGCTCATTTCAAAGCACTCGTAAAACTGTACAATATTCTGAATGTCCCATAACGCTCCGGTCCCAAATCTCCGAGTACTAATTTTTCAAAGGTTCGCTCCTAACAAAATGGGTTCGCCTGTTTTTGCCTCGTATCTATCGATCTAGGTACTTTCAGTAGATCAGCTATAGATCAGTCGATGCGCCGTCCAAAACTACATGATATATGTCGAAACAAAGAAAATCGCGGGTACAGATTTTGAGAAAGTGAGCAAATACAGAGCAAAAAAGGGCCAAAAAAAGGACTAAAACTTTGGCCACGCCCACAGGAAAGACCCTCGGGCGGAATTCGCCCAATTTGTGTCCTATTAATCTTGAAGACATACTCTATCAGCCACTATTTTTTCCAGCTTCCCATCTTCTTCGAAACAAAAGATAGAAACGCTCAAACTCGCCAACCCAGCGCAAGCGCACGTCGAAAAGTTCCAACTTTGACCGCCGGCGCCGACCCCAAAACCAAATCCTAAAAATCCCAAACCCATACCATATCGTAGCCCCAATATTCATTTTCCATCCTAAAAAAACCCCACTCGAAAATCTCACTCCCACCGCCCACCACGCTGCTCCGCGCAAACCCGGTAAATATTGAACAAGCAATGCTAAGTAGATTCTCTAACTAGCGGAGCTATGGGGGGACCTGCTTTCAGTATCTTTGCCCGTTATCTCCCTTGGAGTCTTCTCTATGTCCTAGCATAGGTTTAGTTTGATTAGGGTTCACACAAAAGCGCGCAAAAGGGTTTGCCCGCGCGCGACTCCGAACCTGGGTCGTTAGAAAATCTGCGTGCGATGAAAATGCACCAAAAAGCCACAAAATTAGTCATATCTCGAATATGCCTGAACGAATTCCGACGAACAACCTATCATTCGATAGCTAATTTTATGCTCTATTCGAATAAAAATATGCCCCAAAAAGTGTCAGTGATAGCTAAGGTCGAAAAAGTGCCCTAAACATTCTGACCCCAAAAGTAGATCAAAAACGTCGTTGTATGGAAAACTTTTGTATGAGACATTTGTTCACCTTCGCAAAAGCTACAGAATGATATATAACGCTTTGTCGTAACACCAACATCCGAGAAAAAACAGCCGCGGAAATGGCGTCCAAAAATTTTGAGATTTCACGGCCCCCTCAGGGTACTTTTCCGGAATCCCAGCCAAACGCGAGTAGGCTCATTTCAAAGCACTCGTAAAACTGTACAATATTCTAAATGTCCCATCCCGCTCCGGTCCCAAATCTTCGAGTACTAATTTTTCAAAGGTTCGCTCCTAACAAAATGGGTTCGCCTGTTTTTGCCTCGTATCTATCGATCTAGGTACTTTCAGTAGATCAGCTATAGATCAGTCGATGCGCCGTCAAAAACTACATGATATATGTCGAAACAAAGAAAATCGCGGGTACAGATTTTGAGAAAGTGAGCAAATACAGAGCAAAAAATGGCCAAAAAACGGGGTAAAATTTTGGCCACGCCCACAGGAAAGACCCTCGGGCGGAATTCGCCCAATTTGTGTCCTATTAATCTTGAAGACATTTCCTATCAATCACTATTTTTTCCAGCTTCCCATCTTCTCCGAAACAAAAGATACAAACGCTCAAACTCGCCAACCCAGCGCAAGCGCACGCCGAAAAGTTGCAACTTTGGCCGCCGGCGCCGACTACAAAACCAAAACCCAAAAATCCCAAACCCATACCATATCGTAGCCCCAATATTCATTTTCCATCCTAAAAAAACCCCACTCGAAAATCTCACTCCCACCGCCCGCTACGCCGCTCCGCGCAAACCCGGTAAATATTGAACAAGCGTTTCTAAGTACACTCTCTAACTAGCGGAGCTATAGGGGGGACCTGGTATCACATTTTCCGCTGATTATCTCCCTTGGAGTTTCCGCTATTTCCTAGCATTTTAATCTTTGCATTAGGGGTGATATAAAAACGCGCAAAAGGGTTTGCCCGCGCGCGGCTCCGAACCTGGGTCGGTAGAATATTTGCGTGCGATGAAAATGTACCAAAAAGCCACAAAATAATTCATATCTCGAATATGCCTGAACGAATACCGACGAACAACCTATCATTCGATAGCTAATTTTTGGCTCTATAATAAACAAAATATGCGCCAAAAAGTTCCAGTGATAGGTAAGGTCGAAAAAGTGGCCTGAACATTCTAGGACCAAAAGTAGATCAAAAACGTCGTTGTATGAAAACGTTTTGTATGAGACATCTGTTCGCCTTCGCAAGAGCTACAGAATCATGTATAACACGTTGCCATAACTCCAACATTCGAGAAAAAACAGCCGTGGAAATGGCCTCCCAAAAATTTGACGTTTCACAGCCCCCTCAAGGCACTTTCCCGGAAACCCGGCCAAACGAGAGTAGGCTCATTTCAAAGCTCTCCAAAAACTAAACAATATTCTGAATGTCCCATCCCGCTCCATTCTCAAATCTCCGAGTATTGATTTTTCAAAGGTTCGCTCCTAACAAAATGGGTCCGCCTGTTTTTGCCTCGTATCTATCGATCTAGGTACTTTCAGTAGATCAGCTATAGATCAGTCGATGCGCCGTCCAAAACTACATGATATATGCCGAAACAAAGAAAATCGCGGGTACAGATTTTGAGAAAGTGAGCAAATACAGAGCAAAAAAGGGCCAAAAAACGGGCTAAAACTTTGGCCACGCCCACAGGAAAGACCCTCGGGCGGAATTCGCCCAATTTGTGTCCTATTAATCTTGAAGACATTTCCTATCAATCACTATTTTTTCCAGCTTCCCATCTTCTCCGAAACAAAAGATAGAAACGCTCAAACTCGCCAACCCAGCGCAAGCGCACGCCGAAAAGTTCCAACTTTGGCCGCTGGCGCCACCCCCAAACCCAAATCCCAAAAATCCGAAACCCATACCATATCGTAGCCCCAATATTCATTTTCCATCCTAAAAAAAGCCGCACCCCAAAATCTCACCCCCACCGCCCACCACTGCCGCTCCGCGCAAACCCAGTCAATATTGAACAAGCAATGCTAAGAAGATTCTCTAATCTAACATATGTGAGAGAAAATAATAAAAAAAAAATAATCCATAAATAATTAGGAAAAAATTCACGATCTACACATTCATTTAGAAAATACTAAACAATTAAATAATAAATAAAAAAATAATAATATACAGTATACCTCAGACATTAACTATCGTATGCTACCGTACCTGAGAATGTTCGGTGCTATGACCATGGCCAGATTGGAGGCGTCCATCTTGGTCCTCGCGACGCATTCATCTGCTGCGAGCTTCTGGAGCAGCTGCACGAGATGAGCCAAGACGAGATTGGCCGGCGATGGTAGGAGCGACGCGACGTGCGCCGCTTCTGACGCTGAGTCGCCTGTAATTTGATCAATTAATTAATTAATTAGCTAATTAATTCATCATTATTTATTTATTAAGCTATTTCTCAAAGTATTTTACAAATGTTTTGTGTTATTTTGTATATTTTAGGACGCTGACTTGACAGAAATTTAGTAATTTTATTAATTTTAAATTTACTTTTTCAAAGTTATTTATTCACTTTCATGTTTTATATATTTATTTTATAAATTTATACTTTTCTCTAGCTTACTACATTTATTGAATCTGATTAATTTTTAAAATAACGAAATAAAAAAAGCTGCTGCAAAACTATATTTCTTTCTAGATTTGATTCAATTTCTCTCACTATTAGGCTTTAGTTATAATTAATAACATTAAAGCAAATAACAATTTTGGTGCTACCGTACCTGCTTGGAGTGCCCTTTGATACAAAGCGGACGGCACTATCGGTTCGGGCAGCTCTCGCAGCCACGCCTTGAGCAGGCATGCGGCGACATGAGCGTCCGTAACGAGTGGCTTGAGAAATTGGTCGAGTCGAGCCTGTAAGAGTAGAGTGGAAATCAAATGTAAAATATATACTTATATTATTTCTTATTATTATTACTCTGGTTAAAAATGTTCTATTTTGCGTACACATCTTATTGTTGGGCCTTCCCGCAGCCATACGAGAGAGAGAGTGAGAGAAATAGGGAAAGAAACAGAACCATTAAGAAAGAATGGGAGGCGGAGGGCGAAAGAATGAAGGAGATTTAATATTTTTGCTAAAAATATTTGCCGACCGGTCCTAGAAGACTTCAGGATTTGCTGCCGATAAGGTAAATCCTGAAGTCTTCTATACAGGAGAAGTCAAAAGTCAATGATTCTATTGTTCTGTGTCATCAAAAAAGCTTTCAAGCGGTCGACAGGGACATTTATTCCCGGGCCACGACTGTCCAGACCAATCTCTCTCTCTCTCCTCTCTCTCTCTCTCTCTCTCTCTCTCTCTCTCTCTCTCTCCCCCCTCTTTCCCTTCTCGATACCTTGGCCGTCGCCAGTTGTTCTGGATCCGCAGCAACCCTGAAGACTCCCTCGGTGCTTCCTCCTCCCTCCGAGAGAACCAAGTCGATGAGAGTCGCTTCTATCCACGGAATGCGCAAGCCAGGGAAACGCTCCGCCTGGGAGAAAAGGGTAATTAGAATCTGTATATTAAAGTTTTCATTCACTTTTTTTGTATAAAAAGATTTAAGAAAGTTTTAATTTTTTTAATTGATAGAATGGAAGAGGCAGACTGACCCGATTGCCGACAATTTTAGTCATGTTCTTTTTTCTGGTTGGCTAAATTTGACATAGTTCTGTTTTAATGTCTTTCTATACTTGTCCTCTTCCTCTCGCCACATTATTTTTCTCACCCATATCTAAATTTCTCTTGAAGAAGCAGTTTCCCTCTCTCTCTCTCTCTCCCTCATACTCTCTCCCTCTCTTACTCTGCCTCTCTCTCTCCATCTCTATCTAGACCTCCCTCCCTCTTACTCTCTCTTTCTCACTCTATCTCTCTCCTCTCTCCTTCTCTATCTCTCCCTCTCTCTCTCTCTCTCCTCTCTCTCTCTCTTCCCCACCTGCATCTTCATGAGCTCGTCCAAGGTCGCTCCGAATTGTGGCGGATTGAAGATGTGCACACGCGCCTCGTGCACTGTGGAGAGCGAAGGGCGCGGCCGGGTGGTGGTCTTGAGAAGGAAAAAAAATTTTATCCATTCTTTTCTTCTTCTGCTTCTTCTTCATAGTCTTTATGGACCGAGTTTAAAATCATTAATTTTATCTCTACATTTAAGAAATAAGCAACAACTTTTCAATTGCTTTTACAATAGAAAAAAAATGAAGAAAAAAATATTTCGGAAAAATTAATAAAAAATAAATCTCTTTCATTTAAATTTAAAAAAAATACCTTCGCAAGCCTCCGCTGGCACTGCGTGGCAAAGTGCGAGACGGCGACCTCGGGCGGGTCGAAGAGCTTGTCCGCGTGGCGGTCGACGAACGCCTGCACCGTCGACGCAACCTACACTTGTTGCGTTTACATCATACATTATATGGTATCGAAGCTCATTGTATGCATATCAATTGAAGCGTGTCGCTATGAACCTATTGCTTTACAGCGAATTTCCAACTTTCTTTTTACATAGTAAAGCGAAATTTCCAACCACTTTTCATAGCAGCTTTAATTCGTGCGCTGTATGAAAACCACATGATCAACCACTTTCAACCAGCTTACTTTCTCAGACTTAAAAAATAGAATAAAAACGGTTTATATTAATTTTAAAATAGATTTTACAAGAATTATTTTTTAACAAAAAACCTTTTTAGAGGGCACAGCGAGAGCAAGTACGATTGCCAACAATTCCCAGCCTCTCCTAAGCGAGTCCGCACGTTCGTTCCTGGAACAGACAGAAAACACTTCAATTTAAGTGTTTACAAAATTTATCATACTCAACAAAAATTGAAACAATTAACTTGTAGTCAACTTTATTGTCCTTTTATTAATTAAAGCTCCTTCTTACTCAGATAATATATATACTTTAGAGCGAGAAAAGACATTTCAATGTATTATACTATTTACTGTTAAATGACTCCCGATCCCACCACGAAAACATCAACAGCACTCCGGCAGGATACTGTACCTGGTAAGTTGTCGCATTAGTAGCAAGACGGCTTCGTCGGCGCACTCTACACGAGAAACTGCCGATTCGCAGACGGAGAGCGCGAGCTGAAAATAAAAATTACGAAATTTATTTGCTACTTTTTTACACCATCAATAACATTTCCGTTCACTTAGAAGGCTAACAAAAACCAAAAACGTGTCAATCACTTAATCCCAACAGTTAATATGCATGACGCGATTGGAAAATGATAAGAATTCTTTATAGACTAACTGTAAGTAATCGTGCTTTTTTCGCTATTACATCCAACTCTTTACTTCTATTATTTTTACAAACAAGTAAACCTTTATTCTAAATTACAAGTCATTCACCAAACCTGATCCGGGTTGTTTTTACTCTTCCGGTCGCCCATGTAGCTTTGGATGTGCTTGAAGAGAGCGGATGCGTCTTTTCGCATCGTCTTACTGGTTGGATCGGAGAGTGGATTTTTCGGCGCGTCCCTAAACGAAAAGAGTTGCTACGTGATTTGCGAGAAAAATTTTTAAACGGTATATTCAATAGTTTTCTCTATTGTATATTCCGCACATTTTGTATAACGGTATATTCCATTCTTTTTCTATAAATTCACCTTAATCCTTGTTGGATGGAAGCTACTCGCATGAATATTGGTGGAAGCAGATCACTTTGCACACCATTTTTTTTTACATATCCTCTTTTTTTTACATATTAGAATCCCTAGTTTATTGGCACCAGCAATCAGACTTCTCACAGCAGTTTAATTCATGCGTTGCAGTGAAAACCACATGACTTACAACCAGCTCACTTACTCAGAGGAAAAAAATAGTTATTAAAAAAAAAACCCCTTTTTCAACGGAACAGCTAGAACAAGCACGATTGCCAGCAATTCCCAGCCTTTTCTTATAACGGTACATTCCATACATTTCCTATAACGGTATAATATTCCATACTTTTCTTTTCAACGGATTATACCGTAATCCTGGGTTTATGGTTTAACGACCGTACCTGCTCCAGCTCTCGCCATCCTCATCGTCGCACGATTGCCTCGCGCTTCTTCTGTCAATGCTCGCCGTCGGACTGCCACCACTGCCAACTTCTGGCGGGAAGCGATTATTATTTGAATAGAGGATCTGGCCTCGCGAGGAGGCGGTCGTGGACGAGGTGAAGAAGCATAAGGCAGCAGCTAAAGCCGCTTCATCACTCGGATCATCCATGGACATCTGCTCGAGTCTACGCTCCAGCGATGCACTCTGTAATGGTGGGGGGGGGGGGGGATACCGTAGAATATAACCCAATTATATAGAGCATAATAATTAGGGTGTATAATATAAATATTGGCTGGTTATAACACAGACTATCAATCACAGTGTATTAATAGTTTACTTTTATTTATCATCTCATTTGAAATTAATTTTTTTAAATAAACAACTTCTAATAGACAAACTTTAATCTGTTGTCAAATAACCATTTGGAGAATTAAAAATAAGTAATAAAAAATAAAAATATATACTTGTAACGAGCTTGACAGCGGCTCTGGCGACGCTGCTGGCCGCATCGAGATGAGTCCGGTCTCTGGCGAGATGTCCTGCGCGTAGACTATGGCTGTTGCGTGACGCGGCGCGGTCGCGTCGCGGCTAAAGTTCTCGAACAGAGGCTGAGAGTGCGAATGAGAGGAAGAGTCGTCAACGAGTGTTGCGGGAGTACTTGAGCCGCCCACCGTCTGCGTTTCTTGCTCGCGTTGGTGAGCGTTCTAAAAGGTTTTTTAAATATATATTTAAAAAAGAAGAGATCTGGCTTATAAAGCAAAAGAAACAAATACATATATAATATTTATTTATTTAAAAAAATAAAACAAGACTATTTACTACTTGAAACGTGCAAGAAAAACAGGAAACGGAAATCATCACAACGATGGAATAAAAGCCACCCAAAAGATTAGGGAGGGGATGGAGGTATTGGGTCCGGAAACCAGGGTGGGTTAGCTGTTTTTGTCTAAATGTTCCTCAAAAACATGGTGGGGTAGGGCTATGGGGAGGCCCAAAATAAGGGTGGGTCTATCGAAACGACAGTACCTTTTTTACCCTGATCACAACTGTATACTACTTGGGAGAACAGGTACCCTTGAAGTGAATTAGAGACGACCTACCGTATCCCAAGTCCTGAACAGAAGGCAGGGATCTATTCCGCTTGGGAGCCTGACCTGAAGCTTTGTGAGAGGAATGATGTCGTCCTCGTCGACGCCCTTTGGTCGCTGCCATACGGTCTCCTTCGAGCGTGCGTTGTAGTAGTAGAAGCGGCCTGTTCGTGAGTCGAACAGCTCCCACCATTGGCGGTCGTTTGTGAGGCGGCTGTAGAAGAAGAGAGAATCAATACTTTTAATAATCAATACAAATGGAAGAGAATAAAAGAGTAATTGGCATTTCCTGCCTTTTTTCTGACATTTCTGCAATATTCTATTTCTCTCTCCCTTTCTCTCTCTCTCTCCCTCTTCCCAATCTCTCTCTCTCTCTCTCTCTCTCTCTCACTTTCCCTCTCTCCACTCTCTCTCTCTTTCTTTCGCTCTCTCTCCAATCTCTTCCTTTCACGTACACTCTCGCGCCCTCCGGCGGATCCCAGCAGCATTCGCCTGTAGCGAGATTCGCGTACATGATGCTCTCCGATTGGGGCTCCTTGATCTGCACCCATTCCGCGCTGCAAATGGCGGCAATTAATTAATTAATTAATTTCTTAATTAATTAAAAAAATATCTAATTAAAAAATGCAGTTTGAAAAGATAATATATGTAGTAAAATAGTAAGATTAAAATAAAATATAATAAAGAATCTACTTGTTTTCTGTTAGAATATATGCATCCACAACTCCTTCATCGAGCAAGCAAAGTTCAACATCGAAAAAGCCGTGAAATCATTTTCATGAACAAACATATAAGCAGGTAACAAACAATAGTGTTTGGAAAAACTTGCTATTTTGTTGTTTTCACAACATGAGAACAAACTGTTCCAAAAGCAAGTTCTCAGTAGTGTGGCTCATGAAAACATGAAAAAATAATATAATAGCCGCAACAAATGCGCTATTTATGGAATAAAAAAAACTAATAATAAAGAATCATAAATATATAAAATCACAAACTCTTCCGGCGTGGAGAGGCCGTTCATGGCAGCGGAGCCTGCCCGCTAATAAAGAACAGATGGACGAGATGAGATCAGGAAGAAGAAAAAGGCCTGAAAACAAATGTTTAAAACAAAATGATGCATCAAATAAAACAAATGTAGCAATGAGATAAAGAAACATTAAAATAGAGGAAGTATAGCATGACAAGCATAATGGCGACAAATTAATAGCGAAATACAAAATCGAATTGTAAGCATAGTAAAGTGCCATAAGAAATGAAACAAAGGGAAATGTTTTGGAATACTGACTGGAAAAGTAACAGGGTAACTATTGTACAGTTGAATCGAATCAACTATCAGCGCTGTGTTCATAGGAGCTCAGAAGAAAGATACAAAAAACCAAAAAAAAAATTAGCATCAAACGATTTTCTTGCTAAGCAATGCCGTGCATTAAGATTGAAGATTTTATGCTTATGGTTAGAATGAAAAGTCTGCCGAAAACTGATCAAAAAAGCGCCAGGTATTCCACAGTTTTAGAGCTGCATCGTGTTTCTATGCTTTTAAAGAGGAAAAGTAAACAAAACAATACCGCTTAAGTAAAGTAAACGGAAGAAATCTGCGGTGTACCACGCGTGACCTTGGGAGAAAACGGAAGCAACGATTGATTTTCAGGTCCGCACTGCTCCATCATTCCGAACTATGACTACGGTAGTTCAGTCAGCGCATCGACTATGTCATAAATCTCTCTGACTATTCATATTTTCATTTCTCTCTCTCTCTCTCTCTCTCTCTCTCTCTCTCTTCCTCATTCTCTCTCTCTCTCTTTCTCTCTCTTTCTCTCTCCTCTCTCAGGTTCTCTTGAGATCTTTTGTTTTACAATCTCCCTCTCCTCTGCCCAGAGAGAGTTGTTAACAGGCACAAACATTTTTTCCTGCCCGAGCTCCTTGGGCCCTCCGAAAAATATTTTCTCAGAAATGACGAAAATATTTAAAAAAAAAAACATAATGAGATGGCCAAACTAGAATACTAGTAAAGTTATACAACTAAATTGTACACTATATTTTTTTATGTAAGGCCACTTTAACAAATTTTTAAAGAAAATTATAACCAAAATCACGCACGAAGTGGAGCTGGTATTCACTCTATGCAAATGGCCACATTTTTGAAGGAACGATCAACGTTTTCGTTTCACATTCACTATAACTCTGTGTCAGTGCTGCTTTCACTCTTTCACCTCTCACAATCAGTCTTATTTTATCTCTATCTCTCTCCCTCTCTCTCTTTCTCTCTCTCTCTCTATCTCTCTCCCTCTCTCCCTCTCTCTTTCTCTCTGCCTTAATCTCCCCTTCTTTCGGTAAAGGCATGAGCTGGTTATTTGCATATATTTTTTCTCCATTATCAGCCGCTCTTTTCCCCCGATATTAGTCAACAATCAATGAAATCAGTGAACATTTATTTGTTTCCAACTTTGTTCGGATTCCGCATTGGGGTAACAGAAGATTGTTGAGCCGAGTTGAACAATTCAACTAAACTAGTCCTCAACCTACTTCGTCGTACTAACACTAACAATAAGCTTGTTATGTAAGCACAGCAATAGAAACAAATTCAAACAGTTATCCGTTTTATCTTTTCGCTAACGCAAAAGGAGAAGAAACTGGCAGATTGCCAGGAGATCCGCTTTGGAATTAAAATTTACTCAGTGCCAAAACTGTGGGGGGATTGAAAGAAGAAAGAGAGAGAGGCAAGGACAGAATGAGGCAGAGAGAGAGAGAGATGGAGTGAGAGAGAGAGGGTGAGGAAGGAAGAGAAGAGTCTAGAAGGTCGCCGAGAAGTCCATACGAGACACGACGGCGCAGGCCACGAAGATGGTCACATCCAGCAGGAGCAGCATGAAGGCCACGATGAGAAAGGCACAGATCGGGGCGCCTGAAGAGAGAGAGAGAGAAAGAGAGAATAGAGAGAAAAAAGATATAGGAGAGAGGGAGAAAGAGAGAGGGAGAGAGGGAGAGAGGCAGAGAGTGAAAGAGGGGAGGGGCAGAGGGGTAAATAGAGAGAGAGAGAGCAGGGAGAGAAGCAGAGAAAAAGAGAGAGAGAGAGGAGATGAAGAAGAAATAGAGGAGAGAGGGTGAGATACCAGGGAAGCAGAGGACCAACCCTCAAGTCGAAGGAGGAAGTAGTTCGACTCAAACTGCTCCTTTGCTTTCGAAGCCTTTGACTCGTCGCTCCTCGAAGAAGAATGATGCTTCTTCTTCTTCGCCTTCTTTGGCTTCTTATTCTTCTTGGCGAGCCCGCGCTCCAGTTCAGCCATCTGAAGAGTGAGAGAGAGAGAGAGAGAGAGCGAGAGAGAAAGAGAGAGATTAAGTGAGAGGGCGGCAATGAGAGGGGCAGAGAGAGACAGAGAGAGAGACAGAGAGAGAGACAGAGAGAGAGAGAGAGAGAGATCAAGAAAGTGAAAGTGCGGCAATGAGAGAAATTCCTGAAATTTACATCAGGCTCGATGAGGTCGCCTTCATCCATCACTAATGCCTTTTATTCTTCCACCATTCCTTTTTTCTCCTTCCATTTCTCTCTCACTCTCTATTTCTATCTCCCAGATCTCCATCTCTCTCTCTCTCTCTCTCTCCGTCTTTCTCTCCCATCCCCAGATCTCTCTCTCTCTCCCTCTCTCTCTCTATCTCTCACACTCTCTCTCTCTCTCTTTCTCTCACCATCTCCTTGAGCTTCTCCTTCTGCTTCCTCTTGCGCTCTGCATCATCCTCAGACACGTCCATTGTCTCCTTCTTCTTCTTCTTCTTCTTGTCCGTCTCTGCCCCCGCCGTCTGGTCCTTGGTGACGATGCCGGTGAAGGAGGGATTCTCGCCGACGACCGACGTCGCCGGCGTCTTTGGCGTTGATAAATTCGGCGTCGGCTCATTCGGAGTCACCAGAAAAGAGAGAACAGAAATATTATACCATTCTATTATATATATATATATATATATATATATATATATAATTATATATATAATTATGCTCTTCTTTAAAGTTTCACCATTTAAAAGACAATTTAGGAAGAGAAGAAAGATATTTGAAATTTAAATTAAAAAAAAAACAAGATGCCCACTTCAAAGTAGGCGTCTGGCGTTGGCGGATTGGCCTCCATCTGCAGGCGATGAGAGAGGGGAGAGACGTGCTGAGAAAATAGAGAAAGATTGAGAGAGAGAAAGAGAAAGAGAGAGAGCAGGGAGAGAGAGAGCAGAGAGAAAGAGAGAGAGAGAGAGAGAGAGAAAGAGAGAGAGAGATCAGGGAGAGAGAAAGAACAGATAGAGGGAGAGAGATCGAGAGAAAGAGAGAGAGAGAGAGAGAGAAAGAAAGCCAACCGTTCAATGCCGGCACTGCAGAAGTGAATGAGCGGTTCAACTCTTACAGCTCAGCTCGAGTTGCAGTGCCATTAATGTACTCAGTGAATATGCACTCCCATATTATTGTTTAAACAAGTCACGTTTCTCTAACTTCATAAGTATTCTAATTCTCTCTTATATCATATTTGCAAAAATGTGTAGAAACCGATAAAGTGGATCAAATTTTCTTTGGAAAAATATCACAAATCATTATCAATCCTTATCTGCTATATGCTATGAGAAATCGCAATCATGCATCCTCTTTTATGTTTATTCGATTTATCCTCAACCTTTTACAAATACCGCTTCTTGACATTCACAACCTCCAATTTCGGTGCGACATCATGAACGGTGATCTTCTCTCAAAACCTTTATTTTCTAAATTATCAAGACGGAAACAAATGTAACGCTGAGCAACCATAACAACAGACATACACAGATGATAAAAAGAAATATCTATATAACAATAATTTAATCTCCTCTGCGTCTCTGCCGCAGGTCAGAGCGAAGACAACCCGGCAGCCGTTTCACTTTTCGCTGCCGCAGGAGCTGCATTCGCCTCCTCCGTCTTCCGGGGGCGGCCTCGCTTTCCAGGCGTCCGAGGGGCCTAAAAGTGGCCCACAGACATATATGTAAATGCTTTCGTTTTGTTAAAAAAAAACAATTTTACTTTTACAAATCAGTAATGATGCTAATAGGAGTTGACCCCAGTTCACTTGGTCATGAACAAGGGGGCGTGTCTGTGTACATACCTCTCTCGATCGATCCCTACTCTCCCTCTCTTCTTGAGTCAAGCCAGGCCGGCCGCGAGGACGTTTCGCTGGTGTTAGTGTCAGCTGAATTAACGTAGTAATTTAAAAAATAAAAGTATTAAAAAAAACAATTTTACTTTTACAAATCAGTAATGATGCTAATAGGGGTTGACGCCAGTTCACTTGGCGTCTCTGTTTATATACCTCTCTCGATTGATCCCTAATCTCCTTCTCTTCTTGAGTCAAGCGAGGCCGGCCGCGAGGACGTTTCGCTGGTGTTGGTGTCAGCTGAATTAATGTAGTAATTTTTTAAAAAAAGTATAAAAAAACCAATTTTACTTTTACAAATCAGTAGTGATGCTAATAGGGGTTGACCCCAGTTCACTTGGCATGTCTGTGTATATACCTCCCTCGATCGATCCCTACTCTCCCTCTCTTCTTGAGTCAAGCCAGGCCGGCCGCGAGGACGTTTCGCTGGTGTTAGTGTCAGCTGAATTAACGTAGTAATTTAAAAAATAAAAGTATAAAAAAAACAATTTTACTTTTACAAATCAGTAATGATGCTAATAGGGGTTGACCCCAGTTCACTTGGCGTGTCTGTGTATATACCTCTCTCGATCGATCCCTACTCTCCTTCTCTTCTTGAGTCAAGCGAGGCCGGCCGCGAGGACGTTTCGTTGGTGTTGGTGTCAGCTGAATTAATGTAGTAATTAAAAAAAAAAGTATAAAAAAACCAATTTTACTTTTACAAATCAGTAGTGATGCTAATAGGGGTTGACCCCAGTTCACTTGGCATGTCTGTGTATATACCTCTCTCGATCGATCCCTACTCTCCCTCTCTTCTTGAGTCAAGCCAGGCCGGCCGCGAGGACGTTTCGCTGGTGTTAGTGTCAGCTGAATTAATGTAGTAATTTAAAAAATAAAATTATAAAAAAAATAACAGCAAGAAAAAACTAGGAGAAATAGGATAAAAACTGAATAAAAATAAATATTTTTAAAGCACTATTTTTCTCGATATCGATTGATTTTCTCATCTGAATGGCAAACAAAAAGAAGAGGTCTGAATACGGTTTCGAAATAGGCCCGGATATAAGAGGTCATTTAACAAAATCAATTTTAGAGTGGTATCATTTCGCTACATAACAGAGGATGAACATATTGATGTGATCATAAAAATATTTTGTGATAAGCTTATTGTTAATAGCCACAAAAAAATTTATTGTAATCTGATCAATGGCAAGTAAGACAGATTCTTAGTTTCATGGCAAGACTTAGAGAAGGAGGTAGTCTATTCAAAGTTTTTTTTAAAATATATTTTCATTTGAATACATTGCCACATCTTTTAACGGTGTATCATTAAATAAATAAAAAAAATAAGTAATGTTATAAAAATTATTTTAATCCAGTAAATAATAATATATAATAATAACATCAGAAAATAACAATAATAGTAGTAAAAATAACAAAAACAGATAATAAATAAATAGAAATCATTCTCTTAATACCTGCTTAGCCAGAGTGGCAACCTTCTTCTCGCCCTCCTCCTCTTCTTCTTCTTCCTCGCTCTCTTCTCCACTCTCTTCCGTGGAGGTGCTTCTGCAGTGATTGGAGATATTAATGTTCTCAACGAATAAGTAGTTTGATAAATAAACAAATGGATAAATAAATAGGTATACCAAAAAGTGGATAAATAAATAGGTATACAAAAAAAGTGAAAAAAGGTAAACCAAAAAGTGGATAAATAAACAGGTACACAAAAAAGATAAACTAACAATCCATCACTGCTACTCTTGTCTAGCTCTTGCATCATTCTCTGGATTTCGTTGAGACCTCTTCCAGGGGGCGCCTTAACACGGGGCCTGCCGGGGCCTGCCTTGAGTCTGCCGAGAACTGCGCCCCTTTTATCGGTAGCTCCGCCCCTTCTACCGGAAGCTCTGCCCCTTCTGCTGCTAGCTCCGCCACTTTTGCTGATAGATCCGCCCCCTCTGTCAGTAGCTCCGCCCCTTCTGCCGCCTCTGCCTCTTCTAGCAACCCGAGAGGTGGAGGTGCCGCCGCCCCGGCAGAGTCCCCAGGAGGATGCGACAGAGAGGTCCAGGCCGGCTGGAAGAAGAGAGAGGGAGAGAGAGAGAGAGAGAGATCATAGAGAGAGAAAGAGATCAGGGAGAGAGAGAGAGAGAGATCATAGAGAGAGAAAGAGATCAGGGAGAGAGAGTTCAGAAAGCCTTTCTAACTTTCCCTCTAGCTTCTCATCTCTCCCTCTCCTCTCTCTCTCCCTCTCCTCTCTCTCTCCCTCTTCCTCTCTCTCTCTCTCTCTCTCTCTCTCTCTCTCTCTCTCTTTCTCTCTCTTTCTCTCTCTTACCACTAGCATCCGCCATGTCGATCTCGAAATCAGAGTCCGGATTCTCGACAACTGCATCCAGTGCATTCGCGTTGACTTCCTCATCGGGCTGAGAATTCACAAAAACATTTTTTTTAAACCATACATTTATAAGTGTAATATTGTAATAAAATGCATGTGGTTTTTAGGATGAAATTCGCGAGAAAAAATCCGCTCTTTCATCATTTCCACTGTACTGCAAAATGTGAGTAGATAATAAAATAAGTAATATAGAAAAAATAACAAAAAAAAATAAAAATTAAAATAAAATACAAAAATAGAAACTTCATCATCTTCCAGCTCAATCGAGTCGAATTCGTCCAGTGAGAGTGGATCGAGGAAAGGCTAGAAAAATGTGTTTTAATAATTTTTTATTTAAAAAAAACACTGTTTTCAAGGACTAAATCAAATCTAACAAAATTATCTAAATTCATATATAACATTTAAAAAATAGGCACAGGATAAGACGAGCATTACTTCGAAGGAAGAGTATTATTATGGACTCTTATAAAATGTTAATTTTAACAAAAAGTAGGATAACAGGGATATACGGTAGCTATAGGTTAATATATGCCGGCTTATTGTAGGTACGTTAGCTTGCCTGAATCATGTCGTCTGGACGGTCCTTTGAGAGAGGTGCGCGTACTTCGAAGTCTCGAAGATCGCCAATCAGCAGATTACACAGTATGCCGTGCAGTTCACTTTGACGCCTAAAATACTTTCTTTATCTCTCTCTCTCTCTCTCTCTCTCTTACTCACAATTACTCTCATTCTTTCATGTTCACAATAACACTAAAAAGTGCTTAAGAATTTGGTCAAATCGCTTCGAAATGAATTATATATATATATATATATACATATATATATATTTTTTTTTACTCTTCATACTCATTTTAACCCTTGACAGGTTGCAGCCGGAGGGGGAGGGGAGATGACAGTTTAAAGAAAAGTCTAACGCAGGCGTGACTCGGCTCGCTGCAAGGCCCTCCAGTTCATCCAAGCACGACAGCACTACCACAGCTTCTGAAGAAGATTTATATATATATATATATATATATATATATATATATATATATATATATATACATATATATATATATGTATATATGTATATATATATATATATATATTTATATATATATATATATGTATATATATATATATTTATATATATATATGTATATATATATATATATATATATATATTTTAATCGTTGGATGCGGGCACTATGGGCTGTATTCTAACTATGAACCGGTTAATTGATAAAAACCCATTCCCTTTCCAATGGGATTGAAATTTAAAAAAAACCATTCCTTTACGCATGGGATTGAGACTGAGATGTCATGGGATTGAAAAAAACCCATTTCCTTACCCATGGGATTGAGATCCTGTACGCGTCGCTCGAGATCGACGCCACGCATCGCGTCGCGGAACTGGAAAAAAATATTTTTTTAAATTTATTTTTCTTTTCTTCTTCCTTTTTATTGCTTTCCCGCAATTTCCCGCTCATATTTTTCAAATAATTCAACACCATCGATCGTCACACTATAATTACAGTATTCTCTGTTTACGATTACCGTATGGTAATGCAAGGAGAGAGAGAGAGAGAGAGAGAGAGAGAGAGAGAGAAAGAGAGAGAGTGAGAGAGAGAGAGAGAAGGTGAAAAAGGGGGAGATAGCAACAAGCGAGAGAGAGAGAGAGAGAAATCGAAAGAGAGAGATAGAGATAGAGAGAGAGAGAGAGAGAAAGAGAGGGACAGAAATAACTTACAAGGCGGTATATCCGATGCCAGATGACATTCTTCGACTGTGTCGGCATGTTCGGACGAGGGTCAACATACGAGAAGGAGGACGGTTGGGCACTGCGCATTTCGACCATACGCTCCGTCATGTAACTCTAGAAATATGGCATTTGTCTACTTATTTAATTACATAAATAATTATAAATAATTACCGTATAATTATAATAATCACTATCATGTTACCTAATTTAAAATGTCATGACAAATTTCTCTTCTCGTCGGCATTTAAGCTAGGAATGGAAGATAATTTCCTTACTTTGAATTTAAAAAAAAAGAACTCGGTAAAGTTACCGTAATTTAGAGAACGGATTCCATTATGAGAAAAATCAATAAATCAAAGATCAATAAACAACTGACAATGATGTACTTGCGAGTGAGATCAACCCGTCGTGTTAAGCGGCGTTTTCGCGCCAATTCAGCCATTGTTTGCGACCAGATTTTGCTGCCCTGTGGGAAAAAATGTTTTGTGCTAAATTTTTGTTCAATTTAATTTTTTTAACCGACTCCAGCAGCAACAGTGCCCCGTTTCAATTAGAATGTCGTAAAAAATAACGACCTTCTTATTCAAATAGCTCTCTCTCTCTCTCGCTCAATTTGTAAACCTACCATAACTCCCTTCACGAATACTACCGCAATAACTTAATGAATACATTTGTTCCTTTAAATGAATACTCCTGTAACCCATCCATGAATACAACCATAACTCTACAATATGGCCCTCTCGCATGAACGCTACCGTAACCATACAGTACTTCTCTTCCACGAATTCTACCGTAACTCTACTATAACCAATTCCATGAATTCTAAAGTAACCCTACAATACGGCCGCCTCCATGACTCTTACCGTAACCCCTTGTCTCACCTCTTCTACAGTAATGGGTGGTGGATGATGTCGCCAGCGTCGCTTCTCTGCCTTCATTCTCTCGACGCGATGTTCATCGTTCATCAGGCGGATATCATTGACTTTCTCGCTAAAACACTGCTTATTTTTCGTCAAAAATAAAATGCGTTTTCTTTAAAATACTTTTTCTTTAAAAAAAGTAAATATTTGTTGCTTAAACTCCCCTTTTCTCTTCTTAAAAACATATGTAATTACAGCGAAACTTGTACTGAAATATTTTTTTTAATGAGTTTTTTTTTCTGCAATTAAAACAAACATATGCATTATATTCATCTGTTTTTTTTCAATATAGACAAAAGTACTTTCTGCGAATAAAAAAAAACTAACGTCACTTCATCGATGGTTCGAGTGCGGCGCAGATCACTGTTGTTAAGAATCCGTATGAGGGCCTCTTCAGAGACACCGCGTCTGAATAGAATGGACTTTCTCTGTGAGAATTAGAAAGAAAGTACAGTGAGGAAGCAGAGAAGAAAGAGAGAGAGAGGCGAGAGAGAGAGATTACAACAAAAAAACGAGAGTGAGAGAATTACAGGCAGAAAGAGAGACAGACAAGCGAGAGGGAAAGAGAGGGAGAGAGAGAGAAAGCGAGAAAGCAGTGGAGAGAGAGGAGAGAGATAGAGAGAGGAGCAGAAGAGAACGTGAGATGTAAGAGAGGGATATATATATATATATATATATATATATATATATATATATATATATATATATATATATATATATAGGAGAGATCGATCTAAGAGGGAGAGAGAGGGGTAGAGTATTAAAACAACGAACTCTTTGATCCCCTCGTAGAGTAGCCGCAGCTCGTCACTCGACCAGTCACCCTTGTTAAAGTTCCCGCCGTTGCGAAGACGCTAAGACGGAATAATTTAAACAACTCCTCGCAAGCTAATATTTCCTTCTCTTTCCTTTGCATCTAATCTCCAAATCTAAGCTCAATTACTTTCCCCCTCATCGACAGATATATCCCACTCATCTCTCTCTCTCTCCTCTCTTTCTCTACTCTCTCTCATCCTCTCTCTCTCGCTCTCTCTCTCTCTCTCTCTCTCTCTCTAACCGTCTCCAGCACACTCGGCTCCGATGCCAGTTCCATCTCAATCTGCATTGCGAGTGGGTCGATGGCCCTTCTCGTCTCCTTCTTCTCTCCTCCATTCATTGTCTTCTTCTCCAACATCGGATTCCGCTTTCTCCCTGACGATGAGCCCTCTTCATCTTCTTCATTCTCAGTGTCATCCGTGCGTCTTTGTTCATCGTCAGAACCTAGTTAAAAGATAATAAGAAAATACATTTTCAAAATAAAATTATATACTTTAAAAACTTTAAACTTAAATACTAGAATCTTCTATAGATCAATTTAAATATCAATACTAAAAAATACAGCATACTCTCTCTCTCTCTCTCGCTGATTTCAAGTCATAGGATCTCTCCTTGACCAATGACTTGAATTCCTTCACATCTCTCTCCATAACCTTTCTCTCTCCGTTCTCTCTCTCTTATCTTTCTCTATCCTCTCTCACGCCCTATCTCTCTCCTCATTTTTCTTTCTCTCTCTCCTCTCTCTCTTCTATCTCCCTATCCTCACTTTCCGTTTTCTTTCTCTATCTCTCTCTCATTTTCCTCTCTCTTTTTTTTCTCTCTCTCCCTCCCTTTTTCTCTTTCTCTCTACTCTGACTCTCTCTCTCTCTTCTATCTCTCTCCTTCTCATGTATTTCCCTTCTCTCTCTCACTCCCTCTCACACTAACTTTCTTCCAGTTCCGGATAGCTCGACCGTGCTTCTCCTCCTTCTCCCCCTCTTTCCTCTCCATTCTCTTCACGATGACTTCTACTGCTGCTCTCTTCTTCTTCTTGCTGTCCATCTTCTCCTTCTCTTCTTCTGCTCTCATCCTCATACATCGCAACCTCTTCGTCTGCCTCGAATCCGCCGCGCAGTATGCGTTCAGCTGCGAATTGCAGGCGCTCAGCAGCGAATCGTTCGCGTTCGGTTGCCTCTGAAATAGTAAATTGGGGAGAAAGAAAAAAATATATATATATCGAGCGATTATAAAGTAGACATCCAGCCAGCTACCGTAGTAATATGCAAGAGCAAGAGAATCAAGAGAAAATTTCATTGGTATAAAATTATGGGAATATTAAGATTTTATAGAAGCGAAATTTCGTCTTCATTCACTTTTATGCATATTACTACGGTAGCTCCTGGATATCTAGGAGGGGGTTCATTAAGGGGAGGAGGGGGGTAACTAAACAAACCGTCTCCTCTCTCCGATGGCAAGCCGGGCGCATCATGGCCTTCTTCTGTTGTCAGGTCGTCGCCTTCAGTACGCGGTCTCACGGGTGCCAAGTCGGCATACTCTGTAATACTTGTAAATATTAATATTAACTTCCTCTGTGCATACTTTTATTAGTCTACAAGTTATATCAACATATCTTTTTGCATACAAACACTCGCCTATCCAATTATTTCAGTCTTTATTTTAAATTCTTAATCCCATGAGCTACTTCATTTATCACGGAAAAAAAACAAAACGATACCACGCGTCTCGTCCATAACTGGATGTCGAATAGTCGTGATTGAAATAGCAAGTGCTTACCTCAAAGCAAGCCTTTGTAATGCTAAGTATGACCTCAGTTATAAGTAAATAATAATGATTACAAGCACAGGGAACTGTATAGAAAAAAACACATCTCAAACAAATCAATCGTCAAACTTTATTCACGCAAACATATTCAAGAAACAACAAAAAAAAATTTATCTCTTTAAGTTCATCAGAAGCTCCAACAACCTAGTTAACAGTTAAACAAATTATAAGTAACAGCGTTAGAAGTTTAGAGCACAATGTTAAACTTCAGGACGGGGGAATATTCTCTTACAGATCATATTTACAAGCTTAGCATAGTAGTAGTTCATAATACAGCGTAATAAATCATTAAACAAAAAGAAATGGGAGTGGTCCCGCTAAACGAATGCACATGAATCGCATTAAAGCTCAGCACCGAATGTAACAAGTTTCAATAGTTCACTAAATACTACAACATTCACAAAAAAATTCAGGAAGTAAAGCATTAGAGAAAGAACCGATATTATGGTTCCTGTGAATTAAGTGAAGTATACAGAACTAACCAGTACCTTCAGCGCGAAGCAAGTGAATTACAGTACTAAACAGTAACAACCAAGTAGTAAACAAAACTAATACATTATAGAAAGAAAGTTAGAATATGCCAAACTAACTTAAAGTTACAAATTGATAAATAAATGTTGCTTCGATTAATGATGATCATCTATGATCAGAGTTGCAGTTAGGCCCGCTCCTGGAAAGAAGTGTTTATCAAAGGTAATCGCATATTTTTTTTTATATTCTTTTTTTCGGATTTGTGTAAAAAGCCACGGAAAAGCTTTACGCCACTACGGTAACGGATATAACCGTTGTCTCGATAAAGAAATTTATAAATATATGGAATGTAAGAAAAAAAGCAACAGATAAATGGATAGTATTGAAGAAAAGAAAGAAAGAAATGGATAAATCATTAAATATTGAAGAAGAAAAAAGTAACGGATATTTCCATCACCTGAAATTCCTTGATGACCATTTCGACGAGATTCTTCGTCTCTTCATCAAACCACTCTCGCTTCAGCGCGTCGCTTGCAGTCAGCTTAACTTGCACAATTTGTATCTTTTCAACAAGGAATAAAAGCCACTGTAGAGGAACCTCAGGATGGGGAAGGAGGTATTGGGCGCGGAAACCAGGGTGGGTTTACTGTTTCTGCCTAAATCTGCCTAATACTGTTTCTGCCTAAATCTTAATCAAAAACGTGGCGGGGTAGGGCTTTGCCTTTTTTTACCCTGCTTTTCAATGTTACAACAACAACAAAAAAACGCTTCTCTTGTTTAATTCAAAAATTATTAAGTAGAAAAAGAATTCCCGGGAGAAAATTTATACCCTAATATCCATTTTCACTACTGTTCATTATCACTTAAGAATCTATGCAAGAGGACTTCAATTTAAAAAAAACTTTCAGTATAGACGAACATTTTTCCTATAAACAGTGAAATATTCTAAATTTCGGGACAAAATTTTAAAAGCACAAATTTTTTTTTGAAATCATATAATATGAAATTATTATTTTTTTTAAATAAAAGTTATAGAAACGTTTTCTTTAGTATTTTTTTTCATATTTTAGCAAAAATAAACTTTTCCTAACCCTGGTTCCCGGATCCACTCTCAGCATTCTCCGAATCGTCTCCTGCGCCTCTCCACTCACGTCCTTCCAGTGGCGAGTCAGGACAAGGCGGCCTGATAAAACAATCCATCATTTACCATGTTTTCGGGACTTGGCCCTTTTTCCTTTGGAAAACTTTTTTTATGACTTATGTAAAATATTTTTTCTACTTTTCTTTACTTTTCTGGGGGCCTTTTGCACCCGCCTGGAGAAACATTCTGACGAGTGTTTAAAAACCTTATATTTTCAGAGATTTTCGCTATTTGGGGAACAAAAATTAGAAGGGTGCGGCCTGTTTCGCATTAAAACATGTCAAAATTCAAACGGTATTGAGGGCTTTTTTTATATAACTTACGGGAGGGTCTCCGGCAAAATGGAGACCTATTTAATACTAATGCTGGCGATTGGGGGATGTGGGATAGTTGTAAAAAGCTTGCAATATCCGCTTCCGGATGCTCCTCCTCAAACCTGTTGTTATCTGCCTGTCCATGTCCATGTCGTTGTAGTCGCCAGAAAAGGGCGGATATCCGACAATCGTCGTGAAGATCACAACGCCAAGGGACCATCTAGAAATTATTTGAATTTAGGTAGAAAAAATCAGCAAATCAAAGATCAAAGTTCACAGGTCAAAGATCAAAGTTCACAGATCAATAATCCTGACATATCCACCGCCGGCGTGTACGTCTCTTCCCTGTTCTCGATCATCTCGGGCGCCATGTATGACGGCGTCCCGCAGTACGTCCGCATCGACTTAGCCGAGGCTACCGTCTTCGAGAGGCCAAAGTCGGAGAGCTGTGCAAGAAAAGAGAGAGAGAAAGAGAAAAAAGGAAGAAAGAGAGAGAGAGAGAGAGAGAGAGAGAGAGAGAGAGAAGAGAGAGAGGGAGGGAGAGAAAGGGAAAGAGAGAGAAGGGACAAAGGAGTGGAGAGAGGGCGAGAGTCAGAGAAGAAAGAGAGAGAGAGAGAGAGAGAGAGAGAGAGAGATCTGACACAAAAAAAGATGCCCTACCTTGAGCACGGTGTAATCCTTGTTATCGGCGAGTAGAATATTCTCCAACTTGATATCCCGATGGGTAATTCCGATGGAATGCAAGTACTGTAGAGAAAAACAAAATTCACTCATGAATTCTATATTGAATTAGTGGCATTTATATACATCAATGTTCACTTATAATTGTTTTTAAAGGTCAAGCTTGTGTTTGGGCGGGGGGACAATTTATCCATGACCATTTTCACAATGAAGAGGAGGAGTAGAAGGAGTTGGGGAGGGGGCTGGGGGCCGTCAAATAGATTTTATCAATATATATTTCATGGCCCTCCCCCGGCTAACCTCGACGGCGCACAGCATCTGATACGAGTAGAACTTGGTCATCTCCTCGCCGATGCCCTTGTTATCGTAGCGTGGAGCGGTGATACGGTCAAAGAACTCGCCTCAACACCAAAAAATATCTTTTATTTTAAAGAAAAGAAAAATGATCATATTTTTTTGTTGACAAAGTTATATTTCAAAGGAACTCAGTTTTTTGTAAAGATTTATATCACCAATCTTTAAAACAAATTGTTTTCATAATCATTATTTTCCGAATGTGATGAAATGAGAAATAATTTCAATAAAATACAATTTAAGATCTCTACAAAAAGGGGGGCGGGGAATAAGCTCACCTCCGCCAACATATTCCAGAATGAAGTAGGCAGACTTGGGACAGTCGATCCAATCGATGAATTCGACGCAGTTCGGCTAAAATGGAATACTGTATTTAAAAAAAGTATATTTTTTATAGAACCCACTAAACATATAATACCTTGGGGTATCTATTTTATTTTTTATCACAGGAAAACCGTCTATTTCTTCAAATGTCAAAGGCTGTCACTTTACGATTTGCTAAAAGATGAAAGATGAATACAGTAATCCCTTGTCATATCTCCAAACTGACATGCTTAATCCCTTGCATGATGACCACTTCGTTCATGATCTCCTTGGTCGTACAAGTGGAGCGAGAGAAGCGATGAGACACATGCTTGATACCCACAATCTTAATGGAAATAAATTTTTTACTCCTTTAAACAATATATATATATATATATATTATATAATGCATCTATAAAAATGTTAAGATTTGTTTTCATTTACTCTATAACAAAAATATCAACATTCGTCCTCATTTCAAATATACGACTTTATAGATTATTATATCATTGTACATATGCAAAAATAAAATAAAAACTACTGTATTTTTTCCGTAAGATTAGAAAATAAGCAAAAACCTTTATGGCAACACAGCGAGACACATTCTTGCGCAATTTCCCGAGAATCACCTGTGCAAATGAAAGAGTAATTATGGTGTGCCTCCAAGAATTTAAGTGTGCGTCTACCGTACCTTTCCATAGCCGCCCGTTCCGAGGACTGTGTTGGTGATGAGATACTCCGAGCGAAGTTCCATTGGATAGTCCGTCTCTCGCTGCTCATCGTACATGAATACTGCAAACACCCTACTAATATTACAGTAATATTCACCTGTGTTACAATTACAGTAATAACTTCCATATAATAATATATGTTTAAAAATTACTTTAAAAAAAAGATCATACAGTAATTCCAGTGCGTTTTTTTCTAATTACAGAAACAACACAGTAAATTACTCATTCCTAAACAGTTCCAAATTGTTTTTTTAAATAAATATTATTATTTAATATTAATACCGGATACTCCTAAAACCGCACCGAAAAAGCTGGCGTGTCCGAGGCTGATGACGTCACCTTGAACGAGCTGAATCTCGTGGCCATTGCCGAGCAGCTCCTGATTGATGTAGGTGCCGTTGCGTGACAGATCCACGAGCCATGTCTCAGAGTCTCGCTGATTGTGAGCAAAATGGAACTCTTATTGAGAGGAAGAGACTGTTTTGGATCGAGCAACCATTAACGAAGCAAAAAGTATATATACATATTTGAAGCAGAAACATTTTTTTTCTCCGTATTTAAAGTGAAAATACGTAAAGCAAAAACATATTATCCTGCTTACTTAGGGCAAAGACATATTGTCCTGTATATTTGCAACAATAAAAAGATTTTGACCCGCGTATTTAAAACTGCAACCTATTAACTCACTATTCGTGGTGAGAATATTAAAGACGAAAAAACACTCATTTTTAAAAGACACGGTCTTGCAAAAGCAATAGTTGCATTTTTCCCTTGGAAAAAAGGAGGCCTTGCAAGACTTGCGTGTGATTCTGCACCCTAGAACTGTCGGGTTTATGACTCCACAGAAACTACAAACCCGCTCGATGGAGAAGTGTCGCTTGCTGAGCGTGCAATAGATGTTCGGCGTGTCGCGTCCGAGCCGGTCAAAGGAATAGTCGACCATTGGATCCGAGCCATCGCGTCCACAGACGAAGGAGTATTGGTGAAGCTCTGAAAAAATACTATTGAAATTTGTAAGAAAAATAAAATAAAACAATTAATTACAACTAATAATACCCTCTACCAAGTTTTTATTCTCTAACGATAAGCAGCCTTTTTCAGCACCGTAATAAGCTGCATTTTCATCATCAGAAACTAGTCAAACTCATAGGGAGATGCACAATGAAGAATGTAGCACAGAGAAGGGTATCAATTGTCACCAAAAAAATTTCCTTATTAGGAGCAAGTAATACTAGTTGACGAAGATATATATATATATATATATATATATATATATATATATATATATAAGAAGAGTCTATCTCAGAGAAGAGCATCAATGACACACAAATTACTTGTTTCTAATGATGAAAACGCAGGGGAAGTTACACTTTCCTTATTAGGGAGCAAGTAATAATACTCATCGAAGATATACGATGAAGGAGAGAACGGCCTTTCGTACCAATCAGATGAACAGCCTTGTCCAGAGGCTGCAGAGTCGCATACGTACGCGAGTGCTGGCGACGAATTTCAATTTCGCGCTCCGCGAGCTCCTAAACATCAAACTTTTGTAGCTCTCACAACTCTGGGACAATCGCTGGGGCAACTATGTGACCAAGAGTTCAGCAAACATTCTTTAGACGCCTTTCTAAGCTGACACGCTAAGCAACACATCATTAACTGTACATAAAATACTCTAGCACTGCTCTAGTGCTGAACAAGATCCGGTTCACGACACCAGTTCCGAGGAGGTGCAAATACAAGAAATGTCTTTTTTTTCGACCAAAAATCACATTTATTTTGGAGGGAGAAAATGCCTATTTTCAGGCAAAAAAGTTTCCTTTCCTATGGACGAGCAAGACGCATTGCCAATATCAACAAAGTCCTCCTATATTTGTTAATAAGCTTCAATTCATGAGGAACACTTTTCCCCATTGAATTTTCCCCAGCCACTGACAATGAGTCGGCTGAAGAAAATGTGTCTAATACTTTGGAAACGAGAAAAG